>CM076583.1:907117195-907835202 GCA_034641835.2 Pinus albicaulis | reverse complement strand
AACCACCCTTGTCAGCACAACCTAGAGGAGACTCAACTCCTAAGAGAATTGGAAAATTTGTGTGTAAAGATACCACTTCTCTATGCCATTAAGGATGTCCCTATCTACAATAGGCTCATCAAAGAAAAGTGCTTCAATAAACTTGGAAGGAGGAAGAGATATACCCCCACCATCAATGTGGTAGGACAACTGTCTAACCTAATGTTGGGGAAGGTGATATTTCTAAAATACCTAGACCCTGGTAGTCCAGTTGTTATGTACATATAGATGGTGTCATAGTACCCAACACTCTGATTGATTGAGGGGTTTCCATCAATATCATGACCAAGGAAACTATGTTGAAACTTAATCTCCAAGGAACTTTGAGGAAAACCACAACAGTTATGCAACTTGCAGATCGGTCCACAATAACTCCGGAAGGAATTATTGAGAAATTTATGGTTACCATTGACTCTTGCGAGTATTCTACAAATTTCCTGGTCCTGCAGCCAGAAACCAAGTTTAATGGTTATCCTCTCATCTTAGGGAGACCTTGGTTAGCCATTGCAGATGCTTATATTAGTTTTTGGGGGCAGAAACATGCCTATCAAAAATGGGCCTTTGTATAAACATCTAGTGTTATATCCTCCATCCCAACCTTCCATTGATCATGATCTCCTTATATGGTTGGAAGATGAAGAAGAGGAGTTATATAACACTGCCCCTATGTGTACCGTAGATTATATCCTTAGAGGGCGGCAACTTGATGAAGATGAACTCATCGACCATGCCATTCAAAACCAGTCCTCCACTAACGCTCCTCTCGAAACCCTAGTCAAAGAGTTTTAAATCCAACCTTGGATAGAAGTTCAATCATTTGAGACAACCTTTGAAACCACCAAGGTTGTTGAGTTTGGCCCATCCAGATCTCTGAAAATCAACCCAAACCTCTCAAATGAAGAAGAGAATTTATGCCAACTTTTTAAAGAAAATCTTGAAGAATTTTCTTGGGATTACAAGGACATGAAAGGGGTGCATCCTTGAGTATGCATACATCAAATTTAAATCAAAGAAGGATGCAAGCCTGTGTGACAACCCCAAAGAAGGATGAACCAGGCTCTAAACGACATAGTCAAAGAAGAGCTACAGAAACTATTGGATGTGGGGTTCATATATCCTATATTTTATAGTAAGTGGGTATCTCCTCTTGTCCTCATCCGAAAGAATAATGGGAAGTGGCAAATTTGTGTTGACTATCGAGAACTTAACAAAGCCACCAAGAAAGACCATTTCCCTTTGCCCTTTATAGACCAAGTCCTGGATGGCCTTATAGGGAATAATTTATTTTCCTTCTTAGATGGGTTCAATGGGTACAATCATATTCAAATCATCCTTGAAGACCAGGATAAGAATACTTTCACCTACCCTTGGGGTACCTTTGCTTATAGAGTCCTACCCTTTAGGTTATGCAATGCCCCAGCCACCTTCCAGAGAGTTGTCCTGAGCATCTTTTCTGAGTTAGTCCATGACTCTATCGAAATTTATATGGATTATTTTACACCATATCGGGATGACTTCCAGGAAGCACTCTCCAATTTGGGTAAAGTACTAAGAAGGTGCATTGAGATGCATCTCTCCTTGAACCTAGAAAAGTGTGAATTCCTGAAGAAAGCAGGGGTTGTATTAGGACACTCCATATCCCAAGAAGGAATATAGGCAGACCCAAACAAAATCACTATCATCAAAAGGGTACCTTCTCCTCAAAAGAAAAACGATGTCAGGAGTTTCTTAGTCTTAGCTGGTTACTATAGAAGGTTCATCAAATATTTCAGCAAGATGGCTTTGCCATTACTTGGGTTATTGGCCAAATATTCTGAGTTTATTTGGTCTAGTCCTTGTCAAGAGGCCTTTGAGCTCATTAAGAAGCAGTTGAATACCGCCCCCATCCTCCGAGGTCCAAATTGGACTTTGCCTTTCCACATCCACACTGATGCGTCCGAAAAATCTATAGGGGTAGCATTAGGACAATTCGAGGACAAAATCCCCTATTCCATATATTTCATCAGCAAGAATTTGTCCAAAGCTAAGTTGAATTATACTGTTACTGAGAAGGAGATGTTGGCCATTGTCCATGGATTGAAAAAATTCAGGCATTATGTCACTCGATATCAGACATTTGTTCACACTGACCATGCAGCCATCAAGTATTTAATGAACAAACCAGATGTTAATGCTAGAATAAATATATGGTTGTTACTTTTACAGCAATTTGATTTGACTATTGTTGATAAACCTGGAAAGGAAAATGTTGCTGCAGATTTTTTGTCCAGGTTAGCTCTCCTTGTAGGTGAAGAAGGAATGGTGGATGACCAGCTTCCAGATGAACACCTCTTTGCCATATCAACACTTTCACCATGGTTTGTTGATATAGACAACTACTTGGTTGATAGAACACTCTCCTAATATTTCATTCAGGGAGAGGAGAAGAATCATCAGAAAAAGCGCCCCTCTCACATGGATTGGGGGGGATCTCTTCAAGCTAGGCCCTAATCAAATCCTAAGAAGATGTGTGAGGGAGGAAGAAGTTTTTGATATCCTCTCTAAATGTCATGACAGCCCATGTGGAGGCCACTTTGCTGCAAAGAGAACTGCTTACAAATTTTTGCAGGCGGGTTACTATTGGCCTACCCTTCACCAAGATTCCAGAAGATACACCAGTAGGTGTGACCAGTGCCAAGGATGGGGAAACCCACATAAAGGGATGAAATTCCTTTACACCCTCAAGTGGCTCTTGTGCCATTTGACAAGTGGGGCATGGACTTTGTTGGACCCATCGATCCACCATCTAGACAAAATAAGTATATCATAGTCTGCACTGAATGTTACCAAATTTAATTTTATTCCATTTTTTTATTTCCCACTTTAGATTTTTCAACGGGATTTGAAAGGAGTGCATTCTGCTACGACCCTGAATGTGACTTTCTTCCCACCATCCTTTGGATTTTTCCAAAAATTTGGGATCCCTCGGCCAAAAGGCTTCAAATATAAATGGATGGTTCTTCCAACATTCTTTCATGTCAACTTCCATGCTTATTGGCTAGTGATATGACCCCAAAGTAGGGAGGATAGCTGCTTCATAAACACATCCATACTGACTAAATCTTCTAAGGCAATGAACCTGTCTAGTCTTGAGGCCACTTGATGAGCAACTCCTCTTCTATTATTCCAAGTAAATTTTCCATTCACAGTAGGGATGTCCACCAGCTTTAGGTCCGTGATTAAATCTTGAAATAGTTCCATTTCTGGATCCTCTCTCCTTGTTCCTCCTTTCTTTTCTATTAGATTCATAATCATGTTAAAATCCCCAGCAGGCACCCAATAATTCTCAGTGTGCATATTACTAAGAGCCCTTATGCTATTCATAAACGCCTCTCTTTCTCCTAGAATATGAGACCCATAGACAGAGGAAATAAGTAAATTTTCCTTCGTTCCAATTTGTCCAAAAATTCCAATAAGAATGTGAGGGAGGCCAATCCATCCATATGCCATTACCTATGTAGGATTCTAGAGGATGGCTATTCCCCTAGCACTACTACGTGAGTCTATTGCCATTACTTCATAATGAGGTTTATAAGACTTAGGATACCCTCTAATTTTTGGCTAGAGACTTTCGTTTCCTGTATCAACATTACTTGAGACTTTTCTGATCTTAGCCTGTCTTTCAAATATCATTGTTTTCCTTTGCTATTTAGACCTCTAATATTCCAGGAGATCAGATCACTTTCATTGATTAACTTTGTGAGGCTGTTGGAATATCGTTGTTAATGGTATTATCTTTCCTGAGTTAACTAAAATTTCACCTACCATTTGGATCGAATCATGTAGGTTCTTCCTCCCTTTATTTTTTCCTCCTTTTGGCTGGGTACAAATTTCCTTGGAAGGCGTGTTTTCAGGAGCACTTACTTGCTTCTAAGATTGGGATGTCAAGTATTTCTCAAAGGTTTCTTTATACAACTTCTTTTGATCATCCGTAATGAAGTGATCATCTTGGTTCCTCCATTCATGCAGGAGTCATTTTAAAACAACTTCTTTTGAGCTTAGGTACTCTCTATTATGTTCTATGTCCATTGGTGACTGTTCCACTGGGCCATGCTCTTCTGCTTCATTGGATTTTTGCGGTGCATTTATTTTTTCCTTCTGATTTTTCTGTGGTACCATTCCTTGCCCTTTGACAAGATTTTCTTCTCCTTCCTTCGAATTTTACCCCTGTTCTTGCAATATATTGTAGGTTTTAACCCCGAACAAAAATTATCTACAAACGAATCTTATAACAGAAAATAAACAATAGCGAGAGCATAAAACATAAAACAGATAAACACAGATATTTTCCCCTGGATCCCAAATCAGGACGACCAGCTTGATTTTTCATTATATTCCTTTTATTGTTACAACACATATATATACATGTCGAAGCATACATAAACCCCAATCCATTAACCATGGATTAGAACATAACTATAGTTACCTTGACTGGATCTACAAAATACCAGGGTCGAAAACCATCGTACCCCAAAAAACCATGAGCAAAATCATGCACAAAACATGGGTGGGTCCGCCTATGAGTGGGACCACACACCAAAAAAATTTCTCCAGGGCACTGCCACCCCCCCTGTGACCCCCTTGCTGCGCCTAGTGCAACATACAACGTGTGGGGCTAGTCATGGAAATAATATAACACACACCCAACATTCCCCCACTTGTTGTTTTCTTTCCACAGGGGGCCACAGGAGAGCTTAGTCATCTGGCCAATTCTTCAACACCCATTATTTCTCTACACCAAGAGAACTTCTGAGTTCTTACAGACTTCTTCAATGCATCTGCAACATTCTTCAAAATGTCCACCTTTACCAGCAACACCCTTTTAGCCTCAACCATATCTCTAACAAAGTGATAATGAACATCAATGTGCTTTGTCTTTGAATGATAAGCAGGGTTCTTAGCCAAGAAAATTGCACTTTGGCTATCACAGTCTATCCTTATAGCTTGCTGTACCAACCCTATACTTGAACACAATCTCTGCAACCAAACTGCTTCCTTGCTTGCATGAGTGGCTGCTATGTATTCTGCCTCTGTAGTTGAAAGAGCCACTACAGACTGTCTTTTACTCATCCAACTGACTGCGCCTCCAAATAGGCTAAACACATGCCCACTTGTAGATCTTCTTTGGTCCAGATCTCCAGCCCAGTCTGCATCA
The DNA here is from genome assembly GCA_034641835.2 of Pinus albicaulis. Taxonomy (NCBI): domain Eukaryota; kingdom Viridiplantae; phylum Streptophyta; class Pinopsida; order Pinales; family Pinaceae; genus Pinus; species Pinus albicaulis. The sequence goes on along the minus strand of CM076583.1, from coordinate 907,829,969 downwards.
ACAAAACCACGAATGTCCAACATTCTTTCCAATCCTGGTCTTCCCTGGTAGCACAAGCCATAATCACTAGTGCCACGTAAATATCTGAAAACCCGCTTCACTACTGTCCAATGCTCCTTCCCTGGGTTTGACATAAACCTGCTTAATACTCCCACTGCATGTGCAATGTCTGGTCTAGTACAAACCATTGCATACATCAGGCTACCCACTGCACTTGCATATGGAACACGGGACATATCCTCCTCTTCTTCTTGTGTCTTGGGACATTGTTCAGCAGATAGCTTTATAGCTACAGGAATAGGAACTTTCACCGGTTTACTATCCTGTATATTGAACCTCTGCAATATATTCTCGACATAATTCCTTTGGTTTAACCAGAGCTTCCTCTTTGTCCGATCTCTCTTAATTTCCATGGCCAAAATATAGTTTGCAGCGCCAAGATCCTTCATGTCGAATTTGGAGAATAGTTGGGTCTTCAAATCTTGGATAATTTCTTTGTCATTTCCAATCAACAACATATCATCCACATATAAGACCAAACAAATAACATGGTCACCAATTAATTTAAAATAAACGCAATGATCCTCCTTTCTTCTGGTGAAGCCAAGTCCCTCTATATAGGTATCAAATTTCTGATACCACATCCTTGGTGACTGTTTTAACCCATACAGAGACTTATTTCTTACCCTTGACCAGTTCTTTCTTACCCTTCACCATAAAGCCTTCAGGTTGCTTCATGTAGATCTCCTCATCTAGATCCCCGTGAAGAAATCTTGTCTTCACATCCATCTATTCTATCTCAAAATCAAATGCAACAGCAATAGATAAAAGTAATCTAATAGAAGTAACTTTGGCAATAGGAGAAAAAGTATCACCAAAATCAATTCCCGACACCTAGGAATAACCTTTGGCTACCAACCGAGCTTTTTATTTCTCCACCTTGCCTTCTACATTCATCTTCTTATTAAACACCCATTTGCTCCTGATGGGCTTCCTTCTAGCCGGCAACTCCACCAAATCCCATGCCTCATTTTTATGCAAGGATGCCATTTCATCAACCATGGCCTCCTTCCATAGTTTTCCATCCTCTGAATCTACTGCCTCCTTGACAGTTCTGGGATCATCATGAGCTATAGTTAAGGCAAAACCTGAACAGAAAGCAGATGGACTATACCTTTCTGGTTTCCTTCTTTCCCGAACTGATCTTCTCAAAGCTGGGGTTTGTGGCTCTTCCTCTTCTGAATCTTCTTCTATTGTAGAGTTTGATTCATACTCCTTTAGCTCAAACTCTATCTTCTCAGGTTCCTTTGGTAGGACTTCATGTGTAACAACATCTTTCACCTCTCTAAACACCACATCTCGGTTGTACACAACCTTCCTTGTTTCTAGGTTCCAAAGCTTGTAACCCTTTAAACCATCCTTATACCCAATAAAGATGCACCTTTTATATTTATTATCCAACTTGGTCCTTTTCTCCTTTGGAACATGTACATATGCATCACATCCAAATACCCTTAGATGTGAAAGAGAGGGTTTCTTACCAGTCCATACCTCATGTGGAGTCTTATCCTCCAACGCTCATGAAGGTGATCTGTTAACTAAGTAACATGCAGTCTCCACTGCCTCTGCCCAGAATTCTTGTCCTAACCCGGTACCACTGAGCATGCTTCTTGCCTTTTCCATCAGTGTTCTATTCATTCTTTCTGCAACTCCATTTTGCTGAGGTTTGTATGGAGTAGTCTTCTGTCGTGCTATACCACACTTCTTACATAACTCTTCAAATTCCTTCTTGCAGAACTCCCCACCATTATCTGTCCTCAACGCCTTTATCTTCTTCTCTGTCTGGTTTTCCACCAGAGCCTTAAATTCTTTAAATTTGTCAAAGACTTCAGATTTCTTTCTCAAGAAATATATCCATGTATTCCTTGAGAAGTCATCTATGAATGAAACATAGTACACAGACTTTCCCAGTGACGGAACTGACACAGGCCCAAACACATCACTGTGCACAAGTTCTAATATCTTGTTCGCCCTCTTAGCACCAGAAGGAAAACTCACCCGATTATGCTTCCCATATACACAATGTTCACAGAAATCGAAATCCAGAGAGAAATTAGACATACCTTCTACCATACCATCTCTATGCAGTATCCGAAGGCCCTTCTCTCCAATATGTCCAAGCCTTTGATGCCATATCATGGTCTTTTCTCCAGAGACAGCTAGGCTTTCCGCTCCACTTTCAGGAACCATAGAACTGTTACACCCATCAATAATAGTGCTACCTTGTAGCTTGTATAGAGTTCCAATCCGAACTCCCCGCATTAATACCAGTGCTCCCCGAACCATCTTGCAGGCATCTTTCTCGAACACTGTTTTTACACCTGCATCATCCATCTTGCTTACAAAAATCAGATTTCTGGCCAATGCAGGAATATGCAGAACACCAGGAAGTGTTCTAATCCTTCCTCCTTGCAGCTTCAGCTTGACCTTTCCACGTCCGATGATTCTGGCCCTCCTATCATCCCCTAGGAAGACATCACCACCATCATATTTCTCATACTCGCAGAACCACTCCCTATGGGGAGTGAAGTGAAAGGATGCACTTGAGTCAATCAACCATGACTCATGATCTACATGTGTATTTGAAGAAGAAGCCAAATACACATCCCCACCTTCATCCGAGGTGGTTTTTTCCTCTGCAGAAGGACCTTCATAAGATCCCTTTCCTTTCTCAGGAGCTTTAGATCTGCATTCCTTTTTGTAGTGCCCTTCCTTTCCGCATTTCCAGCACACCTTTACAAACTTTCCAGGATATTTAGATCTCCCTCTAGATTTAGATCTCCCACTCGAAACCTTATTCTTGTTTCTGTTTTGGGACCTTCCTCGTACAGATAAGGCATCTCCATTTTGACCTTCCATATGTCTCCGTCTCATTTCCTCCGACAGCAAGGCTGAGACAATGTCATCAAAATTCAAGGTAGTTGTATTGCTACCTATTGCAATAACCAGACTGTCCCATGAGTCTGGTAGAGAACACAACAAACCGATGCACTTATCTTCATCTGAGATTTTAATATCAACAGATGACAGCTGACTTACCACAGTATTGAAGGCGTTCAGATGCTCTGTCACCGAGTCTCCATCCTTCATCCTCAGGTTATACAACTTTTTCCGTAGGAACAACTTATTCACCAGAGACTTAGATTGGTACAAAGTCCCAAGTTTTTCCCACAAATTCTTCACCGTAGCTTCCCCAGATACATTCAACGATACTGAATCTGATACACACAACCGTATTGTGCTTTTAGCCTTCCGATCCAGTTTCTTCCAGTCTTCATTTGACATTGTCGTTGGTTTGGTACCTAGATCTACTGCGATCCACTGATCTTTATCCACCAGCAGATCCTCCATCTTGAGCTTCCACAACTCAAAACTCTGACCATTAAATTTCTCGATCTCTATCTTTCCGCCGCTTGCCATCTTCTTTCACCACAAGAATCGATTCCGCAGATCTCCCACTGAACAGGGTCTACCTCAGGCCCAAGCAAAAAAAAAAACCCTCAGCAGCAAAGGCGTCCCCTTGAAGCTGAAGCAGCTCTGATACCAAATGTAGGTTTTAACCCTGAACAGAAATTATCTACACACGAATCTTATAACAGAAAATAAACAATAGCGAGAGCATAAAACATAAAACAGATAAACACAGAGATTTTCCCCCGGATCCCAAATCGGGACGACCAGCTTGATTTTTCATTATATTCCTTTTAGTGTTACAACACATATATATACATGCCGAAGCATACATAAACCCCAATCCATTAACCCTAGATTAGAACATAACCGTAGTTCCCTTGATCAGATCTACAAAATACCAAGGGTCGAAAACCATCATACCCCAAAAAACCATTTGCAAAATCATGCGCAAAACATGGGTGGGTTCGCCTATGAGTGGGACTGCACAACAAAAACAAATTTCGCTGGGGCGCTGCCCCGAACCCCGACAGGGGGGGCTCCTGCCCCCCCTGTGACCTCCCTACTGAGCCCGGCACAACGTACAAGACATGGGGCTAGTCGTGGAAAGAATATAACACACACCCAACATATATCATATCGATTATGAGTATTCTTCTATTTTGGAGTATTTTTTTCTCTTGCATGTTGCTTATTACTCCTCTTTTTACTAGTAACTGTTTTGAATCCATCATCTTTTTTAGGTGACCCTTCAGCTTCCTCTCGTGATTTTCCTTACATATGTTCAAGACTTTTCAATGGGCATGTTTTGTAAAGGTATCCATACTCATGGCATCTGTGACACCAGAATGGAATATGTTCATAATCTAGAAGCTGATGCCAAATTTTTCCTTCATATTTAAGTTCTATTGATTCTGGAAGTGGTTCTGAAATGTTCATATACACACATATGCGGGCAAAAGAGGTGTACCGACCTCGATGCATTGTTTCTTCAATTTTCAGAAATTTTCCAACGAAATTTCTAATTCCTTCTAAGATTTCAGGATCCCAGAAATCCATCGGTAGTGCAAAGAGTCGAAACCAGATCGGTCCATCCAAGAAGTGTTCCTGATCTGGGTTATAGCATTCCTCCAACTGCCATAAAAAGACCAACATTGTAATAAAAGTAAGGACCACCCTAAAATATCCTTTCTTTATCTAAAATATTGGTGAATATGACTGTAAAGAACCCTCTGGGGCCAGATTTTAAATCTATGTGACCCTTGGGTTTCCATTTTGTTTGTATCCATTTCAATAGATATTTTAATGTTGTCCAGATGCCTATAAATTTATTGATTAATGCATGGTACTTCATATAGCTTATGTACTCATCCAATTTATTTGCAGGGATGATGAATCTTGGTTTTTTCAATTCCAGTGGCAGAAATTGTCCTCATATCTTGGCTTTCCATTCAGGTCCCAATACTGGGCCTGCATTCTGGGTGGAACCCCCTTTGAAGCATGCTTTCTTGCTACTCTGTTCTCCTATTGTAACATTTATGTAGGAGGGAATCGCACCCCCCCCCCCCCCCCCCAAAAGTGGCATCCATACTATCCACCAGGAGCTGCGCAGAGCTGATGCCTCTTCCTCGAGTCTTCCTGACAGGTTTTAGTCCTGTCTAAACCCTACCATTCCCACTCTCCCATTCTTGGTTGTCCACAGGAAAAATAATTCATTAATACCATTCAAAAAGAGAATAATTAGTTCATTGTTTTTTTCGAGATAATAATACTTTTTATTTTATAAAAATTACATGTGCACCTTTTATTTTATATAAATTACATGTATATGTAATATTTTTTATTTTAAAGAACATAAAATTGTGAAAAGAGTTTTAAATATTATTTTCATAGAATATGGTAATTTTTTTTTCCATTAATAGAATTTTAAAGAGAACTTATATCATCAATTTAATATAATAGGTATATTTATGTTAATTTAAAAATATGGCTTGGGGAGGTAGGTGCATAAAGGGTAATTTATTGTCCCCATAAAAAATAGAGATAAAATGTGCTTGGGGATTGGGACTTCTATCAACAATTAGGCAGGATATCGATACCCAATAGTGTCAATTGATTTTCATGAGCATGCTATGAATGGTATGATGGTTTTGAGGTAGAGATATGCCTTGGATTTTGGACCTTATGATGTGACGAAGCCTTGCCAAGGGAGGGGTCACCCAAGGGACTCTGTAGCAAAGAAGGGGATTCCCACGGAACTTGGAAAGTATGTGACTCCATGGATGGGAGTGACCAGATTTACCGAGGGGCTGTGTAGTAGAGAAGGGAAGGTCGAGGATGGATTTGTTTTGGTCATTAGCATTGTCAAATGGAATCATATACTCATTGGGAGTGTGCCCTGGAAACATGAGTCGATAACTATTCACTGAGAAAACAAGTAGCGCAATATTGTAATGTTGGTTAGTGGATGTAGGTTTGACTTTGGCAATGGATTTTGGACATCCTGGGAAGGAGGTGAATCCTAGTACTGCTTTGAGGGTGGAGGTGTGAGCCTTTAGATTCCCTTGTTGTTGATACAGACATCGTATCCTTTTATTTATTGGTTGAGAAAATGTGTGTTTATATATATGTGTATATTATTGTAAATATTGTATCCATCTCTATTATAAATCTCCATATATAGTATGGTTGTTTGTTCATTGAAGAAAATGATAATGAGTGTATATGTGAATGATATTTTAAAGTTGCATGTATTATTTTCTTACTAGTTTTGGCTTGCATGGCGCATGCATGTGGTTATTTGGTTATGATATGTCATTGTCATGGAGGATTTCCTGGATTGATAGTGGTTTTTCCTAACCTTTCCATTTCCTGGATAGACATGGTGTTGTGAGTTTTACTTTTGTTTTCTAGATGGTTTTCATGTGCCCTTGGTTGCGGGTTGAGTTATTAGTTCCTGGTGTTAGGGTCCCATGATTTGGTAGATTGGTAAACCAAATGACAGGGTAATATCAGACCAATCTTTGGAGTCCTAGGACCTAGCCTTCCTGGACTCAGAGAGGGCTCTCTCTATTATGCAAAGGATGTGAACTTGTTTTCTTTGGATGATTGATTTTAGGCTAGTTGTTAAGTGTCGGTTTGTTTGTTTGTTTTGGGTTGGGGTAAGATGATCAAGTAGGATAGGTGGAGTGAGAGGCTATCAAATCAATTGGGCAATGAAGTCTATGAAGTCATTGATATCTTGGTATAAAATTTGGGTACATCAAAGGGAAAATCTAGTGTAGTTAATGGATCTTTTAAGTTTATGTGTGAGGTGAAATGGACAATAAGTTTGGGAACCAAGGTAGGGCAAAGGGAAATTAAGAATCCTTTGTCAAATACCTATGAACAGGGAGGTCTTTAATATTGATAAGAAAAAGCTACAAATCATGAGATAGGGCACACCATTTACTCAATGACAATACTTTTAAACAAATAAAAATTCAAGATAAACAATCTAGCAGAACAAGGGAGCAAGAGAACCTATCTAACTTCAATGATTCTACTTTCAAGGTTTGAAAATATATAAGAGACAAATAACATCAATAAATGAAGAGGGAATGCCTAAACATCATTCATAAAACTAAAAAAACTTCGAGGCAAACCTATAAGCATATTCAAAGGGCAAGATCGAAACAAGACCTCTTTAACTTAACCTATCAATCGATACATCAAAGAGAGATTTCAAGACAGAGTTTAGATAGCTTTAAACAAGTAGGGCTTACCATGAATCATGTTTATAAACTATAAAGTTAATCCAATAATGAAATAGACAAGCTTAGGTGGGCCTAAGGAGCAATGAAGAATTATTTAAGCTAATCCAGCAAAAGAAAACATGAAAACAATAGCTAACAGGAGGACTGAAGTGCCTCAAACAACATTTCTCATCCTATACTCTTCTGAGCTATTTGCAAAATAGAAAGATGGAAATATGGAAAACAAGAAAAAACATGAAAATATGAGAGATACATAACCATTAACTAGACTCATGGATCCTGTAAGCAAGCCTTAATCACCATCAATCAAGGCAAATCATCCACAAGCTCCACAACACTAAATTGTTCTTCAACTTCCAAAAACCATGTATTGCTCTTAAACACATCAAGTCCAAATGTTTAAAATGAATCCTCATGCTATATATAATAAGAAAGGAGGAGGAAAACCAAAGAGAGTATCTAGAAGCCTATTGGCCAACAAGAAATATCCTAAGTTGTCCTTGAGGCCTTGCAAGGCCCAAGGCACAAAAATATCTAACAAATATCTTTTCCGGCCAAAGATAGAAATTAAATTGAATTTTAAGACCTGAAAATCATATGAAAACTTGCTAAATTAAAATTCTTCCCAATCACCCATAGGAGCGCAATACACTGTGTTAAAATTTGAAAATTTTCCAGGAGCGTAGCACAGAGACAGGAAAAATAGGTATTTTTGCAGCAATGTTTTGGAGACCTTCCCGATGTCAGAAAAGGCTCTGTGATGGCTCGTTGGAAATCCATTGAAGTCTACTTTCTAGATATACCTTTATTTATTCAATGTGAGCTATATAAGTTGTCCAAAAAGTGAAAATTCCAAGACTTCTAGGAGCGCAACACATGCTCTGAAAAGTGGGCAGAATGGTGAAAAAATTAGTGTTTTTGACCCTTTTGGGGATCGAAACAACTCCAATTGAGCTGAAAATTGGTGAGAATACTCCTCTAATGATGGGGAATCGAAAAATTTTAACCTCTACTCTTGAAGATGCCCTGTGAAAAAGCGCAGCACAGGGTGTCTTGCACTCCAAGCCTCAAAATTTGCAAAAAGAAAAAACTTGTTCAATTTCCCCCAAATTTGGTAGGTAGGTGCCTCATGGGTCCTAGGAGACCTGTAGAGAATCTTGGGCCAAAATACAAATCCTAGCTTGGTATTTTCATCTTTTGTTGCCCGTCCCTCATTTTGGGTAGTTTTGAGTTTTTTCCTTACAAAGTGGTTTCTTCGTTCATAGTACTCAGTCATTCTCCTTTGCAAGTCCAAGTCTTTGTTGGCCTTCTCTAATTTGGCCTCAAGATGTATGTTGGCCCTTTCAAGCCATGATTCCCTATTATTCTCAATTTCCATGGCAAGGAGTTCAGTGAGGGGAAATTGTTGTGCTTGGGTTGATTCTTCTTCTTTCTGCTTTGCCAATGCTTTCCCAAGACCCATAGTCCTATGTATCCTTTTAGTTTGACCCTCTCCATCAATACTTTCCTCATAAGTGCCCATGTACTCCTTCAAATTTACTTGTAACCTTTGAGCCTCTTTCCGGTATTTGAGCACCCTTGCTTCATAGATGGTCTGCTGGCCACTCATTTGTTTGTTCTACATCTACAAGAAGTGAATGACATATTTAGACCTTTATAATTCAAATTCCAAGTCTTTGATCTGTAGATTCCTGTCTTGTAGAAGGGATTTTGCAATTCTTGTCTCATTTTCCTCATCACCTGTCTATGTGAATGAGTTCAAAGTCTCTTTCCTCTTCATGATCGTCTTCTTCCTCTTTCACTTGTTGTTTACCTTTGTCAATCATTTGAGTTGAGGGGGATGGCATGGCCCCTTGCCCTTTGGAGGCAGAAAACACATGCCTCTCTCCTCTTTGATAGGTAATGGGGAAAGGTGCAACAAGTTTCACTTGGAAACCTTGATCATTAGTGACCTTAGGACTTCTTTTCTCCTCATGGATGATCTTTGTGTGTGCATTTTTTTACCTTGCTCTTGACTGCCCTTTTTACAAGCATTCTCACTATCTCTTATGTCATCATAACTGTTAAGACCCTTAGGACTGTCATCCTCTATTTTTGCAATGATAGAAGTGTCTTTATCATTGCTTGGTACATATTCATCTCCATGACTGTTCTCTTCTTCATCATTTGACCTACTGTGTTCACTGCCAAACTTAGCTTTTGTATCATTGTTTGTAATCTTTGTAGGCTCACTATCTTGAGCCCCTTCACTATTCTTTCCCTTACTATCATGGTCATTTTATTCTTCACTAAGTGAGTTCTCTTGGCGGATTCCTTCTTCGCTGTCCTGTTCATTATCTTCATTATTTGGCCCATTGTTATCATTGTTTTGCCCACTGAAATCACTTTGAAACTCTATTTCTTGGCTTCTCTTTCCCATATTTGCCACATTCATCTTTGTCCTCTTTACTGCTGGCATATTCCTCACCTCCAATGTCCTTTGTATTTTTAGTGTCACTTTCTTCATCATTTACTTCTCCTTGACTGTCATTTGTTTTTTTATTGTCATTAGGCGCACTATTTTGGTCTTTTTCTAGCTCACTATTTTCAAAATTATAAGCTGCCTTTGTCCTTGTATCCTTGGAGTCATCCTCTTCATCATTTGGCCCACTGTTTTGGTCTTTTTTCTCATCATCGGGCTCACTACTTTCATCCATGTTTTCTTCTTCATCAATAGTTTCTTCTTTGTCACTGCCTTTATCACTTTATTTTTCATCTTTTCCTTGACTGCTTTCTTCATTTTCATATTCCTCTCCTTCATTGCATTCTTCTTGGTCATCTTCCTCTCCTTCATTGCTTTATTCTTGGTCATGTTCCCCTCCTTCACTGCTTTCTTCATTTTTATCACGGCTTTCTTCTTGGTCATCTTCCCCTCCTTCACTACTATCTTCATGTTCTGATTTCTTAGGAGAAGGTGAATGAGGAAATTTTATTTGAGGAGGTGATTCATGTGAAGAGGATAAACCAAGGTTAGTGGAGGGTGATGGAGGTGTGTGAGGAGGAATTTGAGATGATGATGGAAGAGTTTGCAGAGGGATAGGCTGTGAAGTTTTGAAATCATCATGGGAAATGAAAACCTCCCATGGGATGCCTTTTTGTTCTAGTTGGTGTGAGACAATCACTTTGATGAGGGAATGATGAAAAAGGCTTGACATTTGTTGGGATGGAGGCCTCTTTTGCATGATGGAAGACATTTTCTCAATACTTTTACAAAGGTAGTAGGGAAAATTTAGCAGCTTGGTTTTGGTGAAATTCAAGAGGAGTCTTATGTGGTGGGAATAGACTCTGGAGAACCTATCCTCACAGGTGAAGTATTTCATAATGATCTTCATTAGGAGATCGTATCTTTCCAATAGATGAGAGAAGGGGAACATGGTTTTCCAAACAGCTTGACAACTTGGTTTCAAGAATGGGTGATAGTGGCTTAGGTCCTGATGCATTTGTTTGAACCAACTTTCTCCTATGCAAGGTATTCTAGTGGCCATAGAGATGCCATTGGTGGTCATCTCAAACTTCACCCCAACTAGGTGTACTTAGTGGTTATGAAGGTTTAGGGCAAAGAGCTTGATCAACTGAGGGTGACTCTGGATCTTTTGTACTTTTTCACAGAATTCATAGGATCCTAATTCTTGAAAACAAGAAAATATAGTAGGATAGGCTATCAGTTCTTCTATGCTTATAGGCTCAAACCTATTTGGCTTCCCACTCTTCCTTTGCTGCTCTTTAGGCATTTGACTTGCCTCATCAATGTCACCACTGCCTTCCCTAGGAATTTTTTCCTTCACCCCTGCCTCAAGACTTTTTGAAAAGAATTGACACTGCTTGTGGAAGGATGTGAAAATGGTGAATGAGATGGTGAGGTTCTAATTAGGTCAAGGCTTAGCAGTGTATAGGCCAAGTGTTTTCTTTAGGATTTCACTGCCTTCACTAATATCAACTTTAAATTTTCTTTGTAATATTATCTTTATAAAAATAGGAACATGTGGGAAAAGCTCAAAATACCTCTCAAAATATCTCCACAGCTGAAAAAACTGGCTCAAAACACCTTGTGGGCAGGTCGGGCACCTCCTGAATGAATATTCGGGCAGCTCTTGAACACGTTGTCATGCAGCTCTTGAACGGATAAGAGCATAGCACAAGCTCCTCTTGAACGCAGTTGCATGCAGCTCCTAAAAGCAGTTGCGTGTAGCTCTTGAACGGAAAGTCGTGCCTCCTGAGCGCAATTGCGTGCAGCTCGGGAGGCACTGAATGCACCATTGTGTAGCTCCTGAACAAAGTTGTGTTTAGCCCTTGAACGTAGGTGGCGGGGCAGAGTCTTCACGGTGCCTCTTCTACAGTCGCGCAGTGCCTCTACACAAGAACGCAGTGCCCTTCAAGGATTTGTATGGCATCCTTACACAAGAGCGCAGCGCCCGGAAAAACTGCCTGAAGACTCTGTCAAGATTTCAAAAAACTTGAAAAAAAACCCTCAAATATTTTGCAAATAACCAAATGGAGCTGGGAGATGCTGTTTGGGTTGTTTTTATACCCCTTTTTGAAAAAATTTAGAGACAAAAACCCACTTTTCTAAGGTTTATGGTGTGTTTCGCCCCTTTGCCAATATGCTCTTTTTCTTTTTGCAGGTAGTGTAAAAAAGCAATGTTTTTTTATCCTCTCATTTCTTTTGGAGCTGGCAATTTTTCAAAAACCCTTGGCAACTAGTGAAATTTCTTGGTTTTTCCATTTTTTCATATTGAAACTATTTCCTCTCTACTTGACTACTTGATGTATGTTGACCCTTTTTGAATACTGATACCCTTTTCATCTTTTTCAACTTTAGAAGGCTACTTTCAAATGTCCTCTAAAAACCTTTTGTCCCTTTGATGGAGTTGCATGACCTTTTTATCATTCCTAGAAAGCTTTGGTTTTGCTTCATGGTGTTGATGCATCTCTGTATTTGTGATTTCTTGCATAGATCTCTCATTGGGCAGTCACCTGTTGTGCTAAATAGCTGCAACTCCACTGATACTCTTTGTAAATTTGGCCTTTGCTATGGTGAAATGATGTTGTCTTAACAAACCTTAGAAATTATTTCCTGACATCATCTTCTAATCTCTATCTGTAGTCATTAAGGAGGATTTTCACTCTGGCTTTTTGTTTATTGAATCTTTGATTGGTGCACATTTTTGCTCATGTGCCGCTATCTTCAGGACCTTATGCATGGGCTCTTTTATGGGCAACACTTTACAACAATTTGTTATGAGATCGTGATCCTCCTTGTGAGCTTAGGCCTGTTGTGTCTTTTCTCTTGCAGTGGAATGTCATTTATGGGTTTAGGCCTCCTACTTTGCATCTGTTCTGTTGTTGACCATTTTAAAGCATTCCTGTAGAAATGCTTGAACATGGGAAAATTTTCTTTATGCAGACTTAATGCTTGAACAAGGAGATACCTTTGGAGGCCTATGATGTATTTGGACAATGATAAGTTTCACCCTTGTTTTCACTTGACTTCACCTTTGAATATTTGTAGAAACAGCGAATTTAGAACCATGAAAATGCATAACCTAGGAGACCCTATATGACTTATTTGGATGTCCTTTGGAATAGGTCTTTGATTGGAAAGCTTGAATCAGAGTTTGGAGGTGAAGACATGGTTTTGACACACTTTTATGCACTTCCATCCTAGACAACTTAAAAACTTTGATTTACCTAAATATCTTAAAAATGGATTTCATAATCACCATTGCTTGAGGCACTTGGTGAGTAGAGGAAAACGTTTGGGTTACTTGGCGAACCAAGGTATGAAAATAAAGGGCTTAGGCAAACAGAGACAGAGTGTTATAGGCAGAGGTGGAAAACATAGTGAGAGTGAGGGACATCAGTCCATGATTTGGTCTTCGGGGAGTGATAGGATGGGAATGCCCTGACCCAGTAGTAGGATAGCGAAAAATCAGTCTTAAGGATAATGAAGGCAGTGGGATTTCTAGAACTCACATGATTCTTCAATTTTGTTTCTAGAAATCCAGGACAAAGTATTTAGTCATCTAAACAGGAAAAAATTACTGATGACTAACACCTGGAAGCCTTGGTTGGAGAAATTCTCTAAAATCCATGTAGCAAATTGGTTTGAGTTACTATTCGTGGAAGCCTTGGTTGGAAAAAATCTCTGGAAGCCCAAAAACATCTGTGGGTTGAGTTACTAGTCTTGGAATCCCTAGTTGGAACAAACACTGTAGAGCCCTCGACAACTTATTTAGAGACCAATCTAGTCATGGTCAATGATGTCCAATCACGATTTGGAATCACTGGTTGAGGGTTGAGGTGGTTTGGCCTTTGGAAGCCCTAGTTTGGTTTTGGTAAATTTGGTTCATGAGATCCCATATTCATGCTTGTAATATGGCATGGGGGTGATTAGATGAAGTGTTTTGGCTCAACCCAATCTATGTTCACGTGGTACGTGGAAGTCCCAAACCTGGTTGGTAATCCCATATGATAATAAAAGTTATGTTCCTTATTGTACTGATTATCATATTCATGTTATAGTTGATTTTCCATGGCTTCTACTCTGATTATTTTTTTATTATATGTTTGGTTATGCGAGGTACCCTAGCTATATCTCTCACTCCTGATTTGATAATTAAACTGAATGGTTAATGAATGCATGGGAGAATGAATTGTTGTTGCACCTAATTAGTGAGGGTTTTTTACCTTCTTGGTAACCCTCAAACGAAAATTATCAGCTTACGGTCAGATAAAAATATTAACTCATGATGGTGCGACCAAAGGGTCTGTTTTTCTACATTACAGGTCGTGTTTTAGATCGGTCGCAAGGTCGTGAGGTCACGAGGTCGCAAAGTCATGAGGTCACGAAGTCATGAGGTTGCAAGGTTGTGACCTTGTGAGGTTGTGAAGTTTCAAGGTCGCGAGTTTGTGGGGTTGTGAAGTTGGAAGGTTGCGAGGCCACAAGGTCACACACTTGGAGTATTCAGATAATTACGATTTGCAACCTTGAGAGAACGTCAAGTTTGGAACTTGTCTGGTGGAAGATTAGCATAAGCAGAGAATGTTAAACTCCACTTCCTTAAGGTCACCTAGGATGTTGATTAATATCATATTAACTCTTCGTCACATGTTTACCCTCATTGGTCGGTTACTTGGGTAGATGTGGGAGGATGTTGTTACATCAACCCACTTGGTTAAATAGTCAATGCACACCAAAATGTACACTTTTTGTCTTGAATTAGGCTTGACTGGTATTACAAGTTGTGAACTCATTTCTCAAATGGATCTACCAAAATTTGATTTTTTAATGGAATTTCATTAGAATATACTAGTCAACCCATTCACTAACAGTTTTCACAACCTCCACCATACTTCTTGGCATCCCTAAATATAGTAGTCTAGGTAAATAGTATCTACATTTTATACTTTATTTGCAATTCCATTAACAAAATGTACTCCATAATGTTCATCATGGTAGGCTTTGGGGATTTCATGAATCTTTTCATCTCTAACACATCATTGGATAATAAAACACATGGCCCTATGCAAAATAAATGATGTTGGATTTATGAGTACATTTCACATTTCCTAAGGACCATTTAGTGTCCCTTGTTAGGATATTTAAATGCATAGGATTTAGTTAAAATCAACTTGGTCTAATTTGTTTCTAGGTAAAAGTGAGTTTCTTAGTGTCTTTATTTAGTATATATTAATTGTATTATAATCTAATTGTCATGATATGTTCTAGATATACATTGATCCATTAACTCATACTCTCCTTGATACTGATAGTTATTGACCGATGAATTAAAATCCATGTTAAATCTAAGACTTTTGTGATCCATAATGTAGATAAATGTCTTTCGGATTAATCACGTCATTAGGATTTGGTCAACGTTTCGAACCATATAATGTGGTTCATCCTTAGGACAACGTGAAAAAGCTAATCGATCTTATTGAATAAATAGTGTGGATGCATCAATGCCCCGAGATAGCCATTGAAATTTTTTTATTATTCTATTAGGATAATATTGAGCTAAAGAATAAAGATAAGGCTAAGATATTTTATTAATAAATATTTTAATAAAAGGGTTAATTTTTTATTATTTTATTATTATAATCATAGGATAATGTATAATATAGTATAACTATATAAAACAAGGGGGAGAATAAAGATAATACCAAGATAAAAGAAAAATAATACTAAAAAAAAAAAAGGTTAAAGGTAAAATATAATCAAAGACAAGGGTAATAAAACACACAAAAAAAAAACAACATAGAACAAAGGCAACAAGTGTCTCAACGCTAGGGGGAGAAATTACCTAGAGAAGGTCGAAGTCCAACTCTTACTCAATTTCCAACCATCATCCCTATTGAGATTCTTAGCATGCCTTCCAATCTCAATAGCCTCCCTAAGCTTCCATGGTGGAAGTGATCAACCTTAACAATGACTTAAATTCAATTGGTCCGTGATCTCTATTTAAAGAGCATGGAGGGTCATTGTTGATGATCAATTATGAGAAACTCTCTTATGTACAAATTTTCTTTTGCATTAATAAAATTTCCTCGAGTAGCTACATTGACTAGGGTAGTGGAGTGTTTATCTATTAGAGAGTTTAAACCACATAAAAATATGAGTGTTATGATTTTTTATCTAGTTGTGTCACTGGTTATTTGAGGTGTTTGTCTTATATGGAATATTCTATTTGCTTGAACATGGTACAATAAATTGTTTGAGAAATTGCTACGATTTCTAATCAAGATCTTGAGACCATATTGCCACATTTATAAGATCTATTACATATATATATATATATATATATATATATATATATATATATATATATATATATATATATATATATATTTGTCAATTTAGTAATGCCTTGCTATTTTCTATTTATGTTTTGAAAGCAGGTTACAAAAAATAATATTAAGTCTGAGGCCTCAACCTGCCTGGAGGAAACCAGGTCTGTTGGCCACCTTAACATGTTAAAAGCCATTCAAAATTGAAAAAGTTTCATTCTACCATTTGCTTCATTAGCTAACTGACTATTTAATCTATTCTCTACATATCTGTTAAGTATTATATGTCTTTGCAGAAAACAAAAATACATATTATATACATGACAAAGCTTCTATCCATCTGAAGAATCAATCGAGGCTGGATTCTTTGATGTAGATCCTGGCATATCCACTTGTTGCACCTATTGGATTTGCTTCTTAATTCTTCCAATACGATCATCAAGTTGACTAATACAATCAGTGGCCAGGTACTGTGCGACTTTGATGTGCTTCAGCTGACTGTCAATGTCTTCTAACAAATCCACTATTTTTGGTTCTGTCTTCTCTCTGTTAGTGTGAAAACTCTGCATAGCCTTAGCCAATAGGCATTTGACAATCCAGTAACTGTGAACTGTTTGATTAAACAGTGATAAGTGACCTCGAGTATTGCCAGGATCTGTAATGAAGTCCATAATTTCTGCTTATGCTTCATTGTCTTCCTCATTGTTCTGAATTTCTCTTTCCCAACCTTGAATTGCCTGTCTGACCTGTGATGAATTTCCAAGTGAGTAGGTGGCTGAGAGGTTCATTAAAACCTCTTGTTTTGTCTTCCTTCCTCTCTCCCTGTGCTTATCTTCAGGCTGTAACTTCTTCTGTTTCCCTTTCTCTGAATTATGGGCCAAGGAATTTTTTGTTTTCCTCTTAACCATGGTGGTGAGCTGACTTATATTAGCGAGCTCTGGAATAAGAATAAGCAAATACAAGAAATAGATAACAATTAAAGTTTTAACCTTGTCATCAAGAATATGATTTGGATAATTCTGTTTCCCCTCGATTGCATAAGACATGTTTATCCCTCCACTAGTAGCAAAGATAATACACTGAACCCACACCCAGAAATAATAAAGGGTCCTGGTATATGAAGAAAATCAGCAAATAGTCAGGGCTAGCTAGAGGTAGAGCCGATCTTGAAGGTTATGTTTCGGATTAGCGAGCAGGCGTTGATGGGGACAGTGAGTCAGAGTAAAACCAAAACAGACGTGAAGGTTTTTATTTTGGGTTCCACCAATTTTGTTGATTTTTTTTACATATATGACTTCAATGGAAAATTTCAATATGTTTGGAGTATTGCTTTTAATTAAAAACATCTTTCATTTCAACCATAAAGATATCCATTTTCCCAAAAAAATATTTTTATCAAATCCATAATCTAACTCTATATATATATATATATATATATATATATATATATATATATATATATATATATATATATATATATATATATATATATATTATTTTCTTAAATATTTTATTATGTTTTTCTAAGTATATAAAATAACATATACTTATTTCCTCTTTTGAGCGAGTAACTCCTTTGTTTGTTGTTGTTTTTTTTTTTTTTCTCATGTAATTGTAAAATTATTGACACTATAATTTAAAAAACAGAAAATAAATGAAAAAATTTAAAATTTGATAAGTGCACTCTAATTTTTAAGAATAGTCATAATTATGATTTTAAAAAATTTAAAATTTGATGAGTGCACTCTAATTTTTAAGAATAGTCATAATTATGATTTATTTGAAATTTTGCATTAGAAAATCAATATCATTATAAAAATTTGATTTTTAAATCATAAAATGATATTTACAATAATATTCATTTTATTTTATTTTTAAATTTTAACTTATATATTAATTAAAATTATAACTTTGAACACTAATTTTATCACAAATAAAAAAAATTAAAATCAATTTGTAACTGAAAAACAAAATTATTTTAAAATACTAATAAAAAAAATAAAATCAACTTATAATTAAAAAAATATTTTAAAAACTATAAATAAATTAAAAAAAAAAAAATAACCCAAAAAATTAACAAAAATAGAAAAAAAATAAAACTCTCTAGAATTTGAAAAATATTAACCTAAAACCTTTAAAAACTATTAAAATTTAATAAATAATTAAAACAAAACAAATAAATAAAGCAAAACAGGCAAATAACCATTTACCTATTTTCATGCCGACTCGTTGTCTCTTTTTACATTCTCGGCTCCTCTCTACTTCCTCCCCGTTGACATCTCCATTCCTTCGCTGCTCCTTAGAGCAATGGATCCGTCGTCCTCTCCATTCCTATCCCGCTAGTTGGCCACACAATGTGTTCCCGATGCAAGGAGAAATGACCGGATAATGGAACGGGAAATCCCTCTTCGTTTAAAAAGAAGATTAATTTGGCTTTTACTATTTTTTTTTTTCTGATTTTATTTTATTTTTATATATTTTAGGTGTGTATTTTAAGTTTTATTTTATTTTTAATAATAATTATTATTATAATTAGATGTGAAAGCAAGGTAACTAGAAAGATTGAAAAAGAAGAGTTGGACTTTGAGGTGGGAAGGGGAATAGGAAATTTTTTAGAATATTTGCATTTAGTTTAAAAGAAATTAATTTGATATGCTTAATGGTTAAGAGTATGTGTTTCTTTCTCGGAGGTTATAACTTTAAAACCAAAAAAGTAGAGTATGTATGTCTTTTGTGACCTTAAAATTAGATAATAATAATAATAATAATTTGATTTTTGTATTTTACAGTGGGTAATGCAAGGAAAAAGAGTAGAGGAGAAAAAATAGATTTTGGGGACAATACTCTTTTTCTTATATTTACATTTTGTTTAAAGAAAAAATAATTTGGTTTTTTTAGTTGGTTTTGTTTTATTTTTCTATTTTTCTAGGTTTACTTTTATTTATTAATATTAATTCTTATTTTATATACATATATATTAATAAATTTGTAAGTAACTGTAACCACTGTCTTAGTTGTTGACAAATGGTTAGACTATTGTTAAGAATGGATTAAATATGACTGTTATTTTATTGCAAATAGAATATTATGAACATAAATTAATTTTGGTATTGGAATAAAAGAGAGAGAGAGAGAGTTTGGGGCTCTGTGTGAAAGGAAAAAAAAGGAAATCTGTCATCCTGGGAAGTAACCCTTGAAGGGAACTTGCAGAGGAGACTGTTCCACTGGAGTTGGAGAATTGGACCGGACTGTCCCGAGTTTCTCCTCCAGATTTTTCTGTGTTCAACGAAGACTCAAATTTGGTTGCATGGGGGAGAGTTGCAGGACGTAATTGCCCAAATCGTGAAAGGGAGGAAACCAAAAATCATCAATCAGATTTAAGTACAGATGAGTGGAATCTATATATTTGTTAGGAGAAAAAGTGATTATTTTCTTAAAATAATTAGATGGAATCTATAACTCTGACAGTAGGGTAAATTAATTGTTTCTTAGTTTATTAGATGGAATTATGTATCCTTGACAGAGGAATAAAAGATTATTTTCTTAAATTGTTTTTCAGACAAGAAAACTGAAATGTTGTAAGGGCTGAAAAAATTTAGGAGTTTCTGGTGCAACAGACGAAAAATAAAATCTAGGACGAAATTTATTTTTACACTCTGTATAAGTGTATTAACTCTGTTTAGAAAAGAAACAAGCTGCAATCTAACTAGCTAACCGAAGGACTGTTAGCCCAGTATCCGTGACTGGATTCCTAGGCCGGTTGTCCTTCATAATCTATGATAATACACGGACAAGTCGTGGTCCGGACACGAATCAAAGATAAAGACTAGCATAACTGAGTCAAGATAAATTACTAAGAAGCAAACTTATTCACAATAAATAGTTCCTCATTAAGCAAATAGGAGAGGAATGCTAACAAAATGTGTAAGACTGCCATATCCAGAATATAGGAAGAGAACGAAAACTTCAGCGAGAGATGTATTTATACATTTATAATCGAAACCATATGCATACATAATAGCAGCGAGATGTGTAGGACTGTTTCCTCATAGAGGGAAGATAAACTGAACTGACGAAGAAATTCATTTTCCATCTATTCAAATAAACTTATCCATGGAGCATGAAAAGAGAAAGAAAGAAACAAAGGAAAAACAAATGACAGTTCATGAACGCATAGGTCAGAACCTCGGTATGCATAACTAGAAACTAAAATAGGCGGAACTGATACATTCACTGATATAATCACAAACGTCCAAATTCGAGATGGAAACTCTGTTAAAAAAATACCACGCATATATTCGACACAGTACTTAACCATATGTACCAAAATTGTAAACCGAGCTTAAATAACATG
The DNA here is from genome assembly GCA_034641835.2 of Pinus albicaulis. Taxonomy (NCBI): domain Eukaryota; kingdom Viridiplantae; phylum Streptophyta; class Pinopsida; order Pinales; family Pinaceae; genus Pinus; species Pinus albicaulis. The sequence continues at coordinate 907,809,563 of CM076583.1, read as the reverse complement.
AAGATAGTTAAAATAAGTCTTTCGCTATGGTTATCAGAAGTATAGAAATCCATAGACGTTACATAGGAGATAGGCCTGTGGCCGTAAAAAGAAAAAAACCCATTTCTATTTAACCCTAGATGCGGCCACTGAACCCTAAGTATCATATAAGTATATCAAACAATTCTAAGAAATTATTTCAACCCAAGAGCCATAGTTAATCATCAGCCGCTTGCGGCTAAGGAATAACCTAGAAGCTCGACAGGGGTACCTGTGGGAGCAGGGTAAGCACCAGTTAGCCATTTCCGAACCAGAGAAGTACCGCTGCAAATCCGCAAGCGTAAAAAATGCTGCACATAGGAGAGAAGAATTTATTACCTGTTGTGCAGAAACAAAAAAATAGTTAAGACAAGAACTGGCTACAGAAAACAAGACCCTGTTCTTACAATTAACTAAGTTTTCAACTGCTAAGAACAAAGAATTGGGAAGATAACCGGAAGAATTCGAGAATAATACCTTTCGGCTTGTCTAAGAACATTTGCAAGACAGGAACTGAACCATAAGTAGCCATACAAGAACCAGGATCATGGAATAGCACGTGAGTAAATAACCGAGCTTCAAACCTAGAGGAAGAAATTAAGACTCGCCAACAGAAAGGTAAAACTTTGCGGTAGGTTTAGCAACTCAACTTACAAATTTACTCATTGCAGTAGCGTAAAGAGTACTCCAGCTAGTGGGGGACGCACAATGCATAGAGATGTTGGGCTGCCATCGAGCGGAAACCATAAGCCAGGGAAATCTGGAAGTAGGAAGCATGGAGCAGCAGGGTCGGCTCCGGAAGCTACCCTCAGAGAAATTGTGAATGCGAAAACAGTGAATGCAAAAGCAGTTACAAGCCGATAGTCATTAGCCAAACCCTAACACAATTCCACCATTCGATCGTCTCCAAATCCACGGCGTATAAACACCCAGATGTCAATCAAACAAATCAAGGAGCACCAGATTGCAAAAGGACTGTCGTAGAGATAATTAGTAATTAGGAGTACTTCTTAATTTAAAACGAAATGAATGCCATCAACATCGACAAGCAATATACGCATGGCGCGAATTAAAAAGCCTTTAAAACCATTGCTAATAACAAGAGTCATCATAACGTATTGACACGGTCCATGTGTACGTAATATTTGACATTTAAACCAAGAATCATTGTATGCAAGTTTTAACAATGTTCCGAGTAGATTGTAATAATAGTTGTGTTAATGATTGGGAGATTCCCATAAGATCTGTACGTGATCATTTAATCGACTGTGGTGAACTTTGGTAGGTCTATTTTTACATGTTGGTAGATAGTAAGAAAATTTTTTTACTGTTCAATGTTTGTTTAAGGGTGAAAGTGACAAGTGGTATCAGAGCGAAGTTACAACACTGGGACCCTATTGAGTCGACTAACGTTACATTGTGTGTTACTAATGCACAGAGAAAGAGAGTGTGTGTTAAATGGAAAGAATAACAGGGAAAACGAGAAGAACACCTTTGCAGCCGCCACCTCAAAATGTTGGGGAGACCCAACCTCAACAGGAGAGGAACCCCGAAATGTGGATTCAGTTGGGAATGGAACAGCGTCAACAGACTAACAGTCTGATTGAAGAACAGCAGCACCAAACTCGCATCTTGTTAACCATAGTGCAATAGCTGCAGGAGGAGATGGAGAGAGTACGAAATGATAATGCGAGGATGATGCTGGAGCAGGAAAGAATTCTAAAAAGTCTCTCAGATAAGCAAAACCAAAGAATTGAGAAGCCTAGTGCTGATAGAGAATTTCAGGAAGGAAATGAACAGCAAACGGGAGATCAAGATGCAGGCCGAAAAGAAAGGAGTACATCACAACAAAGTAATCAAAATAAAAATTTTAATGAAGCTGAATCTAAAAACGAAATTGAGCAGAAGACAAATAAAAGGCAGAAGATAGAGCTGCAAGGCGAATTTAGGAAGATAAAACCACCCACATTTGATGGGGAGAAAGAGGAGGTAGCAGAGGCATGGTTGATCAATATGAACAAGTATTTTCAAGTATATGATTATGACAACAGTCTTAAGGCACGGTTAGTTATTTACCAGCTGCGAGATAAAGCCACTCTATGGTGGGAAGAAGTGAAGAACGTGCGCGGAATAGAGGACCAGGATGTGACATGGGATAAGTTCCAACAATACTTCAAAGATGAGTACCTGACAGAGTACTTTTATGATGAAAAGGCTCGAGAATTCCATGATTTGAAACTCAGACAATTGACCATGGATGATTTTATCACTAAGTTCACATCATTACTGCGTTACGTACCTTACCTAAGAGATGAGAAAGCTAAAGTACAACGATTCCTGAGCAGCTTACCCATCCATATGAAGGAACGTATCGAATTTGTAAATCCCAAAACAATGGATGAGACCATTAGGAAGGCTAGAATGTGCTATCAGCAAGCTAAATCCAAAACAGACCAAGGAAAAGGGTGGCAATCAAGGAAACAAAACAAGAGTAGTGCTGGTTTTAAAAGAGGCAAAACCAGTAATTTTAAAAACACAGCAAAAAATTCAGTTAGTAGGCAGTTCGGTAGAAACCATCAAAGGGTAAGGTGGCCTGTGGAAGATAAAACTATTGAGGCTTCTAGTAAACCTGAGCAACCCCAAATCCAGAAGCCACCTCTACAGTGATGGGGTTGTGGAGCAGCGCACTACTATCGAGACTGCCCACATCGGGGTAGAAACGAAGTAGTAACCAATCTACAAGAAGCCTCTACTATGGGAGATGTTGCCCGAAGCGTACCCAGAATTAATGCAGCATTGGAATATCGACAAGCTAATTTCCAACCTACCATGATAGAGCTAGAAGGTAAGTTGTTATCTCAAACTGTTTCTGTTTTGGTAGATCCGGGAGCAATTTTAAGTTATATAAGTCCTAAACAAGTAGAGATATGTAAATTGCAAAGTCAAAAATTTAAAAAGACATGGTTATTTTAGTTAGCTACTGGAGCCAAAAGAAAAGTTAGCTCCAAAATACCAGATTGTGCACTACAAATCAGTGGACAACAATTAATGGTAGATTTGAATATTTTTCCCTTGGGATCTTATGATGTGTTGTCGGGTATGGATTGGTTGGAGAAGCATTAGACTCTCATAGATTGCAAAGAGAAGATTATCTACTACAGAGATCAGAATGGTAATCACCAAGAGATTCAGGGATTAAAGAAGCATGTACAGCTACGCCCAATTACAACTTCCCAAATGGGAAAATGTATAAGAAAGGGATGTCAACTGTACACTATACAAGTAGGATTATCTGATTCTAAAGACAAAGCTTCCATGCTGGAAAATATACCTGTAATACAGGAATTCAAGGATATATTTCCAGAAGAGATACCCAGATTGCCACCTAGAAGAGATATAGACTTTACAATAGAATTGCTGCCAGGAGCATCACCGATTTCACGAGAACCCTATCGTATGAGTGTGCCAGAATTGACTGATCTGAAAATGCAGCTTCAAGAATTATTAAACAAGGGATATATACGAGCCAGTGTATCTCCCTGGGGAGCACCTGTACTGTTCGTCAAAAATAAAGATGGAACCATGCGCATGTGCATGGATTACCGGTAGTTAAACAGGCTGACTGTTAAGAACCGATATCCTTTACCACATATTGACGATCTGTTTGATCAGGTAAGGGGAGCTACTGTATTTTCAAAAATTGATTTGAGGTCTGGTTATCATCAAATCAGAATCAAAGATGAAGATATACATAAAACTGCCTTCTGCACAAGATATGGTCACTATGAATTCGTGGTATTACCTTTTGGGCTGACTAATGCACCAACCACTTTCATGAGACTGATGCATAGTATCTTCCACCCTTATTTGGATAATTTTGTGTTAATTTTCATTGATGACATATTAGTTTACTCCAAGAATGCGGATGAACACAAGGAACATTTGCGAATGGTATTGGAAATGTTAAGAAAGCATCAGCTATATGCAAAAATCAGCAAATGCGATTTCTTCAAGGAAGAAATACAATATCTGGGACATGTGATATCTGAAAAAGGTATAGCAGTAGACCCGGAGAAAATCAGAACTATTATGGAATGGAAGGTGCCACAAAATGTGGCAAATATATGATCATTTATGGGACTCGCTCGTTATTACCGGCGATTTATTAATGGATTTTCAAAGATAGCTATCCTTATTACCTCCTTGCAAAGGAAGGGAAAAATTTTTAAATGGTCACAAGAATGTCAGGACAATTTTGAAAAACTGAAGCAATTATTAACATCAGCACCTGTGTTAAGTGTGGCTGATCCGAATAAGGAATTTGAGGTTTGCACAAACGCATGCAAGGAGGGTGTTAGGGCAGTTTTATCCCAAGAAGGAAAAGTAATTGCATATGAATCTTGTAAGTTAAAAGATCACGAGCTATGCTTTTCAGCTTATGATTTGGAGCTGACTGCAGTCATGCACGCCCTCCGGGTATGGAGACATTATTTACTCGAGAAAAGATTTGTATTGAGGATCAACCATAGCAGTCTAACCAACTACTTCAAACAAGCTGATTTAAATTCCCGACAAGCAAGGTGGAATGCTTTCTTGAGCGAGTTTGACATTGATCTGCAGCATGAAAAAGGAAAAGAGAACAAATTTGCAGATGCATTGAGCAGAAAACTGCACAACATTTACGAGTTATATGTTAACCAAATTGAAAGCAGATTTTTAGATCCAAATAGAACGGAAGCAGGCAAAGACCCTGAATATAATTTTTTGTGGAAACAAGCACAGGAATCTGAAGAACAAGGAAGGCTGGGGGATTATGAAATTAACCAGGATGGATTGCTGGTTTATAAGAAAAGGATAGTCATTCCAAACAGAGTGGAATTAAAAACTTTGGTACTAGACGAATATCATAGAAGCAACTATGCAGGGCATCCTGGGTACCAAAAGATGTTGACAACAATCATAAAGGATTACTATTGGCTGGGTATGAGGAAGGACATAGCAAACTACCTAACCAAGTGTTTAGAGTGCCAACAGGTGAAAGTAGAACATCGACATCCAGCTGGATTAATGCAACCCATACCAATTCCAGAATGGAAATGGGAGGTGATCTCGTTAGATTTCATTAGTGGATTACCCAAATCAAAACATGGTAACGAATCCGTAATGGTAGTTGTGGACCGATTAAGTAAATTGGCACATTTCATACCTGTCCAGTCCACTTACAAGATAGTACAGATAGCAGATTTATTTATGCGGGAGATCTTTAGACTGCATGGAATTCCTAAGAAATGTATCTCAGATAGGGATGTAAAATTCACATCAACCTTTTGGAAGGCACTGTTTACGGGTCTAGGAACTCAAGTTAATTTTAGTACTGCATATCATCCACAGATGGATGGACAAACTGAAATAGTAAACAAAGTGTTGGAGGACATGCTGAGAATGTACGTCATGCAGCAACCGATAAGGTGGGAGGAATATCTACATTTAGTGGAATTTTCATATAATAACAATTATCAAGAATCATTGAAAATGAGTCCATTTGAAGCCCTATACGGGCGGAAGTGCAGAACTCCCATTAATTGGAGTAATCCTGAGACCAAACTCATGCTAGGACCAGACATGGTAGCAAAAATGGAATTAGAAGTGAAGAAAATTAGGCAAAATTTAAAGGTAGCACAGGACAGGCAAAAAGTGTACGTAGATAAAAAGAGGTCATACCGTGAATATGAAGTGGGAGATCACGTGTATGTAAGAATTAAGCCAAAGAAGAGTACATTAAGATGGGCATCTTGTGCAAAGTTAGCACCCAGGTTTTGTGGTCCTTTCCAGATACTGGAAAGAGTAGGACCGGTGGCATATCTCTTGGCTCTTCCTAGCCATATTTGGGTGCATAATTTTTTTCATGTGTCGTTATTAAAACGATATGTTCATGATCCAAGACACATAATCCATTAGAAGAACATTCAGGTAGTGGGTGAGCATAATAGTTAAAAAATAATATTATGTTAAAGACTTATATAATTAACATGAGTCTATTGTGTGCAGGTAGAACCGGAAGGAGAATTTCTGGTTGAGCCTCACAATATAATCGATCGGAGGGAAATCATGCTCCGAAAATGAGCCATCGCCCAAGTTAAAGTGCAATGGAGGCACTTTGGACCGGAGGAGGACACCTGGGAGGATGAAAGTTTTGTCCGTGAAGCTTATCCTAAGCTTTTTGCTAAATTGGAATAAGAACACCGGGGACGGTGTTATCTTCCAGAGGGGGGAAACTGTAACCACTATCTTAGTTGTTGACAAATGGTTAGACTATTGTTAAGAATGGATTAAATATGACTGTTATTTTATTGCAAATAGAATATTATGAACAAAAATTAATTTTGGTATTGGAATAAAAGATTACTTGTGAAATTAGTTTCATGAGTAAAAACTGATGGTAAAAGTAATTCAAGATCTGGAGTTAGTTGAACAGAAAAACAGTTCCATAGTTACCCAAGGAAAAACTCTGGAATAAATAAGGATTCTCGGAGAGAGTTTGGGGTTTTGTGTGAAAGGAAAAAAAGGAAATTTGTCATCCTGGGAAGTAACCCTTGAAGGGAACTTGCAGAGGAGACTGTTCCACTGGAGTTGGAGAATTGGACCGGACTGTCCCGAGTTTCTCCTCCAGATTTTTCTATGTTCAAAGAAGAATCAGACTTGGTTGCATGGGGGAGAGTTGCAAGACGTAATTTCCCAACTTGTGGAAGGGAGGAAACCAAAAATCATCAGTCAGATTTAAGTACAGATGAGTGGAATCTGTATCTTTGTTAGGAGAATAAGTGATTATTTTCTTAAAATAATTAGATGGAATCTGTAACTTTGACAGTAGGGTAAATTAATTGTTTCTTAGTTTATTAGATGGAATTTTGTATCCTTGACAGATGAATAAAAGATTATTTTCTTAAATTGTTTTTCAGACAAGAAAACTGAAATGTTGTAAGGGCTGAAAAAATTTAGGAGTTTCTGGTGCAACAGAAAGAAAAGAAAATCTAGGACGAAATTTACTTTTACACTCTGTATAAGTGTATTAACTCTGTTTAGAAAATAAACAAGCTGCAATCTAACTAGCTAACCGAAGGACTGTTAGCCCAGTATCCGTGACCAGATTCCTGGGCTGGTTGTCCTTCATAATCTATGATACTACATGGACAAGTTGTGGTCCGGACACAAAACACAAATAAAGACTAGCATAACCGAGTCAAGATAAATTACTAAGAAGAAAACTTATTCACAATAAATAGTTCCTCATTAAGCAAATAAGAGAGGAATTCTAACAGAATGTGTAAGACTGCCATATCCAGAATATAGGAAGAGAACAAAAACTTCAACGAGATATGTATTTATACATTTATAATCGAAACCATATGCATACATAATAACAATGAGATGTGTAGGACTGTTTCCTCATAGAGGGAAGATAAATTGAACTGACGAAGAAATTCATTTGCCAGCTATTCAAATAAAATTATCCACGGAGCATGAAAAGAGAAAGAAAGAAACAAAGGAAAAACGAATGAGAGTTCATGAATGCACAGGTAAGAACCTCGGTATGCATAACTAGAAACTAGAGTAGGCGGAACTGATACATTCACTGATATAATCACAAAAGTCCAAATTCGAGATGGAAACTCTATTAAAAAAAATACCACACATATATTTGACGCAGTACTTAACCATATGTACCATAATTGTAAACCGAGCTTAAATAAAATGAAGATAGTTAAAATAAGTCTTTCGCTATGGTTATCAGAAGTATAGAAATCCATAGACGTTACATAGGAGACAGGCCTGTGGCTGTAACAAGAAAAAAACCCCTTTCTATTTAACCCTAGATGCGGCTACTGAACCCTAAGTATCATAAAATTATAGAAAACAATCTGAGAAAATCTTTCAACCCAAGAGCCATAGTTAATCACCAGCCGCTTGCGGCTAAGGAATAACCTAGAAGCTCGATAGGGGTACCTGTGGGAGCATGGTAAGCACCAGTTAGCCATTTCCAAACTAGAGAAGTACTGCTGCAAATCTGCAAGCGTAACAAATGGTCTGCATAGGAGAGAATAATTTATTACCTGCTATGCAGAAACAAAAAAATAGTTAAGACAAGAACTGGCTACAGAAAACGAGACCCTGTTCTTACAATTAACCAAGTTTTCAACTACTCAGAACAAAGAATTGGGAAGATAACCGGAAGAATTCGAGAATAATACCTATCGGCTTGTCCGAGAATGTTTGCAGGACAGAAATTGTACCATAAGTAGCCATGCAAGAACCAGGATCACGGAATAGCGCGTGAGTAAATAATCAAGCTTCAAACCTAGAGGAAGAAATTAAAACTTGCCAACAGAAAGGTAAAACCTTGCGGTAGGTTTAGCAACTCAACTTACCAATTTACTTATTGCGGTAGCGTAAAGAGTACTCCAACTAGTGGGGGACGCGCAATGCATAGAGACGCTAGGCTGCCATCGAGCGAAAACCATAAGCCAGGGAAATCTAGAAGTAGGAAGCCTGGAGCAGCAGGGTCGGCTCCGGAAGCTACCCTCAAAGAAATTGTGAATGCGAAAACAGTGAATGCAAAAGCAGTTACAGGCCGATAGTCATTAGCCAAACCCTAACACAATTCCACCGTTCGATCGTCTCCAAATCCATGACGTATATACACCCAGATGTCAATAAAACAAATCAAGGAGTGCCAGATTGCGAAAGGACCGCCGTAGAAATAATTATAATTAGGAGTACTTCTTAATTTAAAATGAAATGAATGCCATCAACATCGTCAAGCAATATACCCATGGCGCAAATTAAAAAGCCTTTAAAGCCATTGCTAATAACAAGAGTCATCATAATGTATTGACACGGTCTAGGTGTACGTAACATTTCATATTTAAACCAAGAATCATTGTATGCAAGGTTTAACAATGTTCCGAGTAGATTGTAATAATCGTTGTGTTAATGATTAGGAGATTCCCATAAGATCTGTACGTGATCATTTAATCAACTATGGTGAACTTTGGTAGGTCTATTTTTACATGTTGGTAGATAGTAAGAAATTGTTTTTTACTGTTCAATGTTTGTTTAAGGGTGAAAGTGACAATAACATTATCTTTTAACTTATTTTTTATTTTTTAATGAATTTACCATCATCAAGTTATAGATTCACTTAGCTCATAATTTTAATTAAAAAAATAAAATTCGCCTTGTTAAAACTATCATTAAAAGTTAATTTTCAGCAATGTTATTGATTGCCAAGGTAGTGATTTTAAGTCATAATTTTAAGATAGTGATTTTAAGTCATATTTTTACCAAAAAAAAAATGCTATTAGGGAGTGCTACTTTTTTCACTTGAACATTGTCATCAACAAGTGGTAACCAAAGTAAATCATAAACATAGAAATCCTCTTAAAGAAAAATTAATTTGGTTTTTTAGTTGATTTTTTTTTATCTTTATATTTTTCTATTTGTATTTGTATTTTAGGTTTATATATATATATAGATATAAATTAATTAACAAATTTGTAAGTAGCATTATCTTTTAACTTACTTTTTGTTTTTTAATGAATTTATCATTATCAAGTTATAGATTCACTTAGCTCATAATTTTAATTTTAAAAATAAAATTGGCCTTTTTAAAATTATCATTTTTTTTATTTAAAGGATAATTTTCAGCAATATTATTGATTGCCAAGATAGTGATTTTAAGTCATACTTTTAAGGTAGTGATTTTAAGTCATAATTTTACTAAAAAAAATGCTATTAGTGAGTGCTACTTTTTTCACTTGAACATTGTCATCAACAAGTAGTAACCAAAGTAAATCATAAACATAAAAATCCTCAAAAACTTCAGAAGATGTTAATAGGTGATAACCATGGCAAACTGTTACAATAAAAATCTTTAAAAACTTCACTTATATTAACTAGTAATAATCAAGATAAATTATCATACTGTAATCTAATAAAAAATTCAAATATTAACTTATCTTCAAAATTTAACTCTAAAACCTATTATGTTAATCTTTCAAACTTTATCTTTAAAAGTAACAAATGAAACTTATCTTTTCATTCTTTATGTAACTTTATAATATAATAGTTTGAAGATAAACACCTTTATATTTGCATAAAATCTTTTTATGATACATATATAGACTAGATAGAATATCATGAATATTAATCCTATCAAATGGAAATCATAATTATAATTTTTATAATTAAAAAAATATTATTTTATAAAAAACAAAATATTAATAATTATTTATAAAAAATATTTTTAATTTTAAAATATAATATATATAAATTATGAAATTTTAATTTTAAAATACGATATTACATAAATCATACCATTTTTATTTTACATGTCCTTAAAATTCATGCATAATTTTTTTGAACTTTGATACTTAGTATGGTGGATATACATTTTCAACTATAACCTTATTATTTCACCGAAATAATGGTACATATAATTAATAGAAGACAGGAAACATTTTTAGTTAAATGCCCTCTTGCACCCAAGCCACACACTAATTTGAGTTTACAAACCAAAACCTTGCTATGGAAAATCACGAATAAAACATAAAAGTTAATAGGTCAAACATTTCTCTATTTGAAATTGAGATTTAGTTAAGTAAATTAGGAATAAAACATAAAAGTCAATTCTAATGGAGTAACATTTTGAGTATTTGAAATAGAGATTTAGTTAAGTGAAATAGTGATGGTTAAATATGCTGTGCATTTAAAATAGAAATTTAATTCGTATATTAGTAAAGATAAATGTGGTTTTATATATAGTTTAAGAGATTAGTTTAATTAGAAATGATTAATGTTATTAAGTATTTTATTTGTTTTATTTTAATGAGTAAGTAATTATTTTTTTAGAGTGAGATGTACAAATTTAAATTAATAAGTTTATTAGAGATGTCATCCTTCATTAATGTGATTTATATCTTTCAAGTTTCTTAAATAAATCTATCAATGTATATTTAATCCTTGTACCCATAGAAACAAATTTACAATATAAAATTATTTTATCATTTTATCAACAACTTTATAAATGTGCAACTTATCACTTTAATATATTGTAATTTTTTTTTCTAAATTCCATATAAAATAAAATTGTCCATTTTCAATATTGTTGGATGATTTAATATTGTTGGATTATTTAGAGACAATTGTTTATTTTCTGATGAAAAAAAGTCTCTAAAATCCTTACCTGCAGTCTTTAAAATGCCTGAAAAGAATAAAACATTTATGATTTTAAAAAAAGCTAGACCCTAGATCTTTGAGTCTAAAAATAAGAGAGAGACAATTTGTTAACAATTACAAGCTTTTAAAGAAAAATTTAATAAAATAACACATATTTTTACTCATAAGAATAAATAAATATTTTTTTCTAAATTATATTTATAATTTTTTTTTTTTAATGAAAGAAGAGAGATTACCATTTTCCAATTTTAAATGAAGATTAGCTTCTTATATATATATATATATATATATATATATATATATATATATATATATATATATATATATTTTCTAATATTGAATGAAGATTAACCTCTTTTATTTATATTTATAAATTGAATTTAATATATATATATATGTTTATTTTTCCTTTTCAATTTAATATATATATATGTGTTTGTTTTTCCTTTTCAAAGTTTAAATCTATTTATATATATGAAAAAAAAAGTCACATTTGTTCATTAAATCAAGATATGTATCCATAATTTTCTTTTATATTATTTTTATTTTGCAGGATTTATTTTTATATAATATTTATTTTTTAACTATATGATAATTTTATGGCTTGAATAATTCCACAATCAGTAACGTAACATAATCTTATCGATAACTTCTGGAAAACTTTATATCGTGTTTGAAACTCAATTTTATCGTTGTTTTTGTTGAAAAAAAATAAAACTTGGTAACTTTTAAAATCTCCTTCCAATTAAATTAACTTAGTACTTCTTAATGTGCGATATCTGTTTAAGTTTTTAATACTCGTGTAAATCCAAGAGTCAATGAAATGCTTCATATGTAAGTAAAGTGCAAACACGCTTACAGAAAATATTACAATTAAGCCCTTTCAATTTGTTTATAGAATATTAGTGGCGTAGAATATATCATTGCATATGCCATTGCCACACTAAATCAGATGTCAACTATGATTCAAATACTCTAAAGTCGACTTTTCATGAAAAAAGATAATGAAAGATTGTTGTACGGATGAAGTGGATAATGCAATCAATGCTTTTTTCATCAAATATGTAACTGGGCGGAAGTTTTCGGACTATTTCTACAAGACTTGGATTGCCAGTGACAAGATTCGTAAATTTTCATAATATTCCTTCTGTGTTATATGTTTCCTTCTGTGTTGTATGTTTGTCATTTATGTTGGACAACTTATATTTACTAATTGAGTCTTCCATGTAGGCATGTGGGTTAAAGGCTGCAGAGATTTTCCTCATGAAAACCAAGAGACAAATAATGCTGTGGAATCATACCACGGTTACCTGAAATCAAAATTTCTATGTGATAAGCGAAAGAAATGTTCTCGTAGAATGGATTGGCTATTCTACACTCTCCTAAAAAATGTTGAACCAAGTTATCGATTCAAGGCAATTTTGAAAAAAGAAGGATATTATAACAACCACAAGAAAGAGATGCAACTTGAATCATCAATGGAAACGGCTAGAAGAATTCCAGGCAGTGATTGCAGGCCTCATGAGAGCATATCTCATGCTTATTGGGTAAGGAGTCAAAGCAAAGCCGATAAGGAATATCTTATCATTTTTCATCGCAAAAATTTTATCACTTGCAATTGTCTATTGTCTATTCGGGGCAACATTTGCAAGCATTCTATAAAGGTAGATTGGTTTCATTCCTCCTTGATGGATTTAAACCCTTTATTAAATCTTCATACCACACCAAATCAGTTGAATGTCCCTTTTGAGATAAGTACAGAGGCGCTAAACCTTCCTGCAGATACTATCCCAACCAATATTAAAAATGACAATGTTGAAGAATTTGGTGTGTTGAAAGAGGAATTGTTTGGTTATCTAGACCTGATTTGGAATAGTCCTCCTTCTACTGTGAACAAGACAAAACAGTTGATTGATCTAGCTAAAAAAATTGTGGATGATGCTAATAATCTTAATATTATGGATTATGACTTCGTCCGTGGTTTGGGTGCTTATGAGTCATCCTTGAAGAGGAAGAAGAGTTTCCTTAGTCCAAAAAAAATAAATAAAAGGAAAAGGAATGTCACCTTAAATATTGATTTGAATGTCTCTACATCCGAAGATGAACCATTTGAATTTCCACACCTCAACAGGCGTGGTCGTCCTCCCTCCAACAATGCTTCTTCTACTGTTCCAAGTAAGTTCTATAGGGAGACGATATCAGTTTGTTTAAATCAAATTCGTGATCTTCCAAGTTTGTTGCTATGTTTAGATCGTTTTGTCGATTTTTCAATTTTGTTGCAATGTCTTTGATCTTTGCTATTTCTTTTAGCTTAATGTAGTGTTGTAATGTTTGCAAGGCCACGACATCCGAATAATGTGATTACAGATGAAGGATGTACACAGACCCACAATCAACCTTTTGATCACATGAGTCAAGGTACATTTGACGAGATTGCTAATTGATCTGCTATGTATTCTGATGCATCTATTATTTGACATGTTATTTTTTTCTCTGATGGAAACTGTGTTTTCATCTTACAAACACAGCTGGTTCGTCATTGGTCCCCCCTCGACCAGAACATGATTGGGCCACTGACATCATGGAAATTGGTGAATTTCCATGTTTTTTTGCATTGACTTTTCTCCTTACATTTAGCACTGGTTGTTGTTCATGTTGTTAGTATAGTGTTGGAATGTTTACAGGGCTGGAACGTCCAATCAATGTGATTTTAGATGAAGGATGTTCAAAGACACCCTATAACTATTTTTATCAGATGAGTCAAGGTGCTTAGGATGAGACTTTTAATTGATCTTCTTTGTATTCTGATGCATTTATTACATGACATCTTATTATATTCTTTGATGAAAAATGCATTGTCATGTTACAGACACAACAAATTCTTCAATGGGCCCCCCTCTATCTGAAGATAATTGGGTCATTGATATCACAGAACTTGGAGACAACACAGAAATTGGCTTCAGAAAAAAGTTGTGATAGAAACTGCCTTCTTTTGTTTATTGTCCGACATACCGATTCATGATGAAGTGGCCAACTTTGGTTACATGTGATTCCTAGTGTGGAGCACTTTGTTGTTATGGTTATATTGGTTTCCCTAGCTAGGGTTAGAAGAGCTTAAAATTATTCCAGCTTCTGATAAGCTGCAAGTGTGTACATGTACTTCATTTTTTCTATACAAATAAAAAGAGAATATCAGGGATTCGATGATGCAGTTAATGGATATTTGCGGTTTACTTTTAAATGTTATGTTGGAAAACAGTAAATTTGCTTGATAGTACTGTAATACATAGGCACATTTTCATTCAGTAGCATAATTGGCGTGCTTTCTGTAAATGCCTCAAATTGTTTTGTGATTTCAAATTTCACTGCAACATTTTTATCTCCATCCTTTCGTCAAATGTGTTTGAGAAGAATGAAACATTAGATGGTGGAGAAGATTAATTTGAAATCCGTTGGAAACTTAAATACGACTCGTTTTTTTAAATGTAAATTGGTTTTTTCTAATTGGTTATATAGAAATTATATTAAAAAAAAAAAATCTAATAATGTTATAAGCCTTTGCACAACACAATGCCATGTGGATAACTGTCTCATATTTTTTGCCATAATTTTTTGATGCAGTTATAATATTTATGCCATGATTTTTAGATACTTTTGGAGTTTTCATTGTTAAGCTTCATAGGAAACTATCAAAAAATAAAATCCTTTGAAATAGTTCATATTCATGTAAATAACATATTTACTATCAATTACTACCCATCATATTTTAAGCAAATATTTGTATAACACTTACCACAGTTGTTACTACCCACCATTATTTATGTTTTCTTCTCACCATTATTTATGTTTTCTTCAGCACTTTATTGAGTAGGAGCAAAAAATATAAATGTGATGACTTTTTAGTAGTTACTATCCATCAAAATTTATTAAAGTATTTGCCCCTTGGTAAGCAATTAATTTTTTTCTTTTGGTTAGCATATTTGATAAATAAAACACAATCCTTTAAAATTAAATAGATTAACAAAAATTAATATTTCAATTAATATTATTGAAATCGTAAATAAAATTGTTTCACTCTACCTCAATATATGTACAATAAAATTAAATCAATAATTCATATAACAAAAGTTGAAATTTTAAAAATATATATAGATTAATCAATTTATTATCCCATCAAAAAATGAGAGCTTAAAACGTATAATGCTTCAAATCCAACCTTAGTTCTTTCATATAGTTTCAATTATTGGAATAGCCATATTTGAACAATGATTTAATAAAGAAAATATTTCCATCTTATAAGCAGATATGAATAAATGAAAATAAATGTTAAGAGGATCAAGCCAATGTAAAGGAGAATGATTGAATGTGGTGCATTGTCCAAAGTGTTTCACTTTTTGGAACAAATATTCCCTCTAACATTGCCAAGCTTCATCATCTATTGAACAAAATTGGAGAAAAATTCCTTTAAAAAGGGGCATTTATCATTTCCAAGTGTTTCTTCTCACTATTCAAAATGTGTGTTTCTCTCTGGCATCATATTTACTTTCATTGTTGGTAAACCTCCCACCTTATCCATTGTTAAAAGCATTTGTCTATACCACAAGACCAAAATGTTTGTTGCAAAATTATTTCCAAATGCATCAAAAGCTATTACATTCTTTGGTCTAAATGCAATTGTCCTATTGTTGTAAGATGGGATTTATGTAATTTTAGCTCTTTACTATTTTTACTTTAGGTATCAAATACTTCTTGCAAAAGCAATTACTTATTGTAAAAGCAAGTACTAAGAGTGACCATGCATATTACACTTGTTATTAGAAACTTGATGTTAATTCTAGTACAAGTGTAAATATTTAAAAGTATTTACATTGTTTAGTGTATAGATATTGATAACATTTTTTTAAATATGGTATTTAGAGATACTTACATTTTTATGATATATATGTGTTCATCAAAAGCTATGTGTCCAGTCAATAATTTAAACAAGGTAATTTCATTCCCTTATCATGGTTCAATTCTCTTAAATGACTTGTTTCCCTTATATACCCTTTATTTCCTGTTTATAGTTCAATTCTTCTTAAGTGACATATTCTCCTTATATACCAATGGGTTATTGTTAATTAAAATTCTTTCAAAGAACTTGTAAGGTTGATGAATGTGTGATATTAATATTTTATTTGTCATAATTTGATGTCTAATAATAACATATTCCCTCATAAGTTAATGTGCTTAAATAAAACAAAAAATAAATAAATAAATAAAATGCCATCAATACCTAAATAAAACAAACAAACAAAAAATATCATATCATTAGTTCTAATGAAGATGTTTCCAAATAATACAAAATAATATCTCACCCCTTACCAAATTATAGTTGTTCAATTTTTTACAAATTATAGATGTTCAACCCTTTTTAAAATTTCCAAAGGAAATATGTTGCCAAAAACAATAAATGCTTACACATAACATTTTACTCATACAGTCTAATTTACAAGAATTTCCATTAATCATCCTCCTCTTACAATGTTGATTCAAAATTTAAAACCAAATATCCGAAATGCCTGTCATTACAAAATATTTTCAGAATGAGAAATATGAAGTCTCGAACACCACATTGTACTATGATTACTTCCTTATTTAAGCCTCTCTTCCATTGCATTTTTACAAACCTTCATAAATATAAGCTTCAATATTACCATTCCCAAATGATCCAAACTTTCTCACCTAACTTTTGTAACTTTAACACATTCCTAATATTTAACCTATTAAAAACAAACCCCATTGTTCTAATTGTGACTTAAACCTGATGAAAAAAAAAATCACAATATTTAACTTATCTATCGTTTTAAGGTTGTAGTCAGGCCAATTTGGCGCATGAGACCCCTTTGTTTGTGGGAGAAGAGACCTACCTCCACCCAACGATTTTTGCTAAACATTAAGGGAATTTTTAAGTCTAAAATGGGCCTCCTAAGGAAGATAATAAAATGATAGTAAAAATAATAAAATAAGAGTTATGAAGTTTTAAAAAAACAGAAAGAAAACATTTTTCTTAAATGTATTTTTGACTTATCGCTTTACAAATTCACTCAAATTTGAATTGTGGGTGTTCTTTGGATGTGAATGACAAAAGAGCGCTCACACTTGAAATTTTAGTGAACCTGTAAAGAGATCAGTTGAAAATAAAATTAAAATAGTCTTAAGCCAGAGGAGTTTTGGGACGGGTGACCTCCCGAGAAGTCCTGGTTACCGGGTATTACAGTACTATCACAGAACCCCCTAAGTGGACTATTCAAAGTTTCAATCCCACTTCTTCACCCCCTAAGTGGACTATTCAAAAATCATGATCATAGATGAATGGCTTACTTAACGCAGTTGAATCCCAAAAAATGATATCTAATATAATGCACTGCAGAAACCCCTCATACTTAAATACAAAGAGTAAAGGGAGCTCTACTTGAACGGTTCACAAGGCACAATACTTGCTAAGGTTTTACAAATGGAGTAGCAAGTTAAGTAGGCTTGATTGTGGAGAACAACTCCATACCCAAAGTATGCGGGTACAAAAGAACTCGTGCAACATAGCAATAAGAAATTCAACAATAGTAGAAATATAAAAGTCTAGGAGACCATTTATACCATTTATAGCTAACAAATCCAAATCGGTTTGCATGGTAAAATTTTACAATGCTTTTAGAAACATGCTTCGACTCTTCCAACATAATATCAGGTCCCTAATTTAATCACAGCTCTTTCAATATAGCCTTTGGTCCCTAATTCGTTTTTGTTGATTATTGGTCATTTCTTCTCAATATGTAATTCATTTTTATTGGTTATTGGTCATTTCTTCTCAGCATGTAGAAGACATTCTAGTTTCTCAGAGCATTGTAATAAAAGCATGTATGGGACATTTTCATGGTTAATGCTTTCTCCCTCTTTTGTTGGAAAAAAATAATTGTAAGTTCCTTATTTTTTTTAAATTAAAAAATTGTATTTTTTATAAGCTTTTTAAGTATGAATATTTTAATGGCAGAGATATAATTTTAATATCTAGAAAAAATATATATATAATGTAATTAAAAGTATTAAAATTTAGCTTTATATATTAAAAAAAAATTTAAACATGAATATTTATTATTATTGATTATTAATTATCAATAATAATAGTAGGTTTGAATATTGGCCATGAAATATATGAGTTGATTTAGTTAAATGATAAATTATTAATTCTCAAGTATATTACTTGAGGTTAAAATAGATATTAAATTACTTATTAAAATGGTTAATAACCAGGTTTTAGGTGCAGTAAGATATCAACTTTTACTAAATTTCATATAGCTTCATGGGATGGAATGGAAAATAAACTCATAAGAAGGAAAATAGTTCAAAACAATAGCGAGGTATTAGTTGCCCAGACTTCGTCAATACTCAAATTATATCTTACTTATGAAATGGAAATTTGATTACTAAAATATTGCTTGTAACTTCAAGTTTTATGTAGATTTGAGAAATATCATTTTTTTTATATGTAAATTAAAAAAAAAAACTAGAAAATAAGTTTGAAATAGTTATTGTTAAAAGAAGAAATCATAATAAGTTACTAGTCTATCAAGAAACCGTTAAAAACCAAAATATCTAAAACACTAAATATATGAGTGATAATATATTTTATTTCAAAGTTTTATTTGTGTTAAAAAACTATAAATTACTGTGAAATATATGTTAACTTGCTTATATAATTAATAATTTGCCAATTTATAAAAACATTCAATTATTAAACAATCAATATATTAAAAATATAGATAATTACATAGCTTGATTCTTTGCATCTTTTTATGTAATCTCATTTATGTTTAATTATTTATAATTATTCATTTCATATATCTATATATATATATATATATATATATATATATTAATGTGAAAATATCATTTTTAAATATTTAAAAATACAATCTAGGATTAACTATACTTTTTTAGATCATACCCACACAAATATAGTTATTAACATTTGTGTTATAAACTACTTGTTCATATACATGTAAAAAATAATAATGATGGAACTTTAAAATAATATTTTCAAATTATTTATAGTATAAACAAATTAAATAATGTTTTACACAATATTCTCATGTTTTAATATTTTCTTAAAAACCATGCATTTATATAATCAATAAGTAAAAAATTAGTATAAATACTAATGCTTTTGTTTAATGATGGAACTTTAAAATAGTTTTTTTTTTCAAATTGTTTATAATTTAAACCATTTAAATCCTATTTTAAACATTATTTTCTTACAAATGCAATAATCATTTTCAAAGCACATACTAAGTCCAACTCTCTATAAAATTGATAAAGCTGAAATATAAAAATATAAAAACATTAATAAAAAAAATAAGTGAGTTTACATTTCCACCATTGTACACCTTATAATCTGTATAGCTATTAAGCATAGTATTCACATTAGATTGCAAGCTTAAAATTGATTAATATCTTGAGTGAAAGTTTCACTTATAAATGGTAAAAATTTCTATGATGAAGATGGATAGAAAAAAATGAATTGATATTATTAAACATACACATATAAATTTCTATTTTTGATAAATATATATGGATTATGAACTATATGCTCATGGGTATGTTACACATATGCAATAAATTTCTATTTTTAATAAATATATATGGATTATGAAATGTATGCTAATGGGTATGTAACTAACTAAAAGATTACACTACAATCTTTCTCAATTTTCTCTTTTACTAAATTGCATATAGCTTCATGGGATGGAATGGCAAATAAACTCATAAGAAGGAAAATCATTCAAAACAATAGCATTATTAGCCCAATATTCCATGAATGATTGTTCAAAGAATTGTAATTATTTACAATATGATTATTAACAAAAACTGTTCAGTAAAACCCTTTACAATCTACAGGGGTTTTATCAAAAATATCTTAAATACCTCTGAGGTATTAGTTGCCCAGACTTCGTCAATACTCAGCAACAAAATTAGGGCACTCGTGGTTACACGGTCTTCATTTCGCTTTTGATAGCTTCAGCCAATTGGGAATAGGCTTCATCCCAGGCTATTTTCATTTCTAGAGACCACATGTCTGGAACAACATCCTTAATAGTCTCGAGCAAGCAGAATTTAATGACCTACAAAAGATTGAGATCAAAACAAATCATCAGCATTTAGAGGCAATTTAAAGTGAGTCCAGCTGCACTTCCAAAATTTGACCATTTCATGTAGAGTTGAAGACTGAAGTCATTAAAATTCACAAGATCTTGCAGATTTCAGTGTGTTTTTATCATTCTAGGGAGGTACCGTCTTTACTCTAACTTAACAAAAATATCATTCTTTACGAAATGGGCTTAAATGAAATGAACGAAAAAACCCTTCATGAGATTTTTCTCTGCACTTACATCAAAATGTTCATCAACTACTCCATATTTGAAATGAAGCTTCCCCAAGTCCTTGACATTTGATTCTGAGAATGTTGTCGTTCCTTTCTCTTGTAGTTGAACAACAGATTCATAAGTCTGCAAGTTCTTTGATATCAGTGATTTCACAAAAATCAACAAAGCAAAACTAGAAGATAGAGGGTAATTAAACCAATCAAAATGAAAACCAGTCTATATATATATATATCATGGCCAATATTCAATAAGATAGTTCGTGTCTATATCTATTTAAAGTCAATCAAAACCAGTCATATGCCATGACTGAAATGTGAAAAGAAAAAAAAAACACAGTCCCATCGAAGGCAAAGATATACTAAAAGACACAGCAACTGGAGAGGGAAATCAAACGCGCGAAACCTCAAATGAAAATTCTCTCCCGCCCAATTCTTGTTTCAAATTTGTGGGGCATTAATGGAGGTAGGTGGCTAGAGTCGTGGGGGTGGCGATTGCGGGGAGGAACGGCGCCAGGAGAGCAGTGGTGGAGGAGGCGTTGTTCGTCGTTCGCCATTCGCTGCCATCGGAAGCTGCAGAGGCGGGGTCCACCATTAGACCCGAGAACAGAAAGGTCACCAGAGGGACGGATCGGGAGTTGTCACATCAGCTCCTGATTCGTCGAACGAAAGACTCCTTCGTAATAATCCACTAATTATGTAGAGTCAATCTATAGAGTTCCGGCAACCCATAATCACACTCCCAACGTAAAAACAAATTAAAAAGAAACAGAAAAATTTGTACGGAACATAGAAAAGTTTGTACAAGACATATAAAGCTTGTACAAAAAAGTTTGTACTTTATATATAAGTGGAGTCCATGATTGGAGGTTAAAATAATGAGTCCATTATTTTTATAATGTATATAAAAATAACAAATCTAATAAAAATAAACCATAAAAAGCAAAATCAACCAAAACATAAAGACATAGTCAAGTATCTTAGTTGCTTTTTACGTCTGTGCACGAAACAGTAGATTGACTTCCCAAATGATTCGCATGAATTTCGTCGTATCATCCGAATTACTCCTGACGCGAAAGGGCAAACAGCATGAGAGGTTCGCTTACGTTCGCTTACATCAACATCAGTGCGAGAGAGCAGAACCGTTAAAGGAGTCTGCCCTATATATACGAGTCGGCTCTAGAGATATTGAATCAGAGTAGTCGACATTTGATTTAGTGTGGCAATGGCATATGCAATGATATATTCTACGCTGCTAATATCTGTGGTCGCTGCGGAAGAGGATAGTGGTTGCTGGGCGGGGGGGCCAGGGGGAAAATTTGCATCGGCAAATCTACGGCTGCTTTCGCCTTGAAAAATCGGAGCAATCGGTTCTATTATTATTATTATTGGTGCGTGTATTTCTCTCTTATGCCCAACCTTCACTTCTCGCCCCATAACATCACAATCTACATCACAATTTTTGTGGTTACACTATTACATGAAGGCAATTTTAAGACATTTTTTTTTAAGACAATAGAAATTCTTTGTCTTAAAAAATTATTTTTTATTTTAGTAATTTTAAATTAAAATTTAATATTAATTAAATTTTTTTGGATAATATTAAATTTAAGGCAGAAAAAGTTTGAGAGAAAAAATGTTTTAAGACAAAACTTTATATTTAAGACAAAAACACGTTGACATAAAAATATTTCAAGACAAAAATAATTTAAGACAAGATATTTTAAGACAAAACGTTATATTTAAGACAAAAACTTTTTAAAACAAAACAATTTAAGACTAAAATATTTTAAGACAAAACTTTATATTTAAGATAAAAATTGTTTGAGACAAAAATGTTTTAAGACAAAAATATTTTAAGACAAAACTTTATATTTAAGACAAAAACAACTTGAGACAAAAATATTTTAAGACGAAATTTTATATTAAGACAATGGCCACATAAAACAATGGCAATTAATACGAAATTCATTTAGGACAATCAACAATTAAGACAAAACCATATCAATTGAAGACAATATTATCTAATATGACTTGAAAAATTGACTCTAATAGTGCACCCTAAGTCTGCCAACGTGTAGGTTACTACTGTCTCGCCCTATATTGAGGTTGCTATTTCACTTATCGTTCATGTTATCTTATATAAAGACAACAATTTGTTGGGCTCTTCATTTTGGTGGGGTAGCTGACTCTAAAGAATGCTACAACTTTTCCTAGCAAGGTTTCTCAGACATCAATCCCAACTCTTATGTCCCTTCGATCTCTATTTATATAATTAGAGACAACTTGTATGTCGTTTCATTCGACACTACTACACAGAGGGGGCTTTTAAGATAAAAGAAATATTTTGTCTTGAAATTTTTGATACGAGGCGCTAGTAAAAAAGGAAAAAGTAAAGGATTAGGGGTTTTCCTTTATGTTGTTGATGGGTTCTTTAGGAAGCAGAGTGATAGGGGCCGAAAACAACTGATGGGATTTAGGGCAATGGAGGCCGACAACAGAGGTGCTTGGTGAGAGGAGTTACATACACACTTTCGGGTGAAATCGCGAAGTTGGGAAACACTTTTTGGCGGACGGCTAGAATTTGGGAGAAATTTTTAATTTCTCGTCCGAGAAAATAGTCAACTCTATTTCTCGACCGAGATTTTTAAAAACTCTTGTCCGAGAATTTTATTGGGTTTAACCAGAGTTAAAAATCTCTCGGACGAGAGTTATGCATTTTCTCGTTCGAGAGTTTTATTGACGGAAACTCTCGGGAAGACTTTCGGATGAGAGTTAAAAAAACTCTCGTATGAGAGTTTGTAAAACTCTCGTCCGAGAGTTTTATTCCTATAATAAAAAGCCAAAATTATTTAGTTGTTAGAATTGGTACTTTATATAATTTTAATAGTACTTTATTAAAATTAAAAAATGATAAAAAATGATAAAATTATAATTTTATTTTAAATTATTTTATTATTATTAATGATAAAAAATACATGAAGATTTAATTAAATAAAATTTGTTACAATATTTTGTAATATCAATGTTATATAAAAAACTAAAAATATTTTATATAAAACTAATTGATATATTAATATAAATAAAATAAAATTCTAAAACATAAATCAAAATAAAAACAACTATATATAATTTATATAATATTTTTTTTGAAATTAATGAATAAATTTAAATTTAAAAAACAATTGACTAAATGAAATGAGGTGATAAAGGAGACAATGCATAGCACCTTAATATCGTTATAAATTCTTGGAAATCTCGAGAAATTTTTGAAGTGAGATGAGCTTCTTGGAATGGGTCACTTTATCTACCACTTCAGTTTCACACGATTAACTTGAAAGGAAGTCTATTTTCCTAGGTATGGATGTAAGGGAATAAAAAATATTATTTAAACATTGAGTGAGATGCCCTTCTTGGAATGGGTCCTCTTATATTCCACTTTAGTTTCACAAGATTAAATTGAAATGAAGTTTATTTTCCTAGGTATGGATGTAAGGGGATAAAGAATATTATCTGAAAAGGAAATGAATGTTAAGTGTGACATTCCAAGCAGACGTGTATGGGATTGGAGAATTATGTTATTGCAGAAAACTAACCCTTAGCCCCTTAACCCTTGACCCATAACCCTTGACCCCTTAAACCCTAATTCCTAATCCCTAAACCCTTAACCCCTAACCCATTTACCCCCACTAAACCTCTAAATCCCTAACCCATTTAACCCCTAACCCCTAAACCTCTAAACCCTTAACCCCTACCCCTAACACATTAACCCATAACCCATTTAAGCACCTAAACCCCAAAACCGCTAACTCCAAACCCCTAAAATCCTTAACTGCTAAATACCCTAACCCCCGAAACCTCTAAACCAATCCTAACTCATTTAACCCCCTGAAACCTCAAAACCCCTAACCCCTTAAACCCTAATTCCCAACCCATAACCCTTGACCCCTTAAACGCTATTTCCTAACCCCTAACCCCTTAAACCCTAATTCCCAACCCCTAACCAATTCAACACCCTAAACCCCTAAAAACCTAACCCATTTAAGTGTTTATTCCAGTTAACCCCCAAAACCCTAACCCTTAACCCCTAAAATCCTTCACTGCTAAATTCCCTAACCCCCTACACCTCTAAACATGTAGCCCATTTAACCCCCTAAACCCTAAACCTCTAAACCCTTAACCCCTAACCCCTTAAACGCTAATTCCCAACCCCTAACCAATTCAACACCCTAAACCCCTAAAAACCTAACCGATTTAACCCCATTAACCCCTAACTTCTAACCCCTAAAATCCTTAATTGCTAAATCCCCTAACCCCCTAAACCTCTAAATCAAACCTAACCCATTTAACCCCCTAAACCCTAAACCTATAACCCCTTAAACCCTAATTCCCAACCCATAACTCATTCAACCAATTAAACACCTAAACCTCTAACCCATTAACCCTTGAACCCTTAAACACTAATTCCTAACCCCTAACCCATTTAACCCCCTAAACCCTAAACCTCTAAACCCTTAACCCCTAACCCATTTACCCCCACTAAACCTCTAAACCCCTAACCCATTTAACCCCTAAACGCTAAACCTCTAACCCCTTAACCCCTACCCCTAACTCATTAACCCCTAACCCATTTAAGCCCCTAAACCCCAAAACCCTAATTCCCAACCCATAACCCATTCGGTTGGTAGAAAAGGATCTACTAGTATCACCTCGAAGAAGCACGTAGTTTTGAGTGTATTTTTCCAGGAGAGGTGGGAAGGTATGGTCAACAGTTGTTGGTGGAAGAACTGTGGCCTGCATGCAAGTCTGCACTCGACAAAAACAAAACCACAAGAAGCATAAGGTGGCAACTCACTAAGAAGGAAGCAACACGGACTAGACTAGTCGACACCACTCAACTGTTGAGAAATCGCGAGGGAAAAGACACACAAATGACCGATAGAAGGGAAATTGTCTGCGTAGTTTGTGGATGGAGGAGTGCTATCACAGCTAGCTTGACCTGTTTCAGTGTAGATTTAGTAGCCACCACATGTGGTCGAGTAGCCTAGTTGAAGCCGCAGTGACGGGCCTTCAGGCACAATCCGACTGAGAATTGGAGAAACTGCAGTTGACAAGCAGGGAAGCACATAGATCATAGTCATAGGTAAGCAGGTGGGATGTCGGGTTGGGTGCAGGAGCCTGCATCAAACTTCCTGCGCCTACATCCAAAATAGTCTTGCCTTCAAAGTGGTGAATGTTCTCAAATATAGTTGTTTAATAAGCATACATCCTCACGTGTCACATTTGGGAAAAGGGTTGTAGGGAATCTCCACAATTCCCTCGCTGTGCATGTCTTTCCTTGTACCAAATCACTAACATCCGTGCATAGCTTTACTAAATAGAAGATATTTTCTCTCTTCAACATCTCATAATTGTAATGAACAATTGCCTCAATCTGTTGATTATCAACGAAATTTTCCTCATGAGAAGGTGTCTTATCTTGAGGAGAAATTTGATCATCAACTGACCATTTTGAGGTAATTTATAAAGAGGACGATAGAATAAATTTAAGAGAGATAGTTAAAGATGACTTCATATTTCCCTAGTTTGGTAGGGGAGGTGGGTAATGAGGCATTGATGGATCAAATATAAAAGGAAGAATTACAAACAATTTTGCATTCTTTCCAAAAGTATAAGAACCCTCAGTCACTTCGTGGGACAATAGAATTCTTCTAGTGGTACTATGACTTCCTTCAAACAAACCAAGAATTGGTGACAAATTAAAATACAAAAGCAGGATTTGGGAGCATTCAATTCAACATTTCAGGCTTTAATCCCAAAAATTAGACAAGAATGAGATGATCTCAAACCCATATCACTATGTAATTGCATCTAGAAAATCATTGCAAAAATTATTGCATGTAGGGTCAAAATCCACTAAGTTGATTCCATGTCATTAGAACAATTTTTCATCCTTTCTGGGAAACAAATCCATTACGAAATAGGAGTAGCCCAAGAAGTAATTTATAACATCAAACCAAAAAATTACAAGCAATGTTAATGAGTTTGTCTTTCCAAGGCATATGATAGAGAAAATTAGCTTTATTTAGGGCTACTCATTCATATACGTTTCAATGTGCAATTAGTTAACCAGATAATGAACTATCTTTCCTCAATATCTTTGCAATTCTAATTAATGGCTCAACCTATTCTTCTATCATGCCTACAAGAGACCATGGGTAGGTATGACTAATGGCTTCTCTGCTATTTTTTACTGTAGAGTAGGTGGTCTCAACAGAGTTATAACAGAGTAAAAAAGAACTATAAGCTTGACAACTATACAAATAGGAATTACCCTAAACTTGACATATTTACTCTTTGTTGATTAAGTTTTTCTTTTGGATGATAGGATCAAGGTAGATGCAATTATGCCGAAGGACCCCACCCTTGAGGAACTAAAATTCCTACCTTAAAAACTACTAGGTCAAGTACTCTATAGAGATCACTTCCATTGCATACTTTCTGTTAGCACTTAGATTGAACCCCAAGGCTAAGAAGAGGCAATCTGAGGTAACCGCAAACCAAGATTTTGATTTGACACCTAGCCCTGCCAGACCAGAGGGGGCTCTCTCTTTGCCAATGAAGGGTGGCTGCAATAAGTGAATCTTAGGCTAGCTATGAAGTACGGGGATTTGATTTGAAAGTTTTGGGTCGAAACAACAAGAGATCAACAATCATTGGGCTATGGAGTTGAGGCTGGTTTCTACCTGCAAACTTGGGGCAAAATAAGCATTATGCTCAGCCAGATAAATGATGTAGATGGGAGAAGAAAAGAGGAGAAAGCTTGCTGCCCTGCAGGCATCAATCAATGGATGAATCTCCAGTGGCAGCTTTAGCAGAAAGGAAAACACAAGGTTATTAAACAGAGCAACTAACAAAGGATGGATTCTGTAAAAACAACCATTGCATTTAACAACATAGTCATTGTGAAAGGAGCATCATGCGTGGATGGATTCCTAACACTTCCTTTAGATAATGTTGTAACAAAATTAGTAGAAAAACACAATATGAAAATGATCTTATAAGGAAAACATGCTGAACATGAAACACCGTGATGGATCCCAAATTTTAAAGGGAAGAAACTGCTTCATTAACATAATATTCAGGAAAATTTACACAATCCAAAGCAGCAGTCTCTCTGTTGAAAATCAAACCCTTACATCCTCAAAAATATTCCTATATATACCCTATTACAAATTTATTTTGATTCCTCTACATAGGAATCAAAATAAAAATAAAAAATAAAATATATTTGTGCTGGCAAGTAAAATAAATTAAATTACAACTAAAGAATTTAATTAAATCATCTAAAATAAATGAGTTTGCTGCAATATGTCGAATTGTTAGAAGTTTGCTGGAGTTTGTTCATGAAATCTAGGATTCCTTTGTTGAATCTGAGCCTAAAAACTCTACCTCTTGAATGCCACGTTGCACCTTCCTGCACAACTGCCCTCAAATTCTGGAGATGCATTTGCCACTTTGCCGAAATTGGGAAAAGGTCTCCAATATCTTAATGCTAAAAATATGAGTCAAATCTGCCACATAAGTTCTTTGAATCTGAAGATGAATCGAATGCCCAATTATTGCAATGACTGCCACCTATGCCATTTTTCAAGCCTTGTTTGTTCCAATTTTCAATTGTAAAGGATCTAGAAAGCTCCGAGGAATCTGAAGAATCATGATCAATGGCACTGAGATCCCCATCCTCCATCACATGGCCAGGACAAGATGGCTTGTAAGCAATTTTTGTTTTAACCTCCAGTCCATTAATAACATCATTGTGCTTTCTCAAAGCTGAATGTGTTTTCACTGCTTGTTTAAATGGGTTCTCTAGCTTTTTTCAAGACAGCGTGTAAATGGGCCTCCCTAACACCCCGAATATCTAAAGATGATAACAAAGCATAAAATTCCTCAGCAGTGTCAATAACCTTCCAGATGCCATCCTCGATAGATAAAATTTTAAAGGAACATGCCCACTGGCCCTATCGAATTTTAGTAACATTATCCCATTTATCTTCGGGATAAAGAAACCCATTTGCGAGACAAAAATACCCTTGTTTCTCTTTCAATGTCTCTGCTGAAGTCAATATTGAGCTCACAATACAACACTAATGCTGGAACCTTCTGAATACTGGAATGTACATGATCTCCTTGCAAAAGAAACGTGCGATCTTTGATCTCGAGATGTAGAGACCTATCAATACCAATAGGTAATTAGCTCACAGACAACAACCTATGACTTACCACATTGAGCAGGGAAGAGCCAGTTCTCATGCTTTTCATGCAAACCTCTCAAATAATCTAATGACATGCTATTTTCTTCTGCTCTCTTTCGTAACTGCAAACGTCTATGGCATGTGTCTGGACTGGCCCTCAAGTAAATAAATCCATCAGGAACAAGCCCAGGTAAAACAGAAACAACTGGATCAAACCATGAATCATAGATGCTAAGCTCCATCCCATTCATCCACTTTTTCTCATGAATAGTTCGCACAAACACCATCCAATCGTTGAAAACACTTCTTTCCATGAGTCTTAGAGGCTTTAATCCACCTGCAGACTCTCTCTCTTGCATCACCCTCATTACAAAAATGTAATTCTGAAATGTGTAAGCATACCATTGAGGTTCAACATAGAAAGCATCCAATATATTGAAATGATCAGGCCCAATGTCTTGCCACTTAGAAATAGGCTCGGGAACCACCTCTACAAGGTCACGTAAGTCAAGTGTCTCATTCAAAATCCTCTGTAGAAATGTGGTTTTTCCAACAATAATTTTACCTTCCACACAAAACAGTGAGCCTCTTTTTCTGCATTTTTCTCTCTCCATCCTGCACGGTTTCTTCTTCCAGCTCTTCATCCACACTCTCCTTGATGTAAGAAGTTATACTCTCTGCGTGTTTCTTGTGGATGATCCCAATGGAACTACGTAGAAACTCAACCATCTTTTCAATACCATCTCCAAAACTGCTAATACAATGAGTTGATAGACACTTTGGCCAACTATATTCCTCCACATAGAATCACTGATAAAACTTCCAGTTCTTCCTACATGTAATCTTTTCATCAAATCATCATTTGGAGGTTTTGTTGCCAGTGCCAAAGCACCAAGTGTATCCATAATCAGATTGACCCAAAGCAACTGAACTAAAGTGAGGGGGGCAGTTCTTGTTATACATGCAGAAACAAAATTCAAAACTAGAGCAACCACATTAACTATCAGCTGAAACTGCACAAATTTTTGAATGTTTACATATACTGAACGCCCCCATTTTGCTACATTTACAATTGTTACAAAATTGTCATCTAAAATTGCCACATCTGCGCTTTCCTTCACAACCTCAGTCCCAAAAATGCCCATAGCAAGCCCAATGTTGGCTTCATGCAAAGCTGGTGCATCATTTGTGCCATTAACTGTCACAGCAACAACTTCTCCCAGAGTTGTGCGCAACTGTCTCACCAAGGTGTGCTTGTCCAATGGTGAAGATCGTGCCATAACCTGAATTTTTAGTATCAGCGTCTTCATCTCTTCTAAGCTCTTTTCACAAAAATCAGGTCCTTCAATTGCTACACCATCATCTGTTAAAATGCCACACTCTACTGCAATTGCTTTTGTTGTGTTAATAACTTAATATTTTCACCAGTGACCATCCTCACTGTAATACCCGCAGCCCTACAGAGTTCAACAACTTCTTTGACACCAAGACACACAGGATCCTTGATGCCAACAATGCATATACATGTATAACCATTTGTAGGAATGTTTTGTCTCCACTTCTGACCCTTTAGCAACATCATAGCAACATAGGTCAATGAGGCCAATGATAGCTGCAAGGGATATCCACAGATCATGATTCATTTTTGCAAAAACAATGCTTTTATGGTTACTCTTTCTCTCTGATTGCTTTGTTGCCTCAAGTTGTTGAATTAGTCCTGCGCAAAGGTGTATTTCTTTGCTTGTATCTCTTGTAAGTGAAAAAATGAAAATCCAGCTTACAAGGAACATGCAAACCGCCAATGTGATTAGAAGAATCAATGTTGTCTGACTTTGACTTATCATGGGACCCCAAATGCTTTTATGTGGAATAATCAAAACAAATACCAGGGCTTTTCCAGCCAGATGAAGTGAGGCACTTTCTAATGTATATTGTGCACCTTGAATTCTTGCATCAGAGGTCCTGAAAGTTTCGATGCCCAATCTGGATATATTATCCAATTTACTTTTGAGATACAGAGCTGCTCCTGCCACCACAACATTACTAGATTTTGTAGCTTCCAATAGTATAGGTTTGTCTACATCACCTTCCACATGGAAAGTAGAACCCGTTTGTGCAAGAAAATAACCATCTTCTGTGGCTAGATACATATCAATACCTTGAAGGTCAAATTGCATTATGATGTTTGTTAAACTACTCATTGGCACTCCTAAAGCCACAACACTAGAAGGAGCTGCATTAGATGAATCTTTAACAGAAGCCAATGACAGGAATAAGAGTTCTTTAGACTGACCAAATGTCAAGGCCCAAGTAGTGAGTCCATGCTCACTGTATAGTGCATCTTGAAACCATTTTATTTCCCAGAAAGCATATGCACTTGTTGGAATCGCCTCTCCGAATGGTTGTCCTATGCTAAAAGTAGTTGAATGATGATACCAGAGATATCCTTGAATCCTTTTAGCTAATACATTTCTCTTTGAATTATTGGTTGCATTTGCAAATAGAATGAATGTCTCAGTAAAATTTGAATAGTAAGAGATGAGTAATCCATTTTTTCCCATGAAGAAAACTTGTGTTGTGTATGGATTATTTGAGTATACTAGGAAAGTGCAGGCTTTACCTGCTCTTCTTATGCCGAATATGAATACAAGCTTCCCTTTAGTATAGATGACACCATTAGATTAGCTAAATGGGTTGCAGATGCATTGTTTCCCTCAAGAAGTGATCTTGTGCTTGCTTTGGCATATGTGAGCCATTCACCACAAAGATTATTGGAAACAATAGAAACTGAATGTTGAGCATGTTTTGATGCAAAAGACCATGTTATTATTTTTATGGTTATAACAATTGCAATAAGAAACACCTTTAAATAATAAATCATGAGCAATATTTTCAAAGTGACATCAAGAAGCATCTTTGTGACTATATAGCCCAATATCATAAGCTCTTGGGAAGAGAGAAGGGCAGTGTCAAATTGTCAATACCCACTCTCTTGGCATTCAATATACTCTGGAAAGTCTTTTCCAACAAGGAAGTAGTCACCTCGACCATAGCCGACTGGATTTGCAACTATAAACCATGAAAAAGGTGAGAATTTTTCACAATGTAAAATTATAAGGACACATGTTAATCTAGGTTGTCATTGATGATGACAGTGACTGGGATGGAAAATATTCTTGCATGATCTAAATGCCCATAATACTCTAGAAGATGCCTTAGCCCTAACACACTGATAATACTAATGATGCCCTTGATATACATGAATGAAAACCTAAGTGTATGGAACCCTAAGCATATGAAGAAGGAGCCCTAGACATAAAATTTTAAGAGCTGCCATGAATAAAATTAGAATGACAACCTCACAAATTTAAGTTTCTTGATGGTAAAATGACCTTACTTAAGGTTGGGACTGCCATAGGCTTGAAGAGGGTAATTTTCCCTTTCTAACGAGCTATCACTTGCCCTCTAACTCCTAGTTTGAGAGAAAATTGATTTTCAAGTTTGAATATAATATTTTTAAAGGCTAGCCGACCTAAGCCTACCTGTCCATGTCGGCCGCCCTCCAAGAGACGTGTCCCTTTATTAAAGGTCGAATTTCTATATAAATATGACGTCCAACACCTCATTTCAACCATGAATTCGGTCAAAAATTCAGAAATTGAGCACAGAATTAAGGAGGCCGATAAGGACTTTGGCATCACGTTTTGGGCTAAATATTTGTGATTGGGTTACCTCAGGCTAGTGGACAGCTCGAACTAGGACAATCATCTTGAAACCTGAAGTATACACCTGTGTTTGCAGCATTGTATTGTGCTCATTTGCTGGAGGACAGAACTCTGATCTTTGTTACAGATTGCAGTCCCATGGAGGCTAGGCTCTAGCATTGTTGGCTTGGAACTACAACTTAGTTCTGTAGCTTGCAACCCTAAACCTATAACCCCTTAAACCCTAATTCCAAACCCATAACCCATTCAACCCCTTAAACACCTAAACCTCTAACCCCTTAACCCTTGACCCCTTAAACCCTAATTCCTAACCGGGCTAACCCATTTAACCACCTAAACCCTAAACCTCTAAACCTTTAACCCCTAACCCATTTACCCCCACTAAACCTCTAAACCCCTAACCCATTTAACCCTGAAACCCTAAACCTCTAAACCCTTAACCCATACCCCTAACCCGTTAACCCCTAACCCATTTAAGCCCCTAAACCCCAAAACCCCTAACCACTTCAACACCCTAAACCCCTAAAAACCTAACCCATTTAAGAGTGGCTCCATTTAACCCCCAAAACCCTAACCCCCAACCCCTAAAATCCTTCACTGCTAAATTCCCTAACCCCCTAAACCTCTAAAAATGTAACCCATATAACCCCCTAAACCCTAAACCTCTAAATCCTTAACCCCTAACCCCTTAAACCTTAATTCCCAACCCATAACTCTTGACCCCTTAAACCCTAATTCCTAACCCCTAAACCCTTAACCCCCTAAACCCTAAACCTCTAAACCCTTAACCCCTAACCCATTTACCGCCACTAAACCTCTAAACCCCTAACCCATTTAACCCCTAAACCCTAAACCTCTAAACCCTTAACCCCTACCCCTAAACCGTTAACCCCTAACCCATTTAAGCCCCTAAACCCCAAAACCCCTAACCAATTCAACACCCTAAACCCCTAAAAACCTAACCCATTTAAGTATGGATTCCATTTAACCCCCAAAACCCTAACCCATAACCCCTAAAATCCCTCACTCCTAAATCCCCTAACCCCATAAACCTCTAAACTTGTAACCCATTTAAGCCCCTAAAGCCAAAAACCCCTAACCAATTCAACACCCTAAACCCCTAAAAACCTAACCCATTTAAGTGTGGATTCCATTTAACCCCCAAAACCCTAACCCCTAACCCCTAAAATCCTTCGCTGCTAAATCCTATAACCCCCTAAACCTATAAACCTATACCCCATTTAACCCCCTAAACCCTAAACCTCTAAAACCTTAACCCCTAACCCCTTAAACCATAATTCCCAACCCATAACCCTTGACCCCTTAAACCCTAATTCCTAACCCCTAAACCCTTAACACCCTAAACCCTAAACCTCTAAATCCTTAACCCCTAACCCATTTACCCCTACAAAACCTCTAAAACACTAACCCATTTAACCCCTAAACCCTAAACCTCTAAACCCTAAACCCCTACCCCTAACCCATTAACCCTTAACCCATTTAAGCCCCTAAACCCCAAAACCCCTGACCCCTTAAACCCTAATTCCCAACCCATAACCCTTGACCCCTTAAACCCTAATTCCTAACCCCTAAACCCTTAACCCCTAATCTCTTAAACCCTAATTCCCAACCCCTAACCAATTCAACACCCTAAACCCCTAAAAACCTAACCCATTTAAGTGTGGATTCAATTTAACCCCCAAAACCCTAACCCCTAACCCCTAAAATCCTTCACTGCTAAATCCCCTAACCCCCTAAACCTCTAAACCTGTAACCTATTTAACCCCCTAAACCCTAAACTTCTAAACCCTTAACCCCTAACCCCTTAAACCCTAATTCCCAACCCCTAACCAATTCAACACCCTAAACCCCTAAAAACCTAACCCATTTAAGTGTGGATTCCATTTAACCCCCAAAACCCTAAACCCTAACCCCTATAATTTTTCACTGCTAAATCCCCTAACCCCCTAAACCTCTAAACTTGTAACCCATTTAACCCCCTAAACCCTAAACCTCTAAACCCTTAACCCCTAAACCAACCCTAACCCATTTAACCCCTAACCCTAAACCTATAACCCCTAAACCCCACTCCCAACCCATAACCCATTCAACCCCTTAAACACCTAAACCTCTAACCCCTTAACTCCGAATTTCCAACCCCTCTAATTCCTAACCCCCAACCCATTTAACCCCCTAAACCCTAAACCTCTAAACCCTTAACCCATACCCCTAACCTGTTAACCCCTAACTTCTAACCC
The DNA here is from genome assembly GCA_034641835.2 of Pinus albicaulis. Taxonomy (NCBI): domain Eukaryota; kingdom Viridiplantae; phylum Streptophyta; class Pinopsida; order Pinales; family Pinaceae; genus Pinus; species Pinus albicaulis. The sequence goes on along the minus strand of CM076583.1, from coordinate 907,774,657 downwards.
CTAAAATCCTTAACTGCTAAGTCCCCTAACCCCCTAAACCTATAAACCAACCCTAACCCATTTAACCCCTAAACCCTAAAACTATAACCCCTTAAACCCTAATTCCCAACCCATAACTCATTCAACCCCTTAAACACCTAAACCTCTAACCCCTTAACCGTTGACCCCTTAAACCCTAATTCCTAACCCCTAACCCATTTAACCCCCTAAACCCTAAACCTCTAAACCCTTAACACCTAACGCATTTACCCCCACTAAACCTATAAACCACTAACCCATTTAACCCCTAACCCTAAACCTCTAAACCATTAACCCCTACCCCTAACCCGTTAACCCCTAACCCATTTAAGCCCCTAAACCCTAAAAATCGTAACCAACTCAACACCCTAAACCCCTAAAAACCTAACACATTTAAGTGTGGATTCCATTTAACCCCCAAAACCCTAACCCAGAACCCCTAAAATCCTTCACTGCTAAATCCCCTAACCCCCTAAACCTCTAAACTTGTAACCCATATAACCCCCTAAACCCTAAACCTCTAAACCCTTAACTGCTAACCCCTTAAACTCTAATTCCCAACCCATAACGCTTGACCCCTTAAACCCTAATTCCTAACCCCTAAACCCTTAACCCCCTAAACCCTAAACCTCTAAACCCTGAACCCCTAACCCATTTACCTCGACTAAACCTCTAAACCCCTAACCCATTTAACCCATAAACCCTAAACCTCTAAACCCTTATACCCTACCCCTTACCCGTTAACCCCTAACCCATTTAAGCCCGTAAACCCCAAAACCCTAACCAATTCAACACCCTAAACCCCTAAAAACCTAACCCATTTAAGTGTGGATTCCATTTAACCCCCAAAACCCTAACCCCTAACCCCTAAAATCCTTCATTGCTAAATCCCCTAACCCCCTAAACCTCTAAACTTGTAACCCATTTAGGCATCTAATCCCCAAAACCCCTAACCAATTCAACACCCTAAACCCCTAAAAACCTAACCCATTTAAGTGTAGATTCCATTTAACCCCAAAAACCATAACCCCTAAAATCCTTCGCTGCTAAATCCCCTAACCCCCTAAACCTCTAAACTTATAACCCATTTAACCCCCTAACCCTAAACCTCTAAACCCTTAACCCCTAACCCCTTAAACCATAATTCCCAACCCATAACCCTTACCCCTTAAACCACAATTCCTAACCCCTAAACCCTTAACCCCCTAAACCCTAAACCTCCAAACCCTTAACCCCTAACCCATTTACCCCTACTAAACCTTTAAACCCCTAACCCATTTAACCCCTAAACCCTAAACCTCTAAACCCTTAACCCCTACCCCTAACCCTTTAACCCCTAACCCATTTAAGCCCATAAACCCCAAAACCCCTAACCCCTTAAACCCTAATTCCAAACCCATAACCCTTGACCCCTTAAACCCTACTTCCTAACCCCTAAACCATTAACCCCTAACCCCTTAAACCCTAATTCCCAACCCCTAACCAATTCAACACCCTAAACCCCTAAAAACCTAACCTATTTAAGTGTGGATTCCACTTAACCCCCAAAACCCTAACCACTAACCCCTAAAATCCTTCACTGCTAGATCCCCTAACCCCCTAAACCTCTAAACCTATAACTCATTTAACCCCCTAAACCCTAAACCTCTAAACCCTTAACCCCTAACCCCTTAAACCCTAATTCCCAACCCCTAACCAATTCAATACCCTAAACCCCTAAAAACCTAACCCATTTAACCCCATTAACCCCTACAATCCTTAACTCGCTAAATCCCCTAACCCCCCTAAACCTCTAAACCAACCCTAACCCACTTAACCCCTAAACCCTAAACCTATAACCCCTTAAACCCTAATTCCCAACCTATAATCCATATTCCAACCCCTAAACACCTAAACCCTAACCCCTAAACCTCGACCCTTAAACCCTACTCCTAACCCCTAACCCATTTAACCCCCTAAACCCTAAACCTCTAAACCCTTAACCCATACCCCTAACCCGTTAACCCCTAACTTCTAACCCCTAAAGTCCTTAACTGCTAAATCCCCTAACCCCCTAAACCTCTAAACCAACCCTAACCCATTTAACCCCAAAAACCCTAAACCTATAACCCCTTAAACCCTAATTCCCAACCCATAACCCATTCAACCCCTTAACCCTTGACCCCTTAAATCCTAATTCCTAACGCCTAACCCATTTAACCCCCTAAACCCTAAACCTCTAAACCCTTAACCCCTAACCCATTTACCCCCACTAAACCTCTAAACCCCTAACCCATTTAACCCCTAAACCATAAACCTCTAAACCCTTAACCCGTACCCCTAACCTATTTAAGCCCCTAAACCCCAAATCCCCTAACCCCTTAAACCCTAATTCCCAACCCATAACCCTTGACCCCTTAAACCCTAATTCCTAATCCCTAAACCCCTAACCCCTAACCTCTTAAACCCTAATTCCCAACCCCTAACCAATTCAACACCGTAAACCCCTAAAAACCCAGTACCCATTTAAGTGTGGATTCCATTTAACCATCAAAACATTAACCCCTAACCGCTAAAATCCTTCACTGCTAAATCCCCTAACCCCCTAAACCTCTAAACCTGTAACCCATTTAACCCCCTAAACCGTAAACCTCTAAACCCTTAAACCCTAATTCTGAACCCCTAATCAATTCAACACCCTAAACTCCTAAGAACCTAACCCATTTAAGTTTGGATTCCATTTAACCCCCAAAACCCTAACCCCTAACCCCTAAAATTCTTCACTGCTAAATCCCCTAACCCCCTAAACCTCTAAACCTGTAACCCATTTAACCCCCTAAACCCTAAACCTCTAAACCCATAACCTCTAACTCCCCAAACCCTAATTCCAAACCCCAAGGCCAAATACCCTAACACCTAAAACCTAACCCATTTAACCCCATTAACCCCGAACTTCTAACCCCTAAAAATCCTTAAATTGCTAAATCCCCTAACCCCCTAAACCTCTAAACTAACCCTAACCCATTTAACCCCTAAACCTTAAACCTATAACCCTTAAACCCTAATTCCCAACCCATAACCCATTCAACACCTTAAACACCTAAACCTCTAACCCTAACCCTCGACCCCTTAAACTCTAATTCCTAACCCCTAACCCATTTAACCCCCAAACCCTAAACCCTCAAACCCTTAACCCCTACCCCTAACCCGTTAACCCCTAACTTCTAACCCCTAAAATCCTTAACTGCTAAATCCCCTAACCCCCTAAACCTCTAAAGCAACCCTAACTCATTTAACCCCCTAAACCCTAAACCTATAACCCCTTAAAACCTAATTCCCAACCCATAACCCATTCAACCCCTTAAACACCTAAACCTCTAACCCCTTAGCCCTTGACCCCTTAAACCCGAATTCCTAACTCCTAACCCATTTAACCCCCTAAACCCTAAACCCTTAACCCCTAACCCATTTACCCCCACTAAACCTCTAAACCCCTAACCCATTTAACCCCTAAACCCTAAACCTCTAAACCCTTAACCCCTACACCTAACTCGTTAACCCCTAACCCATTTAATCCCCTAAACCCCAAAACCCCTAACCAATTCAACACCCTAAACCCCTAAAAACCTAACCCATTTAAGTGTGGATTCCATTTAACCCCCAAAACCCTAACCCCCAACCCCTAAAATCCTTCACTGCTAAATCCCCTAACCCCCTAAACCTCTAAACCTTTAACCCATATAACCCCTTAAACCCTAAACCTCTAAACCCTTAACCCCTAACCCCTTAAACCCTAATTCCCAACCCATAACCCTTGACCCTTTAAACCCTAATTCCTAACCCCTAAACATTTAACCCCCTAAACCTTAAACATCTAAACCCTTAACCCCTAACCCATTTACCCCCACTAAACCTCTAAACCCCTAACCCATTTAACCCTTAAACCCTAAACATCTAAACCCTTAACCCCTACCCCTAACCCATTTAAGCCCCTAAACCCCAAAACCCCTAACCAATTCAACACCCTAAACCCTTAAAATCTAACCCATTTAAGTGTGGATTCCATTTAAACCCCAAAAACCTAACCCCTAACCCCTAAAATCCTTCACTGCTAAATCCCCTAAACCCCTAAACCTCTAAACCTGTAACCCATTTAACCCCCTAAACCCTAAACCTCTAAACCCTTAACCCCTAACCCCTAAAACCCTAATTCTGAACCCCTAACCAATTCAACACCCTAAACCCCTAAAAACCTAACCCATTTAACTCTATTAACCCCTAACTTCTAACCTCTAAAATCCTTAACTTCTAAATCCCCTAACCCCCTAAACCTATAACCCCTTAAACCCTACTTCCCAACCCATAACCCATTCAACCCCTTAAACACCTAAACCTCTAACCCCTTAACCCTTGACCCCTTAAACCCTAATTCCTAACCCCTAACCCATTTGAGCCCTAAACCTTAAACCTCTAAACCCTTAACCCCTACCCCTAACCCGTTAACCCCTAAAATCCTTAACTGCTAAATCCCCTAACCCCCTAAACCTCTAAACCAACCCTAACCAATTTAACCCCCTAAACCCTAAACCTATAACCCCTTAAACCCTAATTCCCAAACCATAACCCATTCAACTCGTTAAACACCTAAACCTCTAACCCTTTAACCCTTGACCCCTTAAACCCTAATTCCTAACCCCTAACCCATTTAACCTCCTAAACCCTAAACCTCTAAACCCTTAACCCCTAACCCATTTACCCCCACTAAACCTCTAAACCCCTAACCCATTTAACCCCTACACTCTAAACCTCTGAACCATTAACCCTTACCCCTAACCCATTAACCCCTAACCCATTTAAGCCCCTAAACCCCTAAACCCCTAACCAATTCAACACCCTAAACCCCTAAAAACCTAACCCATTTAAGTGTGGATTCCATTTAACCCCCAAAACCCTAATCCCCAACCCCTAAAATCCTTCACTGCTAAATCCCCTAACCCCCTAAACCTCTAAAACTTTAACCCATATAACCCCCTAAACCCTAAACCTCTAAACCCTTAACCCCTAACCCCTTAAACCCTAATTCCAAACCCATAACCCTTGACACCTTAAATCGTAATTCCTAACCCCTAAACCCTAAACCTCTAAACCCTTAACCCCTAACCCATTTACCCCCACTAAACCTCTAAACCCCTAACCCATTTAACCCTTGAACCCTAAACCTCTAAACCCTTGACCCCTACCCCTAACCCATTTAAGCCCCTAAACCCCAAAACCCCTAACCAATTCAACACCCTAAACCCCTAAAAACCTAACCCGTTTAAGTGTGGATTCCATTTAACCTCCAAAACCCTAATCCCTAACCCCAAAAATCCTTCACTGCTAAATCCTTTAACCCCCTAAACCTCTAAACCTGTAACCTATTTAAGCTCTTAAACCCCAAAACCCCAAACCAATTCAACACCCTAAACCCCTAAAAACCTAACCCATTTAAGTGTGGATTCCATTTAACCCCCAAAACCCTAACCCCTAATCCCTAACCCCTAAAATCCTTCGCTGCTAAATCCCCTAACCCCCTAAACCTCTAAACCTATAACCCATTTAACCCCTTAAACCCTAAACCTCTAAACCCTTAAACCCTAACCCCTTAAACCATAACTCCCAACCCATAACCCTTGACCCCTTAAACCCTAATTCCTAATCTCCAAACCCTTAACCCCCTAAACCCTAAACCTCTAAACCCTTAACCCCTACCCCTAACCGATTTAAGCCCCTAAACACTAAAACCCCTAACCCCTTAAACCCTAATTTCCAACCCATAACCCTTGACCCCTTAAACCCTAATTCCTATCCCCTAAACCCTTAATCCCTAACCCCTTAAACCCTAATTCCCAACCCCTAACCAATTCAACACCCTAAACCCCTAAAAACCTAACCCATTTAAGTGTGGATTCCATTTAACCCACAAAATCCTAAACCCTAACCCCTAAAATCCTTCACTGCTAAATCCCCTAACCCCCTAAACCTCTAAACCTGTAACCCATTTAACCCCCTAAACCCTAAACCTCTAAACCCTTAACCCCTAACCCCTTAAACCCTAATTCGCAACCCCTAACCAATTTAACACCCTAAACCCCTAAAATCCTAACCCATTTAAGTGTGGATTCCATTTAACCCCCAAAACCCTAACCCTTAACCCCTCAAATCATTCACTGCTAAATCCCCTAACCCACTAAACCTCTAAACCTGTAACCCATTTAACCCCCTAAACCTTAAACCTCTAAAACATTAACCCCTAACCCCTTAAACCCTAATTCCCAACCCCTAACCAATTCAACACCCTAAACCCCTAAAAACCTAACCCATTTAACCCCATTAACCCCTAACTTCTAACCCATAAAATCCTTAACTGCTAAATCCCCTAACCCCCTAAATCTCTAAACCAACCCTAACCCATTTAACCCCCTAAACCCTAAACCTATAACCCCTTAAACCCTAATTCCCAACTCATAACCCATTCAACCCCTTAAACACCTAAACCTCTAACCCCTTAACCCTTGACCCCTTAAACCCTAATTCCTAACCCCTAACCCATTTAACCCGCTAAACCCTAAACCTCTAAACCCTTAACCCCTACCCCTAACCTATTTAAGCCCCTAAACCCCAAAACCCCTAACCCATTTGACCCCTTAAACCCTAAACATGTAAACCCCTAAACCCTAAACATATAAACCCCTAAACCCTAAACATATAAAACCTTAAACATATAAACTCCTTTATAGTCTCCAGAAAGCTAGTCGTTATGAGTTAGTTATTTAATTAGTTGTTAAGGAGATTAAATAATTATTAGTTAATTAGTTATTAGGGGATTCTTTAAGTATTCAAGAAAAATTAAAAAGGTTAAAGATAATATTAAATTACTTATTAAAAATATTTAATTAAAAACAATTTAATTATTAAAATATTTCAATATTTTTATAAATATTATAATTATTTTAATAACTATTTAGATTAACTAAAAAGTATTACAAATTCATATCTAAAAAGAGGGAAATAAATATCCTAAATTAGATAAAAAGGATAAAGAAAGAAGAGGAAATTACCCTAAACATATAAAACCATAAACATATAAACCCCTAAAACTTTTGATTAAAAAATTTAATAAAACTCTCGGCCGAGAGTTTTCTAAACTCTCGGCTTAGAGTTTTCTAAACTCTCGTCCTAGAGTTTTCAAAACTCTCGGCCTAGAGTTTTCTAAACTCTCGTCCGAGAGTTTTTTAAACTTTTGGCCGAGAGTTTGGCCGCGCGGTTAAATGTAACTTTTGGTTGGTTAAACTCTCTGTCGAGAGTTTTATAAATTTCTCGTCCGAGACATTATCTCGGCCGAGAGTTTCTGGTCAACGAAAAACCCAGAAAATTCTGCAGTTTTCAGGAACCTGCAACTTTGGAGGGGCGGAACACCTACAAAAACAAAATGTTATAGGTCGGACCAAGTACCATTAGATTCATCTCTGAATCTAGTTTTTGATGATATGAGATTTGTGGAGTTTCATTAAAAAATTCAATTTTTTATTAATTTTTTACTAAAATGTGTCACTGTGGAATTTCATTGTTCGAAAAATTGCACTGAATGAAAATTCAATAACTTTCAAATGAGGACACCAAAAAATTCAAAAAATCATGTTGCACTTCCTCTCCCTATGTACTTCAAAAGGTTACTCTCATTTTTCTTATTGACGATCACATTGAAAAGAAAATCAAAGGATCATAAAATGTACTGAAACATCACTGTTTTTTTGTCTTTGTCCATTTCAAAAAATAATAAAAAATAGTATTTTAATCCGAAAATTACCGAAAAATAGTCTGTACATTAGTGCAATATATGCAGATTATGATGCTATGGTTTTTTTCCAAAAAATGAATAACCTTCCCTAAAAAAAGTGAAGGATCATAAAGTGACTATTTATGTTTGCCTGAAAATGTCAAGTATATGCAGTTAGTAAACAAGAAATTTACCCCTCTATATGTCAATATCTTTTTAAAAAAAAATATGGGTATGGAGGTAAGACAATTCTATACAATTCTTGTTTTTATGTCAAAGCATAATTTGCAATAAAAATATGAGTTTAGTGGAGTTGAAGTTGAAAAACATAGAAAATTACAATTTTCAACATCAAAAAAGGGCAAAAAGTGTTTCCCAACTTCACATTTTCACCCTTTCACTGAACATGGATAGGCAATAACATAGATGGAGTACTTTTTGGGGTCTCCATCGATAGTGTTTTAATTTGTGTTTTTTGACTGTTTCATTTATTTTGAACGTCACTTTTATTTGTTGGTCGCTGCTATCAATACATTGTTGTGATGAAACTTTTGACGATCATTGACAACATGGATTAGATTCACTTAAAGGATGGTGGAGACAAATTACAAAATATTTTCTGGTAGAAAATATGCAATCTCTACGAAAATTTTTGCGAGAAGCTGACGTCAAGGATAAAAGATAGGATTCTGGAAGCATTAGTCACAAAATTTACAAGGGAGGTAATTTTGGTTGTAAGTGTGGAGGTAGATGGATTAAATGTAGCATTTACTAGTGCAATTACTAGTGTTTTTTGGTGCAATGCGTCTATGCATAATTATCTGAACTAGATTCAGTTTTTATCCTGATTCTAAATGATATCAAGGATCTCTACTGGTTCTTTTGCTTCAAGGTACACTAATAACAATTTATTTTCCACTCTAGTTGTTGATATACTATGTGGTCTATTTGAGACACACTAGCTGGTTGTATACATTGTCTTTCTTCTAAAACTTTTCTTCTTTGGATCTTCATGCTCCTTCCCTGGTTTGGGAATGGTCAATCAGTGGATTTTCGAGGATCCTAGCTGCTACGTGTTGTTCTTTTCTATGGTCTATCTGAGACATACTGGCTGGTTGTTTTACATGGTATTTCTTTTGAACCTTTGCTCCTATGGATCTTCCTGCTCCTCTCTAGGTTTGGATTGGTCGATAGGAGGATTTCTGAGGATATTTACTGCTACATAAGTGCATTAATTTTGATTGGTGGAGTTGATAACATATTTCAATTTTGAGTTCGATCACGAAGGAGTCTCTTGGGGTCATTAATTGGTCTAGGGGGGTATTTATTTTCCAAGTCGGTCATTGATTATATGAGGGGCATTCCATTAATGGTTTGTGCCATCATTGAAGATATTTGTCGAATGTGTGATTGATTAGATTTTATGAAGGAAACTGGTCGATGATGATTGGCTAGTCTATTTTATTTGAAGGGTTTTCCTAGTGGATTGATTTGGTGGCAACCTACATCGAGTGGTGTCAATAATTGATAAGTGACATTAATTTACCTTGTATACATATTTTATCAAGGTTTTTTCAGACACTACTACATAAGGTGTTTTTAGTAATGCTCTCTACTGTGGTGCACATATAGGCGAGATTGCAGAGTGTCAATGGTGTCCATTGTACAACTGGCCTTTACATCTATCGATAGGATTTCACTTGATATTGAAGGAAACTGGGGTGGTGATGTGCCATTACTCGATGTGTTGATAGATGTGACTATTGAGGTGGAGAGTCGTGGTTGCCCCAATTTGGGAGTCTATCCCTTTGGTACATCTTCTGTACATGCAACTATACACGTGGATTCGAATGTTTGGGTATCCCCACTGGTTATTGAACCCAATATCGTAATCAATGGAAATTGTTTTTCCATCATTCGTGGAAAAAGAAGGAAGTTAATTAAGGTTGATTTGGATTATCAATAACTTGTTTTTAATTCTGATGTTTTTTGGGTCCGGGTGGTAGGATTACAACAACGATATTTGGTGGGTAAGTGGTTTTATCTATGAATGGTTGGCTCTCAAATGGCATCCTGGGTTAAAGAACATTGGTACCCTATTCTTAAGTACCCTCCTATTTTCAACATTTTATACAATCAATGGTTATGCTTCCACTTTATTAATGATGGAAATGCTGTGAAGATTTTGGGATCATGGTTGTGGTTTCCTCTCTTTAAATCACTAAAATGTGGGATTTGATCCATAACTGGAATTGCCACGAAAGAAATTGGTTTCAAGCTAAACTCTTTGGTTTACCGCTCGGGTCATGTGTGTTAGGGTCATAATTTTTATTGTAAAATGTTTTTCCTTATCCTTTAATTTTCAGTTTTGAGGAGTTGAGCCTATGACTACTGCTGCTGCCATAGCCTCTAGATCGTTGTTTGACATCTTTGAGTTTCCTACATGAAGGGTTCATTCAAATTCTGAAAGAGTGTCAAGTTAATGGGAGTCATGGTCGCCCATGTTTTTGTCATGTCAATTCAAAAGGGGTTTAGTCATTTGTCTATCGGAATTGTCTAAATTGAGCTCATTTGCAGTCAGAGTTCTAATGGTTACAAATTATGGTCATTTGAAACATCCTACAATTTTATCCCTCATTCTTATTTACCCTATGCTTATCCATTTCACCTCCTATTTCCTTATTTACCCATTTACCTTCCATTCATCCCCCTTCATATAAATTTACATCCTACACCCTTCCCATATACCATTAACCTATCATCATATTACATTCATTTTATTGCCCCCTTTCATTATAAACCATTCCCTATTTTAACATTACCATTTCCCATACTCATATCATATAACCCTCATGCATAATACCCCATTCTCATATATAAAACTCCCATACCAAAGGGATATCATACCCCTTATACTTAATCATTACCTATGATGTGATTCACATGCCAAGTCAGGTCGCTCAAAAACATCAGGTCAAAGCATCACAATGCTACTTAGATTTTCTCGCTTCACAGCGTTGTTCATACTCTATTTTTTACACCCTTTTGAAATGACAATTTCGACCACATAAAGGCCAATTATGGAAAACTGAGAGAGGTTGTTCTTAAAGACGGGCCAGATTACAAAAATATCTTCTATTTTTCATACAGGTGTCACAGATTAGGCATTATGAATGCATCTTTAAAGCTCATTTTTTGTAGTTTGTAAATTTCCTATTTTGAGCCATGGTTTTTCAAAGAATTTTGTGAGAAGACGAGGAAGGAATTGGAGAACTGGAGAGAGGTATTTCTTCCCAACACTATCATATAAAATAACCTCCTTGGGTTTTGAAAAATATGTTACGGTTTGGGAGATATACCCAAAACAAAGTGTGTTACACAGGTGTTGCATAGGCGTTGTGTAGGTGTTGCGCAACCCTTACCTACTGAGTTTCACTCATGTTTTGGAGCTTTCAGAGATTTGAGAGGTCTGCTTGATTTACACCTGGATGCCATCTCATCCCATATTTCATCAAACAAGCGTCAACCATAAAGGAAATATGACTTTGTGCTACCCAGTCACTGCACAGAGCCGTTAGTTCATTGACAACTTTTCTATGACTTTATGTTATTTCTATTTTCTTTACTCAAGATGAATGAGATTCAAATATAAACATGGTTTCAAATATGTTATTTCTTTAGGGTGAAGTTAAGTATTTTAGGATTGCATTTGTTATTTTAAAAAAAAGCGTAAACAACTATAATGTTTCTACTTTCCAGTTATGATGTTTCTACTTTTCTAGTTGGTGTTGATCCTCTCCATGGTTCGAACATATTTTGTATGCAACTTCCTATTACACTATGATATTCTGCCTATATAATGAATAGAAGTAAATGAAAAAAGCGTTGCTTGGTTGGTTTGGAAAAAGACTTTACAAGAGTGTTACTGTGTTTTGATATTAATAAAATGTCCATACACGAGGCCACTTGGTGTTGACTCCCTCGTTGATTATTCCAGGTAAATATACTATTGTCAACCTCCACTAGGCTACAAGGAAGCAATTGTTTCTTGAAATTGTTCTGCATCTTCATATAACCTTCAAATATCACCCTTCTTCTCATCAAGTAACTTGATAATATTAAAGTTGCTTCCAATAACCCATGGAGAGGGATATATTAGGGAACTTGTTTACAATGTAGAATTAGAAATCCATGGCTTATCATTTAGTAAATTTAGGAAAACGTGTTCGATAAGTGATAATATTCTTCTGATACCGCAATCTAGAACTTGACTATTAGAATGTGAAATGTAGTGAACATATTGATGAATAAAATGTATTGAGAGGGGGTCATAGGAGACCCCTCCCACTTGGGATCTCATGGGTCTTGGATCTACTGGAGTGGTGCTACTGAATGTTGTCATGCTAGTGTCCCTTTTAGCTAGTGGGACTGGAAAAAGGATGTAATCATCTAAGTGTTTCCTGGAACTGGGTGGGGAAGGTGGTGGTTGTCTTACACATAAGTATGGAAATTTGAAACCCAATGGCTCTCTAATTAATAAATCCAAACGTCACTGGTCTGGATATGGTAAAATTAAAGAAAGAGAGTTTTGGGACTCTCTTAAAGAGGTTGTCATAGTAACAAATAGATGAATTTACCCTCCTCTTTTCTTACTAGATTTTCTTTCTACAAACTAGCCATCTAGGACTTGGACATTAATGATTCAATTGCTAGTTCAATTTTCACAACCTAAATCATGGCAGATGATCACTTCATAATAAATCCATACCTGTTTGACATATCGGGCTGAGAAGTTTACTCATTGCCTCTCAATCAACTAGTTAAGTTATGTACGCTTGTAATTGTAAATGGATCTTCCACCTAGCACAAGCTTTACCTGTCATTTATTAAATCCATTGGAATTTCTTAGTTTTCACCTGGTTTTTTCTAATTGTGGAGCATCTCCAATATTTGACAACTAATAGCCTCTTGATACACCTTTACTAAGATATACATAGCTCTCACCTATCACTGTAGCTCAATGAAATGGCATCTAGTAGCTCTAGCAGAAAATAGTCCAATTTTATACCCAAGGCACCAATATAAATGGTGTAGTTGTGAAGGCAATGATCTCCATTATGGATTTCCATTTTTGCTGCAACATACAAGAAGAATCTTGGTACTGGAGGAAGAGATAAAATATCTCTGCCAAAAACACAATATCAACACTCTCCTAATGCCATTAATTTTTTTTTAACTCATTAGAATGCACGTAATGTATAAGGATTCATTATAATATATGAAATTTTCTCTCTCTCCAACAAAAAAATAGGTTCATTATGCAATTAATATATAAACTAAGGTTCATTAATAAGGTTACCTAGAAGGAAATCCTTACATAACTCTCTCTTAGTTCCTACCAAGCATGACATTTTTTAGTAAAATGAATGTTCACCCTACAAGATTCTATCCTCATGGCCTAAGATAAGGCATCCCTCTATGTCACCCACAACTATTGCACTAATGGTACCTTATTAAAGAGCAACAAACTTATGGATCATTCTTTGTGTTGAGTTTCATGGATAGTATAGGATAGTTTGTTGATTAAGTTTTGTAACTTTTCATCATACTCCTGAGAAATTTCTCCAACCATTTTCTTAATCTCCTTCAACTTATTGATTTTTTGTTGTTTATTGTTTAACCTCTAGAACTTAGTTATAAATACCGCCTTTAACTTGTACAAGGCCTTAGCTACACCCTAGGGATAAATCTATATGAACTTCATGCACCATTAGAGATGCTTCCCCCACAATGTGGTTAGGAACTTTATCATCTTAGAAACTAGCATTGCAATCCTTTCCACCCTCCAGATGAATCCACTTAAGAACCAATGTGGTTTTTCATCACCATTACCCTTTATAAAGTTCCTGGAACTACTATAACCATATTTTTGGTTGGATTTTTCACCAAGATAGAACCTTATGGACATGTTTGAATAATTAAGCCTACTCCCCAACTTGAATTAAAATTCAAACATAACATATGCCACTTCTTCTTCTATTTCGACCTTCATTTTTTTTCACTACTACTATATCCCAAACTACTAAGAAAAGGTTGCTTCAATTCAAAAATAGAATAAAAATTTGGGATTACCTCTACGCTTTTAAAATTCATAGGGTGGTTAGTTTGGATTGGATCCACTTTTCTTAGGCTATATCATGTCTACTACTTGACCTTCCTCTAGCTCAAATAATTAGAACACACTACTAAGTGTTTCTTCCTCTTCTTTCTTTGTGATGATATATCTCTCCATAGGCTAATAAATACCTTACAAAATGAGTCTCCTTTTTATACAATCATGATCCATCTAATTGAACGTGCTCACCTCCTTGTGGCATCACTTCTTTTTCTCTTCCAAAGTTCTAGACATATTCTCCCCGCATATTCTTCTTTCAAAGCTCTTTCCAATTATCAAATCCTCATGTTTGAATAAATGTTTGGTATTCTCTTGACAACTTTGAAACCTTTTGAACTCTTTTACTTGTGCCTCTATGTTTTCATCCTCACTAATACTCATTTTCATTACCATGGTATTGTGATGAATCCCCTTCGTTCTATTCATCCACCACTTCTTAATTATTTCATTTTGATTAAAATCATATTTTTCCCTCTTTAATGCATGTGCTTCCTCCATTGCACCTTATTCCCTTAGTTATTCAATATCAGTCAATACATTCTAGGTCACATCCAAGCATTCATGCTTTCACTTCCATGGTTGGAGAACTAAAAGGCACATAATCCTCTTCCACCACAAAATTATTTATCCATGTCATGATATCCTTAACCAAACTTTTATAACCTACTTTATTGTACTATTGCTCTTATCTTGATTTTAAATAACTAGTTCAACTCTACTACAGTCTCAATATTCTAACTCTATATGGTAATTAACCCAAATATCTATTACTCTTGAGACTTTTTGATCAAAATACTACAAAAAAACCAAATTATGGGATAGTTATCCATGTCTTATCCTTCTCAAAGTTTATAACCAAGGTATGTCTTACCCTCGTATGTTCCTGAGTTGTTTTCATTCACGTGCGCGCAACTCCTCCAAAGATGTCAATGTCTCCAGGTTTGGCAGCTCCTCTAGTTGTTGACAACCACTTATTTCCAATTGTTTAAGCTTTGCAAGACCAAAAGGCCCTCCTATTTTTCTCAATACACCATAGAACCGCATCTGTAGCATTATTAGTGATGTTGGCAATGCTCCAATATCCACCAGATAATTACAATACTCAATCTTCAGGTGTTGAATGTTGGACTACCCACCGGAAATTAAGGACCAAATTTTTTTTACCAGGGCGCTGCCCTGGACCCCGATAGGGGGGGCTACCGCCCCCCCTCTTAACCCCCCGTGCATGCTTAGTCGTGGAAATAATATAACACATACCCAACACACGTGATGGATATGTAAAAAAAACATTTCTCAATGGAGTTATTAAGGAGGAGGTGTACATCGAGCAACCAAAAGTTCTTGAGACATTTGATCAGGAGTCTCATGTGTGCAGACTCAAACAAGCATTGTACAGTCTCAAAACAAGTACCTCGTGCTTGGTACACCAAGATTGATAATTATATCACTGGTTTGGGCTTTACCATAAGTGAAGCAGATGCAAACCTCGATCACATCTTGGTAGAAGGTAAATACCTTATTATTGCCTTATATGTTGATGATTTGATTTTAACTAGTGATTAGTAGTTGATGAGATTTCGATTAAAACTTCATGAGTAGTTGTAAATCTACACCATAATTTCTACAAGGATGGTGGAGGAAAATTACAGAATATCCATTAGCAGACAATATGCCCACTTCAAAATATCTACGACAAATTTTTCAAGAAGAAAACACTAAGGATAAAAGATTGGATTATGGAAGCATTAGTCACAAAATTCACAAGGGTAGTAATTTTGGTCGGAGGTGTGGAGGTAGATGGATTAAATGTAGCCTTCGCTAGTGTAGTTGCTAGTGTTGTTGGGTGTAATATTTCTAAGCATAATTATCTGAGCTAGATTCAGTTTTTATGTTGCTTCTGGATGATCTGAAGTATCTCTACTAGTTTTTTGTTTCAAGGTACACTAATAACAATTTGTTTTCCATTCTAGCTATTGGTTTACTCTGTGGTCTATCTGAGACGCACTGGCTGGTTGTTTACGTGGTCTTTATTCTGAACCTTTACTCCTATGGATCTTCCTTCTCCTTCTCTGGTTTGGGATTGGTCGATTGGGGGATTTCTGAGGATCTCAGCTACTACCTGTTGGTCTTCTTTGTGGTCTATTTGAGATGCACTAGCTGGTTGTTTTATATGGTATTTCTTTCGAACCTTTTCTCCTGTGGATATTCATGCTCCTCTTTGGTTTGGGATTAGTTGATCGAGGGATTTTCGAGGATCTTTACTGCTATGTAAGTGGATTTATTTTGGTTGGTGGAGTTGGAAACATATTTGAATTTTGAATTTGATCACAAAGGAGTCTCTTGGGGTCATTAATTGGTCTAGGGGGATATTTATTTTCCAAGTTGTTCATTAATTATATGAGGGACAATCCAATAGCCCAACAGTAGAAAAACCTAGAATTGCAGAAATTTTTCAATGGAAAAACTCATAAATTTTACTTGAAAACCCAAAAATTTTCTTCAAAACCCAATTTAAATCTCCAAATTGCAGAATAAAAGCAGAAATTGCAGGAAAAATAAGCAGTGAGAAAACCTTCAAAATGCACAATGCTGCTTTTCTCCAAAACCACTGCTACTCTTCTTCAAAAAAAAATTCTGAATGCTGCCAATTTCTGAATGCGGAAAAATGTCTGCTACAGAAACTCTCTAAATGCTGCAAAAATGCCAATAATTTTGCAGATATTCACATGCCATAAACACAAATAGCTCACTCAATTTGGAGCAGAGCCAACAATCGCCCGCTCTAATACCATGTTAAACACACACATGGTGTATGAGAAGAATAAACACACACACACAAGAGACTCAACACACAATGAAGGATAAGCGTGAGGCTTTCTTATTTTTTCCATTATACATGATGTACATTTATAATACAATGGTATGACTCTTGGTTTCACATTCCAAGGTCACTTGGACTCCATTGTGACTTTTCGCATTCCACACCTACCCATGTAGGATTAGGTTTTCCAACACACACACATATATATATATATATATATATCAATTAATTAACAAATTTGTAAGTAGCATTATCTTTTAACTTACTTTTTGTTTTTTAATGAATTTATCATTATCAAGTTATAGATTCACTTAGCTCATAATTTTAATTTTAAAAATAAAATTGGCCTTGTTAAAACTATCATTTTTTTTATTTAAAGGATAATTTTCAGCAATATTATTGATTGCCAAGATAGTGATTTTAAGTCATAATTTTAAGGTAGTGATTTTAAGTCATAATTTTACTAAAAAAAAATGCTATTAGTGAGTGCTACTTTTTTCACTTGAACATTGTCATCAACAAGTAGTAACCAAAGTAAATCATAAACATAGAAATCCTCAAAAACTTCACAAGATGTTGATAGGTAATAACCATAGAAAACTATTACAATAAAAATGTTTAAAAACTTCACTAATATTAACTAGTAATAATCAAAATAAATTATCAGTATAAATTATCATACTGTAATCTAATAAAAAAATTCAAATATTAACATATCTTCAAAATTTAACTCTAAAACTTTTTATGTTAATCTTTAAAACTTTATCTTTAAAAGTAACAAATGAAACTTATCTTTTCATTCTTTATGTAACTTTATAATATAATAGTTTGAGGATAAACACCTTTATATTTACATAAAATCTTTTTACGATACATATATAGACTAGATAGAATATCATGAATATTAATCCTATCAAATGGAAATCATGATTATAATTTTTATAATTAAAAAAATATTATTTTATAAAAAACAAAATATTAATAATTATTTATAAAAAATATTTTTAATTTTAAAATATAATATACATAAATGAAATTTTAATTTTAAAATACAATATTACATAAACCATACCATTTTTATTTTACATGTCCTTAAAATTCATGCATAATTTTTTTGAACTTTGATACTTAGTATGGTGGATATACATTTTCAACTATAACCTTATTATTTCACCGAAATAATGGTATATATAATTAATAGAAGACAGGAAACATTTTTAGTTAAATGCCCTCTTGCACCCAAGCCACACACTAATTTGAGTTTACAAACCAAAACCTTGCTATGGAAAATCACGAATAAAACATAAAAGTTAATAATAATGGTCAAACATTTCTCTATTTGAAATTGAGATTTAGTTAAGTAAATCAGGAATAAAACATAAAAGTCAATTCTAATGGAGAAGCATTTTGAGTATTTGAAATAGAGATTTAGTTAAGTGAAATAGTGATGGTTAAATATGCAGTGGATTTAAAATAGAAATTTAGTTTGTATATTAGTAAGGATAAATGTGGTTTTGTATATAGTTTAAGGGATTAGTTTGATTAGAAATGATTAATGTTATTAGGTATTTTATTTGTTTTATTTTAATGAGTAAGTAATTATTTTTTTAGAGTGAGATGTACAAATTTAAATTAATAAGTTTATTAGAGATGTCATCCTTCATTAATGTGATATATATTTTTCAAGTTTCTTAAATAAATCTATCAATGTATATTTAATCTTTGTACCCATAGAAAAAAATTTATAATATAAAATTATTTTATCATTTTAACAACAACTTTATAAATGTGCAACTTATCACTTTAATATATTGTAAAAAAAAAATTCTAAATTCCGTATAAAATAAAATTGTCCATTTTCAATATTGTTGGATGATTTAGAGACAATTGTTTATTTTCTGACGGAAAAAAGTCTCTAAAATCCCTACCTGCATCATAAAGTCTTCAAAATGCCTCAAGACAATAAAACATTTATGATTTAAAAAAAAGCTAGATCCTAGATCTTTGAGTCTAAAAATAAGAGAGAGACAATTTGTTAACAATTACAAGCTTTTAAAACAAAATTTAATAAAATAACAAATATTTTTACTCATAAGAATAAATAAATATATTTTTTTTAAATTATATTTATATATATATATATTTTTTTTTTATAATGAAAGAAAAGAGATTACCATTTTCCAATATTGAATGAAGATTAGCTTCTTTTATTTATACTTACATATATATACAATTTTTCTAATATTGAATGAAGATTAACTTCTTTTATTTATATTTATAAATTCAATTTAATATATATATGTATATATATATATATATTTTTTTCAATTTAATATATATATGTGTTTGTTTTTTCTTTTCAAAGTTTAAATCTATTTATATATATGAAAAAAAAGTTTTATATAAAAAAAAGTCACATTTGTTCATTAAATCAAGATATATATCCATAATTTTCTTTTATATTATTTTCATTTTGCAGGATTTATTTTTATATAATATTTTTTTTTTAACTATATGATAATTTTATGGCTTGAATATTTCCACAATCAGTAACGTAACATAATCTTATCGATAACTTCTGGAAAACTTTATATCTTGTTTGAAACCCAATTTTACCGTTGTTTTTGTTAAAAAAAAAAAAAAAAACTTGGTAACTTTTAAAATCTCCTTCCAATGAAATTAACTTAGTACTTCTTAAAGTGCGATATCTGTTTAAGTTTTTAATACTCGTGTAAATCCAAGAGTCAATGAAATGCTTCATATGTAAGTAAAGTGCAAACACGCTTACAGAAAATATTACAATTAAGCCCTTTCAATTTGTTTATACAAATGCAAAGATAAGGTTTGACAAGCGTTTGAAAGAGTCGTTGAGTACACGTAATTTAAATAAACAAATAGCATGACAATGATCCATGGCTTAACCAACAACTGAAAGAGAGCCACAGTATGGTAATTTCAAGCCCATTGGGTGAAGAAAAAGGAAGCCCCCATCCCCACCAAGAAGGCCATGTATGCGCAGATATGAAGCGCTCCCCTTTTTCGCATCTCTCTCTCTCTCACTTGAAAATAGAGGCAGACAAAAGATCCACCAAACACACATGTAACATCCATAGTTACCTACCTATAGATAAAAAACTAAAACAAGCATAACGATACATTAAGGTATTAGATTATAGCAGAGAAACGAGCCTAAGGCGAAACCTGCAATATTATTTATCTGTATCTATGGTATTGGATCCGTGGGCATGACCGTCTGAATCCTTACCATTACCTCCAACCTCTTTACCCTCATAAATCGGTCTCTCTTGACTTTAAAAATGAGTGTAAAATGAGAGAAAGCAGTGGCCAGAGCATCCACTGCAAGTAAACACAGCGCGGGGAAGATGGTTACAAATCCAAGGAGTAGGAGGAAATTGTAGTGCCATGATGACAGTTCAGATTCAAATGTGTCAGGAAGAAGTTGCAACACAGCAGTTGCAAGAATGAGAGACGTTGCAGCAAAAGCTGTAAGCACAAAGATTGTGATGTTATGGGGCGTGAGAGAAGTGAAGGTTCGGCATAAGAGAGACAAACACGCACCAATTGTAATCCCCACCATAAGAATAATAATAATAATAGAAGCGATTGCTCCGATTTTCATGGCGAAAGCAGCTGTAAATTTGCCGATGTAAATTTCTCCCCCCCAGCAACCACTATCCTCTTCTGCAGCGACCACAGATATTAGGAGCGTAGAATATATCATTGCATATGCCATTGCCACACTAAATCAAATGTCACCTATGATTCAAATACTCTAAAGCCGACTCGTATATATAGGGCAGACTCCTTTAACGGTCTGCTCTCTCGCGCTGATGTTGACGTAAGGGAACCTCTCGTGCTGTTTGGCCGTGCTGTTTGCCCTTTCGCGTCAGGAGTAATTCGGATGATACGACGAAATCATTTGGGAAGTTGAATTGACACTGCTTGTGGAAGGATGTGAAAATGGTGAATGAGATGGTGAGGTTCTAATTAGGTCAATGTAACCATTGGTTTAGTGGAACTAACGGTTAGACTATTTTGATTAAAGTAAATTAAGACTGATGTTTATTTCAGTTAGAGTATTGGAACAAAATTACATTTTACATTGATAAAATTTACTGTGAATTAGTTTCATGAGTAACAATGATGGTAAAAGTAAAAATGTAAATCAAGATCTGGGTTGGTTGGAAAAACAGTTCCCACAGTTACCCATGGAACTCTGGATAAAGGGAAAATCCAAGAGAGAATGGGGGGTGGGATCTGTGGAGGAAGGAAGTGATAACTCTGTGAAGCTGAAAAGATGTTTCAGGGCAGAGGGTGCACTGGGTTGGAGATTGGACCAGTTGTCCCGTGATCTCCCCAGTATTTTCCTGTTTTTCTTTCCCTATGATGGAGGAACTGGACCGGATTGTCCAATGTTTCTGTCCAGCACTCTGATAAATTCAGAGCCAGACTTGTTGCATGGGGGGAAGCTGCGAAACTGTTCGACAGCTCATGGAAGGGAGGCACATCACTACCATCATTTGAATTCGGAATTTCAGATGAGTAGAGAGTAAACAGTAATATGTTTCTTGTTTGAGTAAACAGTAATATGTTTCTTGTTTAGAGTAAACTGTTATATGTTTCTTGTTTTGATTAAACAGTAGTAAGTATATTGTTTTCTTCCTAAATTTGTTGCAAAAATATGCTGTTGCTAGGAAATTAAGTTCTGAACCCTGGAAAGAAAATCTTGCTTCTAATGTTAATACAGTAAGGTAGAAGGGAAGGAATTTCATAATTTGTTTCTGAGCAGTATAGAAATGAGAACTTACAGCAGGCCGAAAAGAAAACAATATTTCACCTTAGACAGTAAATAGAAGAGACAAGAATTACAGTTTTAATAGAGTAAATAGTTACGGAGTACTTCTCTTCGTTCATTTCCTTTATTATTACATGCACAGAGACAGGTTAATTCCATGGAAAGATAGTTGGTAACAACGCCTGAGAAAATATTTACAGTCAAACTTCTTGGCTACTGTAGCAGTCCTGTAGGGCATATTTAGTGGAAAACAAAACCCAGATAGCTTTCAGGAGAACTGTTAACCCTTCTGCCCAGAGATCTGGGCTAAAAGGTTGGTCGCTCTCCGCTGGGTAGAATACACGGACTTGTGAGGCGGTCCGGTCGCAGTGACTAACTACTTAGTAAGAAAGGAGAATATCAGTAGCAAACACATAAAACAGGATGCCCTGAAGGCAGCAACACAGAAATATAAACTTGCATCCAAGTGTAAACTCATAAGCAGTAGCGAAGAAGATAAATATTTATAACTGAAACGCAGAAATTAGACCAGACAGTGCATAAAGAATTGAAATACCAATATCATAACTTGTACAGAATCTGAGAGCAGAACTATCACAGTCACCTTAATAAACAATTATATGGAAAAATAGCCTTAAGGTAGCCAAGACCTTTAGGAGTAATTATTCGGCAATACAAACTGGAAATGTTAACATTCACCGAACTGTACAAAACTTTAACCAGGAGTACCAAATTAAAAACAACTATAGTTTAACTTGATTCATACATAAGCTGAGACAGCTTGAAAACTGTGACAGTTTTCTCCAGGATATCCCAGAATGGGAGTAAGAGTAATTACACAAACAGTGGCTCGAGGCCTCAAATGGCTCAAAGAAAACCAAGCCAGAAAACTGCCCTGCACGGCGTCGATGAACAAATCAGACAATTCCTGGGCGAACCCGACCCAATTCACTATGCATATGAACAAAAACCTCGCCAAGGGTTTGACCCTGTTGAAGCTAAATACCTGTGAGACGCAGACGGGGGGAGGGTTTTTCCTGCATGCTGGGCGCAAGCTCAGAAGTAACGACGGGAAACCCGAGCCGGCACGGTGAAACTCGAAAACCTGCCATAAGAAAACAATAAAAACATTAGCTACACAGATAACAATTCTGGAATTGAATCTAAACAAAACGTGAATACTGTGGCAGATTAATTTGTGCATGGAGCCGAGATAGGGCTAATCTCGTTTCAGGGGTTTTACCTGTGCAAACCGCTGGAAAGACTTCCTCTGAAAACTTCGAACCTCCATTGATCGAAACCCCAAACTTCCAGATTATTTTTAGAGCAAAGAACCCTAAGAGCCACGAACGGAGGGTATCGGCGTAAGCTCCAGGATAAAAGTTATCAGAAAACCCATAGATTTTCATAAAAACCCCAGACGCCGCAAGGAAAAGAAACACCGGATAAAACTAAGCGTTACCGGAGATGATCACCTGAGCCTGAGCGAGCCTTGGCCGCTGAGTTGCATTAACGCCAGAGAGATTTAGAAACCCTGTCAAGCAGCTTGGAGGAGCACCGCCTCCGAACTTCCATCGCAGAAAGAAACAATGAGGTGAAAGCGGTTGAGAGTGCCGGGGTCATTGTAAAACCCTAGCCCTCATGGCCGTGCGATCAAGTCAGGATCGACGGTGATCGGCAAGCCATGTGGCGGGTCCACATCATCCAATCCCACATTTCAACGTTGACAATTAATAGATATGATTGTGGAGCGATTAATCAAAAACAAACCATTGCATTATAGTCGGTGAAACATTTAAATCATGCGTGCTATGATGAGAAAGTGAAACTTAATAACAGTTGTGAACATAACCCTTCGTACAACAAATCACATGATGGGGTACCGAGAACCATAAAACCAGAGTGGTGTACATAATTAAGACCAGATATTATATGCCATAATTAAATGCTGATTGTATGCGTCATAAAGTTAATTTTTTTTTAGAAAGGGTAAGTTTATATAAGCTGAGTGTTACAGTCAAGGCTTAGTAGTGTATAGGCCAAGTGTTTTCTTTAGGATTTTACTGCCTTCTCTAAAATCAACTTTCAATTTTCTTTGTAATATTATCTTTATAAAAATAGGAACATGTGGGAAAAGCTTAAAATACCTCTCAAAATATCTCCACATCTGAAAAAACTGGCTCAAACCACCTTGTGGGCAGGTCGGGTGCCTCCTGAACGAATATTCAGGCAACTCTTGAACACGTTGTCATGCAACTCCTGAACAGACAAGAGCGTAGCACAGGCTCCTCCTGAACGCAGTTGCATGCAGCTCCTGAAAGTAGTTGCGTACAGCTCTTGAACGGACGGTCGTGCCTCCTAAACACAATTGCATGCAGCTCGGGCGACACTGAATGCACCATTGTGCAGCGCCTGAACGAATTTGTGTGTAGCCCTTGAACGTAGGTGGTGGGGGAGAGTCTTCACAGTGCCTCTTCTACAGTTGCGCAGTGCCTCTGCACAAGAACGCAGTGCCCTTTAGGGATTTGTATGGCAGCCTTACACAAGAGCGCAGCGCCTGGAAAAACTACCTGAAGACTCTGTCAAGATTTCAAAAAACTTGAAAAAAAACCCTCAAATCTTGTGCAAATAACCAAATGGAGCTGGGAGATGCTATTTGGGTTGTTTTTATACCCCTTTTTGAAAAGAAATTAGAGACAAAAACCCACTTTTCTAAGGTTTATGGTGTCTTTCACCCCTTTGCCAATATGCTCTTTTTCTTTTTGCAGGTAGTGTAAAAAAGCAATGTTTTTTTATCCTCTCATTTCTTTTGGAGCTGGCAATTTTTCAAAAACCCTTGGCAACTAGTGAAATTTCTTGTTTTTCCATTTTTTCATATTGAAACTATTTCCTCTCTACTTGACTACTTGATGGATGTTGACCCTTTTTGAGAGTTATGTGTCCTTCATACTGATACCTTTTTCATCTTTTTCAACTTTAGAAGGCTACTTTCAAATGTCCTCTAAAAACCTTTTATCCCTTTGATGGAGTTGCATGACCTTTTTATCATTCCTAGAAAGCTTTGGTTTTGCTTCATGGTGTTGTTGCATCTCTGTATTTGTGATTTCTTGCATAGATCTCTCATTGGGCAGTCACCTATTGTGCTAAATAGCTGCAACTCCACTGATACTCTTTGCAAATTTGGCCTTTGCTATAGTGAAATGATGTTGTCTTAACAAACCTTAGAAATTATTCCCTGACATCATCTTCTAATCTCTATCTGTAGTCATTAAGGAGGATTTTCACTCTATCTTTTTGTTTATTGAATCTTTGATTGGTGCACATTTGTGCTCATGTGCCACTGTCTTCAAGACCTTATGCATGGGCTCTTTTATGGGCAGCACTTTACAACAATTTGTTATGAGATCGTGATCCTTCTTGTGATCTTAGGCCTGTTGTGTCTTTTCTCTTGTAGTGGAATTTCATTTATGGGTTTAGGCCTCCTACTTTGCATCTGTTATGTTGTTGACCATTATAAAGCATTCCTGCAGAAATTCTTGGACATGGGAAAACTGTCTTTATGCAGACTTAATGCTTGATCAAGGAGATACCTTTGGAGGCCTTTGATGTATTTGGACAATGATAAGTTTCACCCTTGTTTTCACTTGACTTCACCTTTGAATATATGTAGAAACAGTGAATTTAGAACCATGAAAATGCATAACCTAAGAGACCCTATATGACTTATTTGGATGTCCTTTGGAAGAGGTCTTTGACTGGAAAGCTTGAATCAAAGTTTGGAGGTGAAGACATGGTTTTGACACACTTTTATGCACTTCCATCCTAGAAAACTTAAAAACTTTGAATTACCTAAAGATCTTAGAAAGGGATTTCATAATCACCATTGCTTGAGGCACTTGGTGAGTAGAGGAAAACGTTTGGGTTACTTGGAGAACCAAGGTATGAAAATAGAGGGCTTAGAAAAATAGAGACAGAGTGTTATAGGCAGAGGTGGCGAACATAATGAGAGTGAGGGACATCAGTCCATGATTTGGTCTTCTGGGAGTGATAGGATGGGCATGCCCTAACCCAATAGTAGGATAGCGAAAAATCAGTCTTAAGGATAATGAAGGCAGTGGGATTTCTAGAACTCACATGATTCTTAAATTTTGTTTCTAGAAATCCAGGACAAAGTATTTAGTCATCTAAACAGGTAAAAATTATTGATGACTAACACCTGGAAGCCTTGGTTGGAGAAATGCTCTAAAATCCATGTAACAACTTGGTTTGAGTTACTATTCGTGGAAGCCTTGGTTGGAAAAATTCTCTGGAAGCCCGAAAACATCTGTGGGTTAAGTTACTAGTCTTGGAATCCCTAGTTGGAACAAACACTCTGGAGCCCTGGACAGCTTATTTAGAGACCAATCTAGTCATGGTCAATGATGTCCAATCGTGATTTGGAATCACTGGTTGAGGGTTGAGGTGGTTTGGCCTTTGGAAGCCCTAGTTCAGTTTTGGTAAATTTGGTTCATGAGATCCCATATTCATGCTTGTAATATGGCATGGGGGTGATTAGATGAAGTTTTTTGGCTCAACCCAATCTATGGTCGGGTGGTACGTGGAAGTCCCAGACCTAGCTGGTAATCCCATATGATAATAAAAGTTATGTTCCTTATTATACTGATTATCATATTCATGTTATAGTTGATTTTCCATGGCTTCTACTCTGATTATTTTTTGATTATATGTTTGGTTATGCGAGGTACCCTAGCTATGTCTCTCACTCCTGATTTGATAATTAAATTGAATGGTTAATGAATGCATGGGAGAATGAATTGTTGTTGCACCTAATTAGTGAGGGTTTTTTACCTTCTTGGTAACCCTCAAATGAAAATTATCATCTTACGGTCAGATAAAACTATTAACTCATGATGGTGCGACCAAAGGGTCTGTTGTTCTACATTATAGGTCATGTTTTAGATAGGTCGCAAGGTCACAAATTATATAGGTTGCAAGGTCGCAAAGTCACAAGGTCACGAAGTTGCGAGGTTGCAAGGTCGTGACCTTGTGAGGTTGTGAAGTTTCAAGGTCGCGAGTTTGTGGGGTTGTGAAGTTGGAAGGTTGCGAGGCCACAAGGTCACACACTTGGAGTGTTGAGACAATTACGATCTACAACCTTGAGAGAACGTCAAGTTTAGAACTTGTCTGGTGGAAGATTAGCATAAGCAGAGAAAGTTAAACTCCACTTCCTTAAGGTCACCTAGGATGTTGATTAATATCATAGTAACTCTTCGTCACATGTTTACCCTCATTGGTCAGTTACTTGGGTAGATGTGGGAGGACGTTGTTACATCAACCCACTTGGTTAAATAGTCAATGCACACCAAAATGTACACTTTTTGTCTTGAATTAGGCTTGACTGGTATTACAAGTTGTGAACTCATTTCTCAAATGGATCTACCAAAATTTGATTTTTTAATGGAATTTCATTATAATATACTAGTCAACCCATTCACTAACAGTTTTCACAACCTCCACCATACTTCTTGGCATCCCTAAATATAGTAGTCTAGGTAAATAGTATCTACATTTTATACTTTATTTGCAATTCCATTAACAAAATGTACTCCATAATGTTCATCATGGTAGGCTTTGGGGATTTCATGGATCTTTTCATCTCTAACACATCATTGGATAATAAAACACATGGCCCTATGCAAAATAAATGATGTTGGATTTATGAGTACATTGCACATTTCCTAAGGACCGTTTAGTGTCCCTTGTTAGGATATTTAAATGCATAGGATTTAGTTAAAATCAACTTGTTCTAATGTGTCTCTAGGTAAAAGTGAGTTTCTTAGTGTCTTTATTTAGTATATATTAATTGCATTATAATCTAATTGTCATGCTATGTTCTAGACATACATTGATCCATTAAATCATACTCTCCTTGATACTGATAGTTATTGACCGATGAATTAAAATCCATGTTAAATCTAAGAATTTTGTGATCCATAATGTAGATAAATGTCTTTCGGATTAATCACGTCATTAGGATTTGGTCAACGTTTCGAACCATATAATGTGGTTCATCCTTAGGACAACGTGAAAAAGCTAATCGATCTTATTGAATAAATAGTGTGGATGCATCAGTGCCCCGAGATAGCCATTGAATTTTTTTTATTATTCTATTAGGATAATATTGAGCTAAAGAATAAAGATAAGGCTAAGATAATTTATTAATAAATATTTTAATAAAAGGGTTATTTTTTTTATTATTTTATTATTATAATCATAGGATAATGTATAATATAGTATAACTATATAAAAAAAGGGGGAGAATAAAGATAATACCAAGATAAAAGAAAAAGAATACTAAAAAAAAAGGTTAAAGGTAAAATATAATCAAAGACAAGGATAATAAAACACACAAAAAAAAACAACATAGAACAAAGGCAACAAGTGTCTCAACGCTAGGGGGAGAAATCACCTAGAGAGGGTCGAAGTCCAACTCTTACTCAATTTCCAACCATCATCCCTATTGAGATTCTTAGCATGCCTTCCAATCTCAATAGCCTCCCTAAGCTTCCATGGTGGAAGTGATCAACCTTAACAATGACTTAAATTCAATTGGTCCATGATCTCTATTTAAAGAGCATGGAGGGTCATTGTTGATGATCAATTATGAGAAACTCTCTTATGTACAAATTTTCTTTTGCATTAATAAAATTTTCTCGAGTAGCTACATTGACTAGGGTAGTGGAGTGTTCATCTATTAGAGAGTTTAAACCACACAAAAATATGAGTGTTATGATTTTTTATCTAGTTGTGTCAGTGGTTATTGGAGGTGTTCGTCTTATATGGAATATTCTATTTGCCTGAACATGGTACAATAAATTGTTTGAGAAATTGCTACGATTGCTGATCAAGATCTTGAGACCATATTGCCACATTTATAATATCTATTATTTTTTTGCATATATATATATTTGTCAATTTAGTAGTGCCTTGCTATTTTCTATTTATGTTTTGAAAGCAGGTTACAAAAAATAATATTAAGTTTGAGGCCTCAACCTGCCCAGAGGAAACCAGGTCTGTTGGCCACCTTAACGTGTTAAAAGCCATTCAAAATTTTAAAAGTTTCATTCTACCATTTGCTTCATTAGCTAACTCACTATTTAATCTATTCTCTACATATCTGTTAAGTATTATATGTCTTTGCAGAAAACAAAATTACATATTATATACATGACAAAGTTTCTATCCATTTGAAGAATCAATCGAGGCTGGATTCTTTGATGTAGATCCTGGCATATCCACTTGTTGCATCTGTTGGATTTGTTTCTCAATTCTTCCAATACGATCATCAAGTTGACTGATGCAATCAGTGGCCAGGTACTATGCGACTTTGATGTGCTTCAGCTGATTGTCAATGTCTTCTAACAAATCCACTATTTTTGGTTCTGTCTTCTCTCTGTTACTGTGAAAACTCTGCATAGTCGTAGCTAATAGGCATTTGAAAATCTAGTAACTGTGAACTGTTTGATTAAACAGTGATAAGTGACCTCGAGTATTGCTAGGATCTATAATGAAGTCCATAATTTCTGCTTCTCCTTCATTGTCTTCCTCATTGTTCTGAATTTCTCTTTCCCAACTTTGAATTTCCTGTCTGACCTGTGATGAATTTCCAAGTAAGTAGGTGGTTGAGAGGTTCATTAAAACCTCTTGTTTTGTCTTCCTTCCTCTCTTCCTGTGCTTATCTTCAGGCTGTAACTTCTTCTGTTTCCCTTTCTCTGAATTATGGGCCAAGGAATTTCTTGTTTTCCTCTTAACCATGGTGGTGAGCTGACTTATATTAGTGAGCTTTGGAATAAGAATAAGCAAATACAAGAAATAGATAACAGTTAAAGTTTTAACCTTGTCATCAAGAATATGATTTGGATAATTCTGTTTCCCCTCGATTGCATAAGACATGTTTATCCCTCCAATAGTAGCAAAGATAATACAGTGAACCCACACCCAGAAATAATAGAGGGTCTTGGTATATGAAAAAAACCAACAAATAGTCGGGGCTAGCCAAAGGTAGAGCCAATCTTGAAGGTTATGTTTCGGATTAGCGAGTAGGCGTTGACAGGGACAACGTGTCAAAGTAAAACCAAAACAGACATGAAGGTTTTTATTTTGGGTTCCACCAATTTTGTTGATTTTTTTTTAGATATATGACTTCAATGGAAAATTTCAATATGTTTAGAGTATTGCTTTTAATTAAAAACATCTTTCATTTCAACCATAAAGATATCCACTTTCCCAAAAAATATTTTTATCAAATCCATATTCTAACTCCATATATATATATATATATATATATATATATATATATATATATATAATTTTCTTAAATATTTTATTATGTTTTTCTAAGTATATAAAATAACATATACTTATTTCCTCTTTTGAGCAAGTAACTCCTTTGTTTGTTGTTTTTTTTCTCATGCAATTGTAAAATTATTGACACTATAATTTAAAAAACAAAAAAAATAAAAAAAATTAAAATTTGATAAGTGCACTCTAATTTTTAAGGATAGTTATAATTATGATTTTAAAAAATTTAAAATTTGGTGAGTGCACTCTAATTTTTAAGGATAGTCATAATTATGATTTATTTGAAATTTTGCATTAGAAAACCAATATCATTATAAAATTTTATTTTTAAATCATAAAATGATATTTACAATAATATTCATTTTATTTTATTTTTAAATTTTAATTTATATATTAATTAAAATTATAACTTTGAACACTAATTTTATCACAAATAAAAAAAATTAAAATCAATTTGTAACTGAAAAACAAAATTATTTTAAAATACTAATTAAAAAAAAATCAATTTATAACTTAAAAAAAAATATTTTAAAAAACTATAAATAAATTTTAAAAAAATAACCCAAAAAATTAACAAAAATAGAAAAAAAAACTCTCTAGGATTTGAAAAATATTAACCTAAAACCTTTAAAAACTATTAAAATTTAATAAATAATTAAAACAAAACAAATAAATAAAGCAAAACAGGCAAATAACCAGTTACCTATTTTCATGCCGACTCGTTGTCTCTTTTTACATTCTCGGCTCCTCTCTGCTTCATCCCCGTTGACTTCTCCATTCCTTCGCTGCTCCTTAGAGCAATGGATCCGTCGTCCTCTCCATTCTTATCCCGCTAGTTGGCCACACAATGTGTTCCCGATGCAAGGAGAAATGACCGGATAATGGAACGGGAAATCCCTCTTCGTTTAAAAAGAAGATTAATTTGGTTTTTACTTTTTTTTTTTTTTTGCAACTGATTTTATTTTATTTTTATATATTTTAGGTGTGTATGTTAAGTTTTATTTTATTTTTAATAATAATTATTATTATAATTAGATGTGAAAGCAAGGTAACTAGAAAAATTGAAAAAGAAGAGTTGGACTTTGAGGTGGGAAGGGGAATAGGAAATTTTTTAGAATATTTGCATTTAGTTTAAAAGAAATTACTTTGATATGCTTAATGGTTAAGAGCATGTGTTTCTTTCTAGGAGGTTACAACTTTAAAACCAAAAAAGTAGAGTATGTAGGTCTTTTGTGACCTTAAAATTAGATAATAATAATAATAATAATTTGATTTTTATATTTTTTAGTTTGTATTTTACAGTGGGTAATGCAAGGAAAAAGAGTAGAGGAGAAAAAATAGATTTTGGGAACAATATTCTTTTTCTTATATTTACATTTTGTTTAAAGAAAAAATTTAATTTGGTTTTTTAGTTGGTTTTGTTTTATTTTTCTATTTTTCTAGGTTTACTTTTATTTATTAATATTAATTCTTATTTTATATACATATATATTAATAAATTTGTAAGTAACATTATCTTTTAACTTATTTTTTATTTTTTAATGAATTTACCATCATCAAGTTATAGATTCACTTAGCTCATAATTTTAATTAAAAAAATATAATTGGCCTTGTTAAAACTATCATTAAAAGTTAATTTTCAGCAATGTTATTGATTGCCAAGGTAGTGATTTTAAGTCATATTTTTACCCCAAAAAAAAAGCTATTAGTGAGTGCTACTTTTTTCACTTGAACATTGTCAGCAATAAGTGATAACCAAAGTAAATCATAAACATAGAAATCCTCTTAAAGAAAAATTAATTTGGTTTTTTAGTTGATTTTGTTTTATTTTTCTATTTTTCTATTTGTATTTGTATTTTAGTTTTATATATATATATATATAGATTAACAAATTTGTAAGTAGCGTTATCTTTTAACTTACTTTTTGTTTTTTAATGAATTTACCATTATCAAGTTATAGATTCACTTAGCTCATAATTTTAATTTTAAAAATAAAATTGGCCTTGTTAAAACTATCATTTTTTTATTTAAAGGATAATTTTCAGCAATATTATTGATTGTCAAGATAGTGATTTTAAGTCATAATTTTAAGGTAGTGATTTTAAGTCATAATTTTACCAAAAAAAATGCTATTAGTGAGTGCTACTTTTTTCACTTAAACATTGTCATCAACAAGTAGTAACCAAAGTAAATCATAAACATAGAAATCCTCAAAAACTTCACAAGATGTTGATAGGTGATAACCATGGCAAACTATTACAATAAAAATCTTTAAAAACTTCACTAATATTAACTAGTAATAATCAAGATAAATCATCAATATAAATTATCATACTGTAATCTAATAAAAAATTCAAATATTAACATATCTTCGAAATTTAACTCTAAAACCTTTTAGGTTAATCTTTAAAACTTTATCTTTAAAAGTAACAAATGAAGCTTATCTTTTCATTCTTTATGTAACTTTATAATATAATAGTTTGAAGATAAACACCTTTATATTCTTTATGTAACTTTATAATATAATAGTTTGAAGATAAACACCTTTATATTTGCATAAAATCTTTTTATGATATTTATATAGACTAGATAGAATATCATGAATATTAATCCTATCAAATGAAAATCATGATTATAATTTTTACATTTAAAAAAATATTATTTTATAAAAAACAAAATATTAATAATTATTTATAAAAATTATTTTTAATTTTAAAATATGATAGATATTATGAAATTTTAATTTTAAAATACAATATTACATAAATCATACCATTTTTATTTTACATGTCCTAAAAATTCATGCATAATTTTTTTGAACTTTGATACTTAGTATGGTGGATATACATTTTCAACTATAACCTCATTATTTCACCGAAATAATGGCAGTGAAAGGTACAAAAGGAAAGGTACATATAATTAACGGAAGACCGGAAACATTTTTAGTTAAATGCCCTCTTGCACCCAAGCCACACACTAATTTGAGTTTACAAACCAAAACCTTGCTATGAAAAATCACGAATAAAACATAAAAGTTAATAATAATGGTCAAACATTTCTCTATTTGAAATTGAGATTTAGTTAAGTAAATCAGGAATAAAGCATAAAAGTCAATTCTAATGGAGAAACATTTTGAGTATTTGAAATAGAGATTTAGTTAAGTGAAATAGTGATGGTTAAATATGTAGTGGATTTAAAATAGAAATTTAGTTTGTATATTAGTAAGGATAAATGTGGTTTTGTATATAGTTTAAGGGATTAGTTTAATTAGAAATGATTAATGTTATTAGGTATTTTATTTGTTTTATTTTAATGAATAAGTAATTATTATTTTAGAGTGAGATGTACAAATTTAAATTAATAAGTTTATTAAAGATGTCGTCCTTCATTAATGTGATATATATTTTTCAAGTTTCCTAAATAAATCTATCAATGTATATTTAATCTTTATACCCATAGAAAAAAATTTATAATACAAAATTATTTTATCATTTTATTAGCAACTTTATAAATGTGCAACTTATCACTTTAATATATTGTAAAAAAAAATTCTAAATTCCGTATAAAATAAAATTGTCCATTTTCAATATCGTTGGATGATTTAATATTGTTGGATGATTTAGAGACATTTGTTTATTTTCTGATGAAAAAAAAGTCTCTAAAATCCCTACCTGCATCATAAAGTCTTTAAAATGCCTGAAAACAATAAAACATTTATGATTTAAAAAAAAGCTAAATCATAGATCTTTGAGTCTAAAAATAAGAGAGAGACAATTTGTTAACAATTACAAGCTTTTAAAACAAAATTTAATAAAATAACAAATATTTTTACTCATAAGAATAAATAAATATTTTTTTTTAAATTTTATTTATAATTTTTTTTTTTTAATGACAAGCGTTTGAAAGAGTCATTGAGTACATGTAATTTAAATAAACAGATAGCATGACAATGATCCATGGCTTAACCAACAACTAAAAGAGAGCCACAGCATGGTAATTTCAAGCCCATTGGGTGAAGAAAAAGGAAGCTCCCATCCCCACCAAGAAGGCCATGTATGCGCAGATATGAAGCGCTCCCCTTTTTCGCATCTCTCTCTCTCGCACTTGAAAACAAAGGCAGACAAAAGATCCACCAAACACACATGTAACATCCATAGTTGCCTACCTATAGATAAAAACTAAAACAAGCATAACGATACATTAAGGTATTAGATTATAGCAGAGAAACGAGCCTAAGGCGAAACCTGCAATATTATTTATCTGTATCTGTGGTATTGGATCCATGGGCATGACCGTCTGAATCCTTACCATTACCTCCAACCTCTTTACCCTCATAAATTGGTCTCTCTTGACTTTAAAAATGAGTGTAAAATGAGAGAAAGCAGTGGCTAGAGCATCCACTGCAAGTAAACACAGCGCGGGGAAGATCGTTACAAATCCAAGGAGTAGGAGGAAATTGTAGTGCCATGATGACAATTCAGATTCAAATGTGTCAGAAAGAAGTTGCAACACAGCAGTTGCAAGAATGAGAGACGTTGCAGCAAAAGCTATAAGCACAAAGATTGTGATGTTATGGGACATGAGAGAAGTGAAGGTTCGGCATAAGTGAGACAAACACGCACCAATTGTAATCCCCACCATAAGAATAATAATAATAGAAGCGATTGCTTCGATTTTCAAGGCGAAAGCAGCTGTATATTTTCCGATGTAAATTTCTCCCCCCCAGCAACCACTATCCTCTTCTGCAGCGACCACAGATATTAGGAGCATAGAATATATCATTGCATATGCCATTGCCACACTAAATCAAATGTCGACTATGATTCAAATACTCTAAAGTTGATTCTTTCATGAAAAAAGATTATGAAAGATTGTTGTACGGATGAAGTGGATAATGCAATCAATTCTTTTTTCATCAAATATGCAACTGAGCAGAAGCTTTTGGACTATTTCTACAAGACTTGGATTGTCGGTGACAAGATTCGTAAGTTTTCATAATATTCCTTCTGTGTTGTATGTTTTTCATTTATGTTGGACAACTTATATTTACTAATTGAGTCTTTCCATGTAGGCATGTGGGTTAAAGGCTGCAGAGATTTTCCTCATGCAAACCAGGAGACAAATAATGTTGTGGAATCATACCACGGTTACCTAAAGTCAACATTTCTATGTGATAAGCGAAAGAAATGTTCTCATAGAATGGATTGGCTATTCCACACTCTCCTAAAAAATGTTGAACCAAGTTATCGATTCAAGGCAATTTTGAAAAAAGAAGGATATTATAACAACCACAAGAAAGAGATGCAACTTGAATCATCAGTGGAAAAGGCTAGAAGAATTCCAGACAGTGATTGCAGGCCTCATGAGAGCATATCTCATGCTTATTGGGTAAGGAGTCAAAGCAAAGCCGATAAGGAATATCTTATCATTTTTCATCGCAAAAATTTTATCACTTGCAATTGTCCATGGTCTATTTGGGGCAACATTTGCAAGCATTCTATAAAGGTAGATTGGTTTCATTCCTCCTTGATGGATTTAGACCCTTTATTGGATCTTCCTACCACACCAAATCAGTTGAATGCCCCTTTTGAGATAAGTACAGAGGCGCTAAACCTTCCTGCATATACTATCCCAACCAATATTGAAGATAACAATGTTGAAGAACTTGGTGTGTTGAGAGAGGAGTTGTTTGGTTATCTAGACCTGATTCGGAATATTCCTCCTTCTATTGTGAACAAGACAAAACAGTTGATTGATTTAGCTAAAAAATTTGTGGATCATGCTAATAATCTTAATATTATGGATTATGACTTTGTCTGTGGTTTGGGTGCTTATGAGTCATCCTTGAAGAGGAAGAAGGGTTTCCTTAGTCCAAAAAAAAAAAATAAAAGGAAAAGGAATGTCACCTTAAATATTGATTTGAATGTCTCTGCATCCGAAGATGAACCATTTGAATTTCCACACCTCAACAGGCGTGGTCATCCTCCCTCCAACAATGCTTCGTCTAATGTTCCAAGTAAGTTCTATAGAGAGATGATATCAGTTTGTTTAAATCAAATTCGTGATCTTCCAAGTTTGTTGCTATGTTTAGATCGCTT
This sequence comes from Pinus albicaulis, assembly GCA_034641835.2. Classification (NCBI taxonomy): domain Eukaryota; kingdom Viridiplantae; phylum Streptophyta; class Pinopsida; order Pinales; family Pinaceae; genus Pinus; species Pinus albicaulis. Next base: position 907,738,570 of record CM076583.1, on the reverse strand, counting down.
TGTCATTTTTTCAATTTTGTTGCAATGTCTTTGATCTTTGCTATTTATTTTAGCTTAATGAAGTGTTGTAATGTTTGCAGGGCCGTGACATCCGAATAATGTGATTACAGATGAAGGATGTACACAAACCCACAATCAACCTTTTGATCACATGAGTCAAGGTACATTTGACAAGATTGCTAATTGATCTGCTATGTATTCTGATGCATCTATTATTTGACATGTTATTTTTTTCTCTGATGGAAACTGTGTTGTCATCTTACAAACACAGCTGGTTCTTCATTGGGCCCCCCTCGACCAGAACATTATTGGGCCACTGACATCACGGAAATTGGTGAATTTCCATGTTTTTTTACATTGCTTTTTCTCCTTACATTTAGCACTGGTTGTTGTTCATGTTGTTAATGTAGTGTTGGAATGTTTGTAGGGCTGGAATGTCCAATCAATGTGATTTTAGATGAAGGATGTTCAAAGACACCCTATAACTATTTTTATCAGATGAGTCAAGGTGCTTAGGACGAGACTTTTAATTGATATTCTTTGTATTCTAATGCATTTATTACTTGACATCTTATTATCTTATCTAATGAAAAATGCATTGTCATGTTACAGACACAACAAATTCTTCAATGGGTCCCCCTCTATCTGAAGATGATTGGGTCACTGATATCACAGAACTTGGAGACAACACAGAAATTGGCTTCAGAAAAAAGTTGTGATAGAAACTGCATTCTTTTGTTTATTGTCCGACATACCGATTCATGATGGAGTGGCCAACTTTGGTTACATGTGATTCCTAGTGTGGAGCACTTTGTTGTTATGGTTATATTGGTTTCCCTAGCTAGGGTTAGAAGAGCTTAAAATTATTCCAGCTTCTGATAAGCTGCAAGTGTGTACATGTACTTCATTTTTTCTATATAAATGAAAAGAGAATATCAGGAATTCGATGAAGAAGTTAATGGATATTTGTGGTTTACTTTTAAATGTGATGTTGGAAAATAGTAAATTTGCTTGATAGTACTGTAATACATAAGCACATTTTCATTCAGTAGCATAATTGGCGTGCTTTTTGTAAATGCCTCAAACTGTTTTGTGATTTCAAATTTCACTGCAACATTTTTATCTCCATCCTTTGGTCAAATGTGTTTGAGGAGAATGAAACGTTAGATGGTGGAGAAGATTAATTTGAAATCCGTTGGAAACTTAAAGACGACTCGTTTTTTTAAATGTAAATTGGTTTTTTCTAATTGGTTATATAGAAATTATATTAAAAAAAAAATCTAATAATGTCATAAGCCTTTGCACAACACAATGCCATGTGGATAACTGTCTCATATTTTTTTCCATAATTTTTTGATGCAATTATAATATTTATGCCACGATTTTTAGATACTTTTGGAGTTTTCATTGTTAAGCTTCATAGGAAACTATCAAAAAATAAAATCCTTTGAAATAGTTCATATTCATGTAAATAACATATTTACTATCAATTGCTACCCATCATATTTTAAGCAAATATTTGTATAACACTTACCACAGTTGTTACTACCCACCATTATTTATGTTTTCTTCGGCACTTTATTAAGTAGGAGCAAAAAATATAAATGTGATGACTTTTTAGTAGTTACTATCCATCAAAATTTATTAAAGTCTTTGCCCCTTGGTAAGCAATTAATTTTTTTCTTTTGGTTAGCATATTTGATAAATAAAACACAATGCTTTAAAATTAAATAGATTAAAAAAATTTAATATTTCAATTAATATTATTGAAATCGTAAATAAAATTGTTTCACTCTACCTCAATATATGTACAATAAAATTAAATCAGTAATTCATATAACAAAAGTTGAAATTTTAAAAATATATATAGATTAATCAATTTATTATCCCATCAAAAAATGAGAGCTTAAAACGTATAATGATTCAAATCCAACCTTAGTTCTTTCATATAGTTTCAATTATTGGAATAGCCATATTTGAATAATGATTTAATAAAGAAAATATTTCCATCTTATAAGCAGATATTGAATAAATGAAAATAAATGTTAAGAGGATCAAGCCAATGTAAAGGAGAATGATTGAATGTGGTGCATTGTCCAAAGTGTTTCACTTTTTGGAACAAATATTCCCTCTAACATTGCCAAGCTTCATCATCTATTGAACAAAATTGGAGAAAAGTTCCTTTAAAAAGGGGCATTTATCATTTCCAAGTGTTTCTTCTCACTATTCAAAATGTGTGTTTCTCTCTGGCGTCATATTTACTTTCATTGTTGGTAAACCTCCCACCTTATCCATTGTTAAAAGCATTTGTCTATACAACAAGACCAAAATGTTTGTTCCAAAATTATTTCCAAATGCATCAAAAGCTATTACATTCTTTGGTCTAAATGCAATTGTCCCATTGTTGTAAGATGGGATTTATGTAATTTTAGCTCTTTACTATTTTTACTTTAGGTATCAAATACTTCTTGCAAAAGCAATTACCTCTTGTAAAAGCAAGTACTAAGCGTGACCATGCATATTACACTTGTTATTAGAAACTTGATGTTAATTCTAATACAAGTGTAAATATTTAAAAGTATTTACATTGTTTAGTGTATAGATATTGATAACATTTTTTTAAATATGGTATTTAGAGATACTTACATTTTTATGATATATATGTGTTCATCAAAAGCTATGTGTCCAGTCAATAATTTAAACAAGGTAATTTGATTCCCTTATCATGGTTCAATTCTCTTAAATGAATTGTTTCCCTTATATACCCTTTATTTCCTCATTATAGTTCAATTCTTCTTAAGTGACATATTCTCCTTATATACCAATGGGTTATTGTTAATTAAAATTCTTTCAAAGAACTTGTACGGTTGATGAATGTGTGATATTAATATTTTCTTTGTCATAATTTGATGTCTAATAATAACATATTCCCTCATAAGTTAATGTGCTTAAATAAAACAAAAATAAATAAATAAATAAAATGCCATCAATACCTAAATAAAACAAACAAACAAAAAATATCATATCATTAGTTCTAATGAAGATGTTTCCAAATAATACAAAATAATATCTCACCCCTTACCAAATTATAGGTGTTCAATTTTTTACAAATTATAGATGTTCAACCCTTTTTAAAATTTCCAAAGGAAATATGTTGCCAAAAACAATAAATGCTTACACATGACATTTTACTCATACAGTCTAATTTACATGCATTTCCATTAATCATCCTCCTCTTACAATGTTGATTCAAAATTTAAAAACCAAATATCTGAAATGCATGTCATTACAAAATGTTTTCAGAATGAGAAATATGAAGTCTCGAACACCACATTGTACTATGATTACTTCCTTATTTAAGCCTCTCTTCCATTGCATTTTTACAAACCTTCATAAATATAAGCTTCAATATTACCATTCCCAAATGATCCAAACTTTCTCACCTAAATTTTGTAACTTTAACACTTTCCTAATATTTAACCTATTAAAAAAAAACCCCATTGTTCTAATTGTGACTTAAACCTGATGGGAAAAAAAAATCACAATATTTAACTTATATATCATTTTAAGGTCGTAGTCAAGCCAATTTGGCGCATGAGAACCCTCTGTTTGTGGGAGAAGAGACCTACCTCCACCCAACGATTTTTGCTAAACATTAAAGGAATTTTTAAGTCTAAAATGGGCCTCCGAAGGAAGATAATAAAACGATAGTAAAAATAATAAAATAAAAGTTATGAAGTTTTAAAAAAAAAGAAAGAAAACATTTTTTTTAAATGTATTTTTGACTTATCGCTTTATAAATTCACTCAAATTTGAATTGTGGGTGTTCTTTGGATGTGAATGACCAAAGAGCACTCACACTTGAAATTTTAGTGAACCTGTAAAGAGATCAGTTGAAAATAAAATTAAAATAGTCTTGAGCCAGAGGAGTTTTGGGACGGGTGACCTCTCGAGAAGTCCTGGTTACCAGGTATTACAGTACTATCACAGAACCCCCTAAGTGGACTATTCAAAGTTTCAATCCCACTTCTTCACCCCCTAAGTGGACTATTCAAAAATCATGATCATAGCTGAATGACTTACTTAACGCAATTGAATCCCAAAAAATGATATCTAATATAATGCACTGCAGAAACCCCTCATACTTAAATACAAAGAGTAAAGGGAGCTCTACTTGAACGGTTCACAAGGCACAATACTTGCTAAGGTTTTACAAATAGGGTAGCAAGTTAAGTAGGCTTGATTGTGGAGAACAACTCCATACCCAAAGTATGCGGGTACAAAAGAACTCGTGCAACATAGCAATAAGAAATTCATCAATAGTAGAAATATAAAAGCCTAGGAGACCATTTATACCATTTATAGCTAACAAATCCAAATCGGTTTGCATGGTAAACTTTTACAATGCTTTTAGAAACATGTTTCGGCTCTTCCAACATAATATCAGGTCCCTAATTTAATCACAGCTCTTTCAATATAGCCTTCAGTCCCTAATTCGTTTTTGTTGATTATTGGTCATTTCTTCTCAATATGTAATTCATTTTTAATGGTTATTAGTCATTTCTTCTCAGCATGTAGAAGACATTCTAGTTTCTCAGAGCATTGTAATAAAAGCATGTATGGGACATTTTCATGGTTAATGCTTTCTCCCTTTTTTGTTGGAAAAAAATATTTGTAAGTTCCTTATTTTTTTAAAATTAAAAAATTGTATTTTTTATAAGCTTTTTAAGTATGAATATTTTAATGGCAGAGATATAATTTTAATATTTAGAAACAAAATATATATAATTTAATTAAAAGTATTAAAATTTAGCTTTATATATTAAAAAAAAAAAAAATTAAACATGAATATTTATTATTATTGATTATTAATTATCAATAATAATAGTAGGTTTGAATATTGGCCATGATATATATGAGTTGATTTAGTTAAATGATAAATTATTAATTCTCAAGTATATTACTTGAGGTTAAAATAGATATTAAATTACTTATTACAATGGTTGATAACCAGGTTTTAAGTGCACTAAGATATCAACTTTTACTAAATTGCATATAGCTTCATTGGATGGAATGGAAAATAAACTCATGAGAAGGGAAATCGTTCAAAACAATAGCATTATTAGCCCAATATTCCATGAAATGATTGTTCAAAGAATTGTAATTATGTACAATATGATTATTAACAAAAACAGTTTAGTAAAACCCTTTACAACCTGTAGGGGTTTTATCAAAAATATCTTAAATACCTCCGAGGTATTAGTTGCCCAAACTTCGTCAATACTCAAATTATATCTTACTTATGAAATGGAAATTTGATTACTAAAATATTGCTTGTAACTTTAAGTTTTATGTAGATTTGAGAAATATCATTTTTTTATATGTAAATAAAAAAAAAAAAACTAGAAAATAAGTTTGAAATAGTTATTGTTAAAAGAAGAAATCATAATAAGTTACTAGTCTATCAATAGCATCCAAAACCTAGAAACCGTTAAAAACCAAAATATCTAAAATGCTAAATATATGAGTGATATTATATTTTATTTCAAAGTTTTATTTGTGTTAAAAAACTATAAAATACTGTGAAATATATGTTAACTTGCTTATATAATTAATAATTTGCCAATTTATAAAAACATTCAATTATTAAACAATCAATATATTAAAAATATATATAATTACATAGCTTGATTCTTTGCATCTTTTTATGTAATCTCATTTATGTTTAATTATTTATAATTATTCATTTCATATATACATATATTAATGTGAAAATATCATTTTTAAATAGTTAAAAATACAATCTAGGATTAACTATACTTTTTTAGATCATACCCACACAAATATAATTATTAACATTCGTGTTAAAAACTACTTGTTCATATACATGTAAAAAATAATAATGATGGAACTTTAAAATAATATTTTCAAATTATTTATAGTATAAACAAATTAGATAATGTTTTACACAATATTCTCATGTTTTAATATTTTCTTAAAAACCATGCATTTATATAATCAATAAGTAAAAAATTAGTATAAATACTAATGCTTTTGTTTAATGATGTAACTTTAAAATAGTTTTTTTTTTTCAAATTGTTTATAATTTAAACCATTTAAATCCTATTTTAAACATTATTTTCTTACAAATGCAATAATCATTTTCAAAGCACATACTAAGTCCAACTCTCTATAAAATTGATAAAGCTGAAATGTAAAAATATAAAAACATTAATAAAAAATATAAGTGAGTTTACATTTCCACCATTGTACACCTTATAATCTGTATAGCTATTAAACATAGTATTCACATTAGATTGCAAGCTTAAAATTGATTAATATCTTGAGTGAAAGTTTCACTTTAAATGGTAAAAATTTCTATGATGAAGATGGATAGAAAAATATCAATTGATATTATTAAACATACACATATAAATTTCTATTTTTGATAAATATATATGGATTATGAACTATATGCTCATGGGTATGTTACACATATGCAATAAATTTCTATTTTTAATAAATATATATGGATTATGAAATGTATGCTAATGGGTATGTAACTAACTAAAAGATTACACTACAATCTTTCTCAATTTTCTCTTTTACTAAATTGCATATAGCTTCATGGGATGGAATGGCAAATAAACTCATAAGAAGGAAAATCATTCAAAACAATAGCATTATTAGCCCAATATTCCATGAATGATTGTTCAAAGAATTGTAATTATTTACAATATGATTATTAACAAAAACTGTTCAGTAAAACCCTTTACAATCTACAGGGGTTTTATCAAAAATATCTTAAATACCTCTGAGGTATTAGTTGCCCAGACTTCGTCAATACTCAGCAACAAAATTAGGGCACTCGTGGTTACACGGTCTTCATTTCGCTTTTGATAGCTTCAGCCAATTGGGAATAGGCTTCATCCCAGGCTATTTTCATTTCTAGAGACCACATGTCTGGAACAACATCCTTAATAGTCTCGAGCAAGCAGAATTTAATGACCTACAAAAGATTGAGATCAAAACAAATCATCAGCATTTAGAGGCAATTTAAAGTGAGTCCAGCTGCACTTCCAAAATTTGACCATTTCATGTAGAGTTGAAGACTGAAGTCATTAAAATTCACAAGATCTTGCAGATTTCAGTGTGTTTTTATCATTCTAGGGAGGTACCGTCTTTACTCTAACTTAACAAAAATATCATTCTTTACGAAATGGGCTTAAATGAAATGAACGAAAAAACCCTTCATGAGATTTTTCTCTGCACTTACATCAAAATGTTCATCAACTACTCCATATTTGAAATGAAGCTTCCCCAAGTCCTTGACATTTGATTCTGAGAATGTTGTCGTTCCTTTCTCTTGTAGTTGAACAACAGATTCATAAGTCTGCAAGTTCTTTGATATCAGTGATTTCACAAAAATCAACAAAGCAAAACTAGAAGATAGAGGGTAATTAAACCAATCAAAATGAAAACCAGTCTATATATATATATATCATGGCCAATATTCAATAAGATAGTTCGTGTCTATATCTATTTAAAGTCAATCAAAACCAGTCATATGCCATGACTGAAATGTGAAAAGAAAAAAAAAACACAGTCCCATCGAAGGCAAAGATATACTAAAAGACACAGCAACTGGAGAGGGAAATCAAACGCGCGAAACCTCAAATGAAAATTCTCTCCCGCCCAATTCTTGTTTCAAATTTGTGGGGCATTAATGGAGGTAGGTGGCTAGAGTCGTGGGGGTGGCGATTGCGGGGAGGAACGGCGCCAGGAGAGCAGTGGTGGAGGAGGCGTTGTTCGTCGTTCGCCATTCGCTGCCATCGGAAGCTGCAGAGGCGGGGTCCACCATTAGACCCGAGAACAGAGGCGAGCCCATTTCAGCTGCCACAGTCGGCCATCGCGGCCCAGGCAGCTGATGCCCGCCGTCGGATTACAGCTGTAGATCATCATCCTGCGGCGGGCATCAGCTGCCTGGGCCGCACACGTGGCCTATGGCAGCTGAAATAAGGCTCGCCGAGAACAGAAGGATCACCGGAGGGATGGATGGAGAGTTGTCACATCAGCGCCTGATTCGTCGAACAAAAAACTCTATAATAATCCACTAATTCTATAGAGTCAATCTACAGAGTCCTGGCAACCCATAATCACACTCCCAACGCAAAAACAAATTAAAAAGAAACAGAAAAGTTTGTACAGAACATATAAAAGTTTGTACAAGACATATAAAGTTTGTACAGAAAAGTTTGTACTTTATATATAAGTGGAGTCTATGATTGGAAGTTAAAATAATGAGTCCATTATTTTTATAATGTATATAAAAATAACAAATCTAATAAAAATAAACCATAAAAAGCAAAATCAACCAAAACATAAAGACATAGTCGAGTATCTTAGTTGCTTTTTACGTCTGTGCACGAAACAGTATATTGACTTCCCAAATGATTCGCATGAATTTCGTCGTATCATCCGAATTACCCCTGACGCGAAAGGGCAAACAGCACGGCCAAACAGCACGAGAGGTTCGCTTACGTCAACATCAGCGCGAGAGAGCAGAACCGTTAAAGGAGTCTGCCCTATATATACGAGTCGGCTCTAGAGATATTGAATCAGAGTAGTCGACATTTGATTTAGTGTGGCAATGGCATATGCAATGATATATTCTACGCTCCTAATATCTGTGGTCGCTGCAGAAGAGGATAGTGGTTGCTGGGGGGGGGGGAATTTGCATCGGCAAATCTACAGCTGCTTTCGCCTTGAAAAATCGGAGCAATCGCTTCTATTATTATTTTTATTATTGTTGCGGGGATTACAATTGGTGCGTGTATTTCTCTCTTATGCCGAACCTTCACTTCTCGCCCCATAACATCACAATTTTTGTGGTTACACTACTACATGAAGTCAATTTTAACACATTTTTTTTTTAAATAATAGAAATTCTTTGTCTTCAAAAATTATTTTTTATTTTAGTAATTTTAAATTAAAATTTAATATCAATTAAATTGTCTTGAATATTAAATTTAAGACAAAAAGTTTGAGAGAAAAAGTGTTTTAAGACAAAACTTTTTATTTAAGACAAAAACACTTTGACATAAAAATATTTCAAGACAAAAATAGTTTAAGACAAAATATTTTAAGACAAAACGTTATATTTAAGACAAAAACCTTTTAAGACAAAACAATTTAAGACCAAAATATTTTAAGACAAAACTTTATATTTAAGACAAAATTTGTTTGAGACAAAAATGTTTTAAGACAAAAACAATTTAGGACAAAAATATTTTAAGACAAAACTTTATATTTAAGACAAAAACAACTTGAGACAAAAATATTCTAAGACTAAACTTTATATTAAGACAATGGCCACATAAAACAATGGCAATTAAGATGAAATTCATTTAGGACAATCAACAATTAAGACAAAACCATATCAATTGAAGACAATATTATCTAACATGACTTGAAAAATTGACTCTAATAGTGCACCCTAAGTCTGCCAACGTGTAGGCTACTACTGTCTCGCCCTATATTAAGGTTGTTATTTCACTTATCGTTCATGTTATCTTATATAAAGACAACAATTTGTTGGGCTCTTCATTTTGGTGGGGTAGCTGACTCTAAAGAATGCGACAACTTTTCCTAGCAAGGTTTCTCAGACATCAATCCCAACTCTTATGTCCCTTCGATCTCTATTTATATGATTAGAGACAACTTGTATGTCGTTTCATTCGACACTACTACATAGAGGGGGCTTTTAAGATAAAAGAAATATTTTGTCTTGAAATTTTTGATATGAGGCGCTAGTAAAAAAGGAAAAAGTAAAGGATTAGGGGTTTTCCTTTATGTTGTTGATGGGTTCTTTAGGAAGCAGAGTGATAGAGGCCGAAAAAAACTGATGGGATTTAGGGCAATGGAGGCTGACAACAGAGGTGCTTGGTGAGAGGAGTTACATACACACTTTCACTGAACATGGATAGGCAATAACATAGATGGAGTACTTTTTGGGGTCTCCATCAATAGTGTTTTAATTTGTGTTTTTTGACTGTTTCATTTATTTTGAACGTTACTTCTATTTGTTGGTCGCTGCTATCAATACATTGTTGTGCTGAAACTTTTGACGATCATTGACAACATGGATTAGATTCACTTAAAGGATGGTGGAGACAAATTACAAAATATTTGCTAGTAGACAATATGCAATCTCTATGAAAACTTTTGCGAGAAGCTAACGTCAAGGATAAAAGATAGGATTGTGGAAGCATTAGTCACAAAATTCACAAGGGAGGTAATTTTGGTTGTAAGTGTGGAGGTAGATGGATTAAATGTAGCATTTACTAGTGCAATTACTGGTGTTGTTTGGTGCAATGCGTCTATGCATAATTATCCAAGCTAGATTCAGTTTTTATCCTGATTCTAACTGATATCAAGGATCTCTACTAGTTCTTTTGTTTCAAGGTACACTAATAACAATTTATTTTCCACCCTAGTTGTTGATATACTATGTGGTCTATTTGAGACATACTAGCTGGTTGTATACATTGTCTTTCTTCTAAACCTTTTCTCCTTTGGATCTTCATGCTCCTTCCCTGGTTTGGGAATGGTCAATTAGTGGATTTTCGAGGATCTTAGCTGCTACATGTTGTTCTTTTCTATGGTCTATCTGAGACATACTGGCTGGTTGTTTTACATGGTATTTCTTTTAAACCTTTGCTCTGGATCTTCCTGCTCCTCTCTAGGTTGGGATTGGTCGATAGGAGGATTTCTGAGGATATTTATTGCTACATAAGTGCATTAATTTTGATTGGTGGATTTGATAACATATTTCAATTTTGAGTTCGATCACGAAGGAGTCTCTTGGGGTCATTAATTGGTCTAGGGGGGTATTTATTTTCCAAGTCGGTCATTGATTATATGAGGGACATTCCATTAATGGTTTGCGCCATCATTGAAGATATTTGTCGAATGTGTGATTGATTAGATTTTATGAAGGAAATTGGTCAATGATGATTGGCCAGTCTATTTTATTTGAATGGTTTTCCTAGTGGATTGATTTGGTGACAACCTACATCGAGTGGTGTCAATAACTGATAAGTGACATTAATTTACCTTGTATACATATTTTATCAAGGTTTTTTCAGACACTACTACATAAGGTGTTTTTTAGTAATGCTCTCTACTTTGGTGCACATATAGGCGAGATTGCAGAGTGTTAATGGTGTCCATTGTACAACTGGCCTTTACATCTATCGATAGGATTTCACTTGATATTGAAGGAAACTGGGGTGGTGATGTGCCATTACTCGATGTGTTGGTAGATGCGACTATTGAGGCGGAGAGTCGTGGTTGCCCCAAGTTGGGAGTCTATCCCTTTGGTACATCTTTTGTACATGCAACTATACACGTGGATTCAAATGTTTGGGTATCCCCACTGGTTATTGAACCCAATATCGTAATCAATGGAAATTGTTTTTCCATCATTCGTGGAAAAAGAAGGAAGTTAATTAAGGTTGATTTGGATTATCAATAACTTGTTTTTAATTCTGATGTTTTTTGGGTCTGGGTGGTAGGATTACAACAACGAGATTTGGTGGGTAAGTGGTTTTATCTATGAATGGTTGGCTCTCAGATGGCATCCTGGGTTAAAGAACATTGGTACCCTATTCTTAAGTACCCTCCTATTTTCAACATTTTATACAATCAATGGTTATGCTTCCACTTTATTAATGATGGAAATGCTATGAAGATTTTGGGATCATTTTGGGTTCATGGTTGTGGTTTCCTCTCTTTAAATCATTGAAATATGGGATTTGATCCATAACTGGAATTGCCACCAAAGAAATTGGTTTCAAGCTAAACTCTTTGGTTTACCGCTCGGGTCATGTGTGTTAGGGTCATAATTTTTATTGTAAAATGTTTTTCCTTATCCTTTAATTTTTAGTTTTGAGGAGTTGAGCCTATGACTACTGCTGCTGCCATAGCCTCTAGATCGTTGTTTGAAATCTTTGAGTTTCCTACATGAAGGGTTCATTCAAATTCTGAAAGAGTGTCAAGTTAATGGGAGTCATGGTCGCCCATGTTTTTGTCATGTCAAGTCAAAAGGGGTTTAGTCATTTGTCTATCGGAATTGTCTAAATTGAGCTCATTTGTAGTCAGAGTTCTAATGGTTACAAATTATGGTCATTTGAAACATCCTACAATTTTATCCCTCATTCTTATTTACCCTATGCTTATCCATTTCACCTCCTATTTCCCTATTTACCCATTTACCTTCCATTCATCCCCCTTCATATAAATTTACATCCTACACCCTTCCCATATACCATTAACCTATCATCATATTACATTCATTTTATTGCCCCCTTTCATTATAAACCATTCCCTATTTTAACATTACCATTTCCCATACTCATATCATATAACCCTCATGCATAATACCCCATTCTCATATATAAAACTCCCATACCAAAGGGATATCATACCCCTTATACTTAATCATTACCTAAGATGTGATTCACATGCCAAGTCAAGTCACTCAAAAACATCAGGTCAAAGCATCACAATGCTACTTAGATTTGCTCGCTTCACAGGGTTGCGCATACTCTATTTTTTACACCCTTTTGAAATGACAATTTCGACCACATAAAGGAAAATTATGGAAAACTGAGAGAGGTTGTTCTTAAAGACGGGCCAAATTACAAAAAATTCTTCTAGTTTTCATACAGGTGTCACAGATTAGGCATTATGAATGCATCTTTAAAGCTTATTTTTTGTAGTTTGTAAATTTCCTGTTTTGAGCCATGGTTTTTCAAAGCATTTTGTGAGAAGACGAGGAAGGAATTGGAGAAACGGAGAGAGGTATTTCTTCCCAACACTATCATATAAAATAACCTCCTTTGGTTTTGAAAAACATGTTATGGTTTGGGAGATATACCCAAAACAAAGTGTGTTACACAAGTGTTGCATAGGCGTTGTGTAGGTGTTGTGCAACCCTTGCCTATTGAGTTTCACTCATGTTTTGGAGCTTTCAGAGATTTGAGAGGTCTACTTGATTTACACCTAGATGCCATCTCATCCCATATTTCATCGAACAAGTGTCAACCATAAAGGAAATATGACTTTGTGCTACCCAGTCACTGCACAAAGCCGTTAGTTCATTGACAACTTTTCTATGATTTTATGTTATTTCTATTTTCTTTACTCAAGATGAATGAGATTCAAATATAAACATGGTTTCAAATATGTTATTTCTTTAGGGTGAAGTTAAGTATTTTAGGATTGTATTTGTTATTTTTGAAAAAAGTGTAAACAACTATAATGTTTCTATTTTCTAGTTATGATGTTTCTACTTTTCTAGTTGGTGTTGATCCTCTCCATGGTTCGAACATATTTCGTATGCAACTTCCTATTACACTATGATATTCTGTCTATATAATGAATAGAAGTAAATGAAAAAAGGGTTGCTTGGTTGGTTTGGAAAAAGACTTTACAAGAGTGTTACTGTGTTCTGATATTAATAAAATGTCCATACACGAGGCCACTTGTTGTTGACTCCCTCGTTGATTATTCCAGGTAAATATACTATTGTCAACCTCCACTAGCCTACAAGGAAGAAATTGTTTCTTGAAATTGTTCTGCATCTTCATATAACCTTCAAATATCACCCTTCTTCTCATCAAGTAACTTGATAATATTAAAGTCGCTTCCAATAACCCATGGAGAGGGATATATTAGGGAACCTGTTTACAATGTAGAATTAAAAATCCATGGCTTATCATTTAGTAAATTTAGGCAAACGTGTTCAATAAGTGATAATATTCTTCTGATACCGCAATCTAGAACTTGACTATTAGAATGTGAAATGTAGTGAACATATTGATGAATAAAATGTATTGAGAGGGGGTCGTAGGAGACCCCTCCCACTTGGGATCTCATGGGTGTTGGATCTACTGGAATGATGCTACTGAATGTTGTCATGCTGGTGTCCCTTTTAGCTAGTGGGACTGGAAAAAGGATGTAATCATCTAAGTGTTTCCTGGAACTGGGTGGGGAAGGTGGTGGTTGTCTTAAACATAAGTATGGAAATTTGAAACCCAATTTGAAATCCAAACGTCACTGGTCTGGATATGTTAAAATTAAAGAAAGAGAGTTTTGGGACTCTCTTAAAGAGGTTGTCATAGTAACAAATAGATGAATTTACCCTCCTCTTTTCTTACTAGATTTTCTTTCTACAAACTAGCCATCTAGGACTTGGACATTAATGATTCAATTGCTAATTCACTTTTCACAACCTAAACCGTGGCAGATGATCACTTCATAATAAATCCATACCTGTTTGACATATCGGGCTAAGAAGTTTACTCGTTTCCTCTCAATCAACTAGTTAAGTTATGTACGCTTGTAATTGTAAATGGATCTTCCACCTAGCACAAGCTTTACCTGTCATTTATTAAATCCATTGGAATTTTCTTAGTTTTCACCTGGTTTTTTCTAATCGTGGAGCATCTCCAATATTTGACAACTAATAGCCTCTTGATACACCTTTAGTGAGATATACATAGCTCTCACCTATCACTGTAGCTCAATGAAATGACATCTAGTAGCTCTAGCAGAAAATAGACCAATTTTATACCCAAGGCACCAATATAAATGGTGTAGTTGTGAAGGCAATGATATCCATTATGGATTTCCATTTTTGCGGCAACATACAAGAAGAATCTTAGTACTGGAGGAAGAGATAAAATATCTCTGCCAAAAACACAATATCATCACTCTCCTAATGCCATTAATTTTTGTTTAACTCATTAGAATGCACGTAATGTATAAGGATTCATTAGAATATATGAAATTTTCTCTCTTTCCAATAAAAAAATAGATTCATTATGCAATTAATATATAAAATAAGGTTCATTAATAAGGTTACCTAGAAGGAACTCCTTACATAACTCTCTCTTAGTTCCTACCAAGCATGACAATTTTTAGTAAAATGAATGTTCACCCTACAAGATTCTATCCTCATGGCCTAAGATAAGGCATCCCTCTATGTCACCCACAACTATTGCACTAATGGTACATTATTAAAGAGAAACAAACTTATGGATCATTCTTTGTGTTGAGTTTCATGGATAGTATAGGATAGTTTGTTGATTAAGTTTTGTAACTTTTCATCATACTCCTGAGAACTTTCTCCAACCATTTTCTTAATCTCCTTCAACTTAGAGATTTTTTGTTGTTTAGTGTTTAACCTCTAGAACTTAGATATAAATACCGCCTTTAACTTGTACAAGGCCTTAGCTACACCCTAGGGATAAATCTATATGAACTTCATGCACCATTAGAGAAGCTTCCCCCACAATGTGGTTAGGAACTTTATCATCTTAGAAATTAGCATTGCAATCCTTTTCACCCTCCAGATGAATCCACTTAAGAACCAATGTGGTTTTTCATCACCATTACCCTTTATAAAGTTCCTGGAACTACTATAACCATATTTTTGGTTGGATTTTTCACCAAGATAGAACCTTATGGACATGTTTGAATAATTAAGCCTACCCCCTAACTTGAATTAAAATTCAAACATAACATATGCCACTTCTACTTCTATTCCCACCTTCATTTTTTTTCACTACTACTATATCCCAAACTACTAAGAAAAGGTTGATTCAATTCAAAAATAGAACAAAAAGTTGGGATTACCTCTAGGATTTTAAAATTCATAGGCTGGTTAGGTTGGACTGGATCCACTTTTCTTAGGCTGTATCATGTCTACTACTTGACCTTCCTCTAGCTCAAACAATTAGAACACACTACTAAGTGTTTCTTCCTCTACTTTCTTTGTGATGATATATCTCTCCATAGGCTAATAAATACCTTACAAAATGAGTCTTCTTTTTATACAACCATGATCCATCTAATTGAACGTGCTCACCTCCTTGTGGCATCACTTCTTTTTTCTCTTCCAAAGTTCTAGACATATTCTCCCCGCATATTCTTCTCTCCAAGCTCTTTCCAATTATCAAATCCTCCTATTTGAACAAATGTTTGGTATTCTCTTGACAACTTTGAAACCTTTTGAACTTTTTTACTTGTGCCTCTATGTTTTCATCCTCACTAATACTCATTTTCATTACCATGGTATTGTGATGAATCCCCTTCATTCTATTCAATAACCACTTCTTAATTATTTCATTTTGATTAAAATCATATTTTTCCCTCTTTAATGCATGTGCTTCCTCCATTGCACCTTATTCCCTTAGTTATTCAATATCAGTCAATACATTCTAGGCCACCTCCAAGCATTCATGCTTTCACTTCCATGGTTGGAGAACTAAAAGGCACATAATCCTCTTCCACCACAAATTTATTTATCCATGTCACGATCTCCTTAACCAACCTTTTATAAGCTACTTTATTGTACTATTGCTCTTCTCTTGATTTTAAATAACTAGTTTAACTCTACTACAGTCTCAATATTCTAACTCTATATGGTAATTAACCCAAATATCTTTTACTCTTGAGACTTTCTGATCAAAATACTACAAAAAAACCAAATTATGGGATAGTTATCCATGTCTTATCCTTCTCAAAGTTTATAACCAAGGTATGTCTTACCCTCGTATGTTCCTGAGTTCTTTTCATTCACGTGCGCACAACTCCTCCAAAGATGTCAATGTCTCCAGGCTTGGCAGCTCCTCTAGTTGTTGACAACCACTTATGTCCAATTGTTGAAGCTTTGCAAGACCAAAAGGCCCTCCTATTTTTCTCAATACACCATAGAACCACATCTGTAGCATTATTAGTGATGCTAGCAATGCTCCAATCTCCACCAAATAATTACAATACTCAATCTTCAGGTGTTGAATGTTGGGGCAAATGCCTTCAAAAAACGATAGCTCTGGTACCTGAGTTTTATGGGTTACATAGAAACTCCCCACAACTATCATGTGTACTTTCCATCCCTCATAATGATAGTTGTGTGAAGGGATGGAAAGTTTAATGAGGATAACGCGATGTGGTGCTCTCTTGAGAGGGATCTTTAGATCCGACCAGAAGAGTAGCTTTTAGCTCCAAAGGAGGAGCCTCATGAAGTTTTGGAGCAAGAAATATATCGAGGAGCAGAGAGTGGAGACATTCACTCAATAAAAACCATCCAAAGAAGGTAGAAAAAGAACCAAGGAAGCTAATATACTTGTGCAGGATGCGAGGGAGAATGTGGGAGCTCCTTCAAATTTGTGCAGGCAAACGAGGTCACCTGAGAGGTACACTGGCTACATGGCTCTTATGGCTGAGCTTATAGAGACTAAGCCATCCTATTTCCATGAAGAAATAGAGCAACCTATATGGGTTGATGCAATGGTGGAGGAATACAAATCCATTGTAAAGAACAACGTTTGGGAAGTGGTCCCAAGACCATCATAAAAATCAAGAGTGGGTTCAAGATGGATCTTAAAGGTGAAGCCAGTAGCAGACAGAAGCATAGAGAAGTATAAGGCCATATTTGTTTCCAAGGGGTACTCTCGAGTTGAGGATATTGACTATGAGGAGACCTTTTCTCATATAGCAAGGTACTCATCCATTAGATCAATTCTTGCTCTGGCTACGCAAATGGGGTGGAATATCCACGTGATGGATATAAAAACAACATTTCTCAATGGAGTTATTGAGGAGGAGGTGTACATCGAGCAACCAAAAGTTCTTGAGACATTTGATCGGGAGTCTCATGTGTGCAGACTCAAACAAGCATTGTACAGTCTCAAACAAGTACCTCGTGCTTGGTACACCAAGATTGATAATTATATCACTGGTTTGGGATTCACCATAAGTGAAGCAGATGCAAACCTTGATAACATCTTGGTAGAAGGTAAATACCTTATTATTTCCTTATATGTTGATTTGATTTTAACTAGTGATTAGTAGTTGATGAGATTTTGATTAAAACTTCATGAGTAGTTGTAGATCTACACCATAATTTCTACAAGGATGGTGGAGGAAAATTACAGAATATCCGTTAGCAGACAATATGCCCACTTCAAAATATCTACGACAAATTTTTCAAGAAGAAAACACTAAGGATAAAAGATTGGATTATGGAAGCATTAGTCACAAAATTCACAAGGGTAGTAATTTTGGTCGGAGGTGTGGAGGTAGATGGATTAAATGTAGCCTTCGCTAGTGTAGTTGCTAGTGTTTTTGGGTGTAATATTTCTAAGCATAATTATCTGAGCTAGATTCAGTTTTTATGTTGCTTCTGGATGATCTGAAGTATCTCTACTAGTTTTTTGTTTCAAGGTACACTAATAACAATTTGTTTTCCATTCTAGCTATTGGTTTACTCTGTGGTCTATCTGAGATGCACTGGCTGGTTGTTTACGTGGTCTTTATTCTGAACCTTTACTCCTGTGGATCTTCCTTCTCCTTCTCTAGTTTGGGATTGGTCGATTGGGGATTTCTGAGGATCTTAGCTACTACCTGTTGGTCTTCTTTGTGGTCTATTTAAGATGCACTAGCTGGTTGTTTTATGTGGTATTTCTTTCGAACCTTTTCTCCTGTGGATATTCATGCTCCTCTTTGGTTTGGGATTGGTTGATCGGGGGATATTCGAGGATCTTTACTGCTATGTAAGTGCATTTATTTTGGTTAGTGGAGTTGGAAACATATTTGAATTTTGAATTTGATCACAAAGGAGTCTCTTGGGGTCATTAATTGGTCTAGCGGGATATTTATTTTCCAAGTTGTTCATTAATTATATGAGGGACAATCCAATAGCCCAGCAGCTGAAAATATTTTCTAGCAGTAGAAAAACCTAGAATTGCAGAAATTTTTCCATGGAAAAACTCAGAAATTTTACTTGAAAACCCAAAACTTTTCTTCAAAACCCAATTTAAATCTCCAAATTGCAGAATAAAAGCAGAAATTGCAGGAAAAAAAGCAGTGAGAAAACCTTCAAAATGCATAATGCTTCTTTTCTCCAAAACCACTGCTACTCTTCTTCAAAACAAATTTCTGAATGCTGCCAATTTCTGAATGTGGCAAAATTTCTGCTGCAGAAACTCTCTAAATGCTGCAAAAATGCCAAGAATTTTGCAGATATGCACATGCCATAAACACAAATGGCTCACTCAATTTGGAGCAGGGCTAGCAATCGCCCGCTCTGATACCATGTTAAACACCATGTTAAACACACACATGGTGTATGAGAAGAATAAACACACACACACAAGAGACTCAACACACAATGAAGGATAAGCGTGAGGCTTTCTTATTTTTTCCATTATACATGATGTACATTTATAATACAATGGTATGACTCTTGGTTTCACATTCCAAGGTCACTTCGACTCCATTGTGACTTTTCACATTTCACACCTACCCATGTAGAATTAGATGTTCCAACATATGCATACATACATACATACATACATACATACATATATATATATATATATATCAATTAATTAACAAATTTTTAAGTAGCATTATCTTTTAACTTACTTTTTGTGTTTTGATGAATTTATCATTATCAAGTTATAAATTTACTTAGCTCATAATTTTAATTTTAAAAATAAAATTGGCCTTGTCAAAACTATCATTTTTTTTATTTAAAGGATAATTTTCAGCAATATTATTGATTGCCAAGATAGTGATTTTAAGTCATAATTTTAAGGTAGTGATTTTAAGTCACAATTTTACTAAAAAAAAATGCTATTAGTGAGTGCTACTTTTTTCACTTGAACATTGTCATCAATAAGTAGTAACCAAAGTAAATCATAAACATAGAAATCCTCAAAAACTTCACAAGATGTTGATAGGTAATAACCATGGAAAAATATTACAATAAAAATGTTAAAAAACTTCACTAATATTAACTAGTAATAATCAAGATAAATTATCAATATAAATTATCATACTGTAATCTAATAAAAAAATTCAAATATTAACATATCTTCAAAATTTAACTCTAAAACTTTTTATGTTAATCTTTAAAACTTTATCTTTAAAAGTAACAAATGAAACTTATCTTTTCATTCTTTATGTAACTTTATAATATAATAATTTGAGGATAAACACTTTTATATTTGTATAAAATATTTTTATAATACTTATATAGACTAGATAGAATATCATGAATATTAATCCTATCAAATGGAAATCATGATTATAATTTTTATAATTAAAAAAATATTATTTTATAAAAAACAAAATATTAATAATTATATATAAAAAATATTTTTAATTTTAAAATATAATATATATAAATTATGAAATTTTAATTTTAAAATACAATATTACATAAATCATACCATTTTTATTTTACATGTCCTTAAAATTCATGCATAATTTTTTTTAACTTTGATACTTAGTATGGTGGATATACATTTTCAACTATAACCTCATTATTTCACCGAAATAATGGTACATATAATTAATAGAAAACCGGAAACATTTTTAGTTAAATGCCCTCTTGCACCCAAGCCACACACTAATTTGAGTTTACAAACCAAAACCTTGCTATGGAAAATCACGAATAAAACATAAAAGTTAATAATAATGGTCAAACATTTCTCTATTTGAAATTGAGATTTAGTTAAGAAAATTAGGAATAAAACATAAAAGTCAATTCTAATGGAGAAACATTTTGAGTATTTGAAATAGAGATTTAGTTAAGTGAAATAGTGATGTAAAAATATGCACTGGATTTAAAATAGAAATTTAGTTTGTATATTAGTAAGGATAAATGTGGTTTTGTATATAGTTTAAGGGATTAGTTTAATTAGAAATGATTAATGTTATTAGGTACTTTATCTGTTTTATTTTAATGAGTAAGTAATTTTTTTTTTAGAGTGAGATGTACAAATTTAAATTAATAAGTTTATTAGAGATGTCATCCTTCATTAATGTGATATATATTTTTCAAGTTTCCTAAATAAATCTATCAATGTATATTTAATCTTTATACCCATAGAAAAAAAATTATAATATAAAATTATTTTATCATTTTATCAACAACTTTATAAATGTGCAACTTATCACTTTAATATATTGTAAAAAAAAATTCTAAATTCCGTATAAAATAAAATTGTCCATTTTCAATATTGTTGGATGATTTAATATTGTTGGATGATTTAGAGACAATTGTTTATTTTCTGATGAAAAAAAGTCTCTAAAATCCCTACCTCTATCATAAAGTCTTCAAAATGCCTCAAGACAATAAAACATTTATGATTTAAAAAAAAGCTAGATCCTAGATCTTTGAGTCTAAAAAATGCCTCAGGACAATAAAACATTTATGATTTAAAAAAAAGCTAGATCCTAGATCTTTGAGTCTAAAAATAAGAGAGAGACAATTTGTTAACAATTACAAGCTTTTAAAACAAAATTTAATAAAATAACAAATATTTTTACTTATAAAAATAAATAAATATTTTTTTAAATTATATTTATAATTTTTTTTTTAATAATGAAAGAAAAGAAATTACCATTTTCCAATATTGAATGAAGATTAGCTTCTTTTATTTATACTTACATATATATATACAAATTTTCTAATATTAAATGAAGATTAACTTCTTTTATTTATATTTATAAATTCAATTTAATATATATATATATATTTGTTTGTTTTTCTTTTTCAAAGTTTAAATCTATTTATATATATGAAAAAAAGTTTTATATAAAAAAAATCACATTTGTTCATTAAATCAAGATATATATAACGTAACATAATCTTATCGATAACTTCTGGAAAACTTTATATCTTGTTTGAAACCCAATTTTACGGTTGTTTAAAAAAAAAAAAAAAAAAAACTTGGTAACTTTTAAAATCTCCTTCCAATGAAATTAACTTAGTACTTCTTAAAGTGCGATATCTGTTTAAGTTTTTAATACTCGTGTAAATCCAAGAGTCAACGAAATGCTTCATATGTAAGTAAAGTGCAAACACGCTTACAGAAAATATTACAATTAAGCCCTTTCAATTTGTTTATACATATGCAAAGATAAGGTCTGACAAGCGTTTGAAAGAGTCGTTGACTACATGTAATTTAAATAAACAAATAGCATGACAATGATCCATGGCTTAACCAACAACTGAAAGTCGAGCCACGGTATGGTAATTTCAAGCCCATTACCTGAAGAAAAAGGAAGCCCCCATCCCCACCAAGAAGGCCCTGTATGCGCAGATATGAAGCGCTCCCCTTTTTCGCATCTCTCTCTCTCGCACTTGAAAACAGAGGCAAACAAAAGATCCACCAAACACACATGTAACATCCATAGTTGCCTAACTATCTATAGATAAAAACTAAAACAAGCATAACGATACATTAAGGTATTAGATTATAGCAGAGAAACGAGCCTAAGGCGAAACCTGCAATATTATTTATCTGTATCTATGGTATTGGATCCGTGGGCATGACCGTCTGAATCCTTACCGTTACCTCCAACCTCTTTACCCTCATAAATCGGTCTCTCTTGACTTTAAAAATGAGTGTAAAATGAGAGAAAGCAGTGGCCAGAGCATCCACTGCAAGTAAACACAGCGCGGGGAAGATGGTTACAAATCCAAGGAGTAGGAGGAAATTGTAGTGCCATGATGACAATTCAGATTCAAATGTGTCAGGAAGAAGTTGCAACACAGCAGTTGCAAGAATGAGAGACGTTGCAGCAAAAGCTGTAAGCACAAAGATTGTGATGTTATGGGGCGTGAGAGAAGTGAAGGTTCTGCATAAGAGAGACAAACACGCACCAATTGTAATCCCCACCATAAGAATAATAATAATAATAGAAGCGATTGCTCCGATTTTCATGGCGAAAGCAGCTGTAAATTTGCCGATGTAAATTTCTCCCCCCCAGCAACCACTATCCTCTTCTGCAGCGACCGCAGATATTAGGAGCGTAGAATATATCATTGCATATGCCATTGCCACACTAAATCAAATGTCACCTATGATTCAAATACTCTAAAGCCGACTCGTATATATAGGGCAGACTCCTTTAACGGTCTGCTCTCTCGCGCTGATGTTGACGTAAGGGAACCTCTCGTGGGCGAATCATTTGGGAAGTCAATCGACTGTTTCGCGCACAGACGTAAAAAGCAACTAAGATACTCGACTATGTCTTTATGTTTTGGTTGATTTTGCTTTTTATGGTTGATTTTTATTAGATTTGTTATTTTTATCTACATTATAAAAATAATGGACTCATTATTTTAACCTCCAATCATGGACTCCACTTATATATAAATCACAAACTTTTCTGTACAAACTTTTATATGTCCTGTACAAACTTTTCTGTTTCTTTTTAATTTGTTTTTGCGTTGGGAGTGTGATTATGGGCTGCCGTGACTCTGTAGATTGACTCTACAGAGTTGTGGATTATTACGTGTGCGCGTGCGTGCGAACGAGGAGAATGGGTAGAGGGGGCAACCGGATCAATGTGCGAAAGAGGAGAATGGGTAGATTGACTCTACAGAGTTGGTGGATTATTAGGACTCCGTAGATTGACTCTACAGACTTGGTGGATTATTAGGACTCTGTAGATTGACTCTACAGAGTTAGTGGATTATTACGTGTGTGCGCGTGCTTGCGAAAGAGGAGACTTTGCAAGAGTGTTACTGTGTTCTGATATTAATAAAATGTCCATACACGAGGCCACACTTCTGGTTGACTCCCTCGTTGAGGAGACTTTGCAAGAGTGTTACTGTGTTCTGATATTAATAAAATGTCGCCACACTTGTTGTTGACTCCCTCGTTGATTATTCCAGGTAAGGATACTATTGTCAACCTCCACTAGGCTACAAGGAAGCAATTGTTTCTTGAAATTGTTCTGCATCTTCATATAACCTTCAATTATCACCCTTCTTCTCATCAGGTAACTTGATAATATTAAAGTCGCTTCCAATAACCCATGGAGAGGGATATATTAGGGAACCTGTTTACAATGTAGAATTAAAAATCCATGGCTTATCATTTAGTAAATTTAGGCAAACATGTTCGATAAGTGATAATATTCTTTTGATACCACAATCTAGAACTTGACTATTAGAATGCTAACGGTAGTGAGCATATTGATGAATAAAATGTATTGAGAGGGGGTCGTAGGAGACCCCTCCCACTTGGGATCTCATGGGTCTTGGATCTATTGGAGTGGTGCTACTGAATGTTGTCATGTTGGTGTCCCTTTTAGCTAGTGGGACTGAAAAAATGATGTAATTATCTAAGTGTTTCCTGGAACTGGGTGGGGAAGGTAGTGGTTATCTTAAACATAAGTATGGAAATTTGAAACCCAATGGCTCTCTAATTAATAAAGCCAAACGTCACTGGTCTGGATATGGTAAAATTAAAGAAAGAGAGTTTTGGGACTCTCTTAAAGAGGTTGTCATGGTAACAAATAGATGAATTTACCCTCCTCTTTTCTTACTAGATTTTCTTTCTACAAACTAGCCATCTAGGACTTGGACATTAATGATTCAATTGCTAGTTCACTTTTCACAACCTAAACCGTGGCAGATGATCACTTCATAATAAATCCATACCTGCTTGACATATCGGGCTGAGAAGTTCACTCGTTGCCTCTCAATCAACTAGTTAAGTTATGTATGCTTGTAATTGTAAATTGATCTTCCACCTAGCACAAGATTTACCTGTAATTTATTAAATCCATTGGAATTTTCTTAGTTTTCACCTGGTTTGTTCTAATCGTGGAGCATCTCCAATATTTGACAACTAATAGCCTCTTGATACATCTTTAGTGAGATATACATAGCTCCCACCTATCACTGTAGCTCAATGAAATGACATCTAGTAGCTCTGGCAGAAAATAGTCCTATTTTATACCCAAGGCACCAATATAAATGGTGTAGTTGTGAAGGCAATGATCTCCATTGGGGATTTCCATTTTTGCTGCAACATACAAGAAGAATCTTGGTATTGGAGGAAGAGATAAAATATCTCTGCCAAAAACACAATATCATCACTCTCCTAATGCCATTAATTTTTTTTTTAACTCATTAGAATGCACGTAATGTATAAGGATTCATTAGAATATATAAAATTTTCTCTCTTTCCAATAAAAAAATAGGTTCATTATGCAATTAATATATAAAATAAGGTTCATTAATAAGGTTACCTAGAAGGAACTCCTTACATAACTCTCTCTTAGTTCCTACCAAACATGACAATTTTTAGTAAAATGAATGTTCACCCTACAAGATTCTATCCTCGTGGCCTAAGATAAGGCATCCCTCTATGTCACCCACAACTATTGCACTAATGGTACATTATTAAAGAGCAACAAACTTATGGATCATTCTTTGTGTTGAGTTTAATGGATAGTATAGGATAGTTTGTTGATTAAGTTTTGTAATTTTTCATCATACTCCTGAGAACTTTCTCCAACCATTTTCTTAATCTCCTTCAACTTAGTGATTTTTTGTTGTTTAGTGTTTAACCTCTAGAACTTAGTTATAAATACCGCCTTTAACTTGTACAAGGCCTTAGCTACACCCTAGGGATAAATCTATATGAACTTCATGCACCATTAGAGAAACTTCCCCCACAATGTGGTTAGGAACTTTATCATCTTAGAAACTAGCATTGCAATCCTTTTCACCCTCCAGATGAATCCACTTAAGAACCAATGTGGTTTTTCATCACCATTACCCTTTATAAAGTTCCTGGAACTACTATAACCATATTTTTGGTTGGATTTTTCACCAAGATAGAACCTTATGGACATGTTTGAATAATTAAGCCTACTCCCCAACTTGAACTAAAATTCAAACATAACATATGCCACTTCTACTTCTATTCCCACCTTCATTTTTTTTCACTACTACTATATCCCAAACTACTAAGAAAAGGTTGATTCAATTCAAAAATAGAATAAAAATTTGGGATTACCCCTAGGCTTTTAAAATTCATAGGGTGGTTAGTTTGGATTGGATCCACTTTTCTTAGGCTATATCATGTCTACTACTTGACCTTCCTCTAGCTCAAACAATTAGAACACATTACTAAGTGTTTCTTCCTCTTCTTTCTTTGTGATGATATATCTCTCCATAGGCTAATAAATACCTTACAAACCGAGTCTCCCTTTTATACAATCATGATACATATAATTGAATGTGCTCACCTCCTTGTGGCATCACTTCTTTTTTCTCTTCCAAAGTTCTAGACATATTCTCCCCGCATATTCTTCTCTCCAAGCTCTTTCCAATTATCAAATCCCCCTGTTTGAACAAATGTTTGGTATTCTCTTGACAACTTTGAAACCTTTTGAACTCTTTTACTTGTGCCTCTATGTTTTCATCCTCACTAATACTCATTTTCATTACCATGGTATTGTGATGAATCCCCTTCGTTCTATTCATCCACCACTTCTTAATTATTGCATTTTGATTAAAATCCTATTTTTCCCTCTTTAATGCATGTGCTTCCTCCATTGCACCTTATTCCCTTAGTTATTCAATATCAGTCAATACTTTCTAGGTCACCTCCAAGCATTCATGCTTGCACTTCCATGGTTGGAGAACTAAAAGGCACATAATCCTCTTCCACCACAAAATTATTTATCCATGTCACGATCTCCTTAACCAACCTTTTATAAGCTACTTTATTGTACTACTGCTCTTCTCTTGATTTTAAATAACTAGTTCAACTCTACTACAATCTCAATATTCTAACTCTATATGGTAATTAACCCAAATATCTATTACTCTTGAGACTTTCTGATCAAAATACTACAACAAAACCAAATTATGGGATAATTATCCATGTCTTATCCTTCTCAAAGTTTATAACCAAGGTATGTCTTACCCTCGTATGTTCCTAAGCTGTTTACATTCATGTGCATGCAACTCCTCCAAAGATGTCAATGTCTCCAGGCTTGGCAGCTCCTCTAGTTGTTGACAACCACTTATGTCCAATTGTTGAAGCTTTGAAAGACCAAAAGGCCCTCCTATTTTTCTCCATACACCATAGAACCGCATCTGTAGCATTATTAGTGATGTTAGAAATGCTCCAATCTCCACCAGATAATTACAATACTCAATCTTCAGGTGTTGAATGTTGGGGAAAATACCTTCAACAAACGATAGCTCTGGTACCTGAGTTTTATGGGTTACATAGAAACTCCCCACAACTATCATGTGTACTTTCCATCCCTCATAATGATAGTTATGTGAAGGGATGGAAAGTTTAATGAGGAGAACGCGATGCGGTGCTCTCTTGAGAGGGATCTTTAGATCCGACCAGAAGAGTAGCTTTTAGCTCCAAAGGAAGAGCCTCATGAAGTGTTGGAGCAAAAAATATATCGAGGAGCAGAGAGTGGAGACATTCACTCAATAAAAACCATCCAAAGAAGGTAGAAAAAGAACCAGGGAAGCTGATATACTTGTGCAGGATATAAGGGAGAATGTGGGAGCTCCTTCAAATTTGAGCAGGCAAACGAGGTCACCTGAGAGGTACACTCGCTACATGGCTCTTATGGCTGAGCTTATAGAGACTAAGCCATCCTATTTCGATGAAGAAATAGAGCAACCCATTAGGGGAATTTTGAGGTCTAAATTGGGCCTCCTAAGAAAAATGTACAACAAAAATAAACTTTATAACAACCAATAGAATTCAAGATGATGATGTCAACCATGGGGGATGATTTACCATTTTTTAAATAAAAAGGTAAAAATATTAAAAAATAATAAAATAATAAAACTACTTTTTCAACTCGTATTTTCAACTTATCTCCCAAAATTTTTACTCAAAATTCGAGCGAGAGTACTCATTGGATGTGAAATTTAATTCCTCATCCAAGGAGTATCCATGTTGCATACTCAATGCAGAACCTTGCTACATGAAAAATGGGAAATACATAAAAAACGTGATTACAATCATTGTTTTATATTTCTATTTTTCGTGTAGTAGGACCCATTGAAAGTATGCAAATATGGGTACTCCTTGGATGAGGAATTAAATTTCGCATCCAATCTAGTACTCCACTCGAAATTTGAGTAAAAACTTTGGGAGATAAGTTGAAAAAATAGTTTTTTCATTTTTCCCTCTAAAATTTGATGATGTCATCAAATCTTATTTGATTTTTTCCACTATTATTTTATAATTTCCTTAGGAGGCCCATTTTAGACCTCAAAATTCCCCTAATGCTATATGGGTTGATGCAATGGTGGAGGAATACAAATCCATTGTAAAGAACAACGATTTGGAAGTGGTCCCAAGACCATCATATAAATCAAGAGTGGGTTCAAGATGGATCTTAAATGTGAAGCCAGTAGAAGACATAAGCATAGAGAAGTATAAGGCCATATTTGTTGCCAAGGGGTACTCTCGAGTTGAGGATATTGACTATGAGGAGACCTTTTCTCATATAGCAAGGTACTCATCCATTAGATCAATTCTTGCTCTGGCTACGCAAATGGGGTGGAAGATCGACGTGATGGATGTAAAAACAACATTTCTCAATGGAGTTATTGAGGAGGAAGTGTACATCGAGCAACCAAAAGTTCTTGAGACATTTGATCGGGAGTCTCATGTGTGCAGACTCAAACAAGCATTGTACAGTCTCAAACAAGTACCTCGTGCTTGGTACACCAAGATCGATAATTATATCACTGG
This sequence comes from Pinus albicaulis, assembly GCA_034641835.2. Lineage (NCBI taxonomy): Eukaryota > Viridiplantae > Streptophyta > Pinopsida > Pinales > Pinaceae > Pinus > Pinus albicaulis. The sequence goes on along the minus strand of CM076583.1, from coordinate 907,709,945 downwards.
TTTGGGCTTCACCATAAGTGAAGCAGATGAAAACCTCGATCACATCTTGGTAGAAGGTAAATACCTTATTATTGCCTTATATGTTGATGATTTGATTTTAACTAGTGATTAGTAGTTGATGAGATTTTGATTAAAACTTCATGAGTAGTTGTAAATCTACACCATAATTTCTACAAGGATGGTGGAGGAAAATTACAGAATATCCGTTAGCAGACAATATGCCCACTTCAAAATATCTACGACAATTTTTTCAAGAAGAAAACACTAAGGACAAAAGATTGGATTATGGAAGCATTAGTCACAAAATTCACAAGGGTAGTAATTTTGGTTGGAGGTGTGGAGGTAGATGGATTAAATGTAGCCTTCGCTAGTGTTGTTGGATGTAATATGTCTAAGCATAATTATTTGAGCTAGATTCAGTTTTTATGTTGCTTCTGGATGATCTGAAGTATCTCTAATAGTTTTTTGTTTCAAGGTACACTAATAATAATTTGTTTTCCATTCTAGCTATTGGTTTACTCTGTGGTCTATCTGAGACGCACTGGCTGGTTGTTTAGGTGGTATTTATTCTGAACCTTTACTCCTGTGGATCTTCCTGCTCCTTCTCTGGTTTGGGATTGGTCGATCGGGGGATTTCCGAGGATCTTAGCTACTACCTGTTGGTCTTCTTTGTGGTCTATTTGAGATGCACTAGCTGGTTGTTTTATGTGGTATTTCTTTCGAACCTTTTCTCCTGTGGATATTCATGCTCCTCTTTGGTTTGGGATTGGTTGATCGGGGGATTTCCGAGGATATTTACTGCTATGTAAGTGCATTCATTTTGGTTGGTGGAGTTGGAAACATATTTGAATTTTGAATTTGATCACAAAGGAGTCTCTTGGGGTCATTAATTGGTCTAGGGGGATATTTATCTTCCAAGTTGTTCATTAATTATACGAGGGACAATCCATTAATGGTTTGCGTTGTCATTGAAGATCTTTGTTGATTGTGTGCTTGATGAGATTTTCTGAAGGATATTGGTCGGCAATGATTCGACAATCTATTGTATTTGAAGGGGTGTCCTAGTGGGTTAAGCTAGTGACGATCTACATCGCGTGGGGTCTATAATTTATAAGTGACATTAATTTTTCTTGTTTACATATTTTATCGAGGTTTTTTTAGACACTACTACATAAGGTATTTGGTAGTGTTATCTACTTTGGTGAACATATAGGCAGGATTGCAGAGTGCTAGTAATGTTAGCTGTACAACTGAAATTTGCATCTATTTATTATGATGTCACTTGATATAAGGAAATTGGGGCGGTGACATGCCATTACTTGATGTATTGGTACATAAAATGGTTGGGGAGTGGGTGTTACAAATTGCTCCATTATATTTATCATATATATCTTATATATTATTAATATTTATCTATTACTTAGTAAATGAACTATTGTTTATTTCATTTTTCAAAGAATATTTTCCCTCACTCACGAATGTATTAAAATTTCTAAGGGAGGCTGGTACATTTTCAATCCCCATAGGTTTACCTTTCTTTGTCTTCAAATGGAGCACAATAATAACTAGAAACTAAAATACAAACTAGTAACCCTAAAATAATTAATAAGATTTTGTATTGAGAGCTCTATGAACTCTTTTACAAGAGCATTTACCAATTGAATTAATCCTTATTTCCTCTAGCTCTTAACTAAACCTTTGACACTTTATTATTAAAAACATTGAAATAAAAAGCATGTATAATTAGTGGATGATATATTCCAATTTATCAAATAACTTAAAAATCACAATACCAATTAGTTAATAAGGGGAAATTTTATCAATGACACGAGGACAAATATTATTGTAGTAGCTTAGTTCTATGGTGTGCAGGGAAATTGTTTTATACCTCAATGCATTTTGTTTTTCCATTTTTTCCAATAGGTTCCTTTCTTGAGAAACATATCAAACACTAAGTTTTACTAACGACTTGTAAATATTTAAATCTCCATAGCAGAATGATATTTGTTCATATTGGAATTGCAATCCACTAGTTCTACCAATTAGGATTAGTAAATACACTTCAATAAATTTAATATATCAATTCAAATTACACAAGTGACACCATATAAAGAGAAAAAATTAAATTGAGGTTGGCTATTATCATATTCTCATTGAAATTATACATTTATTTTTTGGTTAAGTCGGGCTAGTCTAGAGAAAGAAATCTACTTTCATTACGAAAAAGGGGCAAACCAGAAGTTTTTTTTTTGCAAGTAAATTCTAAATACATTATCATGTTATTTTAGTGGTTTTCATTTATTAATATGAGTATGAAATTGAGTAAAGGAAATAGAATCCAAATGAGAGACCATGAAATTAACAAACCTTGGATTTGGTGTGAGATCTCTTCCTTCTACCCTCATTTTCTTAGGAGTTTCTCCTATGATATGATGAAACATGCATCCCAACATAGACTAAACTAAATTAACACCTAATTTTGTAATAGTGTAGATATTAAATCTTGTACCAAATGGAAGTAGTCCATAGTCATGGGCATCAATATCGACATTTTCTTCAATAAATATTTTAGGCCTGAAGGTAAATGGGTTCTTCCATATAGTTAGGTCTTTAAAAATGACCTACATATTTACATATATAATAGATCCTTTACATATATATTATGGCAACCAATTGTCAATATTTTATGTTTTTCTATGCAAAATCATTAAAGAAGTGGGTGAACATGCAAATGGCATTTTTTGTGATATATTACATGAACTATGAAAATGACCTTATTTGTGATATATTGCATGAACTAGAGATGATGAAAATCAATGTCACTCATCACTTTATCTAGTTTATCTTGTGCTTAAAATATAAACGTACCATTCCATAAGTGAAAATATAAATAAAATCCTAATAGAAAAACCATTAATGAAAATTATCCCAAATAATAAGCACACCACCATTTGTCAAAAATATCTTCATCCCAACTTAATCTCTCAATATTACATATATTTCTTTATTGATGATTATGGATCTGATGTCACCCTAAACATTAATGATAAAAATAAGAAAGAAAAACAGCCTCCTAACCATATTTTCACTCCTTACACATAAATCTTAATACTAAATATGCGTTAACCTTTATCATAGTAATAAATATAAAAAATAATATTAAATGTGCATTAACCTTTGTCATAGTAATAAATAAAAAAATGCAACATGAAAAAATCTAATTCGTTGCAACTCTAACCACCTTTATATATTTTGCACGAAATAAAGTTGTTTTGTTTCAAACTATTTTTCAAGTGGTTTACATGTATTTTCTTATAGTTGTTCAATCATTTGTGCAATACACTCAAGTTTCCATATCCCTTTGGAAAAATGATACTCACTCAATTGATCTGACAGGAGCCCCAAAACTGGTTGCTACTCACTCAATTGACTCGACGGGAGCTCGTGTTAGTCATCAATATTTTTCACTTGTTGGTGATGACTAGTTGTAACAGCCAAGTTTCCCAACTTTCGATCTAAAAATTTGTCAAATTTGCCAGCTGGGAAAACACCCATAAAATTTTTTTCCCTCCCACCTTTCATTACACCCATGACGAGATGAAACCTCATTATCAAATCCTACTTAGCCTCAGCCATACTAGTCTGCCCATCAGCTCTAAAAAGACAATCCAAATATGTTCAAACAGTCTCCCCTAAGTTAGGAAGTGGCGCTTTAAGGCATTTCTCCCTTGGCAAACTATCAAAGAGCCAAAAACCTCCATTTGCTATAGACCAGTCATTAAAAACCTTCCTACTCTACTAATGAAGTTGGTTACAGCCCTAGGTCGTGCCACTAATACACCCTCAAGTCTCAGCAATACATAGACAACAAGACAAGCTGATTTTAGGTGTTTTTACAGTGTTTGATGGATCTTTCAAGGACAGAAACATACCAGCATCTCAGAAGACAATTTTTGGCTCCACATGAGAAGACATCTGCTTCTCAATGTGATCTTGAGCCTGGGATGCAGCTACAGAGCAAAGAGTTTTTCATCAAGCTCTTGTGACCTCATTCAAAGCCTGAAAGGACAGTGAAAGAAAAACAACACTATTAAGAGGCTAATGATATGACATGACTGAAAAACCTCCTTCATCTATAAGCAGAGGGTTTTGAAAGCGCCTCCTTCATCTACAAGTAGAGGGTTTGAAGACCAAAGAAACCTCCTTCATCTATAAGCAGAGGGTTTTGAAAGCGCCTCCTCATCTATAAGCAGAGGGCCAATGCAGTGACTGATTTCAGGGGTGGACTGATCAAGAGACAAATGGTAAAAGCAGCAAAAGACAGTTTGAATTTTCCGGACAGAGCAAGTATGTAAGAAACAAGAAAGGAAAGCAGGGGTACCACTGTTAGCCAAAAGGTTTAACTTGTCTCTTGTCAAGGTCTCTTTCAAAAAGGCAGTCTAAAGCCCAAAGAGCCCAATTTTGCTAATGATTAAGGGACAGGTCATGACACAGGCCAGTGATGGTAATTGTTTGTCAAAGGTACTCATTTTCCTGTTCATGAAAGAATGTCTTTCAGATAGATCATCACAGTGGACAAGAAGGAAAAAATATATTTAGCTTTCCAAAGGGGAGGTCAAAGATACCTTGTTGGTACATTTTGAATAGAGAAAAGGTGTTAAGAAGAAGCGCCCTTCTTGATAGAAATAAGGTGACAAAGTCTAAATGAATACCACTGAAGTTGTGCACTCACAGTCATGAGAGAAGCTCAAACTCACTTGCCATCTCATTTATTTTCCACAGTGAGCATGTCCATATCCATAGCATCAGGAGCAGGAAATGGTCAATGAAACTTGTCAAAATGACAACAAATGAGCACCACAAAGCAGGAGGAGAAAAAGGAATATAGAAATCACAGTTAAGTTTCTTCCTCAGCAAAAAGGCATTACAAATAGGTATACAGGGTCATAAAAGTACAAGAGAGATCATAACATGTGTTTCAGGTCCTGGAACCCAGTAAGAAAAAAATATTCATGCCACTATCACAAAGGAAAGCAGTTTCATTATGAAAAGGGTCAAAGGCGCCTCACTGTTGCATTCCAAGTGAAAGCAGAGTTTTAAAAGAAATCCCCTTTTAATGGATAGAGGATGGGAAGACATGAGTAAATGAAATTGATTCTTTGCACCCACAGTAAAATAGAGGCTCAAATATCTCATCTCAGCAAATACAAAGGGATAGTAAAATTTTCATGGTTGTTGAATCATGATACCTCTGCCACAATAAAATTAGGGTTAAGGAGTGCCCGGGCATTTTGTTTCAAAATGTGTTTCTGAAAAAATAGAGATGAAATTTACAAAAGTGAGAGAGGTTTTTGTCCCTCATAGGTTTAAAAATAAAAACCTCCTTCAGTTTCTACACAGGTGTCATGGTTTGTGAGAAATGTGAAAAATACAGATGTCACGGGAAAATTTCTGCACCAGGATTCATCATTTTGACCAGTGATGGGACAGTCAGATTTTGAACAAAAAAATGGACTCCAAATGAAAAAATTAAAGTTTTTCTGGAAATTATACTTCCATAGCTTTCCGACGAGCCATCTCGGGCCAAATTCCGACAACAGGAAGGCATCCAAAAGTAGCCTGCAATCAACACTATGTTTTTCTGCACCAGCATTCACCATTTTTGACCAGTGATGGAATAGTCAGTTTTTGAACACCCAAATGGACACCAAATGAAACAAATCAAGAATATTTGGAAATTATACTTCCATATATTTCCAACGATCCATCTCAGGCCCAATTCTGACACCGGAAAGGCATCCAAAAGTGGCTTACAAAAAGCACTATGCATTTCTGCACCAGGATTCACCAGTTTTGACCAGTTTTGGGAGAATGAATTTTTGAACAATCAAATGGACTCCAAATGAAAAAATTCAAGTTTTTCTGGAAATTATACTTCCACATATTTCCAACGAGCCATCTCACACCCAATTCTGACACTGGGAAGGTCTTCAAAATGGGCTACAAAGTTGCATGACACGTTTGAAAAGCTGCGCGGCGCGCTCAGGCAGAAAGTTTCCAAAGGAATGCACTGATGCGCGGCGCACCTGTAGCATCAGTAAAAAAATCACTTAAAAACCTTAAAAAACTCTTTTGAGAGATGCTCAATCAATCAAAAATGGCCCTTAAGCTTTTTTAAGGAGGACAAGACAGTGATTTATTGGAGGAGGAAAGTTATTTGTTTAGAGGCTTGTTGAAAGTTTGAAAGGTTGTTTAGAGACGGTAAAAGGAAGAAACATATCTTGTTTTTTAAACATACCATGTTTTTCATGATCAAAGAAACAATGAATTCAAATAAGTCCCTTTTTGTCTCAAATAAACATAGATAAACAGTGAATAAGAGATGAGGGTTTTGTCAGTTTAAAAAGAGGTCTTTTTGTGATATGAAATAGTCAAATATTTGCACAAACCTCTAGAAGAAAAACAGAGTTTGTAAAGGTCCTTCAAAATAGTTTGAAAAGATATCTTAACAGTGGTTTCAAATCACCCCTTGTTTGCTAAATCAACAGTGAGAAACAATGGTTAGGGGATGAGGCTTTGTCAAAATTGTGAAGATAACCCTACTGTGGTAAAAAAAATTTAAACTCTGTCAGCTATATGGTGGAGAAAATAGTGCTTGGGAGGTTTGATCTTTTGGTTTAAAACTCAAGAGTTGCTGTAGTTTTATGTTTGCCCAGCACTGACATAGTAAAAATGGTGGGTTTTTTGATGCCAAAGGACTTTATAAACTGCCCTCAAACAGTGTTCAAAGGTGGAGATAGTGTTTTAAGGGAAAAAACACAGTGTTTGAAAAGTGAAGCAGTAGGCCTAATTTCATGAACAGTGATCATTGAAAAGGTGTTTTTGTCACTGTCAAAGGTCATCTCTATATGGTGAAAAGCAAAGTCAGAGCTGCCTCTTTATCCATAAAACAAACTTTAGGGTGTGAAGCCGTTGTTACATTTTGAAGGTGTTTTGTCAAAATCTGTGTGAGAAAACAGTGATTACGAGAGCAGTGCTTTGGTTAAGAGGAGTTTATTGTTGTTTGAAAGCTACAGGTCTTCTGAGCTCACACCAAACACCATAAGCTCTGTTATCTTATCCCATAACACAATAACCTTTGACTGTGTAGATGCACTTTGTTTAACTGTGTAATGGTGTTGAATTTATCTGTTGATGGGCATGCATACCAAAAAGAGAGCAGTGTTTTGGTTTAAAAATCCTTCACTGTTTAAACTCCTACAGATCTTTGAGCTCACACCAAAATTTGCAAGCTCTGCCACTTTATCTTATACACACAGTAACCTTTGACTGTGTAGATACACTTTGTGATTGACTGTCTTCATGTTGTTGAATCCACTGGTGGAGTGGCTTACAAAGAAGGGAGCAGCGTTTTGAAATTAAGAAGACTATGGTTTTTTCCTTTGTCTGAAATACAAGGTTATACTGTTGTCCTCAAAATACCAAAAGGCAAGGTGACCTTACCACAAAACACAGAAAACATCACTTTGACTGTGTATCTTTATTGATTGTGATTTTGTTCCTGAAGTTTACTTGTTGAGTTGCATACCAAGTGGAAAGGTATTTTTTTGAAGGGACAGGAATCTTATAAGGAACATTTTTCTGTACACTCAAAACCATTATTGCCTTATCAACAGGTAGTTGAAAACTGGTGACAGTTGGTTTTTCAGAAGCGCATCCAAGTCAAGAGATGTATCCAACGATAAATAAGAAGAATTGTGGCTTACAAGGGAATGTTTGCAAGGGCTAGTGCTATACAGTTAAAGGGAAATCGCACTTGTTTTTTCAAAAGACTTATCATAACAGAATGTGTGTAAAGGGTATTTAACAGATCTGAAGGAGTCTTTGAAAGCATGATCTCAAAGAACACCATGTCCAATCAAAGCCAAAAGAAGCAGTGATCTCATAAAGGAAATATGATGATTGGGAAGAGTGTTTTTATCAGTTTAAAGAGTGTTTTGTTCAGTCTTTTAAAATGACAGTGATTTCATAAAAGCAGTGTTTGAAGGGAAGGTTTTTGTGCTAAAACAAAGGGGAATTCTTTTCAAGAAACCATAGAAATGTCTTATTAAAAGCCTCTTGAATCAAACACAGTACTAAAAAATATGACTTTAGTGATGATGAAGAACAAAGCAAAGAGGCTAAACATAGCAGTGATAACGAAGAGCAAAATTATGGGCAGTAAGACAGTGATGAAAGACAAACAAGGCAGCCCTCAAGAAAACAATGATAAGGGCCAGCAAATACAATACATGGATCATGAAGGGCATCCTCCAGAGCATGTGCTAGCTGCCTCTCCTAGGAAAGGGGCCATGGCTTCTTCACCAAAGCTAGAATACCAAACAACAAAGAAGAAAACCAAGAAAAGCTAAAGGAAGCTAAAGGGAAGCGCCCGGCACGGAAAGAGAAGAAAGACACATCAGGACTTGCGATTTTGGCCACCACTTCGGAGCATGTTGCTAAGGACCCTTGAGGGTCATGCACACAGATTTTGAGCAAATTTTGGCATACTTTGGTTTTTTGGCATTTTTGAGTTTTTGGTCAAAACTCATTAAATTCTCCATTTCAATTTGGGGGATCGTCAAAGGAGGAAAATGGTATCGATGGATGCCATCATTTCAGGAGCATAACCTCAGTGATTTTCAGGACATTTGGAGATCATTTTCTTCCCCAAAGTGGCGAAAAATGCTCACTTTTTGCACACTCTGCCCGGTCTATCAGCAAACTGTAAGTTTTTGTTTTTTAGACACAGGTCAAGTTTTGGAGGACTTCCAGGCATCCGATTGGGAAAATTTTAGTTTCTATAGAAATTAGACACTCAGAGCTTTCAAAAAAGCTATCATGAGCCTCGTTTTGACATCGGGAAGGCTACGAAATGTTGCCGGCAAGTTAGGGGACCTTTTGCTGATGTAAATTTTGAATATTTTTGTAATTTTTGAACCTTAAAAAACTGATATTTCCTCATGTGCGTTTAACTATTTTTGCACATGAGAAGTTGTGTAAAGTCAATTTAATTCCCTTTTTTAGCATTTTTTAGATATTTTATGGGATATTTTGTGCCTTGGGCTTTGCAAAGCCTCAAGGACAAGATTAGATATTTTGATTAGGCCAATAGGATGGCAAGTTGAACCATGAGGTTTTCCTCACTTTGGCCTATATATTCCAAAGGCTTTCATTGTAAAACAAGGCTGAACTTGAGAAGAGAAGAAATATATGGTCATATAAGCTTTGGAAGAAATACTTGTCTTATGCTTTTGGATTGCCTCTTGGATGCTCTTGGATGAATGAAGAAGGATTGTTGTTGGACTCCATGACTTGGTAGAATGGTATAGTGTCTCTTGCTTTGTTGTTGTCTTCTAGTTTTCATTCATGAATACATGTTTCTTGCTTGCTATAGATCAGTAGAGAAAAAATTTGAGATATGCCCTTGGAGGCACCTCAAATTTCCTGTTTCTTCATAGCTTTCATGTTTTCCTCTTCCTTAGTAACATTAAAGAATTCTTAACTGCTCTTTAATAACTTGAGGATATTGTTGCTTATTTCATTCATAGTTCTATGCATGCTAAGTATGATTTACGGTACACCCTGCTTACCTATCGCTAGTTATAGTTCCATCCATGAAATTTCTCTTTGACTGAATAGATTATCATTTTGTTTGAACCAAGGAGGCCTAGTTCCAATCTAGCCCTTTTCCTAAAACTATGCAAATCTCGTTGTTCAAAGTGCCCAATAACTTGAAGTACTGTGTTTAGGTGTTTCGGCATAGTAAGTTAAGTTGTTTGTTCGTCTGAAGTGTTTTCCCCAAAGTCTGATAGCCATTTCCCAAAGTTAGAGGGTCATATACTTCTATGCATGGATTGAATGTTTATTTCTATGTATTGATTAGCTTGTAGTTACATTTTGCATGATTAATGGTTTGCCCTACCATGTTTATGTCATCTATTGAACTAGTTATGCTTGAAACTCTTTGTTGTTCACAAACTTGATGTCTATTTACTCCATTTTGCCCAAATATCCTTTCTACCTTGAATCAAATCGGCCCTTCAACAACCTTGTATCGTCATCTAATAGCTTCCTTGACCTTTTGACCCCATAGCCCAGTTAATCTAACATCTTGTTACCTATTTTATATCTTTGATCAGTTTCATCCCTCAGAACTTAAAAAAAAAAACCAAAAAACTTACTTCATAACTAGCCTAAAATCAGAACACAATAAGCAAACACACAGATATCCCTTACACAAATAGAGAGAGCCCTCTCTGAGTCCAGGAAGGCTAGGTCCTTGGACTCCAAAGCTTGGTTTGATGTTACACTGTCATTTGGCTTGCCAATCAGCCAAATCACGGGAAACTAACAGCTTGAAAACTGGTTGCAGGGGAAAAATGGAGAGCGATATTGCCATAAGCCACACGTGGAGGTTGCCATAAGCCATTGTCTAGCGAAAGCCCATAATAAAAGGGGGAAACTGGAGAGCATCATGGAGATTTCCATGGCGGGAGCCCTTCACCATAATCAAAGGGGGAAATTGGATCATTGTGGAGATTTCCATGGCAGGAGCCCATAACCAAAGGGGAAAACTAGAGAGTAGCGTCGAGATTTCCATAAGCCACAGTAACTATTTTCTGGTGGGAGCCCATAAGTAAAGGGGAAAAACTGGAGAGTAGGGTGGAGATTTCCATAAGCCACAGTAAATTTTGTCCTGAGCAGCATGGAGATTTCCAGGAGCCACAGTAACTATTATCCCTCGTCATCTTGACATAGCTAGTGCGACAGCAGGATTTTCTCTCATTTTCTCTCAGCATCCATGATGTGCAGAGTTTGGAATGAAGTGCTCACGCAAAAAAATCCAAAGCGCAGGTCCCATGCTCTCCTCCTTTCTCTCATTTCTCGCTTTTCAAACATGTCAAACACTTAAATATTTCTAAATGTATGAATCAGTTGTAGGACCAAGATCTCCAATGCCTCCAAATCCCTTAGAAACCTAGTTAAGGAACCCTGACCAACCACAGGAATAAATTTCAAATCTAGGGTTTGTAGCATTTGTGAATAAATGTACTTTGTTGGAGGATGTTGCCACTTCCATACCCAATTTGCAGGATTTAGGTATTAAGGCCTTAAACAGGGTTTGTAAAAGCTTAGAACAATTTATAGCAGGAAAATCCTTAATTTTCCCTACTAGTTCTCCTTCTCAGACCTTGAATACACTCTGTAGTTTTGTACACACTCTATAGTCTTGTACGCAGCTCCTCAATAGTTTTCCACATGGGATATATTCAAAGTCTGCAATCCTCTGCTGCTCCAGAGGCTCTCTAATTTCAGGGTATTTTTCAGCTGCTCCAGAGGCTCTCTAATTTCAGGATATTTTTCAACTCTGTTATCTTCAGTTGGTCCAACAAGATCCCTATCAGCTCCAGGTGTTGTGCAAATTGACGACAGTTATTTTTATGCATCCACGCAGTGCTGACCACTTTGATGATCAAAGTGATCAGTTTCACGACGTCAAGTCCCGTCAACTGCGCCACGTTTGCGAGGTCCCCCACATTCTGCAATTGCAGTAATGCCCTCATGATGGTGATGAAGAAATCCTCCCAACAAGATATACACACTAAGTATATATCACTTTCATAAAAGAGATATACATAGTAGAGTTACATACATTGCAATTTGAAGATTGAGGTATGGTCCAATTTATAGGTATAACAACTGACTTTTTATTTTTTATTTTTTATAATATTGGTATAAATACTGTGATTCCCATGAACAAAATGTACTCTCTGGCTCCATTATTCTCCACCACTTGTGGAGAAAAAGAAGGAAAGAAGAGTTTGGCAGTCCTCATGTTACCAGAGTTGGCATAGATCTATTCTATTATAATATTTTAGTGGTTCTATACATTAATAATGATTTTTCTGCTAGATTATACAATTTTAAATGTTTCATTATAATGAATTTGAGCAGAAACAAGATGTTTCTCATGATATGCAAAGTTCGGTTAACATGTATTTTTTTTTAATGTTTGTCTATTATTTTGAGGATTAGTAGATAATTATGTTTGAGAGATCGTGTTACATATAAACATATTATAGTGAAAAATGGTTTTACATACTAACAAAATCACATCACATTACTAATCAACAATTAATGATGAGAAGTGATTTTTTTTAGTAAATATAATTATGTCATAAACATAATATTCTGAGTCATATATATAATATATTGATGAAATTAAAAATTACTCAACTAGAATTACCCAACAATTTTTCAATTTCAGATTTTTTCCCTTAACATCCACTCATTATATAACCAGGTATCTTAAAAGATAAATTTAAAATGTAACTTATTAACCCTTCATTAAACATACTAGGCTTGTAAAACATTGTGCGACTCGCTTTTTCCTATGTTATCTGCCGCAATGGTATAAAAATATAAAAATTAACATTTTATTCTCCCAAATCGTTACATTTTTGTTGGGTTGGTCTGCTCTTCTTTTTGTTTATATCATAGCAGCTTATAGCCTTCTAATGAGTAAAAAGGGGGAACATGCTGTGTGTTTCAATATAGCAACAACACAATATTGATCCAAATACAACAACTATAATGAAGATAGTCAAGATAAAAATTCTCTACTCAATTTTTGTTATGTCTGCAGTCAAAGCCATGATGGCCAATCAATTGAAATATTTATTTATTTTTTATGGAGAGATGGCCAATCAATTGAATTGTATATGATGCATACAAGTTATGGTCATGGTAGTATATCTGTAAGTAAAGTCTATTTAATCTAGATGTGTGCCATCTATTATGGGGGCATGACATACTGTATTTTGTAGTCCATTTGTTTTAATAAGAACTTAAAAGCATGCAGGATTAGAAAATTACAAGGGTATTAATATCTAGGAGCTAATTTCTTTGAAGACAAAACTCATCCCTATTCCTACTTTACATCATATTCTCTATATTTGCTCTGGGTGTTTTTAGTTATTAAAATTTAAATGTTCACTTTTTCTTTTGTTGTTAAAAAATTCCCCTAGATGGTTTCAGTTGCTCTCCTATTTCGTTGGGTATTGCATTTTATGTTTCAAAAGGCTATTGATTAAGGCCTCTGTTTACATTATATTTGGAAGTAATGTGGTGAGGCGAATTTAAGTACTGTGTCAGAAAGGACTGCCTAACTCATGCCACATTTTGGATGTTATTCTTTTTCTTGTAAATGGATGTAATATAATCCAACTTCCCATATTATTTTGTCTCCAAGACTTAGGATTTTGTACATATTTCAACCTGTGCTATTGCAGATAACTTAGTGCAAGGTGCATAGTATTTGGAGTAACGACAATTTGAACTGAGGAACTTTTGTTTCTGAAAGCCATTTAGGGCCCCTAATATAGGTGCTTTTCACTTATTTATTTCTGGTCCTTCAGTTCAAAATTAATTTCAATTATAACATGGTTTTAAGTAAAGAGTTTGATAAATTTATTTTCCTTGTGAAGAACACCCCATAGGGTTGTACTGTAATGAGCACGATGTTTCTTATTTTTAATAAAGGATTTGGTTGGGCTTGGATATTTTCTACTGTCTATCGAATTTATTTGTACAGTGATACATATCTGATATTGTTGAGTTCTTGGAACATCCTGAGTATCTTATCATTCTTTCGTCATTGCGCATATCCCTATATGGAATTTCATTCAAGATTAATACTTATTCCCCCTCCAATGCTTGTGATGAAGGAATATGGAATGCATTGATCTAATGAAATGCAACTATAGTCCATAAAACTAAAATTGCATATAATTAAATTGTATGTCAGAAACAACACACATAATCATCCTTTCATGACTTATTGATCAGTCAATAAGTAGCACATGAAGCTAATTAAACCGTTCTTGCCTTAAAAGGATACCTTAAATATCTTGGCTTTGTTGTTTTAGTATTGTCCCTATATCTTCTGTTGATATTTTCCATATTATTTTGGCACAAATCTCATGGATAATGCCAACAATAGGTTTTGTTGCAAAACTGATGGCATCAAATCCTGAAGAGGAGATATTATATCCTATTTTGTTGTGATAGAATTTATTATTCAGTTTCTTCTCTACATCTATAAATTGTAAGCTTGTAGAGGCAAAACATATGAGAATGAGGTGTGAGGAAGATGAAGTGCAGATGTGAGACATTTGCTGTTGTAATCTCCTGTTGAAGAATAAGAATGTCGATACCTCCGTTTGATGGATGTAGCCCATATTGGTTCGGTGAACCACGTTAAATGCTGTCTCCATTTTTATGTTGTGTGTGATTGTTATTTTGTTTTCCGCTGTGCTTAATTCTGACAATTGGTATCGGAGCAAAGTTGAGTTGTTGCCTGCAAAATCGATACGCTGCCTGGTATAAGAGCCGCTACCTAATAGTGCTGCAAAGCTCAGGAAAGTCTTCCAGGGAAGTCGTTTTGTTCTGCGTGGCCCATGGCTATTAGCGTAGAGAAGAATTGCTATTGATCTGCATATATGAAGCCCAATTTTCAATCCCGTGCCTGTTGAGTCATGTTCGCAAAGTGAGAGTTTTTTATGGGCATGTGAAGAAGCCCGATGGCGTATTTGCTGCATTCGATTCTCAGTCAGAAGTTTCCGTGTGAGAACGGTTGTGTGAGAGCAGAGAAATAAACATTGGTTTGAAAAAATATTTGCATGAAGGAAGCACCGAGGACTGTGAGTAGATATAAGTTACGCAAGACCAGTGAACGCAGATCCATTTTGAGTGAGCAGATAAAAATATGAGTTTCAGTTCAGTCTTGATTAGTTGGATCGGGTCATGAAACTAGCAGTGAAACCACTGCTAAAAGATGCAAGACCAGAGCCGAATTCATCCTCCTGAAGAGCCAAGTTTATGTTTGTGCAAAAAAACCATGAGCTGGAGCTGAAGGTTAAAAAGCACCGTGAGATGGAGACAGGTATTACTCTTCAGTACGTGAATTGAAGGAACCACAGCGCGTGAATAGGAGGATTCACTGCGCATGAGCTGGTGCAAATTTATGCGTAAACTGAGGTAAATAACAAATTAAATCGCTAAGAGAGTAGTTTGTTTGCTATTTGGAATTTATTAAGGATCCATAGAGAAGAAGTTGAATTAAAAATGTCAAAAACACAAAGTGCTCGATTTGAGATAGAGAAGTTTAATGGGAGAAATAACTTCAAAATCTGGAAAGTCAAGATGCATGATTTACTCGTACAACAAGGTGTGGCGAAGGCACTTTTGGGAAAATCCAAACAACCTTTCACCATGACAGATGACGAATGGGGTGACATCGATGACAGAGCACTGAGCGACATACGATTGTGTTTGGCAGATGATGTTTTATTTAACGTGTCAGAGAAAACAGCCGCTGGTCTATGGACAAAGCTAGAAAAACTGTACATGACAAAATCCTTAACCAATAGGATTATTCTGAAAAGACAATTGTATAGCTTGCGCATGAATGAAGGTACAACAATAACCGATCATTTGAATACTTTTAATACTCTTTTGGTGCAGTTAGATAGCATAGAAGTAAAATTTGATTCAGAAGATAAAGCTGTAACTTTATTATGTTCTCTGCCTGAGTCATGGGATCATTTTGTTACTTCTATAAGTCTTATTTCATCAGAAACCCTTGAATTTGATGATGTTGTTGGAGCTATGCTGTATGAAGAAACCAGAAAAAGGTCAAATTTAGAAACCTCTACATTAGAAGCAATTATGGTTAGAGGTTGATCTAAAGAAAAATGCTTCAATCATAAAAACAACTCTCAGTCAAAATCGAAAGGGAAGAAGAGTAAGCTAAAATGTTGGTTTTGTGGTAAATCAGGACATTTGAAGAAGGACTATTGGAAGAGACAACAAACATCCAAAGGAGACTCTTCAACAAAAAATAAAGAAGCAAACACGACAGATATAGGTTCAGGTTCAGCATCCGGTTCAGGTATAAGTGATGAAGTTTTATCAGTTAATTTTTAAAATCATGATCAACATTGGTTGTTAGATTCTAGTGCATCCAATCACATGTGCATTCATAAAGAATGGTTTAAATCTTATAATTCAATTAATGATGGAGTAGTTTACATGGGAAATGATTTCTCATGTAATGTTGTGGGAATTAGAAGCATCCATATTAAAATGTTTGATGGAACAATCAAAATCTTAACTGATGTAAGACATGTGCCTGAACTCAGAAAAAATCTTATTTCTCTAGGAGTGTTAGAAAAAAATGGATATAAAACTTTTATTCAAGGTGGAGTAATGAAAATTTACAAAGGAATCTTACTAGTAATGAAAGCAAAGAAGATTGGAAATTTTTTTCAGTGAGAAGGAAGAACAGATTCAGATCATGTTTCAACTGTATCTGAGAATGACAGTGATTCTATTCGACTATGGCATCAACGGTTGGGCCATATGAGCAAAAGAGGATTAAAAATCTTATCTGATTGTATGTTACTTCCTAGCTTAAAATCTTCTAAGTTAGATTTCTGCAAACATTGTATTTATGGGAAACAAAGCAAGCATAAATTTAAAACTGGAAAACATACTAGTAAGGGAATCCTTGATTATATCCATTCTGATGTTTGGGGTCCATCTCCTACAACCTCATATGAAGGATCATCATATTTTGTATCTTTTATAGATGATTTCTCTAGAAAAGTATGGGTCTACATGTTAAAAAGAAAGTCTGATGTATTCACAGTTTTCAAGCAGTTTAGAGCATTAGTAGAAAACATCACTGGAAGAACCGTTAAATGTTTAAGAACTGACAATGGTGGTCAGTTTACTTCAAAGGAATTTGATAATTATTGCAAGGAAGTTGGGATCGAAAGACATAGAATTACTATTTATACTCCTCAAAAAAATGGAGTTGCTGAACGCATGAATAGGACTCTCTTAGAAAGAGCAAGAAGTATGCTAAGTAATGCAAATTTGCAGAAGGAATTATAGATAGAAGCAGTATCTAGGGCTTGATATTTGATAAATTGATCACCATCAATTACAATAGGATGAAAAATTCCTCAAGAGGTATGGAAGGGTCATCCTTGTGATTATTCTAAACTGAAATTTTTTGGTTGTGATGCATATGCTCTAATTCTGAAACACCAACGTTCTAAATTAGATCCTAAATCAAAAAGATATATCTTTGTTGGATATGGTGATGGGATTAAGGGATACAGGTTGTGGGATCCTACTACTCACAAGATCATCATTAACAGAGATGTTATATTCAATGAATCTTCACTTGATAATCCAGATGTAGACATTAAATTGAAACAGGGAAATGTAACTAAGTTTCAACATATTCAGTTTGAAACCAGTTCAAATTCTAAAGATAGTAAAGATGAACAAGTTTCAGATGAAGATCATGAAGAATTTCCTACAGATAATAATCAACAAATTGTGGAAGAACCAGAAACATATTTAAGGAGGTCCACGAGAATCAGACATCCTCCTAAAAGGTATGATGATTATGTTACTTCAGTTGCTTTAACCGCTAATGATGATGAACCTTTATGCTATTAGGAAGTTGTAGAAGGTTCTAACAGTGATAAGTGGAAAGAAGCTATGAAGGATGAGATGAAGGCATCAGACAAGAATGCCACATGGGATCTCGTAGAACTTCCTAAAGACAAAAAAATTGTAGGATGTAAATGGGTTTACAAATTGAAAAGGGGTGTTGATGATAAAGAAAAAAGGTACAAAGCGAGGTTGGTTGCAAAAGGTTTTTCTCAGAAAGCCAGAATTGACTTTCATGAGATATTTTCACCAGTTGTTAAAATTGTTTCAATTCAGATTGTCTTAGCATTAGTTGCTTTACTTGATTTAGAATTACAAAAACTAGATGTTAAGACTGAATTCTTACATGGATATTTAAATGAAGAGATTTATATGGAACAACCTGAAGGGTTTGTTCAAAATCACAACAAGAAATTTTTCTGCAGGCTCAACAAATCATTGTATGGTCTGAAGCAGTCGCCGAGACAATGGTACAAGAAATTTGATTCTTTCATGATGAGTCAAAATTATATAAGAAGTGAATATGATCATTGTGTTTACTTTAAGAAATTAAGTAATGGCATATTCATTATCTTAGTATTATATGTTGACGATATGCTTTTAGCAAGCAAAAGCATAACTGAGATCAACAGGTTAAAGGCTCAGATGGCTAGGACGTTTGATATGAAATATCTAGGAGCAGCAAGATAGATTTTGGGCATGGATATTTTCAGAGACAGGAGCAATGGTAAGCTATGGTTATCACAACAGAAGTATATTGAGAAAATCCTCTTAAGGTTTGGTATGAACAATGTGAAGCCAGTTTCAATCCCTTTAGCTTCCCATTTTAAGCTTTCTTCAAGTTTATTTCCTAATACAAATGAATAAAATGAATATATGTCTCGAATACCTTATGCCAATGCAGTAGGAAGTTTGATGTATGCGATGGTTTGTACACAACCAGATATTTCACATGCAGATGGGATTTTTAGTAGGTATATGGAAAATCCAGGGAAAGAACATTGGGCAGCAGTGAAATGGTGCTTCGGTATTTGAGAGGCACAAATGATTATTGTGTCACTTATGACAGAAGTAGTGAATTTGTTTGCAGATATGTTGATTCTGATTTTGTAGGTGATTTGGATAAGAGAAGGTCAACTTCAGGATATGTCTTTAATCTTGCAGGTAGAGCTATAAGTTGGATGTCAAAGCTACAAAACATTGTTGCTTTGTCCACTACAAAAGCAGAATACATAACTGCTTCACATGCTTGCAAAGAAGCGGTTTGGTTGAAAGTTTTTTTTGGTGAGTTTGGTAGGCTGCAAGACAACATTAAGTTATTTTGTGATAGTCAAAGTGCAATTCACTTGGCTAAAAATATAGCCTATCATAGTAAATCAAAGCATATACCTATAAAGTACCATTTTGTAAGACAGGTTATCATTGAATGGGGAGTCTCTCCTGAAAAAGTGCATACAAAGGAAAACTGTGAAAACTTGTTCATGAAACCAGTTTTATTAGGGAAGCTACGATGGTGTCTAACTTCTCTTGGCTTGCAAAAAAAATGAATATAATAAAGAAACAAGGTATCAGGCTAATTGTTTTCAAGGTGGAGATTGTTGAGATTTTCCATATTATTTTGGCACAAATCTCATGGATAATGCCAACAATAGGTTTTGTTGCAAAACTAATGGCATCAAATCCTGAAGAGGAGACATTATATCCTATTTTTTTGTGATAGAATTTATTATTCAGTTTCTTCTCTACATCTATAAATTGTAAGCCTGTAGAGGCAAAACATATGAGAATGAGGTGTGAGGAAGATGAAGTGCAGATGTGAGACATCTGCTGTTGTAATCTCCTGTTGAAGAATAAGAATGCCGATACCTCTGTTTGGTGGATGTAGCCCAGATTGGTTGGGTGAACCACGTTAAATGTTGTCTCCATTTTTATGCTGTGTGTGATTGTTATTTTGTTTTTCTCTATGCTTAATTCTGACATCTTCATATACTTTGTCTACAATAAATACTCATTTTTCCTTAAATGTCTAAGATTCTATATTTCCTTTGTTCATCCTCCATAAATGGTAAATATGTCTAGTGTGTATGGGATTTCTTTAAAAATCCAGGAAAGCGTTAATCCTAACGGTTCTCCACATTTGTGGATGGCATTCCTCATAACCCATCAGCGTAGACTAGTGCTTCTAACCATAGGGGATTTGAACGAGGCACCTGCTGGCTTGTAACTAGCCAAATTCTCAGTAACATTCACAACAATAGGTTCAGCCGACCCCTTGGGCTTGTATGGACTAATACATGTGCAAATATCATATTGGAAGGGTCATCTGTAGATGATGATCTTTTATAGTGATTGCCATTCTATTAAATGTTGTGGTGTATAACTTTAGATTTCTAATACTGGTACAGTTCAAATAAGGAAAAGACCAAAAAAGGAATAGGTGGTGGCTTCACCAAGTTATGTGGTCTTTCTCCAGAGCTACAGTCAGTCCTTGGTGTATATGAGTTATCCAGAACCCAGGGTAGTAGTGCTTGTGCCAACTTTACTATTACTTACTTTCCACATAAAAGTATCAGTTTTTCAAGGTATGCTTGATTGTATTAGTTGACTTATATTGTTTTGGTTTGGATGAATCACGTGGTTAGGTTGAAGCAAATTTGGGTTTACATTAGGGAAAATGATTTGCAAGATCCACAAAATAGGCAAAAATCTTGTGTGATGACAAATTACGCTTGGTGTTCAGAAAAGATTTAGTTGACATGTTTGAGATGAATAAAGTACTTTCAAATCATATTTTGCGACTAGATAATGGAAAGACTGAATCTAAACTGAGATAAATTGCACTCTTTAATTATGGAAAAGAAAAATAAGTCTCAAAGGCAATTTCTAATGAAAAAAAAGCTAAATCTGGTGTTCTCTAAGGTTGGAACATGCATAAGCCCTCTACCTATGTATATATACTTTTTTCACCTCTCCAACAAGCTCTCTATTCTACGCCTAGGAACCGAGGGAAGGAATAATAGGGATGTTGTATGGATTTAACTTCAATGCTGCCGAGACCTCAACCACACTATCATCAATACTTTATGGATCTGCTGAAGGGTTCCACACTGAAGATGTTGCAGCTAAATATGCTACTACATGAGAATACTTTGGATTAATAGATAAAGCTAAAAACTTCCTTAGGTGCACTATAATAAGTTTATATCTATAATTTATGTCAGGATTATGTAGAATGAGCTAAGAGGCATCAAGTTATTTGAATATTCTATATTTAGTTTTGAATATTTTTAGAAGAGTTCAGTTATTTATAAACTAATTCTTGTTTTCACCTAGTCATTGTAAGTCTCCACTACATCTACCTTATTATAATGTGAATCGAAGTTTTAAGTTCTCGATGAAAACTCTCTCTCTCTCTCTCAATTCATTTGTATGAAGCTTTTCTAAATTTAAAGAGTTGAGAGCTACGATTAATGATTTTGCTTCAATTTCATTTATGT
Organism: Pinus albicaulis; assembly: GCA_034641835.2. Lineage (NCBI taxonomy): Eukaryota > Viridiplantae > Streptophyta > Pinopsida > Pinales > Pinaceae > Pinus > Pinus albicaulis. The sequence continues at coordinate 907,688,877 of CM076583.1, read as the reverse complement.
TAATCATGTTAGCATTTTCTCTAGGTTACAAAATTTCCTTCCTTAACTATAGGAGAATAACTAATAAGTAATTCCATATTTGTAAAATTATGTCAGGCTTAAGCAGGAAGTTGGGAGACATGAATTTATTTTTTGGGATAATATATTCCTCTAATAGGCATAAAGTATAGAGCTTTAAACAAAAAAAGACATGTCGAATGTGTAGACATCTACACGTTCAAGCTGAAGTAGAGAGCCTATTCTATCCCCTCTTGAAAATCGATAGGTATATGGGTAGGATATGCTCCAAGAGTTACATTAATCCAAAAAGAAACCCAAAAACTTCAAATATTGAAAATCCTAACTACCATACCATGCAAGAAAACTAGGAGCAGGGTGAGAGGGAAAGAACAAGCCAAGCGATGCTATAGATCAGGCTACCATGACTATAGGATTCAACCAAAAATTTAAACTCTAGAACATGTTATCATAGGCTAGTTTCATGAAGTCATCAATATCCTTGGAATATATATATATATATATATAACTACTCCTGAGCAGCTTTAAATTGAAACACAGGAATCTTATATAATTTCTCAACATCAATCTCTGGCAATGTCCAGTTAGGATCAGGCTCATATTCTTGGACAACAACTTTCTCATCATATAGAATATCATCATCTTGAGATTTATTCAGAAGCTTATTAAGAAATGACCATCGATTCTTATGAGCTATTTTTCTATCTTCGGGCTTCTAAAGAGCAAACTCATTCATATAACCAACCATTGAAATAAAGTATGAGTAAGCACCTGAACAGAGGAGAAACAAAAGTCTTTGTGCACCAGGAAAGCAAACACGACAGTCCTTCGCCTTTACAGCTCTCTACCAGTGCCTTACTGCCAACTTTAGACTCGTGGACAGTAGCTCAGAAAAATAAAACTCAATGGAAAAAGCAGATGAGAAAATAACTCGAACAAAGAACCAGATGGCTCTGATACCAAATTCTTTAATGATCTCAAAATTCAACATTCAATGTTCAATATTGCATGCTCAATATTGTATTATACTAGCACATCATTTACAGACAAGAAATTAGAGCTTCGTGGTACAAGAAGATCGAGAAGAACTCTCGCAGATGCAGAGCAGGGAGACAACTTCTGGCTTAATACAGACTCAGAATATTACAGACTTAGAGAATTACTCCATGATGCAAGCAGATCGAGAAGAACTCTCGCAGATGCAGAGCAGGGAGATATCCTCAGACTCAAACTCTAGACTTACTCTCACTCCAAAACTCCGAATGCCAAATGAGCTTATGATGCTAGTATTTATAATATCTTAGCCGGTTATCCGGTTCCAACTTTTACCGGATACTTGAAACAAAGATAATCTGTCCTCGGATAAGTCATCATGCAATATGCCTATCTCGAGAGTACTTTAAAGTAGATGAACAGAAAAATGTACCTAAGATTCGAGCAAGTGGGGACAACCACTTTTTATCTCGTCCCTTGGAGGCTAAGCCATATGGGGACCGAATCTGACCCAATCTAATTATGACAATTCTAGCCGGAATCTAGGACATCGGCTTTTACAAAAGTAATTACACAGTGGAGATTTTTATTCGGAGCAAATCCCACGGAAACCAAAATATGTACAAAATTAAGATTTGTAAAGATTTCAAATAGAGTGATCTTTACAATCAATCACTATTGGCACGATCATCATAATCATGTCTATGATCATGATTTCTCCCTTCATAGTATTCTAACAATTCTTCAGTGTCTGGAGCAACTATCTCATGTGGAATGTGGAGCCACAGAGGATCATTCTGTCGGAAACAACAGTGAAAAGGGAATGAAAACATATTTAGTGGCCTGTTTACTTCGTCAATAGTAATTCTTCCTTGAAAACTGACAAAGAGATTGAAATATTCCTCAGTTTGATTTGGAACCACTACTGTATCCCGATGGATTAAGCCAAATTCTATGACATAGTCATTCTGTGCAGCTATATGCATTTCCCAAATTATTGTTCCTAAAGTGCACTTATGATCATGTTCTAACATCCAATAGACTCTTGGCATATACCAAACTAGGAATAACTTAAACCAGGGACTCCACCAGTTGACCAAATTATCTACATCTATAGCATAGAATATGATTCTAACAGACCCATGTATACGAGCTTTCTGATGGATAGTGAAATAATCTTGCCAAGTCCAATCAGTCTTCTGGATGAATGCATAATATATGGGATCTGGACCTCTAGACAATGCATAATAGACTCGCCATGACCTATACCTATATGGTAGCTCTCTAGAATACATCCATTGGGCTTCTTCTGAGTCAAACCATTTTTGTAAGACAATTTCTCGAAGATTGAAAGGTAAATCTAAGACTTTGTGCACAAAACAATCCCAACAAAACTGGTAATGACACTGGCTACAGACAACAATTTGACTAACTCTGACTCTGCTAGACTGAACTGAACTGGAAGAAGCTTCATGTTGGTGAAGTGGTCTGAACATCTTTATGTCTATGGCTTCCTCTGAACCTTCTCTTGTGAGCATATCTGCAAGATAATTTTCTGCAGCAGATTTGTAGACTATATCAAAATCAAAACCTTCAAGCCACAATGCCCACCTCAATATCCTGGTACTCCCTTGTTCTAGCAGCTTCTTGTTTTCCAAAATACTTTTCATGTGCTTCAGGTCTGTTCTGACAATAAATCTAACACTTTTCAGAAACAGATGGAACCTTTTAATTCCTCTTTTTACAGCAAGTATCTCCTTATGAGAAGAGGGATACTTTTTCTCAGTATCATCAAACGTTCCAGAGGAATAGGCACATACTAATTCTTTCCTTCCATGCTTCTGGAGAAGTACAGCTGCCCATGTATGATCAAAACCATCTGTTTCAAGAATAAAAGGAAGATTAGTATCAGGAAGCTTTAACTTTGGCAATTCATTAATCTTACTCTTAATATTCCTGACTGCTGTAGTCATGTCTTCAGTCCATCCTGATGCCTGCTTTTTCAATATTCTTTGTAACACTTTGGTGTCTTCTGCTTGTTTTTCACAAAAATGCCTGATATAATTTAGACATCCAAGGAATCTCTGCAAAGTTTTGACATCTGGGATTACATCAGGAAACTTTAGTAAATGAGTAAGAACATGAGGTTGTAGATTAACATGCCCTTGTTCTATGTGCAGACCCAAATAATCTATTCTGACTTTTCCAATTTGGAACTTTTCTTCTGAATCAGAAAGTACCAAACCATGTTTGAAGACCAGTTCATAAAACTTCTCTAAGTTCTTTTTATGGCTACTTATATCTCTTCTAAAAACAATAAAATCATCTATATATACTATGATATACTCCTCCCCACCAAAAATATCTTCCATTCGTTTTTGAAATTTAGAAGGAGCATTTTTCAGGCCAAAGGGCATGACAGTCCATTGATATTGCCCATGGGGAACAGTGAATGCAGTTTTATATCTGTCAGTAGGAATGATGCCAATTTGCCAAAAACCACTTTTCAAATCAAACTTGCTGAAAACATTTGCATTAGCAATTTTGGCAAGTAAGAGTTCTTTATTAGGTAACGGATACCTAATAGGAAGTAATGCATCATTAAGAGTTTTATAATTAATAACAAGCCACTTCTTACCTCGCTTTTGTTCACTATGCTTGTTGACATAAAAGGTTGGGCAAGCCCACGGGCTCTTGCAGGGTTCAATAAGCTTCTGTGCTAGTAGTTGGCTGATTTCTTGCTTACAAAACTCCTGTTCGGAAGGACTCATATGATTAGCGCTAGCTTTTTGTGGCTTAGAAACATAATATTCTTTATATGGGAGGGCCAAAAAATAATTTTCCCTTGTCCAAAAGGAATCTGGACAGCTAGTTGTACATTCCTTTTTGAGTTTATTGGAAATCCCCTCAAGAGCGTGGGGACCATGTAATTCAGCATGCTTAACAATCTTGTTAATCTTTGTGAGATCCTGCAGACTTTGCTGAATCTGATCTTCGTCTGCTGGCTGCACATTAACTCGATAATCACTAGAGGATGGTAATTCAACTGTGCCTTCTTTAGTAGTGAATGTGACGGTTCCTTTGTCAAAAGTGACAGGCAGAAGTTTTTTCAAAAAATCTTGCCCTAGTAGAAAGTCGGACCCTGAATCAAAACTATACAAAGTGACTTTTACCTGTACATCATCCAAAAAGATAGGAAAATCTGGAGCTATATGATTTATTGCCATTAAATCTTTTGTGATAGCTCGCAAATTTACTTTAGTAGGTTTCCAATAATAGCTGGGAATAGCACCATATTTGCAGACACTACTCATAGCACTAGAGTCAATTTGGGCATCTAGAGTGTATTCCTTAATCTCGGGCAACTTAATCTTTATAGGAATCACTACTCTATCACCAATACCCATTATCTTGACATCTTCTATAAGAGGAACTGTTTCCTTATATTCAGAGGGAACATCTTTAAGGAGTAAATTTGCAAATTTAGAATTGCAATCATCATAATCTGCAACTAACATTTGCAATTTGGATGTTAGTTGAACCATTTCTGTCCTAGTATGATGAATCGAGGATTCTAAATCTTTGATCTTTATTTGAAGAGAACTGATTTTATCCATACCTTCGGATGGGTTTTCTACAATTCTTAGTGGCAGGAACATTGAATCAAATTCTTTTTCAATAAAATAATCATCTCCAAATATTTCTTTTTTCAGCTTTAGAGGGCAACTGATTTTCTAAGCTTTCTAATTTTTCTGTCAATCTTATTCTAGCAGTGAACTGTACTGGATCAAGCTGAGCTAATTCAGCTTTGACTGCTGCAATCTTCATTTGCATATTTTCAGAAGGATTGAAATGAAACATTTTTATATCAGGTGTAAAAGTTTCTTCTGAATTAGAAGAATCTGTATCTAAACTCAATTGCTTGATATCTGGAAAATCATCTGCAGAATCATAAGAAGAAGAGGAAGAACTTGACACCTCAAAATATTCACCATCAGAATGAGATATGGGATCCCATTCTCTTGGATCATGGATTGTAGAGAAGATATCCATAATTTTCATCTGCTTTTTATCCTTCTTTTCTCTACATGTATTTGCATAATGTCCTTCCTTACCACAAATAAAACAAGTAACTTTCTTGGAAGGTCTTGCCATTTTCTTAAATACTATCCTTTTTCTTTTAAAGCTCGTCTTGGATGGATAATATTTCTTTTTTCTGGGAATATATTTTCCTGGTTGGCAAGAACAATGATTTTTGGATTTTTTGGCAACCTTATACTTAGAATTTTTATGACATCCAAAATCATATGTTTCAGGAAAATTATTGCATAAATTGGTACTAACATACATCTGCTTTTTAAAATTATTTTTGGCCTTCTCAGCCACACATTCCTTTTGTAGAATAGTGACAATCAACTGATGTACTGCAGCAAATGACAGATTCTCAATATTGACTCTATTCAACTCAAAATACTGATTTATTAAATCAGGAATCTTTCCAGGCATAGAGGCAATATAGTATCTCAGGTAGGCAACATTATGAGGGTCTTGGGCCTGGTAAAGTAACTTTTGCATGGTACAAAAGTAGCTGGGCAGATAGTCAATGTTGCATAGTCTTTGAGATAGGAACATCTGGGCATGATGTGCTGAGTCCTCTGGTACTACACCAACAAATTCATGTTTCATGGCATCAAATAAAGCTTTCAAGGGATCTGTTTCATTCTCAAATATTTGGGTCATTTCCCTATCAGAAAGTTTATCCCACCATTGCTTGACAATACCAGTAAAAGACCAGACAATCTATGTAGCTATGTCAGACCAACTTCCTTTTGTTTCTGCCTTTTTCTGCAATGCCCAAGCATGAATGTTATGCAAAACATTAATTACCTCTTCATGACTCAAACAATCAATATTGATTAGCAAAGTATTTCCATATCCTTTGCTAGAGGAATTCTCAAATCTTGCGGTAGTAGTTTGCAGTTTTTCTGAGTATCTACCAAAAGGACTAGAAGCAGAGGCTTCATGTGCAGTGGTTTCTTCTTGGCCTCTATTAGCTTTGTGTGAGAAGAAATAGGGCTCATGTATATCTCTTTTAGAACTTGGTTCTCCTTGTGAAGGTTCCCCAGTGGTTCTAGAAGTACCTGTAACTCCAGACATGGCTAATATGTCTTTTTGAGCAGATGGTTGACCATTTTCAATCAAGCTTTTCAAACTTACATATTTCTTAGGCAATTTTTGGCTTTCAACAGAAGGAAATTCTTTTAGCTTGTTCTTCATTAAATCTGTTTTCTCTTTGGCTAAAGCTATTCCTTTCTGAATCTTTTCAAGCTTTTCTATACCAATATTCTCTACCCCCTTAAAAAGAATGCTCTTTTGGGAAGCTGAGGTTTCAGGAGCTGAGGAAGAGAATCTTAGCTTAGAACTGGATAAATCTACTTCTCTATAATGAGGAGGAGAAGTAGGTTCAGGTAGAGCATCTCTAAAGTGTTCTAAGGTCTTTGAAATAATACCCATATTTGAGTTTATATCATTCAAATGTTGGGTATGCTCATTCTGGGTTCCCAAGACTTCATTATAACCAGAATGCATCTTCTTAATATGTTCCTTTACTTCTAAGACATCCCGTGCAAGGTCATCAATATTCTGTAACATGCACATAATTTGATAATTTGTATAATTGTGCATCTTTTCTGATTCTAACTGATCTGGTTCTGTTACAGGCTTAGTATATAACCATTGCATATCAGCCTTAATAGTCCAATTTTTAAATGTTCTTCTTGAACTTCCAGTATCCAGATACCTTTCATTAATCTGGGCAGATATTTCCTGTTTAGCTCTGGGAAGAGAGAAGCTTTTTATATCAGGTATCATAGCCTGGGATTCATGCTTTGGGGATTCAACCTGGAAGGTTGAAGGAGATAAAGGAACACAAAACTGGCAGTCATTACCTATATGGGAGGTAGATTTTCTGGGACTTTCTCTGGCAGCAGAAGAAGAAGGATATATGAAAGATAGACTTCTGGGCATAGCTGAAGTAGATGTTTGAGAAATAGATCAGTTATCTCTACCCCCAAAAAATGGAGATCTATGCAAAGAGGACATAGATCGAGAAAGAGAAGGAGTAGTGAATTTGAGACCAGTATTTCCATTGGAATGTTGGATAAGAGATAAGTGCTGAGGAGCCTTGGATGTTTGCAGTTGAGGATATTTTTGTGCAAGAGGAGTATAAGTACTGCCCCATTCATCAGGGAGAGTACAGGCTGCAAACCTTATCTGCAGGGGTGTAGTGTTACCAGGGCCAACAACAACACCTTCTTTCAGGGCTCTTTCTTTCAACTTAGGATGCAATGTATGCATGGTAGAGGAAACAAATCTAATACACATAGAAGCATGTAATTGAGCTATCTCGGACTGAGGAGCGACATCAAAACCATGGAACTGAATATATGCATGGAGGAATTCATTAATATATGGATCAGTTAAAGAGACTTGATATCTGGGAATGACAGAGGACCAGGCAGGGCCATTATTAAGAGGACTCTAGAATCCACCTATTAAAGCATCATTGAACTGATTCATGCGGGTATCAAGGACACATGTCAGGCAAGAAGTATTTAGGCCTGGGCGAACAAGAGGATTTATGCCAAAATGAAGCATACCCAGATGGATATATATATATATATATATATATATATATATATATAACTGCTGGTGCAGTAGAAAAAGAATGTGGTAATGAAACTCCTTGACCATGCACCTTAAACTATTGAGAAAAGAAATTTACTTCTACCCTCAAGATTCTGATACTTGCCATTGGTTGAGAAAATGAAAAACTTACTGTAGCCATAGTCCAATTACATAGGAATAGGAGAAACATTTCAGTATTCTCCAATTACATGGGAATAAAGACTGATAAGGCTGACGTCAAGGGTTCTTCACATGGGAATAAGTCTCACCTCAAGTTTGAACTTTGAACATCATCATAAGTTATATGGAAGCAGTGAAGAATTCACAAATCCAAGTCAAGCTCCTGAACAGGAAAAAAAAAAAGGTTCATGAAATGCCTTTACTAGGAAGTGGCAATTTATCAGAATAGCCTTTACTAAAAATAGCCTCTTACTAGGAAGTGGCAATTTATCAGAAATGCCTTTACTAAATATAGCCTCTTAGTATTCTTGGCCAAAATCTACTTTAAGCTTCCAAAACTTTGACCACCTGCTTGAACATAAGCATAAATATCCCCTCAATCTAATAGATTGTGCTATACCAAAACTGGATTGTAATGACAATTAGTCACCCAGTGAAGTCCCTAAGCTCCCTAAAATATTTGATTATTTCATGCGAAAGAAAAATAAACACTTAGAACTTACGCTTATCCGCCATTATAGTTTTTTCTTCACTAAAAACTTGAGGTCGTTCCAGAATTCACAAAAAATAGTTTTCTGATCAAAAGTAGCTTGATCTTAGCATGCAAAGAGATGAATTTCAGAAAAAGCAGCCATCTCCATGATCGTTTTCAAAAGAACATTGATTAAGGTAATCCTATGTACCTTTTATCAAAAATAATGATTTCTTTTGAAGAATGTGGAATTTACATGGTGCGTGACCCTAAGGGTACTCGAACTATGGCACATAGATCATTTACTTGTAACCTAGGCAACACATACTAAGCCTCTACTATACAACAATGTTAGTATTCACACATTACATTCTTGACAGTTACTCACAAATCGTTGCAGTCCGCTAATAGAAAATGGTAGATGATGTAATGGCTATATGTATCTCACACATTTATTTTCTGGGAATTTCTTCACCTGCATATTGGTAGGAAGCATACCCTACAGCTCCAGAGTAAATAAAGTTATATCGTGTTCTAAAGGTGTACCATCGGATAATGTTATCAATGATCATCGGTTAGTATTGGAAAATAATTATTTGCTACGCAAGTATTCATGATTGAACAGATGTGAAAGAAAGCAAAACAAAAGATACAAAAAGGTATTTGCACTAGTCTCTAGAAAACTTTAGCCCCCTATTATCTCATGAGTGCATCATCTTCTTAGCAGTAGACCTTATTGCAATAGGACAATATGTGATGGTAGCTGTGAATCTGCACTTCATTAAAAGGAATAATGAATTAAGTTGACATATGGGGCAATAATAGCAACTTGCATATATATGGGGAAATGCTAGAAAAGTGTATAGTAACCCCTGTTGATAGACGTGCCTTAAATGTCTGATTGTATACTATACCGTATCCGAACAATTTTTTAAGAAGTAACAATCAAAGACAGACTCTAAATGCTGAGAGACACAAGATGACGGCACTCAAAATACCAACGGTTCTCCACACTGACACATCTACTAGATGTCACTAATACTCCATCAAAGGTGTAGTCAAGGTTATCAAGTTATTACAGGAGCTAAGATGATAGAATATTGGATGCCATATTAAGCAGCATGAAATATCTAAACACAAGCCACATCTATGAAAATCAGTGAAATTAGCCAGGCAAAATTAGACATGCGATAGAATGGAGATGCAACTAGAAAGAAATTCTACTGAAAGTGACATTTAAGGCATAAGTAGCAGCCTTTGCATGTGCTTGTACCATAAGTAGCAGCAAAGATCAAACAATGACAGAAAATGGTACCATTTTCCAGCCCAAAACCAAATAAAATTTCAACGCCATCAACCAAGGAAGGACCCTGGATCCTTAATATCAAAAATCAAATATGGGGGTAAATTTCGAGCAGAAAAAAATGGATCTAGCAGTTTCTATTTCTTCACAAGTGAATTGAGAATCCATTGTGAGCAGCATAATTCCGGTACAATTAATTACTGTAAAAATATAAGAAAATTATAACAAATTTGTAGCATCAAATATAACAAAGCTGAATTTATATCCCTTAGATTTCTTCTTTCTATAGCCTCGAAGAAAGGGTTAAAGAAATTATAGGTGCTGGATAATTCAAAGCCTGTCATTGATTTGGCTTCCAGAAAAAGGCATAGTGAATTTGTCCACTTGCATCCTTTGCTACAGGATGGATATTCGGGAGGCAATTACTTCTTTCAAATGGCTCTTTCAGTCATGTTCTTAGGGAACTCGAACAAAAGGCAACGAGTTGTCTAAAGAAACTCTCGTGTTGCCAGTTGGTTCTTTTGGTACTTGAGAGTTCATGGTTTTGATCCTTATGAGTTCATGGTACTTATGAGCTCCTGGTACTTACGGTACTTATGAGTTCATGGTTTGTAAGGAATTTTTGCCATAGTCATCTACTTGTTTTTTTCATTATTTTTCTTTGACTGTAAATGTTTAATTGGACTGTTTATTTTTTATGTCCCTTTTTTTAGGGCAGGGGTATGTGTCTATAATGTTTTGAACAATGGGGTAAGGGTGATGTAAATTTAGAAGTGAAGGTGAAGAGGATTGTTGTCAGTTTTTTTGTATGCTCCTGGAAGCCAGATCAGTCACATTCAAGACCAGAATATGTATATTCACTTCTCATGAATATAATGGCTTTTTTCCTTTGGGGTTAAATTATAATTATGTGTGTGAGAGAAATGGGGTTATAATGGGTGGTTGGGAGGAACGAATGGTAAGCTCCTCATCCAGGTTCAATTCTCACAAGTGACATGACGAACTTTGATGTAATAGATGGAATACTTTAATGTAATAGATGGAATATGTATATTCCATATTGATGTAATAGACAGAATATGTATATTCCCCATATGAAATATAAGAAAACAATAACAAAAACAGTAGCACATAAATTTTAAAATACCTGTTTATCCATACTTTCATACCATCTACAATAATACCTTAAGAGCAGTCTGCATGCACAAGAATGCACGTTGATATTACTTTTTTAAATTTCAAATGTGCAAGCTTCCTCAAATGTTAAAGTGGAAAAGGTAAGAAATGAACTTGAGAAACAAGCAGATGATCTAAGGAAGAATTTAAGAAATCCCTTGTTGCTTTCAAGGAACAGGCTTCCAGAATGCAGGAAATTTCAAAAGGATGTCTATGCTGAAAAAGCAAAGATAGTGTTAAAGGATACGACAGAGCGGTTGAAACTATAGTCAGAAAATATGAGAGTGGTTTTAACTTCAACTGCAAAGGAAATCCGTGTAAAGGGAAAAGAAAATTTGTCAATTTGGGTTGAAAATGTTCCTGAGACTATGAAGGATGTAGCTGAAACTGCTTTTGGTGTTCACCCAAATGATCTTAAAAACCAGTCTAATGTTCATGACTTTTGCCTTGGTATTCCATATGGTAAGAGTGCTAATTTTTTCAATATTATGGTGTTTATGTTTATGATATTCATTTTCCAGTTAGCACTACAATCTTGCCATGGTAGATATGATATTGAAATGAGAATGCAAAAAACATTACACATCAATAATACTTGGAAGTATCATTCTGACCAAGCAAACTATGAGAGCTCTTTTTTGTTGCTATAAAATCAGTTGTTGAAACTGTTCACGTGATGCAGGTGCACTTATTTTTTTTGGGGGTTTTCTTTCATTTCTCATAACTGGAAGCATTCATGCTATTCGTTTTGGGGTCATCCTAGGTGGGATACACCTAGCTGTGAGCATTTCTAGCCTTAAGGCCAGGAAGAAGGGTGATTCATCCATTCCCTTTGTGAAAGGACAAGTTCTTTAGAGACCTCTCTAATAACAACCTTATTTTTTCCATTTGTTTTAAGCTTGATAGTAACAAAATTTTGACTATTTATATCATGGCCAATAGAATGCTAGATTTGAAAATGGACATATAAGCTAATTAATATGTTAGTGACATGTGACTATATTAATATTATTATATTGAGGCTAGGGGTTAGGTATTTAAGTCCATTGTTGAAATGATTTGTATTGGAAAAAAATTACCAACGGTCCGGGTATTGGTACATAGGAGAATTGGTGAAAATATTGGCAAATAGACAAATTGTGGCAAGCATTAAAAATTAGAAGATATCTATTTTTCTCAAAACTGAAAGAGGATTAATGTCATTCTCATCTCTCTTCAATTTTACACGCTGGAGATAAGTTATTTTAAGACTGATATGAAATGTTGAACCTTTATTTCCTGATGAAGAAACCTTTACTCTGCCTTTTAAGCAGCTATTGATTATGAAGCCCTACTGTAGGATGAAGAGAAACTCTTCCTAAGACTACTCCTGCTGTAAGAGGTTCATACTTGATGAAGTAAAAATTTTGATAACAAATGATGAATTTCTTTACTGTTGGATTGCTCTTATATCACAAGAATTCAACGACTATTTTGAAGAGAATGCCACTGAGTATAGATTTAAATTATAATTCTCATACTTAATAAAACATCTTTAGGAGACATCGCAACTTCATCAATCTAGAGGTAGGCTTTGCTGGGACTTCAAGAAAGTGAATAAGCTACCAACAGTTGGTCCAATTCCAGGCATTGAAATTTACTCAAGATCTGTTCATAATAATTAAGAAAACATGCCTCTAAAATTTGCATTTTCAATTTCTGGAGAACAAAGATTTTCATATTATTGACTCATTACTATATGAAAACTAACATCTGCAAATTTGGTTCAAAATGCAAGTTCCACCATCCAAAAAATAGGTTGGAAACCTTAAAATCAGAGGATAATGTTGATGGAAGTGAGGTACTCAAGTCAGTCTGTGTTTTCATCCATTATTTTTTGTCTTCCATTTAATATGATATGTAATCAGTCCTTAAATTTATATGCTCTTGCCTTTGCAGGTCAAACCTGTTGTTGTTTCACTACTAGAGAGGCCTGGGAACCTGAGTGCGTTGTAACATACTCAGTGATGAGTTTTTTGTTTTCATGTTCTACAGTTGTTTCTAATCGGATTATATTTTTGCTTTTGGAACTATTGGTTTACTGAATTTCTTGTTTTAGATCTCATTTTTTTATCAAGAGAGGTATTTGCAAGTATATGGTGCCAAGTGTAAGTTTGATCTTCGAAATCAATAAGGGGATGGGGATGCTGCTGTAACTGTAGGAACATAGGAACAAGGGGTTTCTGGAGTTGTAAATGGAAAAACAATGGTTACACCTATAAAGCTTGCTATCATGCATAATTACAAGGGCTTACCAATTAGACCTATGAGTATTTGTTTGGATTTATCTATTGCTTAATGTATGGATAAAGGAGTCTGTCATTAGTAATTGCGAATTAATTTTTTGTCATTTCATATTCACTTTGAGTTACTGTGTTATATGGTTATTAGTGCCGTCTAGATCTCTCCAATGATGAAAACCTAGGTTGGACTTCCCTGCTTGACGTAATTCATTGGAATATGGTTGGCTTCATTGCCTTCTGTGTCTATACTTGTGGTTTTGTATTGAGATTGTTTGGGCTTGCTGTTAGTGTTTTTAACTTCTAAGAATGCTTTGGTTTTGCTTTGCTCTAATTATGTGTTGAACATTTTTTAAAAATCGATGCCTATTATACAATTTCAAGGACTGCCATAACTCCTCACATAATTATTTAAAGGGTGCTAGCTCATTGGAAGAGCACCTGCCATGTAGGAGGTTGGTGGTTCGATTCCACTGTACCCTAACATGAATTATTCAATGATATTGTAGATTTTTTTAATTAAATATTTTTATATTGATTTATTTTAATGGTGAGATATTTTTCTGGATTCATTGTTTTATATTGTCTCTATAGAGACAATAGATAATATTAAAGACATTGTCTCCATAAAGACAATATGTCTTTAATTCCAACTATTGTCTTTGGAGAGACAAAAATGAAATTGTCTCAAGTTAAGACAATTTACCCAAAAATTGTCTTAAAACCCCCCTTTGTGTTGTAGTGCAACTATTGTCTCTGGAGAGACAAAAATGCTTATGTTATATATTGTCTTTATAGAGACAATATTTTAAGACAATTTAATTTTAAGACGATTTAATTTGAGACACCCGCTTAAAGACAATATTTAAGACAATACACAAGTTTTCGTTTGTCTCAAATTAAGACAATTCACCCAAAAATTGTCTTAAATATTGTCTTAAAACCTCCCTTTATGTTGTAGTGCTAGAGATTTTGCTGCAACTCTCATTCTTGCAACTTCTTTGTTGCAACTTCTTCCTGACATCTTTGAATCTAAATTGTCATCATGGCACTACAATTTTCTCCTACTCCTTGGATTTGTGACCATCTTCCCCATGCTGTCTTTACTTACAGTGGATGCTCTGGCCACTGATTTCTCTCATTTTACACTCATTTTTAAAGTCAAGAGAGACAAATTTATGAGGGTAAAGAAGTTGGAGGTAATGGTAAGGATTCAGATGGTCATGCCCATGGATCCAATACCATAGATATAGATAAATAATATTGCAGGTTTCACCTTAGGCTCGTTTCTCTACTATAATATAATACTTTAATGTATCGTTATGCTTGTTTTAGTTTTTATCTATAGGTAGGCAAATATGGATGTTACATGTGTGTTTGGTGGATCTTTTGTCTACCTTTGTTTCCAAGTGTGAGAGAGAGAGATGCGAAAAAGGGGAGCGCTTCATATCTGCACATACATGGCCTTCTTGGTGGGGATGGGGGCTTCCTTTTTCTTCTAGAAATGGGCTTGAAATTACCATACTGTGGCTTTCTTTCAATTGTTGGTTAAGCCATGGATCATTGTCATGCTATTTGTTTATTTAAATTATATGTACTCAACGGCTCTTTCAAACCTTGTTCTCTTGGCCTTATTTTTCATATCCCAGAGGTTTTTCAACATAAACCTCTTCCATCAATACTCCATTTAAGAATGTTGATTTCACATCCATTTGGTAAACTTTCCACTTGTGTTGTGCTGTTATGGACAACACTGCTCTTACTGTTTCCATTCTTGTAACTGGTGCAAAAGTTTCCTCATAGTCTCTTTCTTGTTGCTGCTTGTAGCCTTTGACAACAAGTCTAACCTTGTGCCTTTCAATATTATCTTTGAAATTGCTTTTGGTCTTATAAACCCATTTCACTCCAATTACTTCTTTGCCTTTTGGGAGATCAACTAGTTCCCATGTCTTATTTTTCTCTATTGCATTTATCTCTTCATCCATATCATCTATCCATTTATTTTCTTTTACTACTTCTTCAAAATGAATAGAATCCTCTACATGAAATTACAATGCAAATAAAGAGTTCATACCTTCATTATTTTCCTCTTGCTTATAGATTTCATTCAGACTTCTGAATCTGGTTCCTCTTTCACTTGCTGAACTTGTGCTTGTAGAAGCACTCAAATATGCTCCTTGTGATGTGCTTGGAGAAGCACTGCCATCACTTATCAAGGGTGTTCTCATGCCTGCTTGTGGTGTCCCTTGCTGTCCTTGTGTTTGTGGAGGTGGTGCTGCTAATGAGGTATTTCATTCAGCCATTTCTTCCTCATCTTCATCATGAGACAAACAACTTTTTACATTTACTTTTTTCTCAATGCTTCCATCCCAAGCTTCTTCCTCAATAAACTGTACATATTTTCTTATCATAAATTTCTCGGTGGATGGGTTATAAAATCTGTATGCTTTGGATTCTTCATTGTATCCAACAAATATGCACTTCTCCCCCTTATTGTCCAACTTCTTTCTTAGCTAATATGGAATGTGTGCATAAGACACACAACCAAATACTCTCATGTGGGTGAAAAACTTTTTTATGCCACTCCATGCTTCTTCCAGAACTCTGTTCATCACACTCTTTGTTGGGAACCTATTCAAAACATATGCTGCACAATGTACAACTTCAGCCCAATATTCATTTAGCAAATGTTTTTCCTTCAACATGCTTCCTACCATATCCATGATGGTTTTGTTTTTCCTTTCATAAACTCCATTTTGCTATGGTGTATACCTTGCTGTAAATTGTTTGTGAATTCCATTTTCTCTGCAACAACGCAGAAATTATTTGGAGATATATCCTCCTTCTCTGTTTGTTCTTAAGATTTTAATATGCTACCACACTTTGATTCTCAACAAGAGCCTTAAAGTGGCAGAACTTCTCAAACACTTCACTCTTCAACTTCAAGAAATAAACCCATGTTTTTCTTGTGTAATCATCAATAAATGTCAACATAGTGTGGCTGCATGCTAATGATGGTGTTCGCATTGGTCCACATAAATCATAATGGACTATTTCTAAGGGTGCCTTTTCCCTTATGCTCTTTCCTGATGGAAAGATTTCTCTATGTTGTTTGCCCAAGATGCATCCTTCACATAGGTTGTGTGGCTTTTCAATCAATGGTAATCCCTTTACCATTCCTTTTCTGTGCAACAAGTTTAGACCTCCAAAGTTGATATGTCCAAATCTTAGGTGCCATAACTAGTTTTCATCTTTTGCTTCTCTTTAGTAAGTCTCTTATGTAACTACTGCCATTGCAACTTGTTTCTTCAAATCTGCTCTCATCTTGAGAGGAAAAATTTTGTTTCTTGTCATCTTCACTTGTGCAATCCTTTGTTTGCTTGGTGGTATGTCCATGATGGTACATACATCATCTTCAAAGAACACATTGTAGCCTTTCTGAATGAGTTGTCCAATGCTCAAAAGGTTACACTTCATACCAGGTACATAGTAAACATCTCATATGGCACTACAAGGAAAAGACCCTCTAGCAAATGTTTTTGAGGAACCACAAAGAAAAATACCCCATACATCTGTTTCTAAAGGAGGTTACTAGAGGAGGTTGGAAGGCAGAGGGTTTTGTAAATGTTTTCCTATCGATGCTCCTATCGTTAAAACTCGCCCCGGTGCTCTCAAAAAAATAAAGCACTAGTGCGGCCAAAATCATTGGCACACCGGACATCGTGCACTCCATACACACATGCCAGGTGCATCATAATATAATAGATCACTGGTGCCTCACAACTTGTCTGCGCCGGTGCATTATAAAACACAACGCCAACACCAAAACCACGTGGTGCGGTAGACAGAAACCGCACCAGTGCATCATAAAAAATGCGCCAAAACACAAACCGACCAGTGCGTTTGCAGCAAACAGTACCGGTGCGCCTATAAATAACGCACACCGGTAAAAGGTTAAATTAAACAACAAAAAACCTGGATTTTTCAGTTTTCCAGTGTTCTTGAGCTATCAATTACCGGTACGCATGATACCATAGAACGCATCGGTGTGCACCGAACATTGGCACACCGGACAACGTGCGCAAAGTACACACCGCCAGGGCGTCCAATTACTATAATGCACCGGGGCATCAATGCTCTTCCACGCCGGTGCATCATAAAACACAGTGCAAAAACATAAACGAACCAATGCGTTCTTCTCTACGAGCACTAGTGCGCCAGAAAAAACATGCATTGGAATAGCGTTATATAAAAAAAAAATGAAGGCCAAAAAACCGGTGCTTTGCGATTATTACACACTGGTGCTTTACCATTACACCGCCCCGATGCATCATCAAATTTTCGCGCCGAAACTGAAACATCCTGGTGCGCAGTTAGGGAAACGCCCCGGCACATTATAAACAACGCGCCAAAATTGATACCACCCGGTGCGGTTTTATTTAGCCGCACTGGTGCGCTTATAAAACCCCGCACACCGGAACAGGGTTAATAAAAAAAATTACGGTCGAAAAAACTTCATTATTCACTTTCCTCAGTGCTCCAGAGCTCTCAAGCCCGGGTGCTATTTACATATTTATGAGCCGCCCTACCATCGGTGCTCTCATTGCACCCATTACACGCACTGCTGCTCTGCATTGCCAACCAATATGCAGCTTGTATTTTGAAAAACAGTGGGCAAATTTTATTTTCCAAATTTTGCAGCCAATATGCCTCCTCGACCGTGAAATGTACAGGTATTTTTCTAGTTTTTCTATAATTAAGCCTTTTACCGGATTAGATATTGAAATAAACTTAAAAATAACCATTAAAATAAAATAAAAAAATTGTCGCGCGGTGCGCTCGAGCTGTTCGGCTCACACCGGTAGCGGTGATACCTGTAAAATTTACAGGCAGCACCGCTACCAGTGGTAACGGTAACCGCACCGTTTCCGGGGCGGTGCCGGAAGGCGCCCCAAATAATTTTAAATTAAAATTAAAAAAGAAAAAGGTGGTGTGCTCATTTATCTAGGCGCACCGTTGACCCTGGCAATCACAGTGCAGTGCGTTGACTGCATTTTTCGCCTCGGTTTATGTCAGCGCACCGCATTTTGCATTCCAAGAGGGTCAACGATGCAGCTAGGTAAAAGACTGCACCATCAACTATGTCATTGGCATGAAGTCGGTGCATTGACATGACTATACGCGTCGGGGCGTATATTTCAGTCAGCACACTGCTATTCTGAATTATATACAGTCCACGGTGCTTGAAAAATAGACATCGGCACCGAAGCTGGTGCAGTCTGTTTCATTAGCGGCCTCGAGGATGGTGCGCTAAAATATTAGAACGCACCGGCACCGGTGTGTGACTGTTTTTATCGAGCACCGACTTGTATGTACGTTTTTTTTTCAAAAAAAAATTATATATGTATATTTATAAATACATTTCTGTTTTAATAAAAAAAAAATATTTAATATGGCAATGATTCAAAGAGAACAGGAGAAACAACAACAACAACAAGCAGACCAGTATGACATGATTCGCCAATGGGAGGTGAGAAAGAGGGAGAGAGATGGATGCCCTTGTCCTATTACTGCAGATACGCAGGAGATCCTTAAACAGGTAGGCCTCCTCAAGTTCTATGAGGAGGCTATTTCCGGCCTAAAGGCCCATAGTGTGCTTTTGAGACATCTTATCGGCATGTGGAATGCCCACCGATAGGATTTTCAGGTTGGTCCTGACCAGTGGTACACACCCACTAAGGAGGACATTTATTTTATTACAGGACTATCGAGGAGAGGGGTGTATTTTCCCTCATTCCCAAACATGCCACCTGGTTGTGTAGCAAGGAGTTAGTTAGTTTACTCCCAAAGATACATTGGAGCACATGTACTCTCTCCTTCAAATTTTTAGGTACCTGGAGGTCAGTTATGTATAGGTGCTTTTGGTAGACATGAAGTGCAATGCCTCTCTATTATCTCTTCGATCATTTCGCACAACACTAGTGACAAGCAACGCATTAGTTGCTCGCTTTTATATTACATTGATTCTTTAGTACAACAGCCACAACTTGTTAGGTGGTCTACCATTTTTTTTTGACAGTTTTGTACGACCTTAGATAGATTTCGTGCTCATGCACAAGGGAGGGTCAACTTCCCTTTTTCTTCAGAGCTGTTTTGTTTATTTTTTGAAAGGTTTCCAGAGATGAGACCTAGTTTTGTTCGACAACCTCGTAGGCCAATGTTGCAGGCCCGGATGCACATGTGGGGGCAGATGATGCCCAAGAGGGGAGACACTATGTTTCCAGTGAGGATATCACATGATTCGCTGGACTTACTAGCCAGCGTTGGCCGGCTATATCCCTTCATTATGGTCCCATGTCCTTATGCTGGACTAGATTGGCGAGGGTGTCCCAACATCCTCTTCACTCCTGATGAGCCACCAGATGATAGAGGTAATATTAATGTTTTATTTATATTTATTCTAACATGTTCTTTAACTTGTTTTTATTAAATTATGTAATGAAATTGTCTAATTATTGTTGTGTACTTGTATATATTTTGCAAACATTGGGTCTTTTGATGGCGATGAGATTCTAGATCCACCACATGATCCAGGTGTCGATCCTGATGATTACGATTAGGAGATGGTTGATGCGCCAGATTAGGATGAGGCCGGTGGCACAACAGAGAGACGTGCTGATCCTCATGCGCCTCATGGTGCACCGGTACCACCTTTTTCTAGGCGTGGTCAACCAGAGACCATATACCGGATGGAGTTGGGCAGCCAACTCTGTGGATTGATTTCAAATGCGGGCATTAGGCCCGCTCATTACAGAGAGATACAGGGCGATGATAGATTGATATGGATGTGGAGAGGCATGTCGCGTGACATGTACGACCTGATGTAGCATGTCGTAGGAGCTACGATAGATGTTACACGATTTAGGAGGATTGTCTGTAGCTATAGGCATAGTCGAGCTGCAGCACGTGATGGACAATTTTCCATCAGCCACTTAGATGCATCTCGTGATCGTTCACCTCGCGGCACACATGATGATTAGCATGAGGCTCCATTGCTAGCATCTGACATTATTCATCATGGAGATGAGGCTGGACCATCGGCCACATCTAGTCAGCAGCCTGCAACATCCACCATGAGTACTAGTCACGATCATCATGAGCAGGCTAGACCACCGACCGCCAAGGCTGCAGTACTATTGACTGAGTAGGCCGCCTCCACTACTACTGCGCCTCATATTGATCATGTTGTACTACCACCAGTCGATGCATCCATCAGTACCAGTGATCATCATGATCATGAGCAGGCTAGTCGACCATTGACTGTCAAGGCTGCACCCAGCATTACTGAGCAGGCCGCATCCACTTCTACTAATGTTATTGATGTTGTTATACTACCACCAGCGCTTGATCCATGACATGATATATATATATATATATATATATATATATATATATATCTATATCTATATCTCTATATATATATATATATCTATATCTATATCTATATATATATATATTTGTCAGGAGGGAAACCGGTAACGAAAACCATACAATCACATCTGCCACCCAAGATCACATCGCACTACTGCCAATGAAAACCCCCCTGGCCGGCATCATTCCCCACCAACAATACACAACAAGTTTCATAGGCTTACGCCTAACAGGCTCCTCACGGGGTTTGAACTGGTGACTTTTACAAACGAGTGCCTTAACAGAACACTCAATCACCAACAAGCCACCACCCCTTGGGTATGACATGATTTATATTACAGTGGTATATTTTTAACATTATTCAGTTACATATATATGGTCCTTGTTTTTTATGTTCATGTTGCAATTGTACTTAATTTTCATGTTGATGATCATCATGATGTGGCGCATATTGTTAGTCATGTTAGATATGTTCATTTAATGTTTAGCTTGCAGATAGATGTGTATATGTGATATACGCATGAGTTAGTTGACATTATATTGAGATGTATATTTGATGTTTGTGTTGTGATGATGTTAATATATATTGTTAATTTGATGTTAATTGAATGTGTTTATTAGTCGAATATGATGTTTCTACGATGGTTATCATGATCATGATGATGTTTATTAATTAATTTAATATTATTAAATAACCATGATATTTATTAAATATTATGTCGTGAATGTAATTGTAATTTAAATTTTAATTCTATGTAAAATTGTAAAATTGTATTTGTATTTGTACTAATTGTAATTTTAAGTGTAATTGTATGTAAAATATTTATTAATGTAACATTTTAATTGTAATTGTAATATTTAATTTATTGTGAAATGATTGTAATTGTATATATGAAAAATTGTAAAATTGTAATTGTAATTCTAATTGTATGTAAATTTCACAAATTGTAATTGTATTTGTAATTGTAATTTTAATTGAATTGTGTGTAAAATATTTGTAAAATTTTAATTTTAATTGTAAATGTAATTCTATGTAAAATTGTAAATGTAATTGTATTTGTAATTGTAATTTTAATTGAATTGTCTGTAAAATATATGTAAAATTGTAATTGTAATTGTAAATATAAATATATGTAAAATTGTAAATGTAATTGTATGTAAAATTAAAATTGTAATTCTAATTCTAATCGTAATTCATGTATGTGAAATTAATGTAAAATTGTAATTGTAATTTTAATTCTAAATGTAATCGTAATTTTAATTAATGTAATTGTATGTAAAATTTTAATTCTATTAATGTGAAAATTTTAACTGTATTAATGTGAAATGATTTTAATAAAATATTTAAATTTGTAAATTTGCAAATAATTGTAAAATAACAATCTAGAATAATACGAATTTTTGTAACATAAAGTTTAGAAAATAATGAAAATAAATTCATGTACTTTATAATTATCATTATTTTATTATGATCTTACACATAAAAAGTTTAGAAAATAATGAAAATAAATTCATGTACTTTATAATTATCATTATTTTTTATGATCTTACATACAAAAAAAAAAAACTTTAAAAAGTCTGGTGCGCTTATTATCTTAACAGGCCCCGGTGCGTAGTATTAATAAAACGCACTGGTGCGTCACATTTACGTGCACCGGAAACGAATAAATGCAAATAAAAAAAATGTCACTCTATTTTCTTTAAGTTTAAAAAAAGCGGTAATTTGAAAAATGGGCGGAAAAATATTTTCGAAAATCTATTTTGATAAAATAATTCTTTAAATACTAAAGAATTTTCATTATTTCACTATTTTTGCTAAAACTTTCCAATCAGATTTTTGCAGGAGACAGAGTTGGAGCAAGAGAGCATGAGGGCACTATGGATGGCGAAATACGTTCCAACAGAAGTATTCAGCCAATCAAAAACCAAAACTCTGGTGATTTAAGTCCTTTATAATAGAATTTTAAACCATTGGTAATTAAATTTAATTCTTTTTTTTACTTTTTTCTACAGTTTTTTATTTTTTCCTGCAGTTTTATCCATTTTTACCCTGAACCATTTATTTGTTTGTTTTTTCACTTTATTCTCCCTATTTCTGTGATTTTAGAATTAGGGTTTTTCATTTTAGATTGATGTCGAACTCACAGGACAACTTGCATAGTCGGATCCCAATCCATTCGGCAATTGCGTGAATTTTTGAAAAAATAGATTTTTCTTTATCGGTGCACCCTGCGTAATCCACCGCATCGGTGCTCTGTATTATTACAGTGCACCATGCAAGTTCTGTGTCGTAAAAAATTGAAAACACTTTTTTAATTGCGTGCGCCAAATTTGAAATAGGGCACTGGTGCTCTCTTTAACTAGGAAAGCACCGTACGGTGTATTACACCATTTTTGCGGTGCGTTTATAATACCCCACGCACTGTTAGGTTTATTACAGTTTTTTTTCGGTGCATTTATAATACCGAACGCACCATACGGCGTATTATATTGTTTGGTGGTGCGTTGTTAATATATCCATGCACCAGCGAGAGTGTGGATTTCATGAAAGGCGCACTGATGTCTCGAGATTTATTTTCTAACTGAAAATTTGAGAATTTATTTATAAATATATTAATGAATGATATGCTACAGGTTTCAGTTTGATAAAGAAATGACTGACAAGATATCAAGTAACAAAAATATTGTTAACACATCAAGAAAAGAAAAGAAGACAAGTGTTTTGTAAATTCTTTATAAAAAATATTACTTTTGAACTATATGTAATTTTAGCTAATATGTATTTTTTACTGTGTATCATGCAAAGCCACAAAATGACGAAGCTCGATATGATTATTTTTTATCTATGACCAAAAGAGCATAAAAGTTTAATGGAAAAATTGCAAAAAGATGAATCAGGTGAATGAAACAATACTATTGATCCAATATGAGTTTCTTTTTTTAATTATCATTAATAATATACTTAAAATAATTAGATAACATGTGTCAAACACTCTACTAATTCGCATTTGTTTAATGTTCTATAGGGACCAAAAACTCATAAAAGGAATGTTGTTCTAAGAAAATAAAAAACTAGAACATGCAAATGAAAATGAATTTCTCCTTGGCTCATCTAGAGTGGTGCTGGAAGTTAACGAAAGGGGGAAATTTTTTTACAAAAGTTTGAGGTATCTAGTGGAACGAATAGAACAACGTGCTTCAAATGTAATATGTAATCATTGAATTTTTCGATCATTAGGTACAATAAATAAACAATTTAGCATTAAATATTAATTTTCAAGAATTTTCTTACAGAAAAGAAAAGAAAATGGGACCCATTCAACACATAAAACAAGACGAAAAGGAAGAAAATGGTTGATCTCTAAGTTTGTGAGTAATTATTACTTCCTTATAACAACTTAACTAGATTTAATTTTTATATTTTTTAAGTTGTTTTACAAAAATCATCATTGAATGTCTTCAAACATGTGCTAATATACAAAGAAGAATCATCAGACGAATTGATTGAAATTGGGTTAAATATGGGTTGTGAGTATATGTTGGCATAGCATAATTTAATTGTGGAATTTGTAAGCATCTATCAATCTTGTTTTAATTAGCTCCGTCTATAATTAATAGAACAAAAACATCTTTTATATTAAATATATGATTTGTTATGGGGTATAAAACTTGCAGGAAACAAAGTATGGAACTGCACTAAGAGATGAAATTTTTAAAGATGGCATGGTACATGGTTTTGAAAGAATGTGTATAGCTTATGAGTCAATTGTTGCTATGGTACGTCATTTTTCTTTTCGATTTACATTGATGTATATTATTTAATATTGAAATTTTCATTATTCTCACTAATGTATATACACTCATTTCAGTTTATTTTTATGTTTGTAGATGGAAAATGAAGAAGAAGAAAACAATCAACGCCATGAACACAACATTCCTGAAAATAACCCAAGTCATGGAAGTAGCTCTGGCAGTGACAGCAGTTGAAGCGAAGAATGATGATCACTATGTAATTTGGATATCAAAGCAAGGCGTTATATTTTTTGAAATATGTCTGTGAAATCAAACATTTTGTTTAATGTAATGGACATAGTGTCCCAATTGAAAGACAAAGGGATACGAATAATTGTCCCATTTTGTATGATAAAGACTGTCTTATTCATATATATATATATATATATATATATAATCATAATATTTGTTTTAATTTATTTTATTGCGTTCTCCATTGTTGTTCTCAAATGCATTAATAAAAATTTAATTCATATGAATATTGTTATAAGATTATATATATGTGTCGACTTTTGATGAATAATGAATTTAAAACAATCACAATAATTGGACTGTCAGAGGTGGATGTTTAAAAAAAAAACAAAATGAAACCCGATGCGTTTATGTGTCTATATGCACCGGTGCATTTATGATTCTATGGGCACCACACTAATACCATTCCAGTTATAAATATCGGTGCATTTGTGTGATACTACGCACCGGGGCATTTATGTATCTATAAGCACCGGTGCATTTGTAGATGCCATGTGCACTGCACGAATACCGATACCAATTATAAATATCAGTTTATTTCTGTGATACGGAGCACCGGTGCCTCATAAAGATACACACATTGGTGCGCTTATACGACCTATGGGCACCGCTCAAATCCCAAGACCAATTAGAACGACCTCATGCGTTGTATCACCAACACCAGGCCCAGTGCTGTTGTTTTCTTTAAGATCCCGGTGCATTCTCCTTAGACCGCCCCGGTGTGCTAGCTACCGATACGCACCGGTGCGTTCAAACCTGATAAGAGCACCGATGGAAAAACAACCGTAATAACCTCTTGCCGCCCATTTTTTTTAAGTTGTGTTCAATTTCTGTTAAAAGCTCCGTAAAAACCTCCGTTACCAGAAATGGATGTGGTAGCATATGTTTTTTTAACAATTTTGGCCAATTTTATAACACTAAAAACCTCCTTTATAACCTCTGCTAGAGGGTATTTTCTTTGTACTGTGGATATCCTTTCTCCTTTATTTGTCAAAACACTTACTCTACCTTTTCCCATGACATAGACCTTACTATCTATCTCCAATGTTACTTGAGACTTTACATTTTCATCTAACATGGAAAACATAGAAATGTTTCCAGTCATATGGTTGCTACATCCTAAATCTAGAAACCATATATCTTCACTTTTCTCTTCAGCCATATTACATGCTAAAAATAAATTCTCTTGGATGAGAGTTTCTTTAGTAAAATTTGGACTGGGTCCATTACCACTGTCACTCTGTTTCTTCCTACATTCATTGGCATAATGCCCATACTTCTTACAATAATGACATTGGACTTGGAATTTATCATAACTTTGTCCATGTGCTTGATTTTATCCACCTTGTTGGCTGTTGCCTTGGCTTTGATTCTGACTTTGATTTCTACCCCTTTAACTAGTGCTTGCAGGGCTGTTTCTTCCTCTGTTTTGGCTTCTTCCTCTAGCTTTTCCTTTGTAGTTTGATTTACCTTGTCCTCTTCCTCTTCCAAAGGACATTTGGGTCTTGAAGGCAGGCTCCAAATATGATTTTGTTGTTCTGCTCAATTTTTGTTCATGTGTCATCAATGATGCATGAAGCTCATCAACAATAAACATTGAAAGATCCTTTGTCTCTTCAATGGTTGTTACTATCACATCAAATCTTGAGGGTAAGCTCCTCAATACTTTCTCCACTATTATTCTTTCTTCTATTGTCTCTCCATGAGATCTCATTTTGGTAATCAATCTAATCAACAATGTGAAGAATGAATCTATTGTATCAGACTCTTTCATGCATATGACTTCAAAATCTCTTCTCATTAATGGAAGCTTTGTTGTCTTTACCTTCTCCATTCCTTGATAAGTTGTCTGGAGGGTATCCCATGCATCCTTGGACTTCTTTTCTGCTGCAATTCTTGGAAATATGATTTTATGCACTGCCTGATAGAGATAGAAGAGGGATTTTGAGTCCTTATTTCTATTACTCTTCAGCAAATATTTCTCTGCCTGTGTTAAGGCATTAAATGCTTGTTCATCTGCTGGTTATTCTAAACCATCTTCAACTAGCTCCCATAAATCTTGAGATGCAAACAAGGCTCTCATTGTGATTTCCCAATAGTCATAGTTCTTCCCATTGAATTTTGGGAGTTGAGTATTTCCCATACTCGTGCTTGTCTTGGCTCCTGCCATAGCTAGCTTACAGAACTATGATAAGAACTTGACTATGTTTCTTAACCAAACCTTCTCACTGCTAAGAGATAAACTTTGTCTCTAAAAGACTTCCTTTTACAGTTCTCTGGACTGCAATCTTAAAACAAGAAAAGCTTTGTTTTTGATAAATACCTGACTTTGATGAACCTTCAGTGTACTGCTGGAGAAAACTTTAACAATCTTCTTCTTCATTTTCCTACAGCTTCTTCAACTACTGCTGAGAGCCTGGACTAGCTCCAATACCATGTTGGAATTTCTGGTCATTCCTTAAAAACAGAGAGGCAAAAACAATTCCTCTTCTAACACAAAGATAACAATAAGAACAATGTGCACACAGAGATGGAGTAAAACACTATTTCATTTAAAATTCTAAACTGTTACAAAATAAAAAATTTCTCCCTTCAGAATTGTTGTTCTGGTTTACAAAAAGAAAATTTCTCTATTCTCAGCATACACTGCCTTTTCTCATTCGCACACAATATTCTACTGATGCTCTCGGGATACACACAGTCACTGCACTCTCGGAATATTTCACAGTCCATTACATATGTTTATATATATTGTAAACATTGCATGTTTACAATATATATTACAAATAATTTAACCTAAGTTTTGACTTAAAACATAACACGGCAGATATGCATATCAATCTAACCCCTTCAATGCTCATTTTTACATGGTCACCAGAAAATAAAAATGACGCTACATATATTTCTTGATTACAGTGGCCTTTAAGGTATTCTTTGGTTGTGAACATTTCAAAATTACTTCTCTTCCATATATAAGAGGCTCGCTTTGATTCGAAAACCCTTCGATCTTGTACATAAAATGATCAACATCATATTCACCAGTAAATTTGACCTTTGATCCCAGAAAGATGAGCTTCATATCACAATCTCCGCCTGCTAAGATCTTACTCAAGTCTTGGTGCATTTGATCAAACTGGTCAACAAAACCAGAGCCACGTAGTCTTCATGATGTTGTGAGGATGAAGTCCCAGGGGAGGCCTCATCAACAAATTGCGCTCCATTGATGTATATAGGTAGAATTTTCAAAAAGAAGTCAATGACACTTTGAATAACTGCTTCCATGGAGGACTCTGGTGAAGCGCCTACTCGGACTTCGACCATGGAAATGTCAAGAGATTTTATGAAATTGCGGTATTCATCATATTTTGGAAATTTACCGTGTTTAAGCAGAGAGATGAAATGCTTATTTCCCTTTCTGCAGAAGTTCAAATCGCCATCCTTCAACCAACTGTCCATTTCACTTGAAATCTAATTAGTTCCTTTAAAATTCTTCGCCTATGACCTTGTAGAAACTCTCGGAGGCATGTACTCTACGGTCAAGAAAGAAAAACGATTATAGCCATCAAAAAATACAACACTGCATGGTGGTTGAGATGTGTTCACAGAGGTAGACTGACATCATTCACAGAATTTTTCACATGGCTTATTTGAAGCTTCTTTGTGCGTATCCCTTTAAAGGAAGAAGTTCTGGTCGAAGAAGCTAAAGATTCAAAAGGATAGTAGCCTTGAACGCAAACATATATATAGTCAGAGAGCTCTACGAGATATCGGATGAAGTTGCAAGAAAATTTCTTCTTGAAGGATTCTTTGAGATCTTCTACTTCATGCCAGTAGAAAAAAAAATGGCTGATTCTCCAACTATTGCATACAGTCTTGGTTCCAAATGATGAAGAACCTCTTCTTCTCCTAAGAAGCCCTACTTCCTGAAAACCTCTTCCAGCATTTGCTTGATACCATAGAATCCAACCACTCATTAATGCACAAATGATGGTTTCAAGGGCCATATATTTCCAACCAACATATGCCCATTGGTTGATATTTGAGGCTTTAATGCTCTTTGAAATATTTATTACTTATTCTATTTACTATGTTGACAATTACAACAACATCTACTAATTATGTTGGCAATTACTATGTATGCTATTCAGCTTAAATTTAAATTTCAATAACAATCAAATAAGTTTCCAATCACTTAAAAAGTAGAATCATTGGCTCAAAACTAGGTAGCCAAATGCCTTCCACAAAATATAACACCATTTAGAAACTATGCTTAGGAAATGCCATAAAAAGAACAGGAAAAGCACACTTGCAACTCTTTCATGATTCTCTAATTATAAGAATCATGAGATATATTGAATACCACCCTGTAATCATCGAGAAACATATAGAAAGGAATCTTAAAAAGAAAATTTATTTGCATGCATTTACAGAAACAGATTTTTGGAAATACAATCTCAGGAAATACTACCAGAGCACAAATACATCTAAACATTAAAGAAGTATGTAGTGCTAAAAGATTCAATTCAATGGCAATACTACAGAGGTCGAAGTAAACTTCAACAAAAATACCTTGGTACACGGAAAAGTATATCTGCAAAATGGAATTCCTCTAAATCTTTCCTAGTGAGAATGAAAAAATAAATTCTTAGAAAGCATGGAAGATCAGATTGGTTGTTGGTATACGGAAAAGTTCAACTGCAAAATGGAAATCCTCTAAATATTTTCTAGCTCGGCATGAGGAAAACATAAGGGTGTTTACATTTTTTCTCCTTTTGTGCCTGCCAACCATCATTGCAGAAGTCTACATTAATGTGATCAACCCCAACATTGAGATTCTGAAACATGGTTATTTTTGCAATGAAGGAATGATACCCAAGTACTTCACTACAAAATTTTTTGAAGAAGATAACATGGAATTTTGTACTTATCCTTTTTTGAGTATCATAATGCATGGAGATTTTATTCATATTTTGTGAGTTTTTTCCTATATGTGGGCTTGAAGATCATATCCCCGACCAGTGGCTATCAATAAGAGTCTGGAGAGAAGAGTTTGGGTGATGATATTAGCAATAGTTTATTTTATTCCTTTGAGGGTATTGTTCCTGGGGTTCATTGTAGTGTCAAAGCCTCGTGATATAGAATTTGAAGTGCTTGGCATTCTAAGGATTCCTAGATATGATTTTTAGCACTTCAGTCTGTGTGAACATTTCGGTTCTCAAGACTATTGATGATTCATTAGTTGTTCACAAGATTTTTGAGTCTAGAGAATTCAGGAAAGGATCACAATAGTTGAACATAATATCTATGGAGCATTTAAGCATGTCTGTTTTATGTTTTTTGAGTGAAAATGTTGATGATTTTTTAGTTGGTGCAAGTCAGAGTCTTCTTTGAGTAGCAGTGTAATTGTTGAGAAGGATTCATTTCTCACTCATCAAATTGAAGAGCCATTTCTGAAATAATTGTAGGAACATAAGGTTCTGGAGGCTTATTATGGAGAAAATTACATCTTGAACGAAACCACAAAATTCATTGTGATCCAGAATGAGTTGTTCAATGTTACCAAGCTATCCAAGAGATAATGGAACCTGACCTCCTATGTGATTAAATCTCATGTCCAACACATTTAGTTGATCCAACATCCCTATTTCCTCTGGCAAGCATCCAGACAGTGCATTGTTGAGAAAAAACACCATGTTCAACCTATGGCCCATGTTTCAAACACTATTAGGAATTCTTCCAGTCAACTTGTTATTGGCAAAGCTCACCACATAGACTCAAGAGTTCCCCATGTTCTCTGGAATCTTATCTTCAAAATATTTGTTGCTCACAAAGAAAGCATCCATCTCCTTCTTTTTGAAGAGCTCTACAAGAATAGGACCTTTAAGGAAATTGAATCTCAAATCTAAATACACAAATCTTTGCAATTCCAGAACCACAGTAGGGAAATTCCCTGACAGTTGTTTGCTAGTCACGTCCAACTCTGCTAAAAGTGTGAGACTCTTGAAGCTAAGAGGAATGCCCCCACTTAAACGATTGGTATTGAGATGTAAGAGAGAAATATCAGTGAAAATGAAGAGATCCTCAATCAAGAAGCCTTTAAGCAATCCATGATTCAACTCAATCCCAACAACAACTCTGTCACATGATTTTTCTAAGGAAGGTGCACACAAGACCACTATGTAATTGCAAACCGTTCCCCAAATTCGCTCTAACTGCTAACTGCTGGTGTGCTTTATGCCCCCCCCCCTTCTTCTTTTTTGTCCTTGTGAATCATGATGCATTCTACATTACAATTACTAAAAAACAATTTGAGATATTCCTTGTTATAGAAGAAATGCCATTCTCGTGATGACAATGTGTGTAACCTTCCATGAAGATGAATGTTAGTTTTAATTTCAATGATCAGTAGACCTTTGTGTGTGAGATCGATTTGTTGCTTTTCATTTCATTAGTTTTCATGTGAATTTTGTTGTCTACTCTCTTCTTTTCAAAGAATCTGTGTTTTTTTATATTAATATATATTTTTATATTTCCTATTTTGTTGATTGATTATGATTTATAGGTATAAAATTCCACCTCTTGGTCTCCCAAAAAAGGATCTGAAACAACGTTCACTTGTCGATGCATTTGGAATCTCTCAATTCTCTAATCAATTGCACATTTCTGAAAATGAAGTATATGATTAGGTAGATGAGGACCATGAATCAGATAGTGCAGAAATTCTTGAAGAGGTACCAACATCCAAGAGGTACTGTTGGAGCGGGGCCCCCTAAGTCTGACCATTTTTGCTATATTTTGTAATATATTAGTCATGTGCAGGGGCTTTGGGGCGAGTCAAAGCCCCTCATGAATTGTAATGGGTCAAAGGGTAGATCAAGGAGTTGCAAACCACGGTTTGCAGACTATAGAGTAGCGCAGGATAATGGTATAAATATATGACTAGATCGAGTCTATCAAGTCATTTTTTGGATAAGTCTGAACGTGAATGTTAGATATGGAAACTTGGTGATATTTTCTACAGATTTTCTGGATAAGAAGGCTGTTGTTGGCTGTGTGCATGGAGACCTTAGTCCTTCTATGTGCATACCCCGCCGGCTTTGCGCACAGGCTGTTGAAGTGTTTTGTATGAAGGATCTAAACTGGTAGTAATAAAGGAATATTTTTGCAGATATCTGAGTTCTATATGCATTTATATCTATGCCATGAATGTTTCTTCATCTTATTTCTGATTTCTGTACTGTCTGCAAATATATCTCTTGTGAAACTGTGTTTGGGTTTATATGAATTATTATTGGATGGATATGATGGTATAAGGCTTTGATATTATGTGTTAAGGGTTATTACTTGATTTCTAGTTGTTGTGTTAACTTTCGCAAGACATTCTGCATATTTGACCTAAATATGTTTGAAAGGCTTTATTGGTTAGGGTTGTTGTTGCAAAGGTCTGTCTATGGTTATTTGGGATCTTAGGGCACCCACATCATTCAAACCTTTCTCAGGGTGCGGAAACCTGCTTCCAACACCCCCCCATACTGCTTCAGGTGAGACTTTGACTTGCGCAAGAAGGTCACTGCCGAAAGTGCTAGTAGTAAGAGGGTTTTATTGGTTAACCTCAATTCTGAACATGAGTCAGGACCCCTCAAGACAAAAAATGGTTCCATTTTCGAGACCAGGATCATTTTGAGAGAGGTTGGGTGATGCTGAGACATCACTGGCAGCCATTAAAGCCTGAACTTGAGGATTGGTTTGGAAAGAAGATTCGGGAATTTTACCTAAAAGAAAACAGAAGTAAGAAGTTGTTTGGGGAAGAGTGGACGAATAAGTATATTTTCACTGAGTTGAAGTAGATCTTCTTCGTAACCTTTTCACATGAGCTGCAAGACTGGTTGGCAAGGTTAGCAGAATTCCAAACCTGTTGGAAGGACGATCGGGTCATGCAGTTGACCCCTGAATTGATCCAACAATTGGAGAACACTGATAATTCCATTACCCGAACTGTAGATCACTCGATTGATAGTGTCTTGGGTGGGTTTGTAACAAAGTTTGCATTCGATCAGTTTGTGTCCTACTCCGAAGATGAAAGGAGATTTTTCAAGGTATTGAGGGGTAAGTTCTTATAAACTTTCCCTCTACTAATTAATATGCTATTATGTGAAAAGGGTATTTTGTGCAGCTATAAATATGATCCCTTTTCAGATTAAGAGGGATTTTATGCCTACTAAAGAGATTTATGGGCCTCCCTACCCATTTATTCATCTAACTAACTGACAAGAGCAAAATTAATATTCCAATTAGCTGCATGCTAATTTATGAATATTACAGTCCTCCCCTCCCAAATGTTGCTTGTCCTCAAGCAACCACAAGGATAGAACCGAAGAGCCTCCTATCCTCTTCCTGTAGCATCCTCATATGATAAAATCCTCCAAGGAACAAGATGATGTCTCATCAATAATTCTCCAAGTTGCCTCTCCCAAGTATGCAAGTTAACTTTTGGTAACCATCCCAAATAGATATCATCAAGTAGATGTAAAACACCCATGGAGGAAAAAATGTATTTTCTAGAAGACTTCTTGAGGCATGGAATCTGAAATGTATTGGGAACTATCATTCCCATGTGAAGCCTCCATCCCCAAGCTATCATCCACAAAAAGTGAGTCACCCTCCAACATGGCAACTCATGGAAAATCTCCTCCACCTTAGGCTCCTGCAATGTAATTGGGCTGCATAATGGAACATGGTAGACAAAATGGCCTACACCACGCTGTTTCTCTCTCCACTTATGGACAGCGTAGAGCTGCTGCTGATATTGGGCTGCGATAATGTTGCCCTCAAGATACACAAGGACAACTGGATCTCCAAAGAACCCTCCTCTAATTTCATGAGCCCAAACCATTCCATACAAAGTGAATGGTACATCATCACCATGTGGTATCCAAATAAAAAAAATTGTTGAAGGTTATGTGCAATTTTGGATGGTACCAATGGTTTTCCCAGTGGATACAACACATTTTTTCTAACTGTTGTTTCATAAAATAACATGGCAAGTTGTTTCTTAAAAAATTGCTAGTTGTGTATGTCATCACATCTATAGTAAATAGTAAATGGATTTGTATATCAACTGAGCATACAGAAAAAAAATACAACACTTGCCCAAAGCCATACAAGAAATGGATATCTCCATCATGGATGTTGGCCCAAAAATGACCATGAAGCCCAAAGAGAGGCTTTCTCTCTTATGGAGCAATGAACTGTATAGAAATGGTAAGAGAATGCAAATACTATGTTAGATAATCAATAAATGCAAAAATATAATTATTACCATGTACTAAAAGTAAGATGACAATAAGATCCATGAATGAGCCCTCCATAGTGGTATGACATACTCCCATGAAGAGAAATGAACCATGTGCTGCATGAAGATTTTTCTTCTTATGCTTGGAAATCCAAGTCAAGAATATCACATCATGGTAATAGATGTCTCCATCCACTACTCCATCACTCTCACCTCCTCCTTGTCCATCAATTGAATCATATGTGAAGTGATCATGGGAACACTCCATCATTAAAACCAAGCTCCCAAGTGAAAACGTTGTTGCCCTTTGTAATAAGGCTCCTGTCATCTCATGGCTCCATTCTTTGACATGTCCAATGTCAAAGTCATCTACCATAATGCTGTTGTATATGGGATATTCCTTCCAAAGTGGAAGTACCTCTTGATCTTCCAACGCTAAGGAGTAGCCCCTTTGCACCATGATAGTGCCATCATTTACTCCTGCAACATCATGCAAAGCAGGGGAGAGAATCAACCCATACTCTCTCAAGAATAAAAAAGGTAACAACATACAAGTCATGGAGTAATATCATGATAGTTTACCTATAGAATGCCCCATACAACCAAATCTTCTACTGCCATAATACATGGGTGCCATGCAATGCCTCAACCCATAACATGCCATTTGACAAAGGATATGTCACATGATGGCCAAACTCTTTTAAGAGTAGCTAGCGCAGCCTTGCCTCCCGCTTCCCTATGTCATAGATATGCGAATGGATTTCTAGCCTCTTGCTCATCAACATTACCCATCCAACCAATGGTGAGATTCTATCATCATTCCCAACATTGGTATCCCTCCAATGAAGAATTCCATCTTTCCAAACCAGATTTCTATCTTTTCATTTCATGGGATGTTGAAATGCAATCTCCTGGAGATATCCATATGAAGACCACTCATCAATGACCAAGTTTAATTCATAAGTATCCAAGTATGCTAAAGGCAAAGCCATCTCATTAAGCTGGGTAGTTCTC
The DNA here is from genome assembly GCA_034641835.2 of Pinus albicaulis. NCBI lineage: Eukaryota > Viridiplantae > Streptophyta > Pinopsida > Pinales > Pinaceae > Pinus > Pinus albicaulis. The sequence continues at coordinate 907,653,988 of CM076583.1, read as the reverse complement.
AACAAGAAGGATCCATCATAGTAATGGAAGATAAGATGTATCTCATCAACCATATACCTATCCAGTCTGCTACACATGTGGAATGGTCATTGGAATGCCCCACTAATGGCTGGGCCCCCAACTTATCACTTCTACTGAAGGACAACACTGTTGATCTGCATGATGGTGCATATGTTGTCTCAAGATCATGTTCAACGCTGAACACATAGTTTTGCATTGCATTTCCTAGGACAATGCTCATCCCATCCTCCAAAAATCTACACTCCAACCCCAAGAGCTGTGTGCAGCTCAACAATGAGTAACCAGGATGACTGTTTATCTCTTCCTTGATTTTATCAAGGTTCCTCAGCGCAGTGATAGTGTGTTGCTCCAAATCAGCAGTGTATCTTGACCCTAGGTCATGCAATGGCATCCTCCCACACTCCTCCATAATATGTGCTGAAATAATATAAAGCGGAAATATTTGCATACCTTGGTTTTGCTTGGGAACATCTCCTATTGCTACAAGGGTTCCTTCCTCTAGTGTGATAACTTCTCCAACTACTGATTATGATGGGTACTCTCCTATGGCTACATCAGTGCTGGTACAAGTCTCCCCCTCCTCATGCATCTCGAGAATAGTGCATGGGACTCTAAATGTCAAGAGATTAGGACCACTTTGTAAAGGTGCAAGTGCTCTTGCAACAAGTGGTGGTGAAGGCCTCCTCCCTTCTGATTTCCTCTTGTCAAACTTTTTGATCAAACTTTGAGTAAAATATGCATATGCAGTCACTCTTGCATGAATCAAATGGCTGAACCACCAATTTTTTTCTTCACCTTGAACGTGCAGCGCTACAATCTCAACAAATTCTCTCTCTACTACTGGATGTAGCAATAAAAATGCATCCAACTTCATTCCCCGAGATCTTGTTGTACATGTGGATGACCCATCGAATGTAAGCAATAGAAATCTATTGTTGCAGCGTATTCTTTCTTCTTTGAGCTGAATGAACTGTGGGAGACTTAGATTCTCCTTGAAAGCTCTAGGTTGAGATTTATATTCTGCAAGGTATTCACTTAGAATCTCATGATCCAAGTGTCCTCCATCTCCATGCGTTTTTTTCTTGACCTCCTTGGTGAGGTCCCTCTTAGATCTAAAAATAGATGAGATAAAACTCATTCTTTCCATCATTCTAATCTCTTTCTTCTTCTTCTTATTCTCCTGATAGCATAATGGCTGAGATCCACAAGTTGAGCCAAGATTATGCTCCGATACCACTGTAATATTCCAAAATAGGAAAGCAACAATATATGAACATAAAACTGGAAATAGCAGTGAATAACATTACACCAAAATGTATGGAAACCATGGAGCCATTTTATTTTGTAAATTAGCAGCAAATAAGTACAATAGAAGCAGACACAACTCAGATAATCAAGGCAAGCAAGCCTCCCATGAAAACATATGCCAAATATGAAATGCTGCTACATAGCAGAATGCCCTAGAACAAGTACAACGTAGTTTTAGATGGTGTACTAGTACTGGAAATATACAATAATATATATCTACTAATGTATGGCTCAAATAATACCGGGAACAAATATCTATGCTCCCAAACACATTTTCAAGACAACCTGGGAAGGATTTCCTGAAATATACAAAAATACCAAAATGTCGGAATGCAACCCTAAGGCTGAATAACAGCTTCTACTGAATAACTGGATGAATATGGTTGTAGATAATACACATAAAGAATATATCTCCTCCAATATATATTTCAAGTGAAAGGCTAATCCTAACACTGAATATCTCACCCTCCAAATCAAACACTAAAACCCCCACTGCAAATGCTCATTGAAATAACACAGTCAAGGAGGGAAACTGTGTTGTAGATTATGGGGACTATGTTGGCCTGATGCCAAGATGTGAAATATGCTCAATAATCCTCCTAGATTATCTCCCAAGGGAAGGAGTCCTTCCTCCTATAAAAATCTAGCTCCGAAAATGGGTTTCTCAACCCTCCATTACACACCCTACAACACAACACAATACTCTGCAGAAACTGTGATGTAGCTGAAGACTGAATCTTGGCATTAAGCCTGAGTGTGGAAAATGAAGTGAAATTCTACCCCAATAGGCCTCTCAAGAAATGAGATAGGATTCCCACTTAGAAACACTCAATGCTAAACAACACAACAATCTCAACTAAACAACTGAAGAATGAAAAATAATCATGCAGACCATAAAATCAATAATTAATAACATAACCCACTATGGCTGCCTTTCCCTCCTTACAAAAAAATGTGAGCCTTCTCACCTTGGGTCCCATTTTCAAACCAGGAGGTAACTCCGCAAATCAGAATGTGTATTAGATGAAGAATGTACATGTATTTATACATGGAGGTGAGGCTATTGGGATTCATCTCCCAATGACTGTTGGCCTTCCTTATTTCCTAATATTATTTAATATACAATATTGAATATTCTCACCCAACCCTTAGGATTAGGTGTCAACATTCCCCCCTTTAATCCAAAGGGATGTTGGTGAGCCCAAGCTTCAATCTGAACTTTTCAAACTTTTCTCTTCCAAGTGATTTGGTGAAGAAATCAGCAATTTGCTCATTTGTGGAACAATGATGCAGATGGATGGTTTTGGCCTAAACATGATGTAGAATTAGATGGTATTTTGTATTGATGTGCTTTTTTCAATCATGGAACTTTGGGTTCTTTGCCAAATTTATTGCAGAAGTGTTGTCAATCATGAGTGGTGTGGAATACATTTGTTTCATCTGCAAATCTTCCAGGATTTTCCGAAGCCACACAATTTCCTTTGTTGCTTCAGCTACTGCCACATATTCTGCCTCAGTCGTGGAATCTGCTGGAACTAACTGTTTGCGTGATCTCCATGAGATAGCTCCTGATCCAAGACTCATGGTGTAACCTGTAGTAGACACCCCTGTTTCTTTGTCCCCATCAAAGTCTAAATCAGAGTATCCGATCAAGCTAAAGTCACCTACTTGTGTATATTTGAGTCCAAAGTCTTGAGTCCCCTTCAAGTACCTTAGCACTCTTTTTTCAGTAGACCAATTCCCTTCACAAGGTTTTTGCATAAACCTTGAGAGGATTCCAACAGCAAATGAAATGTCAGGTCTAGTGGTGGTCAGGTAGATAAGACTTCCTATAAGCTGTCTATACTTAGTTGCATCCTCAAATTCCTTCCCTTCAACAGATGTGAGCTTCAAGTTTTGTTCCATTGGAGTGGTTAAGGGATTACATTCATCACATGCCAGGCTTGTTCCAAAAATATCTCTAATATGTGCTTCTTTTGAGAAAGAAATATAAATTAGGATGTTGAATTACTTCAATACCAGGATAGTAATGAACATAACCCAAATGGATGTTTCAAGACCTTTGTAGGATTCTTTCTTCATGGATGCCACTAGCTCTCTCATTGTTCCCTGGTATCAAAAGATCATCTACATACACCGCAAGATATTCTAGCTGTTTTTCCAAATTTCTTAACAAACAAAGTTGCATCATCAAAGGATAAAAATGTTTGAAGTCAAGTTTCGAGAAGATGCTAGGTTAATTTCTCAGACCGGACTCATGAGTGCTTACTATGATGCCATACGGTGATTTTATAATTTTGCAAACTTTGTGTTCTTGACCCTTTACAACAAATCCTTCTGGCTGGGACATATAAACTTTCTCCTTTAGATCTCCATTCAAAAAGGCGGTTTTTACATCCATTTGATGGACTTTCCATCCATTATTAGCTGCTAGGGCAAAGAGAGTCCAGATGGTGGTCCATTTTGCTGTGGGAGAAAAAGTTTCTTCATAATTGATTCCTTCTTTTTGTGCAAAACCTTTTGCCACAAGCTTGTCCTTGTGCTTTTCAAGTGAGCCATCTGCTTTATACTTGTTCTTGTAGACCCACTTATAGCCAATTGGTTTTGTTCCCAAAGGCAGAACCAGCTTCCAAGTGCCATTATTTATCAACGCATCATACTCCTTTTGCATCGCTTCTTTCCATTCATGATGAGAAGCGGCTTCTTTGAAGGAAGTTGGTTCATGATCTGTAGACAAAATCAATTCACAGTTATAAGCAATATCCATATCAACAGTAGAATCAGAATTATCTACATCACCTTTGATTTGTTTAGTGGAACTTCTTGTTCCTATTTTTCCAACCTCATCAGGATGAACATTCTCTAGTGTCTTTGTCAGCCATTTGGGAGGACCTTTCTGAGATGGCCTAGGATGCTCATTTGGCTCAGTTGGGATTGATTCAAGATTCAATCTCCCAATTTTGTCAATCACATCATTCAATGTGTCATCGGTGGTTGTTTCTTCATGTGGGGGAGAGGGTGCTTCAGGACATGATTCCACAGTTTGATTCAATATAGGAATCCCCCCTTCAAGATGTGGAATCTAATTATCAAATTCTTGGAAAGAATTTGCACGTGTGAATCTATCCAGGCGATCAAGTTGCCGCTCAACAACCTTGTCACTCTTGGAAGATTCAATTGGAAGATTCGAGGAATGTGACATCATGTGACATATCTTGCTATTACAAACTTCTTATTGACTTCATCATAGAGACGATATCCTTTGGAGGTATTGGAATACCCCAAGAAGATACATTTTCGACTTCTAGCACCAAGTTTATTTCTTTGTACCTTAGGTATCAAAGCATAACAAGTGGAACCAAGATCCTGAAATGATTTACCGAAGGAATGTGGCCATGCTACATTTCATAAGTAGTTTTATTTCTGATTGTATTAGAAGGACACGTATTCTTTATGTACACAACACATAGAAATGCATCAGACCAAAACATCAATTTTACATTCTTGAAAAACATCATGGAGCGAACCATATTTAAAATTGTCTTGTTCATTATTTCAACTACACTATTATGTTGGGAATTATGGAGAACGGTTGTTTGATGTTTGATCCTATGTTGGCGAAGATAGTTTTCAAATTTGTTTGAAGTGTATTCTTTTCCATTATCAGTGCGCAAAGAGCCAATATGAGTTTGTGCATCATTTTCAATCCTTGCATGAAAATTCTTGAATGTTTGAAAATCATCGGATTTTCTTCAATAAGTAAACCCAACACATTCTAGTGTAATCATCAAGAAATGTCATCATATATTTATTTCCATTTGCAAAAGCAATAGGCATAGGGCCACATAAATCTAAATGAATAAGCTCAATTTTTCTATGTGCTGCGGGTGTGAATCATGAAATGAGTAACTTGCTCTGTGCTTTCCTAAATCACATCCACATTCACTAGGCTTTCACAATTGTAGAATTGTCGGCAGTCATGCTTTCAATACTTTCTTAACAACGAAGGCTTTCTTAGTTTCAGTGCCCAAATCTGGCGCCATAAAGACTTCCCAGTGACAGTGGTAGTGTGGGCCCAGATAGCAAGTTTTGAGCATGAGCAAATGAACCTTTCAGCTTCAAGATTCTTCCTTCTTCTATTCCCTCCATGACAAGTGAGTGATCTGATGCTTTTCTGACCTCTGCCTTGCCATCAAACAAGTGAACGGAGTGTCCTTGCTGGCGGATTTGGACCAAGGACATAAATCACATAACTTCCTCCTCTCAACTCGAGAGGTATAGAACCTCATGTAGAATATGATGCGGAAGACCGAACGCTTATGCACAGGCGGCAAGACTGTTGGCTTGAGTTTGGATTTGTCTGCGAAATATACTGCTCCATCAACTTTTTCAGTAAATTCTTCAAAAAAATCTTTTCTAAATGTCATTTGACATGTTGCTCCTGAATCTAGCAACAAATCATCTCTCCATGAAGTAAATGAAACATCAAACAAGTCTTCAGTTACTCCATTGTTACAATGTGCTAGAACATAATGAGCGGATTCAAGTGCTTTACCTTTGTCTTGATTTCTTTGCTGCTCAATTTTATCCCAAGGCGTCCTGCATTTGGATGCATCATGTCCATCTTTATTGCAACGTGTGCAATGAAGATCGGATTTATCAGATTGTCTGCCCTCCTTTTCTCTGAAGTTTCTTCTTCCTCTTCCTCTTCTGCCACCTCTTCCTCTGGAAGAATCTGGAGCATGACTCTTTTCTCTATGTGCCAAGTATGCAGCCTCTTCAAAAGATGAAGGGACTGTCATCTTCCTGAAAGCTTTCTCTCTTTCTGCAAACTTTTTCTCAATGGTATCAAAGGTGATATACTCAAGGTTTCCACTTGCTTGCAATGACTCAAGATAATGTGAGTAAGTCGGATATAATGCCTTAACATATGCTATGAGAGGTATGTCAATTTTTACGCCAGTGCTATCAATATCATGCATGATAGATCTAACTTATCAAGCTAAAGCAAGGGGATCATCATTCTTCATTTCAAGACTGGACAAATTAATCATCAATTGAACAATTTCTAGTTCTAAATGTGAGTCATAGAGTTATTTTAGATTTCTCAAGGCTTCATAGGCATTTGAGAATGATGAAATATGGTGACTCACCTCTTCATTTACGGAAGCTGCAATCAAGGCATAGGCCATGCAGTTCTTGTTTTCCCAAATGGCGAGCTCCTTGTCTGAAGTGGGTTTTGCTGGTGGATTTCCTTCTTGTCCTTCACAGATTCCTTTCCACAACTCATTAAAAATGAGAGTGTGATTTATTTTCCAAGACCATTCAAGATAGTTCTCTTTTTCGGAGAGAACCAGTTCTACAATAGATATGAGAGAATGCATTCATGGAAAGGAAAAATGATTACTTTGTTGGAAAAAAAAAATCTTCAATTCTAAAAATACACTCAATTGAAGGGTGAAAAAAACCAATTTGCACTAAAAATCTGCCCAGATTTTTGCACCAAATATATATATATATATATATATATATATATATATATATATATATATATATATATATATATATATATATATATATATATATATATATATATATTTGTGTTTGGAGAGAAAACAAATTTATATGGATAAGCACATTGAAAATGTGGAGGGGGAGGGGGCAGTATTATGAATGTGGGAAGTGGTATTATAAAGTGGTATAAAATAGATAGCGGTATTGAATATCTGGAGTGGTAGTAATGGACAATGTATTAATGGACAACGTATTAAAAAATGGTATTAAAAGTGAGGCGGTATAATTTGTGGTAGGGGGGTGTGATTTAAATATGATAGGCAGTGCTGTAAGAGGAGGGGCAGTATAAAGTGGGAGGGAGAGGCATTAAAAATGACAGAGAGATATGATAGTGCAATATAGAGGGGCGTAATGGATATTACATATGGTGGGAGGAACGTATCATATGACAGAGCAAATGGGATGGACAGGAAGGGTGAGGAGGGCCGAAAGGCCATGGGGAGAGAAGCGTTGACTGTGATATGATTGTTGTATTGAATAATCGAGCGGTGTATGAGAGGAGGGGTGTAATGCTGTAGAGAAGTGTCTGCGTCGGTGATAGTTGTAGGGAGGGTGGGTAGAGCAGTGTATGGAAGCCTGCGTGGAGAGAGGGGAGACGGGTAGTGTAGGAGATAGGGAGTCGGGGTAGGGAGTCGAGGGAGATGTGAGGGGGCAGGGAGAGATAGCAGTGAGGGGAGGCGGAGTTTTAGGGAGAGCAGGTAATGGGAAGCGACAGGGATGGTAGAGTGATAGGTATGGTAGAGCGATAGGTATGGGGAGCAACAGAGCATAGATGAGAGAAGTGTTGGAGAATGGGGGAGGCTGAAAGGCCATTAAGAAAATCTGGAATCAGATATTTGCAGGACTGCAGAATTGCAGATATTTGCAGGACTGCAGAAATGCAGGAACTGCAAATTGTAGAATCTTCAGAATCTGCAAAAATCAGAGCTGTGCAGAAATTACAGAGATAAATTAAAAAAATGCAGAATTACAGTATATAGCATCAATCTAATGGAGCAGCGAAACTAGACATAAAAACTAACTGAGCAAAGGAATGAGGGAGTTACACCACAGGCAAAAATGCCAATAGTGGGACTGGCTCTGATACCATGTCAAACCAGGAGGTAACTCCGCAAATCAGAATGTGTATTAGATGAAGAATGTACATTTATTTATACATGGAGGTGAGGCTATTGGGATTCATCTCCCAATGACTCTTGGCCTTCCTTATTTCCTAATATTATTTAATATACAATATTGAATATTCTCACCCAACCCTTAGGATTAGGTGTCAACACCCACTCATTAGGGTTTCCACCGTCATGTTATATTCCTCCCATTCACACCATGTTGTCTCTATTGATGATACACTCCCTTCATACCAGCATTGTTGACTTGGTCAAACTTGACATTGTCCACATGCATTAGCCCAAATTCACACATGAGGGTGCTTTATCCAGCTATAAATATGATACATTTTCATATTAAGAGGGATTGTATGCCTACTAAAGAGATTTATGGGCCTCCCTACCCATTTATTCATCTAACTAAATGACAAGAGAAAAATTAATATTCCAATTAGCTGCATGCTAATTTAGGAATATTACAGTCCTCCCCTCCCAAATGTTGCTTGTCCTCAAGCAACCACAAAGATAGAACCGAAGAGCCTCCTCTCCTCCTCCTGTAGCATCCTCATATGATAAACTCCTCCAAGGAACAAGATGTTGTCTCATCAATAATTCTCCAAGTTGCCTCTCCCAAGTATGCAAGTTAGCTTTTGGTAACCATCCCAAATAGCTATCATCAAGTAGAGGTAAAACACCCATGGAGGCAAAAATGTGTTGTCTAGAGGCCTTCTTGAGGCATGGAATCTGAAATGTATTTGGAACTATCATTCTCATGTGAAGCCTCCATCCCCAAGCTATCATCCACAAAAAGTGAGTCACCCTCCAACATGGCAACTCATGGAAAATTTCCTCCACCTTAGGCTCCTGCAATGTACGTGGGCTACATAATTGAACATGGTAGACAAAATGGCCTACCCCACGTTGTCTCTCTCTCCACTTATGGAAAGCATATAGCTGCTGCTGATATTGGGCTACAATAATGTTTCCCTCAAGATACACAAGGACAACTAGATCTCCAAAGACCCCTCCTTTAATTTCATGAGCCTAAACCATTCCATACAAAGTGAATGGTACATCATCACCATGTGGTATCCAAATAAAAAAAATTGTTGAAGGTTATGTGCAATTTTGGATGGTACCAATGGTTTTCCTGGTGGATACAGTGCAGTTCTTCTAACTATTGTTTCAGAAAATAACATGGCAAGTTGTTTCTTAACAAACTTCTAGTTGTGTATGTCATCACATCTACTAGTAAATAGTAAATGGATTTGTATATCAACTGAGAATACAAAAAAAAATACAACACTTTCCCAAATCCATATAATATATGGCTATCTCCATCATAGATGTTGGCCCAAAAATGACCATGAAGCCCAAAGAGAGGCTTTCCCTCTTGTGGAGCAATGAACTGTATAGAAATGGTAAGAGAATGGAAATACTATGTTAGATAATAAATAAATGAAAAAACATAATTCTTACCATGTACTGAGAGTAAGATTATAATAATATCCACGAATGAGCCCTCCATAGTGGTATGACATGCTCCCATGAAGAGGAATGAACCATGTGCTACATGAAGATTTTTCTTCTTATGCTTGGAAATCCAAGTCAAGAATATCACATTATGGTAATAGATGTCTGCATCCACTACTCCATCACTCTCACCTCATCCTTCTCCATCAAGTGCAACATATGTGAAGTGATCCTGGGAACACTCCATCAATAAACCCAAGCTCCCAAGTGACAATGCTTTTGGCCTTTGTAATAAGGCTCTTGTCATCTCATAGCTCCATTCTTTGCAATATCCAATGTCAAAATCATCTACCATAATTTTGTTGTATATGAGAGATTCCTTCCAAAGTGGACGTACCTCCTGATCTTCAAAGGCTAAGGATTATCCCCTTTGCACCATGATAGTGCCATCAACTACTCTTGCAACATCATGCAAAGCATGGGAGAGAATCAACCCATACTCTCTCAAGAATAACCAAGGTAACAACATCTCTTGCTGCTCCCTCATCTCTCCCTCATACAAGTCATGGAGTAATATCATGATAGTTGACTTGTAGAATTCCCCATACAACCAAATCTTTTGCTGCCGTAATGTATGGGTGCCATGCAATGCCTCAACCCATAACATACCCTTTGACAAAGGATATGTCACATGATGGCCAAAATCTTTTAAGAGTAGCCAGCGTAGCCTTGCCTCCTACTGCCCTGTGTCATAGATCTTCAAGTGGCTTTCTAGCCTCTTACTCATCAACATTACCCATCCAACCAATGGTGAGTATCTATTATCATGCCCAACATTGGCATCCCTCCAATAAAGAATACCATCTTCCCAGATCAAATTTATATCTTTGCATTTCATGGGATGTTGAAATGCAATATCCTGGAGATCTCCATATGAAGACCACTCATCAATGACCAAGTTGAATCCATAAGGATCCAAGTATGCTAAAGGAAAATCCATCTCATTAATCTGGGTAGTGCTCAACAAGAAGGATCCATCATAGTAATGGGAGATAATATGTATCTCATAAACCATCTACCTATCCTCTGCTACACATGTGGAATGGTCATTGGAATGCCCCAATAATCGTTGGGCCCCCAAATCAACACTGCTATTCAAGGACAGTGTTTCTGATCTCCATGATTGTGCATATGATGTCTCAAGATCATGTTCAATGTTGAGCACATAGTTCTGCATTGCATTGCCTAGGACAATGCTAATCCCATCCTCCAAAAATCTACACTCCAACCCCAAGAGTTGTGTGTAGCTCAGCAATGAGTAACCAAGATGATTGTTTATCTCTTCCTTGATTCTATCAAGGTTCCTTAACGTAGTGATAGTGTGCTGCTCCAAATCAGCACTGTATCTTGACCCTAGGTCATGCAATGTCATCTTCCCATACTCCTCCATAAGATATGCTGAAATAATATAAAGTGGAAATATTTTCATACTTTGTTTTGCTTGGGAACATCTCCTATTTCTGCAAGGGTTCCTTCCTCCAGTGTGATGACTTCTCCAACTATTGATGATGATGGCTTCTCTCCTATGGCTGCATCAACGCTGGTACAAGTCTCCTCTTCCTCATGCATCTCGATAATAGTGCATGGGACTCTAAATGTCAAGAGATCAGGACCACTTTGTAAAGGTTCAAGTGTTCTTGCAGAAAGTGGTGGTGAAGGCCTCCACCCTTCTGATTTCCTCTTGTCAAACTTTTTTATTGACCTTTGAGTAAAATTTGCATATGCAGTCACTATTGCATGACTCAAATGGCTGAACCACCAAATTTTTGCTTCACCTTCAAGGTGCAGTGCTGTAATCTCAACATCTTCTCTCTCTACTACTGGATGTAGCAAGAAAAATGCATCCAACTTCATTCCCCAAGCTCTTGCTGTACATGTGGATGACCCATCGAATGTAGGCAATAGAAATCTATTGCTGCAGGGTATTCTTTATTCTTTGAGCTGAACAAACTATGGGAGAGTTATATTCTCCTTGAAAAATCTAGGTTGATATTTATATTCTGCAAGGTATTCACTTAGAATCTCATGATCCAAGTTTCCTCCATCTCCATGCCTTTTTTGCTTGACCTCCTTGGTGAGGTCCCTCTTAGATCTGAAAAGAGATGAGATAAAACTCATTCTTTCCATCATTTTGATCTCTTTCTTCTTCTTCTTATTCTCCTGATAGAATAATGGATGAGATCCACAGGCTGAGCCAAGATTATGCTCCGATACCATTGTAATATTCCAAAATAGGAAAGCAGCAATATATGATCATAAAACTATAAATAGAAGGGAATAACATTACACCAAAATGTATGACAACCATGGAGCCATTTTATTATGTAAAGCAGTAGAAAATAAGTACGATAGAAGTGGGCACAACTCAGATAATCAAGGCAAGCAAGCCTCCCATGAAAACATATGCCAAATATGAAATGTTGCTACATAGCAGAATTCCCTAGAACAAGTACAGTGCAATTTTAAATGGTGCACTGCTACTGGAAATATAAAATAATATAGATCTGCCAATGTATGGCTCAAATAATACAGGGAACAAAGATCTATGCTCCCAAACACATTTTCAAGACAACCCGGGAAGGATTTCCTGAAATATACAAAAATACCAAAATGTCGGAATGCAGCCCTAAGGCTAAATAGCAGTTTCTACTGAATAACTGGATGAAGATAGCTAGAGATAATACACATAAATAATATATCTCCTCCAATAGATCTTTCAAGTGAAAGGCTGATCCTAACACTGAAGTTCTCACCCTCCAAATCAAACATTGAAACCCCCACTGCAGATGCTCACTGAAATAACGCAGTCAAAGAGGTAAACTGCGCTGTAGATGATGGGGACCATGTTGGCCTAATGCCAAGATGTAAAATATTCTCAAGAATCCTCCTGGATGATCTCTCAAGAGAAGGAGTCCTTCCTCCTATGAAAAACTAGATCCGGAAGTGGGTTTCTCAACCCTCCACTGCAACACCCTGCAACACAGTATAATACTCTACAGAAAATGCACTGTAGCTGAAGACTGAAGCTTGGCCTTAAGCCTGAGTGTGGATAATGAATTTTAATGCTCCCCCAAGAGGCCTCTAAAGAAAGGAGATAGGATTTCCACTCGGGAACACCCGGTGCTAAATAGCACAACAATCTCAACTAAACATATGAAGAATGCAAAATAGTCATGTAGACCATAAAATAAATAATCAATAACACAACCCACTATGGCTGCCTTTCCCTCCTTATAAAAAAATGTGAGCCTTCTCACCTTGGGTCCCACTCATTAGGGTTTCCACCGTCACAGAACATTCCTCCCATTCACACTGCACTGTCTCTATTGATGATCCACTCCCTTCATACCAGTGTTGTTGACTTCGTCAAACTTGACCTTGTCCACATGCATTAGCCCCTGTTCACACATGACAGTGCTTTATCCAACTATAAATATGATCCATTTTCATATTAAGAGGGATTTTATGCCTACTAAATAGATTTATTGGCCTCCCTACCCATTTATTCATCTAACTAAATGACAAGAGAAAAATTAATATTCCAATTAGTTGCATGCTATTTTAGGAATATTACACCTTGGGAATCCATCTCCATGGATTACATGTCGGGCCTTCCTTATACTAAGCATGGAAATGACTGTGCTTTTGTGGTCATCGATATATTCTCGAAGATGGCCATTATGGTGGCTGGCAAGAATAATATCACAATAGAATCCATTGCTAAAATCTTCTATGAATGAGTGTGGGTATACTTTGGGATCCCACAGTCTATCATCTCAGATCGGGATAGCAGGTTCCTCAGTACATTTTGGTCCAGCCTCTTGTCAATGCTGGACACCAAGCTCACCAAGTCAACAAATTTCCATCCCCAAACTGATGGCGAGACAGAGGTCATCAACAGGATTATTGTACACATTATGTGCATGTACAACTCAAAGAATCCACACACATGGGATGAGATCCTATCCTATGTACAACATAGCTATAACCAATCCCTCAATAACTCAACCGACCACAGCCCCTTTCAGGTGGGCTTGGGATTCCAGCCATTATGTCCCATTGATGTAGCTATGCCATTTTTAGCTACTCAGGTCGATTTGTCTCATGTCCAGTGTGAAGTTTCCAAGGCGGACTACTTCATTGAGTGCACTCAGCACATACGCTAACGGGTTTATGACATATTGGACAAAGCCTCGGTGGGCGATAAAGTGTGGCTACATTTGCAAAAGGAGTGCCTCACTGGACCCCACAGTCTTCTTCGCTCGCTGTGATATGGGCCATACACCATCACTAAGGTTATAGGGGACAATGCATTCGAGCTCAGTATTCCACCATTCCTTGGTCTTCACCCAGTGTTCAATGTGGACTCCCTTCGACCCTACTTTCCACCTCTACTGGATATATCTGACATGGTAGAAAAACTAACACCAATAGAGTTAAAACCAGAATGCATAGAACAAGCCATAACTGATCCGATTAGGGACACGCAGATCAAGAACCTGCCAGCAAAGTATTCAACTATATTGAGTTGTTAAATCAGACCAACTCCTTCACCAGGGCACGTGGCTCACCATGGACCAAGTTCAGCAGAAGTTTCCTCATCTCATGGAGGAAATCAATAGGGGGGAGGAATGATCCAGGTGGATATTGGTGGCCACCTGCCTATTCCACTTAGACCCCCACCAATGTTTCTTTTAGTTTTTCAGTTTCCTTAATTGTAGCACAATTTACTATTTTTGGCAGTTTTTCGGCTCTTGAACTTATGGAGCCGTTTTGAGGCCCTGAACGACATTTATTTGGGCATGAGGGCCTTTGAGGCTTATTGTAACACAAATTTTAGAGGCCTTTTTCCACCACATATCTTCTCAAAGATAAGCTACCAACGCCTTAGCTAGTTTATTTCCATTTTGTCTGTAAAAAAAATTTCAATTCTTTGATATTAATGAAATGAAGTGTTATTTCCACTACATCCTTGTATTTATGGTTATATGTGTATTCTATTGCATTCTTGCATAATTTTGGATCAGGAGAGGACCCCAGAAGGTTTTAGGGTCCCGTGATTTGGCAGATTGGCTAAACCAAATGACAGGGTAACATCAGACCAGTCTTTGGAGTCCTAGGACCTAGCCTTCCTGGACTCAGAGAGGGCTCTCTCTATTGTGTGAAGGATGTGAACTTGTTCGCTTCGGATGATTGATTTTAGGCTAGTTGTTAAGTGTAATTTTTTTGTTTGTTTTGGGTTTGGGTAAGATGACTAAGTAGGATAGGTGGAATGAGAGGTTATCAAATCAATAGGGCTATGGGGTTAGATGAAGTCGAGGGTGTCTAAATGATGAAGAAGAGTGTATTGCAGTACCGATTTAGCAAGGTTAATGGATTCCTTGGGTGATGTATGAGGTGTATTGAGCATTAAGTTTGGGAAAAAATAAGAGGTCTTAAACATATATAGTCTAAAAGAAATAACTCACGAGGTAGGGCAAACCATTAATCTCTATGAACAATATTCAAACTGATAAACATGTAAGATGAACATTCCGGTGATACATAGAAGCATTAGAACTTATAACTTTAGAAATTCACCTTCAGATTTTTGAGAAGACACATAAGATAAACAAAAAACTCAATATATGGAGAGGGAACTCCTAAACAACATATATCAAACTATCGAGAACTCTGAAACAAGTTGGTAAGCATGGGCAAAGGGAAAGATCGAAACAAGACCTCTTTGTCTTAACCTAATCAATAAGTATTTCATAGAAAAAGCTTCACAATAGGGTTTTGAAAACTTTAAATAAGCAGGGCATACCATAAATCATATTTATAAGCTAAAATACTTACCATTCATGAAACAAAAACAAGTTTTAGTGGGCCTAAGGAGCGGTCAAGAATTCCTTAAGATGACTAAAAGAAGAAAACATCAAAACTATAGCAAACAGGAGGGTTGAGGTGCTTCCATGAGCATATCTCAACCTATATTTTTCTGATCTATAGCAGCCAAGTAGACTGAAACAAAATGAGGATAAGAAAACATTAAAAAGTTAGGAAAACATCACCATTCACCAAGCTATGGAATCCTGCAAACAAGCTTCTCCAACATTAAGCCACACAAGCCATTCATTGACTTCATAAAACCAATATCTTGTCCAAGATCATAAAACCATGTATTTCTCTTAAAAACATCAAGTCCCCATTGATTACAATGAATCCTCATGTCTTATATAAAAAATGAGGAGAGGAGAGCCTACTAGAGCATCTAGAAGCCTATTGGCCAAAGAGAAATATCCTAACTTGTCCTTGAGGCTTTGCAAAGCCCAAGGCACAAAAATATCTAAATAAATATATTTTCCAACTATAAATGGAAATAAAAATTGACTTTTAGGCCTGACATGCCTAAGGAAACTTTCCAAACGCACATTTTTCCCACTCAGCCACATGAGCGTAACACATGTGTCAGACAGTGAAAATTTTCCAGGTGCATAACATAGAAATAGGCCCTGTTGCAGCAGTCTTTTGGAGGTCTTCCCGACACCAGATTTGGCTCTGTGATGGCTCGTTGGAAATCCTGATGAGTATAATTTCCAAAAAAAAATTATTTATGCTAATTAGATTCCATTTACCTACTCAAAAATCAAATATTCCAACACTGCTCTGTGCGTAACACATGGTCTTAAAAGAAGGCAAAAAGGTCAAATTTTTTATGTTTTTTGACCTTTTGAGGGGGTAAAAATGCTCCAAATGATCTGAAAATTGGTGAGTAGACTTTTGGTGATGTGGAAAATCCAAAAATTTAAAATTTGAGAGCTTAGGATGCACCAAATTTGTGCATAGCGCATAGGGTGTTTCACTCCTAGGGGTTAAAACTTGGAAAAAACAAAAAGTTGTCCAATTTGCCTCAAAATTGGTGGATAGACCCCTCAAGAGGTTTTGGACACCTGTTGAGAAGCCTCAACCAAGAATCCAAGGCTGTCATGCACTTTGGCTCTTTTTAGGTTTTCTAGTTCAATGAGGGCCTTCTTTAGCTTGGCATTAGCAAGCATGCTTTTCCTTGCATAATGTTTGGTCATTTTCTTCTGTAGGGCAAGGCCCCTCTTGACCTCCTTGAAATTATTATGTTCCTCTTTGTAGTAGTAGATTACACTTTGAGCCATATTAAAATCCCTTTCCCACTCTTGAAGCTGTGCATCTTTTTTCAAGAGGAGCAACCTAGTTTTCATCTCTTGCTCCTCATTGTCACTATCTAGATCAATGAATTGAGATCCTTGAGAAGTCTTCTTGATCCTTTTGCTCCTTCTTACCTGTACCTTCTAGTCACCTTTGTCCATCTTTCCCTTTCCTTTGTCTTGACGCTTAATTTCCATAGGAGAGATGGCCCTTTGCATTTTTGAGGCAGCAAACACATCTCTTCTGCCTCTGTGATAGGTGCATGTGAGAGGTTTTAGGATGGTGTCTCTACCTTTGGAGGTGCCACAATCCTTGTCATCTTTTTCATGGCTTTCATGAGTCACTTGATGCTCCATAGGGTTACTTATTTTTTGACTTTTGAACTCATCGTCATCCTTGCTTTTCTCATTGTTTTCCTCACTGTCATATTGACTCTCAAACTGACCACTATCCTCTTCACTTATCTCATTTACTTTAGCGCCTTTGTCACTATGATTGGTTTCACTGTCATGCTCAAATTAATCATTGCTTTGCTTATTACCTTTATTAACTTCATGCGCCTCCTCCCTACTCTCTTCATATGTGTTTTTAGTGTCATCTTCCTCATCATAAGAACCACTGTTTCGGCCCTTTTGCTCATCATGAGCACTGATTTTAACGTTGTTTTCTTACTCACTGTCTCCTTCTTGAGAGGCTGCCTCTTCTTGGTCATCATCACTCTACTGTTACTCTCCCTCATACTCTGTTTCTATCCCATATTCTTCATTATTTTTGTCACTTTCATCATATTTATCAAGCTCTGCAATTGCTTCAATGTCTTCAACCTTTGCTTCACTTGCATCTTTCTCTTGATTTTTGTTGTCATCATTTTGCTGTTTATTGTGGCTATTATCACTTTCATGCTCACTATTGTCCGCTTCCTTGTGTTTTTCATCTCCCTCAGCTTCTACCTCACTGTCCTCTTCCTTGTCTTCTTCATCTTCCTCGGCTTCTACCTCACTATCCTCTTCCTAATTATTATCATCAGTTTGCTCATCATTAGAGCCACTGTTAGCTTCTTCACTTGGTACATTAGCAGAAGGGATAGGGGGTGAATTTATTTATGGAGAAGGCCCATGGAGAGATGATGGAGGAGTGGAGGTAGGTGGTTGTGAAGTGGAGGGTAAATTCTACTGAATGAAGGCTTAGGGGTTTGTAAATACATCATGTGAGATGAAGACTTCCCAATGGATTCCTTGTTGCTGCAGCGGATGTAGGACAATCATTTTGATCAAGGAGTGGTGGAAAGGGCTAGGCATTTGGCAGTCATAGCTTCTTTTCTTGACAAGTGAGGCCATCTTGTCAATGCTCTGGAAAAGGTAGTATGGTCGGTTCATTATTTTGACTTTGGTGAAGTGCATTAGTAACCTTATATGATATGAGTAAATACTGGATTATCTCTCCTCACAAGTGAAATATCTGATAATTTTCTTCATCAACAAGGCATACCTCTCTAGTAAGTGGGAAAAAGGAAAAAAAACCTTGCAGCCTTGTTGACAACTTGGTTTTAGGTAGGGTCCATAATAGCACAACTCCAACTTATTTTGTTTAAACCATATCTCGCCAATGTTTGGTATACCTGTTTCTTTGGAAATGGATTCAGATGAGAGTTCAAACTCCACTCCTGCTAGGCTAACTCGGTGATTTTGTAAACCAAGGATGAACAATCTAGTCAGGTCTGAGTGGCTTTTGACTTGCTTGACCTTTTCACAAAAATGATAACACCCAACATCCTGAAAATATGAAAGGATCATGGCAGAGGAAGTAATATGAATTGTGTCTAAGGGTTCAAACCTATTTTCCCTTCATCCCTTGCATTTTTGCTTGGAAGGTCTTTGGCTTTCATCACTACTGGTATGAACTTCTCCTTCAAACATGGTGGCTGGTTTTAGCACAACAAGACTTTTAGATCTTGTTTCTTAGGTCAAAAGGATGTAATGAGTGAGGTGATGGGAAAATTTTGCAAATGGGGGCCAAGATGAAATTCTCTAGGAGTGCACTCAATGTTTTGAGTTTTGTTTGATGTCACCCAGCCTCCTCTCGCACATATAACAATTTTCTCCTTCAAACCCTAACCAAAGGTAATTAAATTTTTATGCAGCCTAAGATTTGGTTTAATTAAGCCTTTAAATATGACTTTGCTTAGGAAAATGAAAGCTTGGGAGGCAAGAAAAAAAATCACCAACCTTGTGTCTTGACTTTTGCAGAAGCTTTGAAGGTGAAAAACTGAAATTATGACTCCTTTTAGCAATTTTAGACAAACTCTGTCTGTGCGTAACATTGGTGCGTAGCGCTGGTGTGTAACAAGCAGGAGACGGGCTAGTCGGGCTTCACGAGCATAGCGTCGGTGTGTAACAGGCAGTTTGTAGACACTCTATTGTGCCTGTGCATAAGATTGGCCCAGGTGCGTAGCATCGGGCCTTGGGTGCGTAACGTAGTGTCAAATAACATTGTGGCCACCCCTCCTATGCGTAGTGCAGAGAGCCAGGTGCGTAACACCGGCCCAGTAGCGTAGCGCCTGCAAACTTCACCGATTTGCTCAGAAAATTTCAAAACCTTCTCTCAACAGATTCCTTTGGCTTGGAGATGACAAATGCTACAGGGGGGGAAGTATACAAAAGGCCTTTACAACCTTCTTTGATAAATAAATTTGAAACCAAACCCACTTTTATAATGTTCATTTCCTTTCACTTTTTTCTCACTGTGTCTTTAGCCTTTTTGGTCATGTAGGTGATGTTTTGATTAAAACATTGTTATTTTTTTACTGTTGGAGGCCTCTCAAGGTTCTCCTTAATTTTGAAAATCTTCCTGAAGACACCAAGCCCATGCCTTTCAGCCTATTTTGGAAGAAGAACCTGTTTTTGACTTTAACATTTATAAACAACAAACTCATCCCTTTTTTGCCATTTCTCCTTTTGACTGATATTCTGTGTCGAAAACATTCTTTTCTTTTGACCTTGAAACCATCTGTTGTGATGAAGGGGGTTTCTTTGTCACTATCTTGACCATTTTTTGTCTATCCTCCCAAGCTTTTGAGATTTTAGGGATACTCCAGAAAAACAAATAGTGCTATCTTCTGAGTTGTCAAAAGACACTTATCAAACTCACTATTTTATGCCTAAAGCCTTCAATGATCTTTTGAAGTTTTTTATGTGTTATTTTCCTTTGTAGCCTTAGCATTGCTCTATTACTTGGTCAAAACAGTCACGAATCTTAATTCCCAACAAGCACATACCTTGTTGCTTTCTTCTAGGTTGTGAATGGTCTTCTCATGATGATTCCTCTCATTACTTTACCTTACCTCCTTTACCTTACCTCATGGTTAATTTGATGTCTTTTGGTCTTCTTTGCAGGGATGCAAACAAAGGGCAGCTGTCCCTCTACAAGTTTCATGCTTGAAACCAAACAACTTTTTAAATGATCTTTTTTATTTGAGGTACAGTGTTTCTTATGTGCCACTGTCTTTTATGACCTGCATGGACCTTTTGATGGGCAACACTTCATAACACTCCCTGATGAGATCATGTTCTTCCTTGTAAACTTTAAGCCTATTTGTATCTTGCTACCAGCATTGGATGCCTTTATGAGCTTTTTTAGGCCTCCTTATTTGACTCTGTTCTGTTGTTGATCATTTACAAAAAAAATTCTCTAGAAATGCTTTGACATGGTAAATTGCTCCTTTGCAGGCTTACTGCTTGATCAAGAGGATACCTTTGGAGGTCTTTTGATGTTCTTTGGATAATGACAAGCCTCATCCTTGTCTTCTCTTGATTTCACCTTTGAATACTTATGGAAACAGTGAATTTAGAACAATGATAGTGCATAACCTAGGTGACCCTATTTGACTTATGGTAATGTCCTTGGCATAGGTTTTTGACTGAAAACTTTGAATCAGGGTTTGGATGAGGAGACAATGTTTTTGACACTCTATTATGCACTATCATCGTAGACAACTAGAAAACTGTGTTTACTTTAGAGGGCTAAATAGAAAGGGAGTTTTAAAATTACCATTGCTTGATCCATTTGGTGAGAATGAGGAAAGTTTGGCTTACTTGGCGAAATAAGGTATGCAAAATAGGGGGTTTAGGCAAACAGAGACATAGTGTTATAGGCAAAGGCGGCAAACATAGCGAGAGTGAGGGACATTGGTCTTGTATGGGCGATAGATTGGCCATGCTTTGACATGGAAATGGGATAAACAATAAATTTCTCATTGAGGAGATTTCTAGAGCTCACATGATTCTTGAATTCCGTTTCTTAGAAATATAAGACAAAGCATTTAGTCATCTAAACAGGTAAAAATTACTGATGACTAACAAAAAGAACTAGAGAGGAGTTAGGAATGTAAAAGAGAAAACAAATCAGTAAAGGGAGCTATTTTGAAATTTGTCCTCCTTTAAATTTATTGGGTTTTATTTATTATACTCTGTACAAGGAAGTTATATATAGTAATCACTATGGGTTAAAATGATTTCGCTCTTAATTAATTTGTAAATTTTTGAAACTTATTTGTAAAGCTTATTAAAACTTTTAAAAATTAAAAATTAAATTTATTTTTTAGAAATTTTTAAAATATTTTTGAATTTTTAAAATTTAAATTTCTAATTTTAAAATAAGTAGATTTAGCTAATTAAACTAATTTTATCAACTTTAAAATTATTTTTTCAAAATTAAAAATTATTTTAAAAAAAATAAAAAAAAACCAAAAAAAACTTTCAAAGCCAAAACCAAGTATTTTCATAAATGAATTATGCAATAAAAATAAACCATTATTTTAAAAAATTTTAAAAACCACTATATCATACCTATACTTATCAACTACTTTCACTTCACATAATTGATATTTACACGTATTCTTTGAGATGAGCCCCATTCTGTTCAAAAAAGTTCTTGCTCGATTAAAATATGTCGAAAGAAGTGGTTGAGGATGATCAGTAAAAATCAATTTGCATTCTTATAGATCTTATGCAGCTATTACATTACGTGTAAAATTATTATATAGGTTTTGTCACTATTGATTTATATATATTTATATGTTTTAATATCATGAATGCTGACGTGGATGAGTTTTACAATCCAGTAAATAAAATAATAGATATTTATATCAAACGTCAATTTTACAATGAAATTGTTGGGCAAGTCAAATAATTATATAATTTATTTTTATATCTTTTTTATTTTTTATGTTGGCTAAAGGCACTTATATTGTAATTAGTTTGTTCAAAATATTTTACTGCTAATTAATTTGTAAATTTTTAAAAGCTATTTTAAAATTTTACTAATGTAAAATTTTAAATAAAAAAAATACCTTTACTTCTTATATATCTCTTAATTATCTCGAAAAAGATAACCTTAATCGTGCTTTAAACAATATGATATTATAATTAAACAATACATTATCCATGCATTATACTATATGTCAATATATTTAAATAAAACTTTATTTGACTTATTGCATTAAAACATTTCACATCTATATAAACTTTAGATCACTTATGAACTCACTCAACCATATATCAATCATACTAAGTATTAAAACAATCTATTGATATGACTGTATGTGTGTATTGAGATTTATGGCTATTGTACATATGGATTTGAGTTCTGACAGTTAAGATTTTGGTCGATTCTCAACCCCATAATCTATGGTTTAACTCGGCGTTATACATATATACATCAGAATCACTTGATTTGCCATGGTACTAGATGATGTATGTGATTAATTTAAGCGTACATGTGTTTAATTGTCCTCCCGATATTCAGTGCCACTTTTCTGGGATTAAGTTGACATCTATGGGTTTTATCGTCGTTGGATCTTTGGCAATGATCGATGGTGGATATGAGTCGATACTGGGTTAGGGTAGTCGACCTACCCACAACCTTAACTGTTTTTTCTCATTTTCTCTGAATGTTGTAGCCTTTTGCTTTGCCACTCTGTGGCTTCGAACCCGCCGACACTCCATTGTCACACTGCTTACAAGCTTGCTTTGGTTAATTTATGCTCTGACGTCTTATCTCTGGAACAACTAATCTCTTGCAGAGGACCGGATTTTCTTTGGAAATTTTTTTCTATGCGTTTTACGGTTGTTGGTCTTTCATTTCTCCATGCGTCCACTTCGGTTGATATATTATGGAGCTTCTATTTGTCTTCACAAGTTCTTTCTTTGCCCTAGATTTCTTGCTGCACAGATGAGCTTCACTATTGTTTACACTCTGCTTAGTTGTAAACTCGACATTCTTGTTGTGCAAGCTCTAGTCATAATGAGAATCTCATGTCGTTGAGCGGTCAAGTTCGGAAGAATTAGCGCATTCGCATAGGTAAACTTCCTTGTTTAATAGTGTTCTACTTTGTGTCATTTCCATGGTTATTAATCCCTCACATAGGGTTTAACCATATTTTCTTTGGGTTTTATTCGGTGTTTCAGGTTACGGCTACCATCTTCCTCCATTATTTCACCCAGGCAAGGCCTCCTTCCTCACAGGGTATGGTCATTTATCTTATTAGTTGGTGCAGTATCTTTGTTTTAGAGTGCCAATGCTAACATCCCGCTGTTGGTTTTGCAAGTAACATATGAACCTCGCTTTGTTGTCTCAACTTGCAAGGCACTGCTCACTCGGTGCCTGCTCTATCTTTTGTAATGACCACATATTCCTTGATGTACAGGTATTGCGGTCCGTGAGTTTATTACTTGAGCTAGATGTTAAATCCTCCCGGAAATTCTGGGTTTGAAACCCTAAGTTGCTATAGGTTGTTCTTGTTAAGGAGGCCTTATGGCTCTATCTCTTTCTTTTCAGAAAATTAGGTGTAATAGATACAAACTATTTAGTGTTGGAATAATATAATCATTTTGTTCATTTTTCATATATATAATTCTTACATGCATGGATACTCCATTTCGACTTGGGTTTCTTGTGAGTTTATGGTCAAATCCATGTTTTCAGCTTGATTGTAACTCCTAGTTACTGTATTAATATTTGACCGAGAAGGTCTCTCAGAAAAAATAGATGTTAAGACTGATATAATATATTCATGGTTGCATTTCGTTTTATATTTCATTATTCAAACATCTTTGGTATTTGGGATTAAAAGATATATAGCTTCATAGAACAACTACTATGTGTTGTTCTTACTTCCTCATTATGCAGACTATGATTCTTATACTAGAATTTTATTTCTCTGCGTTATTAAAATTCCAACTTTAGTTTCTATTTATATGATAGTTTAGTTAATTAAATCTTGACTGGTGGAATAAGAAATTATTGTAGATGAATACCTATTTTTCTTTTATTCTACATAATTTGTTCTTTCTTGTTAATGCAGTTTGAATGTTCTCATCGATACATAGATATTCTATTAGAAATTCTTCCAGAAGAAAATATTATAGAAATGACGTAACTGGAAATAATATGTTACTTTCTGGGTAGTTTATTCTAATTTCTACTGCATCTAGGGTCGATGTCTGGACCATCAAGGTTCTCTAATACCCACTCTCTCCCTAGTCCGAGTATAGGATGATAAAAAAGAGGAGACAATTGGTTATGTCTGGAGTGTCTACTCTGGACTAAATTGACAGTCTGTTCTACCATACATATCTGTAATTTCACATATATTCTTCCTATTTATTTTTCTTAAATTGTCTACACCTACGCAGTAGAGTTTTAATCTTTCGATAAGCGTATGATTATACAATATTAGGACTTTATTAGTAGATTGCTTCCATACTATTTACATATCTAGGTATATACACATATTCACTAATTTTTTTATAATACCTCTAAATAAATATTTTTAATAAGAGGCATAAAAAAGTCATTTACTACTTTTGTATACAGATTCATCAAATTTACAGAAGCATCTGTCTAAGTAATTATATTTCATGGTCAATTTCATAATCTTTTTTTTCACACAAACCAGTTACTTATCTCACTTGAACTTCTAATGATGATCCTCCCAACCTTGAGAGAGGCTATTACGTCCTTGTCTCCCCCTGTGCTCCGCACTAGAGTAGGGCTTAACTAGAAGTAATTCTGGTTGAGACCGCAAGACCTCCAATGTAGTCTTCCTTTCCATAATCAGGGTTGCTGAGTTTCCACTGGTTCAACCAGCTCTGGATTTACTCTCACCGTCAAGGCTTCTGGCTTTTTCTGAAGTCAGAGAAACACTTTTCCTTACTCAGATTTTCCTTTTATCCTCGAAGGAAAAGGTAATTGTCTTTAACTTCTTTTGCCTAACTACTCTGGAATCTTGGAATAGTTTATCATCAGTCTTTATGGAAAGCATTCCATACTTAATTTCTTTATTCAAATACATAAATAAACCATGTTCGTTTTCAGATTAACTTTACATGTTAATCTCATTAAGAAAATTAAATACATAATTCTTTTTTTTCTAAATAAACAGAAATAGGTTAGGAAACAAATCCAGCTATTACATCTTCCCCCCTAAAATTAAACACCTTCTTCGGTGTTCTATTCTAGATCAAAAATAGTTTTGGATATGCCTCATGCACAAATCCTTCATCTTCTCATGTAGCATCCTCGGGGTCAAAGTGCTTCCATTGCGCTTTAACTTGGGTGATGGCTCGCCTCTGGAGCGTGATTTCTCTCTGATCAAGAATACGTTGAGGTTCTACCAGAAATTCTCCACCCAGATCGACCTGCAATCAACAAGCACTTAAGTTAATAAACCTAATATTCATTCCTTCTAGATATTTGGTACTCAGTCTTATTCCTACATGAATGTTTTACTAATGTATGACATGCCTCAGATCATGCACACATTATTTCAGTATTGATACATGAAACACATTGTGCACCCATATGTGACTGGGTAATGCCAATCGATAGGCCACAAGTCCTACTCTTTCCAATATTTGGAAAGGTCCACAGAACCTTGGACCCAACTTGGCACACAAATTCCACCTTAGGGTGCTTTTCTTGGGTTTGATTATCACATAAACATGATCACCTACTTCAAACACCTGATAGGTTCTCTTTTTGTCTGCATAAACCTTCTACCAATCTTGAGCAGCCTTTAGGTTCTGTCTAATCTTCTTTACTTCCAGTTCCATCTCAGCCAACACCTTCGGGCCAAGCATTAGTTTGGTTTCAAGACTACTCTAGTTAATGGGAGTTAGACACTATCTCCCATATAAGGCTTTATGTAATATTCCCAATTAGCAATAGCTAATCAGAAATATTAATTTTGACTATTTTGTCTTTATAAAGTTAAAATATAAATAAAGTGGGTGAAGGGGACACTTAGCTCACACTTAGGATAAAAATTATTTCCTAAAGTCACTTAAGAGACATGTCTATTTGGCAATGTGGGGCCTAGTGGTCAAGTGGCAGCGTAGGAAAAGGAACAGCATAGATAGCGTGGGGCCAAGCCAGTGCAGAGTGAGGTTGACAGCGTGGGCCAAGAGGAACATTGCAGAGATTGGTGGGGCTTAGGTGAGGGAAAGGCTCACCAAGCATAAAAGGAGGAAGGGTCTCCTCATTCTCATTCATTCTGATTATGCATCTTTGAGATTTGTCTTCTGACATTGAGCACGCTTGATGTTTAGCAAATTCTTCACGTACTGTTCAGTACATCGGGTGTCTCCACTCAGAGATCCCAACCTCTACCCCGAGGGACTTCGAGTGCCTGCTCAGGGGAGGAGTTTCATCCTTGTTTTTCCAGAGAGAGTTGCAGCTACCACAGGAGGAGAATCCACTCAGAGAGACAGCGCAGTTAGTGAGAGGGAGGATGCAGTCTTGAGAGGAGTTGGTTCTGGATTGGGGATTTTTTGGTGGATTCAGCCCGAGATAGTGGGTAAGGGACCATCACTTCCCTATTCCAACATTTTGGAGCAGTCAGGGGCCATTATTTGGAGTAGATCATTCAGAGCCAGCATCCTTCCCTGAAGAATAGCGTAGTGCCTCAAGGGATCCATTTTCTGGGGTCGGCCATTTCTGAAAAGCTTTCTAGGCTTTTCTAGGTTTTGGGAGTAGAAGCCATTCCCGAAGTTTTAGAATTTTCCGAGGTGGGGAGCAGCCCCAAAGATTCAATTCATTCTAGCAGTAGCAGCAGCACGGTAGTATTACCAACAGCTTTGAAGATAACGCAGTCCAGAGGGAGCAGCCATTCCGGATCATTTCCTGAGAGTCTTTCTATGCTTTCTTAGTGCAAGCCGAAGTGCCATCATTCTGATCACCTCTGTACTCATTTCCATTTCTCAGTATTAATAAAATGGCTCAGTGTTCTCCATATTGTTTGTTTCCCTTATGATTTGTCTTTAGTTGTTGTATGTCTTTGTTTATGTGCTTGTATTGCTATTTATTTCCATTTTGGATATTATGGTGGCATCAGAGCTCATAGACTTGGCTCAACCTATGGAGCAGATTTTCTATGACACCAGCAAGAAAAGCATACATCACCTACAGGGGAAGAAAGTATAAATACCAAGAATGAAGGTTAGAGCTGACTTTTGGGAAATGGGATAGCGTTCCAGTAGTGGACGCAAAGGAAGAAGAACCGATGGCTAAGGAAAAGGATGTCGAGAAGAAGATCAGGTAACTCCTCCTAAAATCAGTACAGGATTTATCGAGATGGATAGAAGAGATGGGGCAAAGGTTCATGGCAGAATCTAGATAGCGCGAGACCCCAAGGGATTTTCACATTGGAGGGGGATCAGGCACATCTCATCATTTACAGGAGCACCTCACAACACAACAGATGGCATCACACACACCTCCCCATTCCACGATGCCTACTTTTCTTGCCACAGACATTGGGGCAGAGGCACAACAGGAGCGAGAACCGGCACACATGGGAGATTACTTTGCTGAGTACCAGTCATACGGCTAGGAGTTCAGAGATGCCCTCACCTTCCATGATTTTTTTCAGCTCAAGCGGGACAGAAAACCCTGCAACCATCATAGAGGGAACAAGCACTCACATGACGGGGACTTACAGTGCACGGTGGGTAGATTCCATTTACCGACATTTGATGGGTCATCCAAGTGTTCGGAAAAATCTTGGGTGGAGAAGTTGGATATATATTTCCAGCTTAATCAGATGGCAGAGCTTGAGGCCATCAAAGTGGCAGCACTGCACCTAAAGGGTGAGGCCCAGGATTGGTGGTTTCACAGGATGGTTACACTAGGACACTCGAGAGTGATAACATATGCCGAGTTTACGTAGAGGCTGGTGGAGCATTTTGATCGTAGGGATCCAGAGGAGCATTTTGCTGAGATAACAAAGCTCAAGCAGACTGGGAGGCCGGACACGTACATCTCCGAGTTCTTGAGACTCTCCGTGATGGTCCCTAATTTATCCATAGCTCGGATGATCTATATGTTCATAGATGGATTGGCAGAGCCTCTACGAGGATTAGTCAGATCGAAGAGGCCCGCGACACTCCATGATGTAGTTGAGAGGACTCAGGATTTACATGATGCACTTCTGAGGACTAGAGCTCCTTTTCCCCAGAGACTGACATTCCAGCCGAAGGGAAAGGATGAGAGGGTTCCACCTGCCAAGGGGAACCAGGGAAGAGGGTTTGGATATGATGAGGTCAGGAGAGACCTAAAGCGAAGGAGGTTATGCTTCACGTTCTAGGAGCCATGGGCACCAAGACATCGTTGTGCTGCGGGGAAGGCACATTACATCGAGGTCTTCTTGGATAGTAGTGGGGAAGAAGAGGATTATGAGGGGATGGAGGCTAGAGGTAGCAGTACAGTGCAGAGAGGGGATCATCTGCCACCTCCACCACCTGGAGTAGGAGGTGCAGTTTTTGCACCTATGGGGGGAGCCCTTGCAGCCTTGCGGGGGGTTCCCAAGTACTTGACATTGCGTGTCTGAGGCACAGTACGAGGGCAGCACCTGTCGGTGTTGGTAGATAGTGGGGCTACCCACAATTTCATTGATGCCCAGCTGGTAGAGTGGAGGGGCATACAGACAGAGACTTTTGATGGGTTTTTGGTACTAGTTCCAGGGGACCGGACCATGCAGTGTGCCAAGTATGTGCCAGCCTTGGCAGTGACGATGGGGACATACACCCTGACAGATCATTTCTTCATGGTGGACATTCCAGACACCAACTTCATACTTGGGGTACAATGGCTTATCACACTGGGAAAGGTCACCACTGACTGGGAGACCTTGGAGACTGAGTGGACGGACAAGAAGACTGGGAGGCATGAGAAGATTCGGGGTATGCACACCTATCCACCACAGATAGTTTCAACACATCGAATGGAGGAAGATTTCCAAAAGAGAGATATAGAGTGGGCAGGATCTACAGGGCAGGCCATACACCCAAATGTATAGTCCATTCTCGACATGTATGCTATGGTATTTGGGGAGATACCACTAGGACAACCACCATATCAGGGGTTTGAGCACATGATCGAGCTAGAGTAGGGTATCCAGGCTATTATCACTACACCCTATAGGCATCCCAAAGCCTATCGGGATGAGATTGAGAGGGCTATCCATGAGCTCCTATCTCTGGGACACATCCATCCTGGCACTAGCCCCTTTGCTTCTTCAGTGGTACTTGTAAAGAAGAAGGACGACACGTTGAGGATGTGCATTGATTACAAGGCCCTGAAGAAGAAGAGCATGAAGAACCGGTACCCCATCCCGCAGATCGATGAGCTGATGGATGAGTTTAGGGGGGCCAAGTTCTTCTCAAAGATTGATCTGAGATTCGGGTACCATCAGATTTGCGTGAGGGAGCAGGACATCCCCAAGACCGCTTTCAGGTGTCATTATGGCCATTTTGAGTTTTTGGTGATGCCTTTTGGGCTAACTTATCAACTACTTTCACTTCACACAATTGATATTTACACGTATTCTTTGAGATGAGCCCCATTCTGTTCAAAAAAGTTCTTGCTCGATTAAAACAAGCAGAAAGAAGTGGTTGAGGATGATCATTAAAAATCAATTTCCATTCTTATAGATCTTATGCAGCTATTACATTACATGTAAAATTATTATATAGGTTTTGTCACTATTGATTTATATATATTTATATGTTTTAATATCATGAATGCTGACGTGGATGAGTTTTACAATCCAATAAATAAAATAATAGATATTTATATCGACAACACGGGGTGGATGACTTTCACAATCTAATAAATGAAATAATAAATATTTATATCAAACGTCAATTTTTCAACGAAATTGTTGGGCAAGTCAAATAATTATATAATTTATTTTTATATCTTTTTTATTTTTTTTATGTTGGCTAAAGGCACTTATATTGTAGTTAGTTTTGTTTACAATATTTTACTCCTAATTAATTTGTAAATTTTTAAAAATTATTTGCAAAATTTACTAATGTAACGTTTTAAATAAAAAAAATACTTTTACTTTTTATATATCTCTTAATTATCTAGAAAAGGATAATCTTATTCGTGCTTTAAACTATATGATATTATAATTAAACAATACATTATCCAAGCATTATACTATATGTCAATATATTTAAAAAAAACCTTATTCGACTTAATGCATTAACACATTTCACATTTATATAAACTTTTAGATCACTTATGAACTCACTCAACCATATATCAATCATACTAAGTATTAAAACAATCTATTGATATGACTGTATGTGTAGATTGATATTTATGGCTATTGTACATGGATTTGAGTTTTGACAGTTAAGATTTTGGTCAATTCTCAACCCCGTAATCTATGGTTTAACTCGGTGTTATACATATATACATCAGATTCATTTTAACTTGATTTGACATGGTAATAGACGATGTATGTGATTAATTTAAGCGTACATGTGTTTACTTGTCCTCCCGATATTCAATGCCACTTTTCTAGGATTGAGTCAACATCTATGGGTTTTATTGCCATTGGATCTCTGGCAATGATCGACGGTGGATATGAGTCAATCCTGGGTTAGGGTAGTCGACCTACCCACAACCCTCACTGTTTTTTCTCATTTTCTCTCAATGTTGTAGCCTTCTGTGTTGAAGATTGCAACAAGAAATAGTGAAGGAGGCATCCTGAAACATCATTCCTGATCCTAGTTGGAAAGTGATCACCTAAAATAGGTGGGGCCCACACAGGTGATTTTTGTCGCAAAGTCTATTTTTATACATGTCGATCATATTCTATGAGTTGCGGGATGCTATTTGTGGATGGTTGGTCAAGTTGGAAAAATAGATGGACTTCTATTTTTAGACATATTGGGCGGAATCTATTTTTAGATTGCCAGTCCAAAAATAGATATGTCAAATATTATTAGCTCTTAATAATATTTGGACTCTAAACATTATCTTATTCTCTTGGAGCACTTCAGTTAAGTGCACAAATTGGCACAAGAGCTGACAGAAGGAACTACACTATTCCTGAGGGTTATGTGGAGCTATTCCATGGAGGACTTCAATTAGAACTCATGTGACAGAGTTTGGTGGAGTTGATTGAGGTAGTTGGTGGAGTTGTGTTGAGTTTAACTCAGTTAGACACAGTTGAGCTAGTTGTATCTAGTCTAATTGATTGATACACTAGTGAGAGTGGTGTGAATTAATTAGTTAATTAATTCACTAAATATTAACTCATTAATCAACTGAAGAATAGATCAGTTAACTACAGTGCATGAACAGTTCAATGGAGACCTAATGGAGAGATAGGTAAAAGGGCAAGATAGACTATCAGTTGTGACTATTAGTGATGCATGAATTTCATCTACATATACATTGGAGTTGCCAATAATAATCACACAGTCAATGAGAGTGGGATTACATTGAATTGGTCTTTGTAATCAACTTGGATTGCGTAGTGGAGGCAGGCTAGCAGGTGATAGAGATCGGTGCATGGATTTGCAAGATTGGTCCTGATTTAGTGTATGACGATTGTACTGTACTGAGAGCTTGTGATAAGCTTTGTATGCTTGTATGATATCGTCATATGATCTCCATGTTACATAATATATAGTTGGGGTTTTCAGCTTCAGGCTTTCCCGTTAAACAACTGTGTTTTGTGTGTTTTCATTGCTTCATGTGTTTTGTAATTGTTGATTAACTTTCCGCAAGAATTATAGTGGAAGAATTCTTTATTTTGCAAGAAGATAAATATTTTGAGATCAGGAGAGTCCATATATATACATCCATATTGTATATAATTTCTACATGGTATCAGAGCTGTGTTATAGATTTTCTACATGGAATGAGAGCAAAAATTTTTGGGTGCGCAAGTTTGCAGAGAATATCTGAAAATTTTGGTGAATATTTTCAAAAGCAAATAGTATATTTTGATTCCTTGCGAAAAAATACCCAAATTGAAAATAAAAATCGATCGAATCGGAGCTCGGATGAGGGAGATATCATCAATTTAAAATCAACTCTTTTGTTAGAAAATTTTGCGACGGCGGGACAATTGCAATGTGTGCGAGCCAAGAATCTACATGCACTGAGGTAAAAGATGCATGCAAAGCTTTGGGGAGCAAAGCAGAGGTTAGTGACTTGGTGGTTGAGAGGGAGCCTCTCAACATGCAGTGTGAGAAGTAGTCTCAGAAGGTTGTGGAGCAGCCACAACTGGAGATGCAGAAGAATATTTATAGATTTAATGTAGATGGGATTTCTACGGAGCTTCCTACTATTGGGAAGTGTGAGAAAGCCATGCAATTGAAGCTTGAGAGGGAGTTGGATTTGCATGCAGGTAAGAGTGAACCTTGGGATGTGGAGCAGCCACAAGATGAGGATCATGGAGTGGGAGCAACCACTCATGCAGAGAAATTTCGAGCTCGATGGGCAGAGGGAGTGCATGCAGCTATACCACTAGGTAAGAGGTGGGGTGACATGCATGGATAATCCAAGAAGAAATTTATGGGTAGGATTCATGGAGATGGTGTGCATCTCATGAATTGAACCTGGCTACAAGGTGCCCATAGAGCAGCAGTAGCATGATCAGTTGGATTGATGCAGGCAGATCAAAGTGACAGTATTGGATACTGGAGCGCGGATCAGAGTTGACAGCAAGTGCAGAGTGCATGGGTGCAGAGTTCAACAGCGCAGTGGTTCCTAAAGACATGTGCAGTTGGTACCAGCAGAAGTCGAATACTTTGATGATAGATGCATCAGATTGATTGAGTTGTTTGGAGCCTATTCAGTTTCGGAAGAGTTGCAGAGAAAATGCATGGAGTTGCATGGCGCTTGTAAAGGTTGCAGGGCGAATGCGTGGAGTTGCATGTCGCATGCAAAGACAGTCCTTTCTTGTTGAGAGGGAGTGTTGAATATTGCAACAAGAAATAGTGAAGGAGGCATCCTGAAACATCATTCCTGATCCTAGTTGGAAAGTGATCACCTAAACTAGGTGGGGCCCACACAGGTGATTTTTGTCGCAAATTCTATTTTTAGACATGTCGATCATATTCTATGAGTTGCGGGATGTTATTTGTGGATGGTTGGTCAAGTTGGAAAAATAGATGGACTTCTATTTTTAGACATATTGGGCAGAATCTATTTTTAGATTACCAGTATAAAAATAGATATGCTGAATATTATTAGCTCTTAATAATATTTGGACTCTAAACATTATCTTATTCTCTTGGAGCACTTCAGTTAAGTGCACAGATGTTATGAGAGTTGGCAGAAGAATACGCTATTCTGAAAGTTATATCAGAGATATTATGGAAGACTTATTAGAACTCTATCTGCAGCAATTTGTTGGAGATTGATGAGGTAATTGGTAGAGTTGTGTTAATTTAACAATTCATTCTGATTATTCATTATATCTAGTCATGATTATTACATAATGAGTGATATGTGAGTATTAATTAATTAATTCACTAAATATATCATGTCAATGAATAATACAAAATACATGATTAACTACGGTAAATGAAACAGATTCAATAGAGGCCAGTGGAAGATAGGTAAAGGCTAGAATAGACTATAGTTCATGTTGACTATTAGTGATACATGATACATCACATATATATTGGGTACCAGCAGTAATCATACAGTCAATGAAGTGATTCATAGGTAGTTTTATAATCACTTGTTCTTGAAAATATTGACTAATGATGATAAATTGGTGCATGGATTTGCAAGATTGGTCCTGCTTTAGTGTATCAATATTGTACTGTACTGAGAGCTTGTGATAAGCTTTGTATGCTTGTATGATATTGTCATATGATCTCCATGTTACCTAATATATAGTTGGGATTTTCAGCTTCAGGCTTTCCCGTTAAACAACTGTGTTATGTGTGTTTTTGTTGCTTCATGTGTTTTGTAATTGTTGGTTAAATTTCCACAAGAATTATAGTGGAAGGATTATTTATTTTGCAAGAAGATAAATATTGTGAGATCAGGAGAGTTCAAATATATACATCCATATTGTATATAATTTCTACATGGTATCGGAGCTGTGTTATAGATTTTCTAAATGGAATGAGAGCAGGAATTTTTGGGTGCGCGAGTTTGCAGAGAATATATGAAAATTTTGGTGAAATATTTTCAGAAACAAATAGCATATTTTGATTCCTTGCGAAAAAATACCCAAATTGAAAATAAAAATCGATCGAATTGGAGCTCGGATGAGGGAGATATCATCGATTTAAAATCAACTCTTTTGTTAGAAAATTTTGCGACGGCGGGACAATTGCAATGTGTGCAAGCCAAGAATTTACATGCATTGAGGTACAAGATGCATGCAAAGCTTTTGGGAGCAAAGAAGAGGTTAGTGACTTGGTTGTTTAGAGGGAGCCTCTCAACATGCAGCGTGAGAAGCAGTCTCAGAAGGTTGTGGAGCAGCCACGACTGGAGATGCAGAAGAATCTTTATAGATTTAATGTAGATGGGATTTCTACGGAGCTTCCTACTGTTGGGAAGTGTGAGAAAGCCATGCAATTGAAGCTTGAGAGGGAGTTGGATTTGCATGCAGGTAAGAGTGAACCTCGGGATGTGGAGCAGCCACAAGATGAAGATCATGGAGTGGGAGCAACCACTCATGTAGAGAAATTTCGAGCCAGATGGGTAGAGGGAGTGCATGCAGCTATACCACTAGGTAAGAGGTGGGGTGACATGCATGGATAATCCAAGAAGAAATTTCTGGGCAAGATTCATGGAGATGGTGTGGATCTCATGAATTTAACCTAGCTACGAGGTGCCTATAGAGCAGCAGTAGCATGATCAGTTGGATTGATGCAGGCAGATCAAAGTGACAATGTCGGATACTGGAGCGCGGATTAGAGTTGACAGCAAGTGAAGAGTGCATGGGTGCAGAGTTCAACAACGTAGTGGTTCTTGAAGATATGTGCAGTTGGTACCAGCAGAAGTCAAAGACTTTCATGATAGAAGCATCAGATTGATTGAGTTTTTTGGAGCCTATTCAGTTTCGGAAGAGTTGCAGAGCAGATGCATGGAGTTGCATGGCGCTTTTAAAGGTTGCAGGGCGAATGCATGGAGTTGCATGTCGCATGCAAAGACAGTCCTTTCTTGTTGAGAGGGAGTGTTGAAGATTGCAACAAGAAACAGTGAAGGCATCCTGAAACATCATTCCTGATCCTAGTTGGAAAGTGATCACCTAAACTAGGTGGGGCCCACACAGGTGATTTTTGTCGCAAAGTCTATTTTTATACATGTTGATCATATTCTATGAGTTGCGGGATGCTATTTGTGGATGGTTGGTCAAGTTGAAAAAATAGATGGACTTCTATTTTTAGACATATTGGGTGGAATCTATTTTTATATTGCCAGTCTAAAAATAGATATGTCGAATATTATTAGCTCTTAATAATATTTGGAATCTAAAAATTATCTTATTCTCTTGGAGCACTTCAGTTAAGTGCACAGATGTGGCATAGGAGCTGACAGAAGGAATTACACTATTCCTGAGGGTTAAGTGGAGCTATTGCATGGAGACTTCAGTTAGAACTCATGTGAGTTTGGTGGAGTTGATTGGGGAGTGGATTAGTACAGAGTTGTGTCCGGTTTAACTCGGTTAGACACGGTTAGACGTTAATACTAAAGTCTAGCTATTGATACTGCACAAGAGTGGTGGGTAATTAGTTAATTAATTCACTAAATATTAACTCATTAATCAACTGAAGAATACATCAATTAACTACAGTGCATGAACAGTTTAGTGGAGACCCAGTGGAGAGATAGGTAAAAGGGAAAGATAGACTATCAGTTGTGACTATTAGTGATGCATGATTTGCTTCTACATATACATTGGAGTTGCCAATGATAATCACGCAGTCAATGAGAGTGGGATTACATCGAATTGGTCTTTGTAATCAACTTGGATTGCGTAGTGGAGGCAGGCTAGCAGGTGATAGAGATCGATGCATGGATTTGCAAGATTGGTCCTGATTTAGTGTATGACGATTGTACTGTACTGAGATCTTGTGATAAGCTTGGTATGCTTGTATGATATTGTCATATGATCTCCATGTTACATAATATATAGTTGGGGTTTTCAGCTTCAGGCTTTCCCATTAAACAACTATGTTATGTGTGTTTTTATTGCTTCATGTGTTTTGCAATTGTTGATTAAATTTCCGCAAGAATTATAGTGGAAGGATTCTTTATTTTGCAAGAAGATAAATATTGTGAGATCAGGAGAGTCCAGATATATACATGCATATTGTATATAATTTCTAAATTCTACTCCGCCACTCTGTGGCTTCAAACCCATCGTCACTCCATTGTCACACTACTTACAAGCTTGCTTCGGTTAATTTATGCTCCGACGCCTTATCTCTTTAACAGGTAATCTCTCGCAGAGGAGCAGATTTTATTTGGAAATGTTTTTCTATGGGTTTTACGGTTTTTGGTCTTTCATTTCTCCATGTGTCTACTTCGGTTGATATATTATGGAGCTTCTATTTGTCTTCACGGGTTCTTTCTTTGCCCTAGATTTCTTGCTGCACAGATGAGCTTCGCTACTATTTACAATCTACTTAGTTGTAAACTTGACATTCTTGATGTGCAATCTCCAGTCTTAACGAGACTCTCATGTCGCTGAGTGATCAAGTTCGGAAGACTCAGCGCATTTTCACATGTAAACTTCATGGTTTAATAGTGTTCTCCTTTGTGTCATTTCCAGGGTTATTAATCCCTCGTATAGGGTTTAACCATATTTTTTTTGGGTTTTGTTCGGTGTTTCAGGTTACGGCTACCATCTTCCTCCATTATTTCACCCAAGTAAGGCCTCCTTCCTCACAGGGTATGGTGATTTCTCTTATTATTTGATGCAGTATCTTTGTTTTAGAGTGCCAATGCTAACATCCCGTTGTTGGTTTTGCAGGTAACATACGAACCCCGCTTTCTTGTCTCAACTTGCAAGGCACTGCTCCCTCAGTGTCTGCTCTATCTTTTGTAATGACCAAGTATTCCTTGATGTACATGTACCGTGGTCCGTGAGTTTATTAATTGAGCTAGATATTAAATCCTCCCGGAAATTTTAGGTTTGAAACCCTAAGTTGCTATAGGTTGTTCTTGTTAAGGAGGCCTTATGGCTTTATCTCTTTCTTTTCAGAAAATTTGGTGTAACAGATACCAACTGTTTAGCGTTGGAATAATATAATTAGTTTGTTCATTTTTCATATATATACTTCTTACATGCACGGATACTCCGTTTCGACTTGGGTTTCTTGCGAGTTTATGGTCAAATCCATGTTTTCAGCTTGATTGTAACTCCTAGTTACTCTGTTATTATTTAACCGAGAAGGTCTCTCAGAACAAATAGATGTGAAGACTGATATAATATATTCATGGTTGCCTTTCCTTTTATATTTCATTATTCAAACATCTTTGGTATTTGGGATTAAAATATATACAACTTCATAGCACAACTACTGTGTGTTGTTCTTACTTCCTCATTATGCAGTCTATGATTCTTATACTAGAATTTTATTTCTCTGTGTTATTAAAATTCCAACTTTACTTTCTATTTATATGATAGTTCGGCTAATTAAATCTTAACTGGTGGAATATGAAAGTACTGTAGATGAATACCTATTTTTCTTTTATTCTACATAATTTTTTCTTTCTCGTTAATGTAGTTTGAATGTTCTCATCGATACATAGATATGATATTAGCACTTCTTCCAGAAGGAAATATTATAGAAATGACGTAACTGGAAATAATATGTTAATTTCTGGGTAGTTTATTCTAATTTCTACTGCTTCTAGGGTCAATGTCCGAACCATCAAGGTTCTGGGATACCCACTATCTCCCTAGTCCAAGTATAGGATGATAAAAACGAGGAGACAACTGGTTCTGTCCGGAGTGTCTACTTTGGACTAAATTGACAGTCTCTTCTACCATAAATATCTGTAATTTCACATATATTCTTCCTATTTATTTTTCTTAAACTGTCTACACCTACGCAGTAGAGTTTTACTCTTTCGATAAGCGTATGATTATACAATATTAGGACTGTATTAGTAGATTGCTTCCATATTATTTACATATCTAGGTATATACACATATTCACTACTTTTTTTATAATACATGTTAATAAATATTTTTAATAAGAGGCATAAAAAATTCATTTACTACTTTTGTATATAGATTCATCAAATTTACAGAAGCATTTGTTTAAGTAATTATATTTCACAATCAATTTCATAATCTTTCTTTTCACGCAGACATGTCACTTATCTCACTTAGAACTTCTGATGATGATCCTACCAACCTTGAGAGAGGCTATTATGTCCTTGTCTCCCCCTGTGCTCCACACTAGAGTAGGGCTTAGCTAGAAGTAATTCTGGTTGAGACCTCAAGATCTCTAGTCCAGTCTTCCTTTCCATAATCAAGGTTGCTAAGTTTCTAGTGGTTCAACTAGTTTTGGATTTACTCTCATCCTCAAGCCTTCTGGCTTTTTCTGAAGTCAGATAACCCCTTTTTCTTACTCAAATTTTCCTTTTATCCTCTAAGGAAAAGGTAAATGTCTTTAACTACTTTTTGCTAACTACTCTGGAATCTTGGAATAATTTATCATCACTCTTTATGGAAAAAATTCCATAATTAATTTCTTTATTCAAATACATAAATAAACGATGTTCATTTTCAGATTAACTTTACATGTTAATCTCATTAAGAAAATTAAATGCATAATCCTTTTCTTTTAAATAAACAAAAATAGGTTAGGAAAAAAATCCAGCTATTACATCTTCCCCCCTAAAAGTAAACACCTTCCTCGATGTTCTATTCTAGATCAGCAAATAGTTATGGATATTCCTCACGCACAAATCCTTCATCTTCTCATGTAGCATCCTTAGGGCCAAAGTGCTTCTATTGCGCTTTAACTTGGGTGATGGCTCGCCTCTAGAGCATGATTTATCTCTTATCGAGAATGCGTTGAGGTTCTACCAGAAATTCTCCACCCGACTTGACCTGCAATCAACAAGGACTTAAGTTAATAAACCTAATATTCATTCCTTCTAGATATTTGGTACTCAGTCTTATTCCTACATGAATGTTTTGCTAATGTATCACATGCCTCATATCATGCACATATTATTTCAATATTGATACATGAAACACATTGTGCACCCATATGTGACAGGGTAATGCCAATCGATATGCCACAAGTCCTACTCTTTACAATATTTAGAAAGGTCCACAGAATCTTAGAGACAACTTGGCACACAAATTCCACCTTAGGGTGATTTTCTTGGGTTTGATTCTCACATAAACATGATCACCTACTTCAAACACCCGATAGGTTCTCTTTTTGTCCGCATAAACCTTCTACCGATTTTGAGCAACCTTTAGGTTCTGTCTAACCTTCTTTGCTTCCAGTTCCATCTCAGCCAACACCTCCGGGCCAAGCATTAGTTTGGTTTCAGGACTACTCTAGTTAATGGGAGTTAGACACTATCTCCCATACAAGGCTTTAAATGGAGTCATTTTAAGAGACTCTTGGTAACCATTATTGTACACGAATTCCACCATATGTAGATAATATTCCGACTTTGTGGGTTAATGCATTACATACATGTTCAACATGTCTTCCAAGATTTGATTCACTCGCTCTTTTTTTCCATGCGTCTATAGATGATAAGTGCTACTGAAGTTAACTTGTGTACCCAATCCGGTAAATAGTTCCTTCCAAAAAGTTGAAGTGAACTTTGCATCTCGATCCGAGATGACTTTTTTTGGGATGCCATGCAACCTAAATATTTCTCTCATGAAAATATCTGCAATATGCACCGTTTTGTAAGTGGATTGTATAGGTGCAAAGTGAGATGCCTTTCTCAGTCTATGAACCACTTCCATTATAAAATCATTATGCCTTTTTGATCTTGGTAGACCAGTAATAAAATATAATGATATAACCTTCCATTTCCATTCAGGTATAGGTATCGGCTGAAACAATCCTACTAGATGTTGATGCTCCACCTTAACCTATTGACATTCTTGACACTTGTTTAAATATTCAGTAATATTCTTCCGCATACTAGGCCAAAAATAAACTTTCCTTATTGTTGTGAGCATTTTCTGGTATTGTGGGTGTCCAGAATAATTTTTGCAATGGTATTCATCCTAGATCAGCTCTTTGAAACTTATCCAATTCAGAATATATAGCTTTCCTTTAAAAGTTAAAAGCTGATATCTGTTAATCCCATAATCTGATGGCTTTTCCTATTTTTCTACTTCCTTTGCTTGCTGCCATAGGAATTGGTATTCAGGATCTTTCTCAACTTCTTCTTTTATATGATCGTGAAATTTGAATTCTACCTAATTAAAGTAGAGTTCATACACGAAATGCAGTTTTCTGTTCAAGGCATCAGCCACACGATTTTCCTTGCCTTTAACATGTGGAATTTCAAAATCAAATTCACTTAAAAACACATTCCACCTTGCCTAGCGAGCATTTAAATCAGCTTGCTTAAAATAGCTAGTTAAACTACTGTGATCTATCTTCAACATGAACCTCTTTCCCAATTAGTGTATCCACACCTTAAGTGTGTGCACTACCTCTGTCAGCTCCAAATCATAAGTGGAATATTTTTGTTCATGGTCTTTTAGTTTTCTTGACTCATAGGCAACAAACCTTCCCCCTTGAGATAATACTGCTCCTACTTCTTCCTTACATGCTTCGGTGCATACTTCAAATTCCTTGTTGGGGTCAGCTACCCTCAACACAGGGGCAATATTCAGCATGTGTTTCAACAACAAAACTAGCCTAACATTCGTTGGTCCATTTAAACACCTTCCCCTTTAGTTTCAGAGATGTAATAGGAAAGGAAATTTTCAAAAATCCTTCGATGAAATGCCTATAATATCCATCCAATCCCATAAAGGAACGTATATATGCCACATTCTTGGGCACTCTCCATTCCATGATAGTATTTATTTTCTTGGGATCTACTGCCTCTCCCAAGTATGCAAGTTAGCTTTTGGTAACCATCCCAAATAGCTATCTTCAAGTAGAAGTAAAACACCCATGAAGGCAACAATGTGTTCTCTAGAGGCCTTCTTTGAGGCATGGAATCTGAAATGTATTGGGAACTATCATTCCCATGTGAAGCCTCCATCCCTAAGCTATCATCCACAAAAAGTGAGTCACCCTCCAACATGGCAACTCATGGAAAATATCCTCCACCTTAGGCTCCTGAAATGTAGGTGGGTTGCATAATTGAACATGGTACACAAAATGGCCTACCCCACGTTGTCTCTCTCTCCACTTATGGAAAGCGTAGAGCTGCTGCTAATATTGGGCTGCAATAATGTTTCCCTCAAGATACACAAGGACAATTGGATCTCCAAAGACCCCTCCTCTAATTTCATGAGCCCAAACCATTCCATACAAAGTGAATGGTACATCATCACCATGTTGTATCTAAATAAAAAATTTGTTGAAGGTTATGTGCAAGTTTGGATGGTACCAATGGTTTTTCCAGTGGATACAACGCAGTTTTTCTAACTGTTTTTTCAGAAAATAACATGGCAAGTTGTTTCTTAACAAATTGCTAGTTTTGTATGTCATCACATCTACTAGTAAATAGTAAATGGCTTTGTATATCAACTGAGCATGCAGAAAATAATACAACACTTTCCCAAAGCCATACAAGAGATGGATATCTCCATCATAGATGTTGGCCCAAAAATGACCATGAAGCCCGAAGAGAGGCTTTCCCTCTTGTGGAGCAATGAACTGTATAGAAATGGTAAGAGAATGCAAATACCATTAGGGGAATTTTGAGGTCTAAAATGGGCCTCCTAAGAAAAACGTACAAAAAAAATAAAATTTATAAGAACCAATAGGATTCAAAATGATGATGTCAACCATGGGGGATGATTCACCATTTTTTAAGTAAAAGGGTAAAAATATTAAAAATAATAAAATTATAAAACTACTTTTTCAACTTATCTCCGAAAGGTTTTACTCAAGTTTTGAGTGGGAGTACTTGTTTGATGCAAAATTTAATACCTCATCCAAGGAGTACCCATGTTGCATATTTTCGATGGACCCTGCTACACGAAAAATGAAAAATACATAAAAAAACATAATTACAATAACATTTTTCATCTAATTCTCATGTTTCTTGTAGCAGGACCCATCGAAAGTATGCAACATGGGTATTCCTTGGATGAGGAATTAAATTTTTCATCCGACAAGTACTTCCACTCAAAATTTGAGTAAAAAATTTGGGAGATAAGTTGAAAATATGAGTTGCAAAAGTAGTTTTTCTTTTTTCCATCTAAAATTTGATGATGTCATTAAATCTTATTTTATTATTTCCACTATTATTTTATAATTTCCTTAGGAGGGCCATTTTAGACCTCAAAATTCCCCTAATGTGTGTTAGATAATCAATAAATGCAAAAACATAATTCTTACCATGTACTAAGAGTAAGATGATAATAAGATCCATGAATGAGCCCTCCATAGTGGTATGACATACTCCCATGAAGAGGAATGAAAAATGTGCTGCAGGAATATTTTTCTTCTTATGCTTGGAAATCCAAGTCAAGAAGATCACATCATGGTAATAGATGTCTCCATCCACTACTCCATCACTCTCACCTCCTCTGTCCATCAAGTGCATCATATGTGAAGTGATCCTGGGAACACTCCATCAATAAACCCAAGCTCCCAAGTGAAAATATTGTTGGCCTTTGTAATAAGGCTCCTGTCATCTCATAGCTACATGCTTTGACATGTCCAATGTCAAAGTCATCTACCATAGTGTTTCTGTATATGGGAGATTCCTTCCAAAATGGAAGTACCTCCTGATCTTCCAAGGCTAAGGAGTAGCCCCTTTGCACCATGATAGTGCCATCACCTACTCCTGCAACATCATGAAAAGCATGGGAGAGAATCAACCCATACTCTCTCAAGAATAACCAAGGTAACAACATCTCTTATTGCTCCCTCATCTCTCCCTCATACAAGTCATGGAGTAATATCATGATAGTTGACTTGTAGAATGTCGCATACAACCAAATCTTCTGCTACCATAATACATGGGTGACATGCAATTCCTCAACCCATAACATACCCTTTGACAAAGGATATGTCACATGATGGCCAAACTCTTTTAAGAGTATCCAGTGCAACCTTGCCTCCTGCTGCCCTGTGTCATAGATCTGCAAGTGGCTTTTCAGCCTCTTGCTCATGAAAATTACCCATCCAACCAATGGTGAGTGTATATCATCATGCCCAACATTTGCATCCCTCCAATGAAGAATACCATCTTCCCAAATCAAATTTATATCTTTGCATTTCATGGGATGTTGAAATGTAATCTCCTGGAGATATCCATATGAAGACCACCCATCAATGACCAAGTTTAACCGATAAGGATCCAAGTATGCTAAAGGCAAAGCCATCTCATTAAGCCAGGTAGTGCTCAACATGAAGGATCCATCATAGTAACGGGAGATAAGATGTATCTCATCAACCATCTGCCTATCATCTGCTACACATGTGGAATGGTCATTGGAATGCCCGACTAATGGCTCAGCCCCCAACTCATCACTGCTACTCAAGGAAAACACTGTTGATCTCCATGATGGTGCATTTGATGTCTCAAGATCATGTTCAATGCTGAACACATAGTTCTGCGCTGCATTGCCTAGGACAATGCTGATCCCATCCTCCAAAAATATACACTCCA
Source organism: Pinus albicaulis (assembly GCA_034641835.2). Classification (NCBI taxonomy): domain Eukaryota; kingdom Viridiplantae; phylum Streptophyta; class Pinopsida; order Pinales; family Pinaceae; genus Pinus; species Pinus albicaulis. The sequence goes on along the minus strand of CM076583.1, from coordinate 907,610,153 downwards.
ACCCAAAGAGTTGTGTGCAGCTCAACAATGAGTAACCAGGATGATTGTTTATATCTTCCTTGATTCTATCAAGGTTCCTCAGTGCAGTGATAGTGTGTTGCTCCAAATCAGCACTGTATCTTGACCCTAAGTCATGCAATGGCATCTTCCCATACTCCTCCATAAGATGTGCTGAAATAATATAAAGTGGAAATATTTTCATACCTTGGTTTTTTTTGGGAACAACTCTTATTGCTGCAAGGGTTCCTTCCTCCAGTGTGATGAATTTGTTGGCAATATGATGCAAAGTGTTGTCCTTGATGGCAACCCACTTGATGAAGATGATGGCAACCTACTTAATGAAGTTGTTCTTGATGCTTGATGAGTTTATTAATGATGTAAATATGATGTTCCACAAGTAGCTCAGAAGTACTAGAGAAAGAAATATTAGTAAGGGCCAGAACAATGATGAAAAGTGTGTGACACAAATCATACGCGAGTTTGTTTAGGCGAAGTATCGTATGTATGTGGAAAAGTACGTGCTAAGTCGTGTATGCCTAATTGCGCTCTAAAGTTATAAATCCAGGGGTTCTTACCATGGTATTGATCCATTGTATTGAACGCTTGAATATCTAATTGATCCCGTCCAGGAATACCATTAGAAGTTGTGTGGTTTTGGCTCATGGTATTGACAAAGGCTAAACCTATATAAGGAGAAGAAATTCATAGTGCAAGTGGGTGTATGAGTCTGGGTTTTAATGAATACTTCTCTTTGAAGTATATCTGTATGGAATGGGTAACTGTTGAATGATAGATCTGATTTCATAATGCACCAGTGAAGAAAATGATGAAGAGGGATCTCTAGATCTGAAATGTATTTGTATCTTCTAGATCTGTTTATGAAATGTTTAGATCTGAGATGAGGTGAACATGTTTCTGAAGTGAAGGGTAAAATCTGAGCTATGCATCTGTTCTGAAGAATTGTGCTGACCTAAAATGTCTGAAGATCTATATGCAAGTTTGTAACAGAGTAAGCGCGTATATACGCGGGTTGGATTAAGAGAAAGCGTGTATGGGTTGTGAAATTAGTTCTGTAATATGTGCAGATGTATACGCAGGTTGGTATTTTCAAAAGCGCGTATATATGCAGGTTCAGTGAAGTAAAAACGCGTATGAAATATAGGGTTTGCTGAAACATGTGGAATGAAATATCTGATCTGTTCTGTTGTTTTACTGCTATCTTTCAATGATGTATTCATACAGATCTGGGTTGTTTGAATGTTGAATATGTTGCTGATTATGATTGATTGAAGATCAAGTTTTTGGTTGTTTGGTTGATGATTCAATGAATGAATTTATGGGGTTATAAGTTTCAGTTTGATGAATGTTGAGCTTAAATGTGTGGAGTGGGTCCAGTCTGAAAATATGATGAAAAGTGGCCTACAAGTTGTGTTTTATGGAAGTTGTTGGATCCAGTATGAAAATTGATGAAACGTGGTCCATGGTGGTGCTGAGGGTCGAAGCCTTCAGTGAGAGGGTTGTAGCTCCCTTCCAGTGGTAGTTGGTAAACGAGTGCAGGGGGTAGTGGCTCCCTTCTAGGAGAGGCTGGTAAACGAGTGCAGGGGGTAGTGGCTCCCTTCCAGGAGAGGCTGGTAAATGAGAGCAGGGGGTTGTAGCTCCCTTCCAGGAGAGGCTAGTAAACGAGAGAAGGTTGTAGCTTTCTGTAGGTGGGTGCCTGCGTGCTGGTATGAGTTTGCGCCAGTACATGGTTGTAAGATGTTTTCTTTATAATAAAATAATGAAGACAGAGACGACGACAGCGGTGGTTTTCTCCTGACTTGGGTTTCCACCTTAAATCCTGGTGTTCATGTGTGTTGCTTATGTGTGATGGTTTATTCTGTTATTACTGCACATGCTTACTGCTAACTAAACATCTGATTAATGAATGATGCACAGATCTATGTAAAGAACTAAATGCATAATAAGATCTCTGTATATACGCGAGTTTTATGAAGGTTATCCGCGTGTATACGCGAGTTGTGCTAAGTAAAGTAGCGTATGGGTTTTAGAGAAAGAAAAAGTAAAAATATTTGAGTATGCTCTAAATACTGATTCACCCCCCCTCCCCCTCTCAGTATTTTTCCCAACAATTGGTATCAGAGCAGGTCCTTCTGCAGAAGCTTGATCGCTTGAAGGAGATCCGTCGAAATGGGAAGTCATGAAGGGGTAATTTCTATAAGGCCACCTCTATTCAATGGAAATAATCTGTTATTCTGGAAGATACGAACAAAAGCATATATGCAAAGTCTTGGTGCAGAAGTATGGGCAATCGTGGAAGGAGGTTATCAGTATCCGGCAAGTATTCCTACTGATGCAGTAGAAACGAAGAAATATGAAATCAATGCCAAATCCGTCAATGTCTTATTAGAAAGCATGTCTGAACCAGAATTTGCTAAAGTGGTGTAGCTAAATTCAACAAAAGAAATATGGGACAAAATCATTCTGAGCTATGAAGGAGATACAAAGGTAAAAAGTGCAAAACTCCAAACTCTCAGAATTGAATATGAAAATTTAAGGATGCATAGTGATGAGAGTATTGCCAATTTATTTTTACGTCTAGATGATATTGTAAATCGTATGAGAATTTTGGGTGAAACCATAACCAATACTATTCTGGTGGAAAAAGTCTTAAGATCTTTAACTTCAAAATTTGAGTCAAAAGTGTCAGCTATTGAAGAAAGGCAAGATTTGCAAACTCTTACTATTGTTCAACTACATGGTATTCTGACTGCTTATGAAATGAGACAAGGAAGTCCCTCTCAAATCAAAGAAGCTTCTTTTAAGGCGTGTGCAAAAGGAAAAGAAAAGGAATTTTTCAAGGAATCAAGTTATATATAAGAAGAAGAAGCAACAAATTTTGTAAGGAGACTCCAACCAGGTACTGGAAGATTCAAAGGTAAGCTACCCTTCAAGTGTTTTACTTGTGGGAGAGTTGGTCATTATGCTGCTAAATGTCCTTATGAAGAAAATCATGATAAAGGGAAACAATTTGAAAAGAGAAAGAGTTATTATACAAATGAAGATAATGATGAGGATGAAGAAGATTTTGACCAAGATCTAAAAGTGCTCATGGCAAGGAAGCAAAAGAAGAAGGCTACTCAAAAGGAGATACCTCAAAAACATGTGCAACAGAAAATGAAGAAGAGGAAACAGGTATTGATTGTTGTTCTTGTGATTCACCTTCTTGTGCATGCAATGGTGAAGATAGTGAAAGTAACAGTATAAGTCTAGAAGCAAATCTCAAGATCAATGATGAAAGCAATGATTGGAATCAATTTCATAAGAGAGAATCTATCTACAAAGATATGATCTCTAGAATGAATGAACAAAAAGAAATACTAAATGGACAAATAGACAAGTATCAAAAGTTGTATGTTTATGCAACCAATCAAAGTGAAAGACTTGAAGAAGAAATCATCTCTCTCAAAGAAGATCTGGAAAAATCAAATAAGAAGAATGAAGAACCCCTATCATTTGAAAAGGAAGGACTTGAAGCATAAATCATCTCTCTCAAAGAAGATCTGGAAAAATCAAATAAGAAGAATGAAGAACTGCTACAAATATGTGAAGAACAAGAAAATTGGTTGAAGGAAGAAATTTTAAAATTAAATGATCAAGTAGAAGAAGGAAAAAGGGTCGAAGAAAGTATGAAGAAGCAATGCCAAAAATTGGAGGTTGAGGTAAACATTCTAAAAGGTAACTTAGAAGAAAAGGATAAACTCTTGAGGTTTCAAGATAGTACTAAGATTCTGGATAACATTCTTAGTAGTCAAAGGTCCCTTTCTGTTAAATTTGGTCTTGGTTTTCAAGAAACTGTTAAAGGAGAATCTAGTTCACAAGGAAGTGCTAAAGATTCAAAGGACATCAATGCAAAATCTGAAGTGTTGGAAGAAACAAAAGGTCAACTGACAATCATGAACTCTCAAAAGAAATCATTCCCTCCTAACTATAGAAGCATCAATAATGTTGAATGCTTTAAATTTCATAATTATGGGCATGTTGTAGCCAATTACAGAAGAAGAATGTTTCAGTCACATACAAACGGATTCTACACAGAAAGGTACTCTGGTTTCTTCAAGGGATATTGTTTTTCATGTAGCAAGTATGGTCATAAAGCAGCTGATTGCAATAGAAGGAAGAATAGAACAACACATTATGATCCTTATGCTTACTTTTCTGGTCACATAAGATGCTATGCCTGTAAAAAGTATGGACATGTAGAAAAAGAATGCAGGATGAATAGATCTGAGAAATTGGATAATTTCTAGCACACAATAAGAAAATTCAAGCAAAGCTGGAAAAAGAAGGAGGACCGGTCAGAAACGTAGGGAATATTGACCCTACTGCAGTCATCTGCTTCTAAATCTTACTTCTCATAATGACTGCAGGGATGATGTGAGATACATTATATGGATTAGTAATGTATCATCACAGGGGGAGCAATGTATGGTGATTCACATGGTTGGTTTGATAATTCTGGTTATGTTTATTTCTGACAGTGCATCTGTTGTGAAGAAGATAGGTACAGGTGGTACAAATTCAGGGGGAGAACGAGTGTGAAATTTTCAGTATTTCACTTTCCATACGTGGATTTAATGAAGTAAAGTCACGTATACACGCGAGTTACAGTGGAGACAGATGCGTATGCATTTATGATAAGAAAATTAGTATGACAGCTGAAGATCAGGAATACAGGTTCAGGGGGAGCATCAGTCTGACTATTAATGATTTCATTATTGACATTATATCTGCTTATGTCTCAATTCTAAATGATGATGACATGATACATGATTTATTAAGATGAGTTTATGGATGAGCCCTGTTTGCTTTTTGCTGAAGAATATCTTTTGGTTTCACTCATGGATGAGTTTGAAGTCTTATGATTCAGAGATAAGAATAGATCATGTAGAATTTGTTGCTATGGATGAGATATTTTTCTTACGCGTATTATATCATAATGAATCTTGAAGATCTTGGTGATATTAGAGCACATGGATGATTTTTTGTCACAGAAGTTGTTCTGATATGATAAATTCCTCTTGGGAAGAATATGTTGAAGTTGCAAAAAGGGTCTGGTTACTGATGCACTTATGCTACAAATATTGGATGACACTTGAAAACATAGCTATATTTTCCTATCTTTCTTCTATCATATATCGCAGAGAAGCATTCGAATATCTCATACGGAAGCTGGGAATTGTCTCTGCCTTGTACAAGATCAGAACTGCTTAAAATCAGAAGGTTAAAATTGGATACGTGGGTTTCCTGAAAGACAGTCGTGTATATACGCGAGTTCATACACAGAAAAACGCGTATGGTTGGTAGCTGACAAATTTTGTTTGGGTCAGCATTCTTCAGCACAAACTGTGGTGATGTTCCAGTTCTTATATTTCTGTTTCATTCTCTGATATTGGGTAAAGATGCCTTGATGATTGACTGTTGAAAGTGTTTAGGTTGCATAAGCTAAGGAGGAGTTTTGGTCATATGGAAAGGATGCACAGTTTTAGGGGGAGCATTAGCATTACTGAATGTAATGCATTGTTGGCATTATGATGGTTCTGAAATATGATCTCTCTCTTGAGGTCTTTTTGGTCTTGGTTATAAAAAGTCATATTTGTAATTTGATGAAAAGGTTATGTTGAGACCTATGATGTAAAATTTTAATATTCAGTCATGTAAGGACTTGTTCAAATTGGTAAACCCACTTGGTTGGGTAGTTGAGTCAAAATGTGTAAACCCACTTGGTTGGGTAGTTGAGTCAAAATGTGTAAACCCTCTTGGTTGGATACTTGAGTCACATATGGTTGGATCTTTGATGTAAGTATGAGTCATAGAGTCATGTACTTCATTGAAAAATATGTTTGAACATTCAGCATGAACTCAGGGGGAGCATGGTAACTTCAGTGCACATCAGATCTACAACGCTCTTCTTTCTACATGAGGAGAAAAACCTTGTGTTGGTTTTTGATCCACCCTTTTCCCTTGATGTCAAAGGGGGAGAGTGACATGGTGTTTGAATAGGGAGAGAATATCATTATGCTTAATGTATCTATCTATTATGATCGTGATCAAACACCATCGTGGTTGCCATCAAGTCCAAAGGAGGAGATTGTTGGCAATATGATGCAGAGTGTTGTCCTTGATGGCAACCCACTTGATGAAGATGATGGCAACCTACTTAATGAAGTTGTGCTTGATGCTTGATGAGTTTATTAATGATGTAAATCTGATGTTCTACAAGTAGCTTAGAAGCACCAAAGAAAGAAATATCAGTAAGGGCCAGAACAATGATGAAAAGTGTGTGACACAAAGAATACGCGAGTTTGTTTAGGCGAAGTAGCGTATGTACGCGGAAAAGTACGTGCTAAGTCGCGTATGCCTAATTGCACTCTAAAGTTATAAATCCAGGGGTTCTTACCATGGTATTAACCCATTGTATTGAGCGCTTGAATATCTAATTGATCCCGTCCAGGAATACCATTAGAATTTGTGTGGTTTTGGCTCATGGTATTGACAAAGGCTAAACCTATATAAGGAGAAGAAATTCATAGTGCAAGTGGGTGTATGAGTCTGGGTTTTAATGAATACTTCTCTTTGAAGTATATCTGTATGGAATGGGTAACTGTTGAATGATAGATCTGATTTCATAATGCACCAGTGAAGAAAATGATGAAGAGGGATCTCTAGATCTAAAATGTATTTGTATCTTCTAGATCTGTTTATGAAATGTTTAGATCTGAGATGAGGCGAACATGTTTCTGAAGTGAAGGGTAAAATATGAGCTATGCATCTGTTCTGAAGAATTGTGCTGACCTAAAATGTCTGAAGATCTATACGCAAGTTTGTAACAGAGTAAGCGCGTATATACGTGGGTTGGATTAAGAGAAAGCGTGTATGGGTTGTGAAATTAGTTCTGTAATATGTGCAGATGTATACGCAGGTTGGTATTTTCGAAAGCGCGTATATATGCAGGTTCAGTGAAGTAAAAGCGCGTATGAAATCTAGGGTTTGCTGAAACATGTGGAATGAAATATCTGATTTGTTCTGCTGTTTTACTGCTATCTGTCAATGATGTATTCATACAGATCTGGGTTGTTTGAATGTTTAATAAGCTGCTGATTATGATTGATTGAAGATCAAGTTGTTGGTTGTTTGGTTGATGATTCAATGAATGAATTTATGGGGTTATAAGTTTCAGTTTGATGAATGTTGAGCTTAAATGTGTGGAGTGGGTCCAGTCTGAAAATATGATGAAAAGTGGCCTACAAGTTGTGTTGTATGGAAGTTGTTGGATCCAGTATGAAAATTGATGAAACGTGGTCCATGGTGGTGCTGAGGGTCGAAGCCTTCAGTGAGAGGGTTGTAGCTCCCTTCCAGTGGTAGCTGGTAAATGAGTGCAGGGGGTAGTGGCTCCCTTCCAGGAGAGGCTGGTAAACGAGTGCAGGGGGTAGTGGCTCCCTTCCAGGAGAGGCTGGTAAACGAGAGCAGGGGGTTGTAGCTCCCTTCTAGGAGAGGCAAGTAAACGAGAGAAGGTTGTAGCCTTCTGCAGGTGGGTGCCTGCGTGCTGGTATGAGTCTGCGCCAGTACATGGTTGTAAGATATTTTCTTTATAATAAAATATTGAAGACAGAGACGACGACAGCGGTGGTTTTCTCCTGACTTGGGTTTCCACCTTAAATCCTGGTGTTCATGTGTGTTTCTTATGTGTGATGGTTTATTCTATTATTACTACACATGCTTACTGCTAACTAAACATCTGATGAATGAATGATGCACAGATCTATGTAAAGAACTAAATGCATAATAAGATATCTGTATATACGCGAGTTTATGAAGGTTATCCGCGTGTATACGCGAGTTGTGTTAAGTAAAGTAGCGTATGGGTTTTAGAGAAAGAAAAAGTAAAAAGATTTGAGTATGCCCTAAATACTGATTCACCCCCCGCCCCCCCTCTCAGTATTTTTCCCAACAGACTTCTCCAACTACTGATGATGATGGCTTCTCTCCTATGGCTGCATCAGTGCTGGTACAAGTCTCCTCCTCCTCATGCATCTCGAGAATAGTGCATGGGACTCTAAATGTCAAGAGATCAAGACCACTTTGTAAAGGTGCAAGTGTTCTTGCAGTAAGTGGTTGTGAAGGCCTCCTCCCTTCTGATTTCCTCTTGTCAAAATTTTTGATCAACCTTTGAGTAAAATCTGCATATACAATCACTCTTGCATGACTCAAATGGCCGAACCACCAAATTTTTGCTTCACCTTCAAGGTGCAGCGCTGCAATCTCAACAACTTCTCTCTCTACTACTGGATGTAGCAAGAAAAATGCATCCAACTTCATTCCCCAAGCTCTTGCTATTCATGAAGATGACCCATCAAATGTAGGCAATAGAAATCTATTGCTGCAGGGTATTCTTTCTTCTTTGAGCTGAATGAACTGTGGGAGAGTTAGATTCTCCTTGAAAGCTCTAGGTTGAGATTGCAAGGTATTCACTTAGAATCTCATGATCCAAGTTTTCTCCATCTCCATGCCTTTTTTGCTTGACCTCCTTGGTGAGGTCCCTCTTAGATTTGAAAATAGATAATATTTGAAACTCATTCTTTCCATCATTCTGATCTCTTTATTCTTCTTCCTATTCTCCTGATAGAATAATGGCTGAGATCCACAGGCTAAGCCAAGATTATGCTCTTATACCATTGTAATATTCCAAAATAGGAAAATAGCAATATATGAACATAAAACTAGAAATAGCAGTGAATAACATTACACCAAAATGTATGACAACCATGGAGCCATTTTATTATGTAAATTAGCAGCAAATAAGTACAATAGAGACGGGCACAACTCAGATAATCAAGGCAAGCAAGCCTCCCATGAAAACATATGCCAAATATGAAATGTTGCTACATAGCAGAATGCCCTAGAACAAGTACAACGCAGTTTTAGATGGTGCACTTCTACTTGAAATATACAATAATATATATCTGCTAATGTATGGCTCAAATAATACCAGGAACAAGGATCTATGCTCCCAAACACATTTTCACGACAACCCGGGAAGGATTTCCTGAAATATACAAAAATACCAAAATCTAGGAATGCAACCCTAAGGCTGAATAACAGCTACTACTAAATAACTGGATGAATATGGTTGTAGATAATACACATAAAGAATAGATCTCCTCCATAGATCTTCAAGTGAAAGGTTGATCCTAACACTGATGATCTCACCCTCCAAATCAAACACTGAAACAACCACTGTATATGCTCACTGAAATAACACAGTCAAAGAGGGAAACTACGCTGTAGATGATGGGGACTATGTTGGCCTGATGCCAAGATGTGAAATATGCTCAATAATCCTCTTGGCTGATCTCCCAAGTGAAGGAGTCCTTCCTCCTATGGAAAATTATCTCTAGAAGTGGGTTTCTCAACCCTCCACTGCAACACCTTGCAACACAACACAATACTCTGCAGAAATTGCACTGTAGCTGAAGACTAAAGCTTGGCCTTAAGCCTGAGTGTGGAAAATGAAGTGCAATGCTCCCCCAAGAGGTCTCTCAAGAAAGGAGATAGGATTCCCGCTTGGGAACACCCGGTGCTAAACAACACAACAATCTCAACTAAACAACTGAAGAATGCAAAATAGTCATGCAGACCATAAAATCAATAATCAATAACATAACCCACTATGGTTGCCTTTCCCTCCTTATAAAGAAATGTGAGCCTTCTCACCTTGGGTCCCACTCATTAGGGTTTCCACCGTCATGGAATATTCCTCTCATTCACACTGCCCTGTCTCTATTGATGATCCATTCCCTTCATACCAGCGTTGTTGACTTGGTCAAACTTGACCTTGTCCACATGCATTAGCCCCTGTTAACACATGAGGGTGCTTTATCCAGCTATGAATATGATCCCTTTTCATATTAAGAGGCATTTTATGCCTACTAAATAGATTTATGGGCCTCCCTACCCATTTATTCATCTAACTAAATGATAAGAGAAAAAATTATTCCAATTAGCTGCATGCTAATTTAGGAATATTACACCTTGGGAATCCATCTCCATGGATTACATGTCGGGCCTTCCTTATACTAAGCATGGAAATGATTGTGCTTTTGTGATCATCGATAGATTATCGAAGATGGCCATTACGGCGGCTTGCAAGAAGAATATCACAACAGAAGCCACTGCTAAACTCTTCTATGAATGAGTGTGGGTAAACTTTGGGATCCCACAGTCTATTATCTCAGATCGGGATAGCAAGTTCCTCAGTACATTTTGGTCCAGCCTCTGGTCAATTCTGGACACCAAGCTCACCAAGTCAACAACTTTCCATCCCCAAATTGATGGCAAGACAAAGGTGGTCAACTAGATGTTTGTACACATTCTATGCATGTACAACTCAAATAATCCACGGACATGGGATGAGATCCTCTCCCATGTACAACATAGCTATAACTGAGCCCTCATTAACTCAACTGACCATAGCCCCTTTCAGGTGGGCTTGGGATTCCAACCACTATGTCCCATTGATGTAGCCATTCCATTTGTAGCTACTCAAGTCGATTCGTCTCATGTCCAGTGTGAAGTTGCCAAGGCAAACAACTTCATTAAGTGCACTCAGCACATCCGCCAACATGTTCATGATATATTGGAAAGAGCCAATGCTAAGTACAAGCATCGACATGACCAGCATTGGGTGCCACACAACTTCCAGGTGGGTGATAAAGTGTGGCTACATTTGCAAAAGGAGTGCCTCGCTGGACACCACCGTCTCCTTCGCTTGCTCTGATATGGGCCATACACCATCACTAAGGTTATAGGGGACAATGCATTAGAGCTCAGTATTCCACCATTCCTTGGCCTCCACCTAGTGTTCAAGTTGGACTCCCTTCGACCCTACTTTCCACCTCTACCGGATATATCCGACATGGCAGAAAAACTCACACCAATAGAGTTAAACCCAGAATGCATGGAACAAGCCATAACTGATCGGATTTTGGACACACAGATCAAGAACCCTCCCACAGAGGATCCAACTATATGGAGTTGTTAAATCAGACCAACTCCTTCACCAGGGCACGTGGCTCACCATGGACCCAGTTCAACAGAATTTTCCTCATCTCATGGAGGAAATCAACGCAATGGGGACCATTTCATCCTAAGGGGGGAGGAATGATCGAGGTGGATATAGGTGGCCTCCCGCTTATTCCACTTGGACCCCCACCAATGTTTCTTTTAGTTTTCCAGTTTCCTTAATTGTAGCACAATTTACTATTTTTGGCAGTTTTTCCGTTCTTGAACTTCCAGAGCCGTTTTGAGGCCATAAACGACGTTTATTTGGGCATGAGGGCCTTCGAGCCTTATTTTAACACAAAGTTCAGAGGCCTTTTTCTGCCACATAACTTCTCAGAGTTAAGCTACCAACGCCTTAGCTAGTTTATTTCCATTTTGTCTGTAAACAAATTTTAGTTCTTTGATATTAATGAAATGAAGTGTTATTTCCGCTACATCCTCGTATTTATGGTTATATGTGTATTATGTTGCATTCTTGCATAATTTTGGATCAGGAGAGGACCCCAGAAGGAACTAGAGAGGAGTTAGAAATGTAGAAGACAAAACAAATCAGTAAAGGAGGCTATTTTGAAATTTGTCCTCCTTTAAATTTATTGGGTTTTATTTATTATACTGTATACAAGGAAGTTATATATAGTAATCACTATGGGTTAAATGATTTCACTCTTAATTAATTTGTAAATTTTTGAAAATTATTTGCAAAGTTTATTAAAACTTTTAAAATATTAAATATTAAATTTATTTTTTAGAAATTTAAAAACTATTTTTGAATTTTTCAAATTTGAATTTCTAATTTTAAAATAAGTAGATTTAGCTAATTAAACTAATTTTAGCAACTTTAAAATAAATTTATCAAAATTAAAAATTATTTAAAAAAATAAAAAATAACCCAAAAAAACTTTCAAAGAAAAAACCAAGTATTTTCATAAATTAATTAAATTAATTATGCAATGAAAAATAAACCATTATTTTAAAAAATTAAAAAACCACTATATCATACCTATACTTTCACTTCACATAATTGATATTTACACGTATTCTTTGAGATGAGCACCATTCTGTTCAAAAAAGTTCTTGCTCGATTAAAATATGTAGAAAGAAGTGGTTGAGGATGATCAGTAAAAATCAATTTCCATTCTTATAGATCTTATGCAGCTATTACATTACATTTAAAATTATTATATAGGTTTTATCACTATTGATTTATATCATGAATCCTGACGTGGATGAGTTTTACAATCCAATAAATAAAATAATAGATATTTATATCGACAACACGAGGTGGATGACCTTCACAATCTAATAAATGAAATAATAGATATTTATATCGAACGTCAATTTTACAATGAAATTGTTTGGCAAGTCAAATAATTATATAATTTATTTTTATATCTTTTTTATTTTTTATGTTGGCTGAAGGCACTTATATTGTAATTAGTTTTGTTCAAAATATTTTACTGTTAATTAATTTGTAAATTTTTAAAAATTATTTGCAAAATTTACTAATGTAACATTTTAAATAAAAAAAATATTTTTACTTTTTATATATCTCTTAATTATCTAGAAAAAGATAATCTTATTCGTGCTTTAGACAATATGATATTATAATTAAACAATATACTATCCATGCATTATACTATATGTCAATATATTCAAATAAAACCTTATTCGACTTAATGCATTAACACATTTCACATTTATATAAACTTTAGATCACTTATGAACTCACTCAACCATATATCAATCATACTAAGTATTAAAACAATCTATTAATATGACTATATGTGTATATTGAGATTTATGGCTATTGTACATATGGATTTGAGTTCTGACAGTTAAGATTTTGGTCGATTCTCAACCCCATAATCTCTGGCTTAACTCGGCGTTATACATATATACATCAGAATCATTTTAACTTGATTTTCCATGGTACTAGATGATGTATGTGATTAATTTAAGCATACATGTGTTTAATTGTCCTCTCGATATTCAGTGCCACTTTTCTGGGATTGAGTCGACATCTATGGGTTTTATCGTCGTTGGATCTCTGACAATGATCGATGGTGGATATGAGTCAATCCTGGGTTAGGGTAGTCGACCTACCCACAACCCTAACTGTTTTTTCTCATTTTCTCTGAATGTTGTAGCCTTCTGCTCCGCCGCTTTGTGGCTTTGAACCCGCTGACACTCCATTGTCACACTGCTTACAAGCTTGCTTCGGTTAATTTATGCTCCGACGCCTTATCTGTGGAACAGGTAATCTCTCGTAGAGGACCAGATTTTCTTTGGAAATGTTTTTCTATGGGTTTTACGGTTGTTGGTATTTCATTTCTCCATGCATCTTCTTCGGTTGATATATTATGGAGCTTCTATTTGTCTTCACAGGTTCTTTCTTTGCCCTAGATTTTTTGCTGCACATATGAGCTTCGCTACTATTTACACTCTGCTTAGTTGTAAACTCGACATTCTTGCTGTGCAAGCTCCAATCGTAACGAGACTCTCATGTCGCTGAGTGATCAAGTTCGGAAGACTCAACGCATTCGCACAGGTAAAATTCCTGGTTTAATAGTGTTCTCCTTTGTGTCATTTCCAGGGTTATTAATCCCTCGCATAGGGTTTAACCATATTTTATTTGGGTTTTGTTCAATGTTTCAGGTTATGGCTACCATATTCCTACATTATTTCACCCAGGTAAGGCCTCCTTCCTCGCAAGGTATGGTGATTTCTCTTATTAGTTGATGCAGTATCTTTGTTTTAGACTGCCAATGCTAACATCTCGCTATTGGTTTTGCATGTTACATACGAACCCCGCTTTCTTATCTCAAGTTGCAAGGCACTACTCCCTCGGTGTCTGCTCTATCTTTTGTAATGACCACGTATTCCTTGATGTACAGGTACCGTAGTCCATGAGTTTATTACTTGAGCTAGATGTTAAATCCTCCCAGAAATTCTGGGTTTGAAACCCTAAGTTGCTATAGGTTGTTCTTGTTAAGGAGGCTTTATGGCCCTATCTCTTTCTTTTCGGAAAATTCAGTGTAATAGATACCAATTGTTTAGTGTTGGAATAATATAATCAGTTTGTTCATTTTTCATATATATAATTCTTACATGCACGGATACTCCGTTTCGAATTGGGTTTCTTGCGAGTTTATGGTCAAATCCATGTTTTTGGCTTGATTGTAACTCCTAGTTACTATGTTATTATTTGACCGATAAGGTATCTTAGAACAAATAGATATTAAGACTGATATATTATATTCATGGTTGCCTTTCGTTTTATATTTCATTATTCAAACATCTTTGGTATTTGGGATTAAAAGATATACAGCTTCATAACACAACTATTGTGTGTTGTTCTTACTTCCTCATTATGCAGACTATGATTCTTATACTAGAATTTTATTTCTCTGTGTTATTAAATTCCAACTTTACTTTCTATTTATATGATAGTTCAGTTAATTAAATCTTGACTGGTGGAATAAGAAAGTATTGTAGATGAATACCTATTTTTCTTTTATTCTACATAATTTGTTCTTTCTTGTTAATGCAGTTTGAATGTTCTCATCGATACTGTTAGCCACCTATAATATTTTGTTATACCAAAAGGTGGCTAAATCTGTTTTGAGCCTTCAAGAAACAATTTTTCATTACTAAAATTTGTTGGCTCTTGAAGACTCCTTGTAGGCCTCATGCCTCTGTCCAAAATCTACATTACTTTTCCTATTAATTTTGCTGATTTCCTGTAAAAAACTGCTGAAGAAACCTTCATTTACTCCCCCTTTTCTCCATATTATTTCCCTACTTTTCATAAGTTCTCCCTCCATTTATGAAAAATTCCCCTTTCATAGTTAAAGACTCACTTTTTAACTATTTCAGAACCCCCACACCCATTTTTATCCTTGAAATTTCTCATAAAAAATCAAGGTTTTATTGCTATGGACCTAAGCCCCTTGGGCTAAGTCCTAAAACCACTTCCCCACATGTGCCCGTCACCCAAGACCAAGAGCTTAAGAATTAGGGGCCAATCGCAATCGAAGGCCGGGCGGGATACAAATTCCTTTGTAATATTTTAAAAACCCCGATGCGATTAGTTTATATTGTTAAGTCTTGCGATGTTTTCTCCACCGTTGATCTTCCCGTCAGATCAACGGTCAGCGCTCAATCGCTCTGCCCCTCCGATCGCAATCGCAAGTCCTTCTATTCGCCTCCCGATTGCGTGCCCCGATTAAGTCTGGACCGTCCATTCTTCCCGCAGATCAACGGTCTGCGCTCAATCGCAAACCCATGCCCGATCGCAATCGCAAGTCGCATTGGCGCTGCCCCGATTGGAGCCTTCCGATTTAATCTCAGCCGTCCGTTTTCATGTTGATCCGACGGTCCTCATTCCCTCCGATCGAAAGTCCTACCGCCATTTCAAAACCCGTCGATTCGTTTTCCGCCGTCGATCTGATCTGCAGATCAACGGCCAGCGCTTAATCGCACTGGAAGTTCAATCGCATCCCCTTTTGTGCCACCTCTGATTGAGACCCTCCGATTAAATCTGGACCGTCCACGTGTCCAGATCGGACGGTCCAAAACTGCTCCTCCTTATTTTTCTCCCGCTATCCTTTTTGCCTTTCTTTTCAGATCTCCACCGTTGGTTGCCTTCATCCGACGGCTACGCTCCTCCCCCGCCATCCGAAGCAGTTTTAACCTATTCCCGCAGGATTTCTTAACTGTTGTTGTGTTTTGCAGGTGTTTTAATGGTTTTCCATTATAGAATGAAGGAAAGCCGAGGGATGGGAAAGACGTTTCCTGTGCCTTCTGGCTATCTTAAAGATGCCATTCACAGGCTCTATTCCACGTCTCGTCAGTACTCTACGAGTATTGATGCCGTAAAGCCCAGTGCGGGTCTGCACATCGACAAGACACTGTTTTTAATCAAACACAGTTAAAGAGTATCAGTTTGTAAAATAAAGCACAACAGATGAAGATTGAAGACATTTTTTATGGGGATTACGGCTAAGACTGTTATCTAAAGCCTAATCCCCAAACTAAAACACAGTTTAAATGAAAAAACCTAAAGTGTTTTATCAGACAAAAAGCCTCCACCGCCACATCTGAGGCGAATTGATTCCTCAGCTACCACCGAGCCACCTCGTGCCTCAAACCATTCAACCAAAGGCTGAGTTATTGAAGAAAATCAGATATCCGCCTCCAGTACAGCCAGGGAGTTACTTATGCAAGGAAACCAATGAATAAATATCTGCAGAGTTACTCCAAAATGTAGCATATGAGCCTCAAAGTCAAATGAAACTCACTTCGAGTTTTAAATCATAAATGTAAAAGTTAATGCAGCACTTCCACCTGTAATTTCTCCAATCGATGCCTCTCAAAGGGCCGAGAAGTCTTCACTCTGCATTAACTGTCTTTGAGATATTTTGTTAAAATCTCACCTCCTCATCTTCCTATAAATACTTCTACCGAAGAGGAAAAAAAGTTGTTGGTTGCAGAACTTGGAAATACTCTTGAGCTCGAGACTTCTATTTGTACATAGTGTTCACTGGCCCTTGAAGCTCTGTTTGTGCTAGAGTAGTTAGGTTGAATAGTGAAGATGATTGCTGAACTGAAACATTGGACTTGAAGTTTGTAGTTGGTTTGACATCAATATAAAAGTTGTTTCATGGGATCCTGATCTATATTGACGGTGATGTTATTCTCATTTGTAACTTGTTGTTTTATTTCTATTTTCATGTTGTTTCATTTTCCACTGTAAAGAACAGTTTAAACAGGGTTAGGACCTGCTGTATATCAGTAACCTTCTCTGGCTGAGAAATCTTTATTCGAATGTTTTTCTTCCAATCTGTGTTATTTAGGAATGACTTAATTCAGTTTTAGGTATGAGAATGCTGGTGTTCCCTCATTTTATCGTCCTAGCTGAATATTATTTCTGAATGTTACTTTCAGTATGTGTTATGTGATGATGAACTGAAGGAAGATATGGTTAGCCCTGGTCCCAGACTTGTCCGCATAACTAACAGATTGTTTCCCTTGGAATGTGTTAAAAGCTGGCTAGTTTAGAAGCACTTGCTAGATCTTAGACCATTCTGTGTTATCTTTGTGTCTCCCCTTGTTTTGTATGTTTTCTATTGGAAGTGTGTCAAAGGCTGGTTGGTTTAAAAGCACTTACTAGATCCTAGTCTGCTTTCGTGTCCTCCTTAAGTGTTTGCCAAAGGCTGACTGGTTTAAAAGTACTTATCAGATCCTAGGCTGCTCTTCGTTCTGCATCTGTTTAATTCCCCTTCTTAGTGTATCACTCCATTCCATAAATCAAAATTTAAAGAAATCCTTAGACATAGATGACTCGCCCCTTGGATCACACTTGATGTTGTTGTTCAATTAAAGCCCAGATATGACTCCATAGCCCAATGGACTAAAAACCAGCGTTATATCTATCTATCTGCCAAAACTGTTCTATTTGCTTGCAACTTCTCACTTTTGAAACTTTTTTCACTTAGGACTTTCCCCTCAAGTAACACTTCATGCTCAACCATCCAAAACAAAACCTTGGCCTTCATAACTAGCCTAATATCATCACTTTAAACTTCAAAGACAATATCCATCTTTGTACATATTGGAGAGATCCCTCTCCGGATTCAGGAGGGCTAGATCCTAGAATCCCAAAGTTGGTTGAAATGATGTTAACTCTGTGATTGGACTCTCCCAATATTGCTAATAAATTACAGAGACCTAACATTTCTGGCGACTCCGCTGGGGAACCCCTTACCCAGAATCTTCATAACATCTTGTGAGTCAAAAGCAGCCTTTTCAAGCACTATCAAGAAATGGTAATTAAGATGAAGCTCAATTCAATCGATGACAAACTAGGTCAACCCTAGGATTCTTTTAAGTTTTTTATCTAACCTTGGAAAATTAGCTGGCTTAGCCATAAGAGTAGACTGCCTTTGTCTCGCGACCTTAGCTAAGTTTTGAAACAAAGTTAGCATATTCTTAACAACCATAAAACTGAAAAATGACTTAGAAAAACCTAAAAATATTTCAGATTGGAATTAAATAAACATGGTGGTGGACCATACGACCTTTTACCTCTGAAAGGAGCTAAAAATTTCCATTTGGCGACTCCACAATCCTAGCAGACCTTAATACTCCTCTGGGAAGAACCCTTATCATTATAAAATCATTCAAACTCGGTTAGAGGACTGTGGGATTTAAAAATTGTAAAAACAGATTGGTTAACCTCTCCAAGATTGTCATATCTAGTTGAACTTTTCTTGTTTTAGGTCTAAACAAAACAGCATAGTGGCTTCTAAAAAGATTCACACTAGAGCCCACCCAGACCCTAACCCACCTGAGATAGTTGATAATCCAGAAAGTATCCTTTGGAAGCCTCCTAAGGTTAAATTATTAACTATTTTCAGATCACCCTTGAGAGCTAAATCAGTCCCTGAAAATCTTTCAGCTCTGCAACAATCACAAAATGACTTAGTGAACCCATTTAGGACTAGGTCATTTGATGATATAATCCAGTTAGACTCTGAATCTTCACTTTCATCTCCTGAAACAAGTGAACATCCTGGTAGCAGGGAAACAACACCTCCCGATTCACATTTCCTTCACAATTTAGGTATCTCCCATCCAAGATCATCTCAACAGTCTACTCCTGGTCCATCCACTTCTGCTCACCTTACATCCACTGTTCAAACCACTTCACCTCAGCCCACTTTCCCTTCTGTAAATCCACCTCCACCTCCTGCCATGGCAACATGGTATGCTCCCTTAGCCCTTAATATACCACTAGTCAATCTTCCACCGGACTATCAGTCCAAAATTCCATTATATGATGCTAATAATGCTACAACTGCATCACAACATGTGGATAAGATGAATGACTATTTTGATCAAAATGAAATTGATGATGATTCTATCAAGCTCAGACTGTTTTCTTAGAGTTTAGGGGGAGAAGTAAGAAAATGGTTTAAAGGTTTAGCCCCCCGTAGTATAAATGACCTCCAAGGCTTCCATTAGACATTCTTAAATAAGTGGGAAGTGAGAAAGAATCCTCTCCAAGTCCTTGCCGACTATAACAATCTCCATAGGAACCCTGGGGAAAGTGTACAATCTTATTGTACCAGATTTAACAACGTCTATAATGCACTTTCCCCCGAACTAAAACCTCCTCAGGGCTCAGCTTTAAACAAATTTCCTGAAGGGTTTGATCCAGACATGACATATTCACTTAGAGAAAGATTTTTTGCAACCCTTGAAGACATGCAAAGGGGTGCTCTTTCTGTGGAAGTAAACTTGATGGAGAAAAGAGCAAGAATGAAGAGCGAGAAGAGAGTATCTTTTAGAGAGGAATCAACCCCTTCCACTTCAAGCTCAAAGATAGAGAGAATGATGGAAGAAATGAGGAAAGAGATGAGCATAATTAAGAGAGCACAAGCAAATCAAAATCAAACTGCTCCTCAAAATAGGAACCAAAATCAGAATGTTAGAAGGAACCAACCTCCAAACAGACCCAGGGATGATGATCAACAGATCACCCCTCCCTTTCATCAAAAATATGTAAGTGAGGTTGAAGAAACAGAAGACATAGCAGAGGGAGAGGATATCAACATGTTTGGGGAAGAGGATGATGAATTTGAGGTTCATTATGATAATAAACAAGGTCTTTACACACCTTACGACGACAAAAGAGATGATAATGAAAATTATTATCAGGACATGGAAAATGTCGTCATAGAACCTCAAAGAGAATATGACCTTAGAAGCAAGACCAGTGAAAAAGCCCCCAACACCAAAACCTCTGAAAAATCCTCTCAAAGCAGCACCGCAGCTAAATCCAAAACAGCCAAACAAAAAGACAAAACAGTGGTTGTTAATTCTGATAAGGATAAGGAGAAAAACACTCAAAATTATGAAAAACAGAGTGAAGACATCAGCAGTACTAACACTTCAGCTAGTACTCCTTCTACAACAGTTGTGTCAAGTAAAACGAATCATCAAGCTGTGATTGTTGATAGAGTGGCAGCTAATAAGGTTGAAACAAGTGCTTCAAAGAGTCAAACCCCTTTCAGCCTTGAACAGGAAATCTTAAAGATCAAGATCTCTGTTCCATTAACTGAGTTAGCTGCCCAACATGTATATAGGAACCAAATTTTGAAGGTTTTAAATTTAGAGGAAAATGGAGATACAGTTAATCTTAGTGATGACCTACCAGAGTTGATTTTTGGCCCTAAGATTGAAGGGAGGTTTCAAGAAGGACCAGTTCCTCCCTTTTATGTGAGTTTGAACATCCATGACAAAATTCTACACAACGCTATGCATGATTCTGGGGCTTCTCATAATTTAATGCCTAAAGCTGTGATGGAGAGCCTTGGTTTAGAAATCACCAGACCCTACAAAGACCTATACTCCTTTGACTCAAATAGAGTAAAATGTCTAGGATTGATCAAATACCTCTGTGTTAACCTAGCTTAGATTCCAGCCAAATGTTTACTCATGGACATTGTCATGGCTGATGTTCCCCCAAAGTATGGAATGTTATTATCAAGATCCTGGGGAGCTAAGTTACAGGGGACTATGCAGATGGACATGACATATGCGACCATCCTGGTTTTCAATCAGACCAGAAGACTTTACAGGGAGTCTCATATGCAATACACGGTTACAAGTCAAGACAGACCACGAAACTCTCCTATATATTCTGTCAATATAGGCCTTGATTCTTTTATCATGTTTAACAATGAAACTCCTAGTGAGCAAGTCACTTTAACAGAATTAAAGGTCGACAGGGAAGAAGAGTATAATAACGCAGAAGTGTCCAAACAGTTTGCCACATGTGAAAACATTAGTAAACAAAGCATAGGTCTTGATTTACCGGTTATGAGTCCATTGTTTTTAGCACTTAACAACCCAGATAATACCCCTAACGTTTCTGGCATCATCCCTCAATCTATTGAAGAATTTGAGGAGTCAAAACAAATTCAATTGGGTGCTGCTAACCATGAACAGTCAGAAGGCACCATAGTTAAAAAGGACAATGGCCAAACAGACGAAACCAAAGACAGTCCTTTATGGAGTATGTATTTTGATGGGTCATGTACTAGAAATAATGCTGGTGCAGGGGTTTGGATCATTAACACTGAAAACAACCACACAGAATGCATCTCATGCAAATTAAACTTTCAGTGTTCCAACAACATAGCATAATATGAATCCCTTCTCTTAGGCTTGCATCTCTTGAAGAAATTAGGAGCCAGAAGAATTAATGTGTACGGGGATTCTGAGTTAATCATTAGGCAAATCAATGGGGAGTATAATGCGAATCATCCCAGACTTAGAGCCTATCGGAATGATGTCATGGATCTGTTGACGACATTTAAGGAGTCAAACCTGAGTTTCATCCCAAGGAAAAACAACATTATGGCCCACAATTTAGCTTTTGCGGCCAGAACATGTCTAACGCCATATGAGACTGGAGACAACACAAATCCGATAAAATTTAGACCGGCAGTGCCTGATAACGAAAAATATTGGCAAGTGTTTGACAATGACAAACAAATAGAAGACTTCATGCAATTCAGAAATGAGTTCGAACTCCACAGTTCAGATTCAGATGATGATACAGACTGCAGTGAAGAAAACTTTCTTGGTGAAGAAGAATCGTCTCCTCAACCTGCCAATATTAACCTATTGTCTTGCGAACTTAGGAGCAAAACAGAATTAAGTGCAGAGTTAGAAACGGAAGAATTACAAACTCTTCATTCTAAAGATGAAAATCTGCCAAGTGGTCTAACGCCTTTAGAGGAGTTCTTCGATTTTAATGATGTGGCCAATAAACCAAAACTGGAACTTGTAGAAACTGAAGTAGAGGAGTGCAATATAGGCAGTGAGGAAAAACCGAGAATGATCAAGCTGTCCAAAACTTTGCCAGCTCACATTAAACTCAAATACTTAGAGCTGTTCAAAAAAATTTCTGATGTTTTTGCTTGGAGTTACGAAGATCTCAAATCCTATGACACTGAAATAATACAGCACAAAATCCCTCTTAAAGAAAACCAAAAACCATTCAAACAGAAACTGCGCAGAATAAACCCTGTCCAGTTGCCATTAGTTAAGAAGGAAATCATGAAGATGCACGATGCTGGCATTATTGTCCCTATTAGATATTCTGAGTGGGTATCTAATCTGGTGTCCGTTAGGAAGAAGACTGGAGAAATCAGACTTTGTATAGACTTTAGAGACTTAAACAAAGCTTCGTTAAAGGACAACTACCCTTTACCAAAAATGGATCACATTTTACAAAGGGTGGTGGGGTCTAAAAGGATTTCGCTGCTTGATGGCTATTCAGGGTATAACCAGATTTTAGTTCACCCTGCTGATCAATTAAAGACAACTTTCACTACTCCATGGGGCACTTTCATGTATGTGAAGATGCCTTTTGGTCTAATGAACGCTGGAGCAACCTTTCAGAGAGCCATGGTCATAGCATTCTCGGAAGAATTGGGTTTCTTCATCATTGTCTATCTGGATGACGTCACTGTGTTTTCAAAAACAGATGAAGAACATTTAGAACATTTGAGAAATGTTTTCGAGAAGTGCAAAAGGTTTGGAATATCTTTAAACCCTAAGAAGACACTATTTGGTCTCCAATAAGGTAAGCTTCTTGGACACATTATTTCAGAAGAAGGTATAAAGATAGATCCAAAGAGGATTGAGGCTATATTGCAAATCTCTCATCCTCGAAATATCAAATAGTTGCAGTCTTTCATTGGAAAGATTAACTTTTTGAGAAGGTTCATCCCTAACTTGGCAGAGCTCCTTAGAAATATCACAAACATGTTGAAGAAGGAGCAAAGGATAAAATGGACCTTGGAAGCAAAGACATCCTTTGAGCTGGTGAAACAAGCATTAACCAAAACACCGGTTCTCATAAGCCCTGATTTTTCAAAAGATTTTTATATCTTCTCGTTTGCATCAGAACATACCATTGCTGCTGTCCTTTTACAGAAAAATCCACAAGGACAAGAGCAACCTATTGCATTCTTTAGCAAGGCATTGAGGGATGCCCCTTTGAAGTATAATATTATGGAAAAGCAAGCTTTTGCTTTGGTTAAAGCATTAAAGGACTTCAGAGTATACATCCTTCACTCACACATCATTGCCTTTGTCCCTAATTCGGTTGTTAAAGACATTCTAACGCAGGACCCAGATGGTAAGAGAGGTAAGTGGATTGCTGTTATTCTCGAATATGATTTAGAGATAAAACCCACTAAACTCATCAAAGGCCAAGGTCTAGCTAGATTAATGGCTGAATCCAATTTTGAAGTTCTTGATATTAATATGATTAATGCTTTGGACAGCCAAGAAGAATCCTCAACTCCCATTATTGAAAACCATTTTATGAATTCTCCTTGGTATGCTGATATCGTTTATGTTTTTCTTAATTTAAATACACCTCCTGGTTTGTCGAAAACAAAGGAAAGGTTCTTAAAACTGAAAGTAGTAAACTATTGCATTGTAGATAGGTGTCTTTATTGGAAAAATGCTAGTGGTATATTGCTTAAATGTTTGCCTGAGTTTGATGCAGAGAAGGTTAAGCAGGAATTTCATGAAGGAGAGTGTGGAGGCCATTTGTACTGGAAGTCAACAGCCAACAAAATTTTGAGGGTTGGTTTCTATTGGCCAACCCTTTTTCCGGATGTTCACAAAATGACAACTACTTTCCACAAATGCCAATTGTTTGAGGGCAAGAGAAAATTATTACCCCTTCCTCTACATCCAATCACTGTTGAAGCTCCTTTTCAACAGTGGGGACTTGACTTCATAGGTGAAATCCATCCCTCATCTTCTGCCCAACATAGATGGATCCTTACTGCCACAGACTATTTCACTAAGTGGATAGAAGCCATTCCTTGTAGGCAAGCCAATGATTCAGTTATTATAAAGTTCATAGAAACCAATATCCTTTCCAGATTTGGCTGCCCTACCAAGATCATCACAGATAATGCAGCAACATTTGGATCAAAGAAAATGGTGGAACTCTGTCGCAAATATCAGATAACGTTGGGGCACTCCACAGCCTATTACCCTCAAGGTAATGGACTTGCAGAGTCTTCCAACAAAAGCTTAGTGAACATAATAAAGAAACTATTGGAGGACAACAAAAAGTCTTGGCACACAAAGCTTATCCATGCACTTTGGGCTGACAGATTAACTTTGAAGAAATCTATTGGTATGTCACCTTTTCAGCTTGTGTATGGTACAGATGCAATCTTTCCTAATAGCCTTGGTGTACCAGTTATGAAGTTTATCCAAGAATTGCAGACTGAAGATAATGACATGATTAGAAGAATAAATCAGACCATTCATCTTCAGCAAATCAGAGAGGAAGTGTACAACAAAACATTGCAGAAACAGGACAACATTAAGAAGCTTTTTGACAGAAGAACAAAGGCCAGCAATTTCAAGATTTGGGACAAAGTTTTAAAGTGGGACTCAAAGAGGGAAGACAAGGGAAAGCATGGTAAATTTGACAATCTATGGCTTGGCCCTTACTCTATTCATTCAGTTGCTGGAAACAATGCATTCTTCTTACAAGAGTTGGATGGAACAGATTTGTTTGGGGGTCCTGTCAATGGCAGGATGCTCAAGCATTACTTCTCTTGATTCATGATATGTTTTTAAGCCTTCTTTTTTTCTTTTTCATTATGAATATTTCATCCACCATTGCATTCAAAGTTATGAAAATTCAAAAAATACAAAAACAAAGAAAGAAAGAAAAGAGGGCAGAAATGAAGAACAAGGAAGGCACAGCCCCATGCCAAAAAGAGAAATAAATCTGAAAGTGTGCAAGCTTAAAATGCCACTCCTACAAAACACACTTCTAGTTAGTCAAACTGTTTAATTTTGACTAATTAGCTTTCAATTTTCTGCTGATAGGGTAGTGAATTTGATTTGCCAAACTGTTTAATCTTGGCTTATCAGTAGATAGATTAGGATAGAAATTAAAGGTTCAAACATGTTCAAAATCTGAACCAAAATCTCCAAAGAGAGATGACTCAAAACTGTGTTATTTTTCTGAGTCATAAAAAAGAAAAACTGGTTCTAATTTGCCCAAAATCTGAATCAGATATCAAGAAAGAGACAGCTCAAAACAAAATTAAAAACAGAGCTGTAAAGAAAAAGAAGGCCATAATGAGAAACTTTCAGATCTTAAGCCTTCCATTTTGATTTAATTTTTCTGCAAATAATAATCTATGTGCAGCTTGTTCTTATGCCATAGATCATAGCAAGTCAAACAACTCAATCTTGACTTGACTATTTTTAAATTTCTGTTGTAGAATTTAGAGAATGAAAGTTTGTTGGACTGTTTAATCCCAACAAACAATAGACTAGGTAGAGAAATATCTGAGCTCAATTGTTTAATCTGAGTTCAGGGAGAAATAAGGATTAGAAATAGATTAGATTTCCTGCTTTCAAAAGAATAAAATGTTGTGAATAGAGTTTGCCAATCCAAGTGCACTCTGATGAAGAAAAAATGTTAGATCTGTAGGATTGGGTAGGTAGCAAGCTTGTTGATAAAGGTCCATTGCTTTCATGGCTGCCAAATATGTTTTTAGAGAAGATCATGCAATCACAGAAGGACAACCCAATGGATGAGGCAACTAGACAGCCTCCCAGAAGTCAAGTATGAATTCTTGATGCCTTCAAGAAGGCACCATCCCCAAGTGGAGCCACTGTTAGCCACCTATAATATTTTGTTATACCAAAAGGTGGCTAAATCTGTTTTGAGCCTTCAAGGAACAATTTTTCATTACTAAAATTTGTTGGCTCTTGAAGACTCCTTGTAGGCCTCATGCCTCTGTCCAAAATCTACATTACTTTGCCTATTAATTCTGTTGATTTCCTGTAAAAAACTGCTGAAGAAACCATCATTTTTCTCCTTTCTCCCACTCATAACTAACCTTCATTTACTCCCCCTTTTCTCCATATTACTTCCCTACTTTTCATAAGTTCTCCCTCCATTTATGAAAAATTCCCCTTTCATAGTTAAAGACTCACTTTTTAACTATTTCGGAACCCCCACATCCATTTTAAATCCTTGAAATTTCTCATAAAAAATCAAAGTTTTATTGCTATGGACCTAAGACCCTTGGGCTAAGTCCTAAAACCACTTCCCCACATATGCCCGTCACCCAAGACCAAGAGCTTAAGCATTAGGGGCCAATCGCAATCGAAGGCCGGGCGGGATACAAATTCCTTTGTAATATTTTAAAAAACCCCGATGCGATTAGTTTATATTGTTAAGTCTTGCGATGTTTTCTCCACCGTTGATCTTCCCGTCAGATCAACGGTCAGCGCTCAATCGCTCTGTCCCTCCGATCGCAATCGCAAGTCCTTCTATTCGCCTCCCGATTGCGTGCCCCGATTAAGTCTGGACCGTCCATTCTTCCCGCAGATCAACGGTCTGCGCTCAATTGCAAACCCATGCCCGATCGCAATCGCAAGTCGCATTGGCGTTGCCCCGATTGGAGCCTTCCGATTTAATCTCAGCCGTCCGTTTTCATGTTGATCCGACGGTCCTCATTCCCTCCGATCGCAAGTCCTACCGCCATTTCAAAGCCCGCCGATTCGTTTTCTGCCATCGATCTGATCTGCAGATCAACGGCCAGCGCTTAATCGCACTGGAAGTTCAATCGCATCCCCTTTTGTGCCACCTCCGATTGAGACCCTCCGATTAAATCTGGACCGTCCACGTGTCCAGATCGGACGGTCCAAAACTGCTCCTCCTTATTCTTCTCCCGCTATCCTTTTTCCTTTCTTTGCAGATATCCACCGTTGGTTGCCTTCATCCGACGGCTACGCTCCTCCCCCGCCATCCGAAGCAGTTTTAACCTATTCCCGCAGGATTTCTTAACTGATTGTTGTGTTTTGCAGGTGTTTTAATGGTTTTCCATTATAGAACGAAGGAAAGCGAGGGATGGGAAAGACGTTTCCTGTGCCTTCTGGCTATCTTAAAGAGGCCATTCACGGGGCTCTATTCCACGTCTCGTCAGTACTCTATGAGTATTGATGCCATAAAGCCCAGTGCGGGTCTGCACATCGACAAGACACTGTTTTTAATCAAACACAGTTAAATAGTATCAGTTTTGAGAATAAAGCACAGCAGATGAAGATTGAAGACAGTTTTTATGGGGATTACGGCTAAGACAGTTATCAAAAGCCTAATCCCCAAACTAAAACACAGTTTAAAGGAAAAAACCTAAAGTGTTTTATCAGACAAAAAGCCTCCACCGCCACATCTGAGGCGAATTGATTCCTCAGCTACCACCGAGCCACCTGGTGCCTCAAACCATTCAACCAAAGGCTGAGTTATTGAAGAAAATCAGATATCCGCCTCCAGCACAGCCAGGGAGTTACTTATGCAAGGAAACCAATGAATAAATATCTGCAGAGTTACTCCAAAACGTAGCATATGAGCCTCAAAGTCAAATGAAACTCACTTCGAGTTTTAAATCATAAATGTAAAAGTTAATGCAGCACTTCCACCTGTAATTTCTCCAATCGATGCCTCTCAAAGGGCCGAGAAGTCTTCACTCTGCATTAACTGTCTTTGAGATATTTTGTTAAAATCTCACCTCCTCATCTTCCTATAAAGACTTCTACCGAAGAGGAAAAAAAGGGTTGGCTGCATAACTTTGAAATACACTTGAGCTTGAGACTTCTATTTGTACATAGTATTCACTGGCCCTTGAAGCTCTGTTTGTGCTAGAGTAGTTAGGTTGAATAGTGAAGATGATTGCTGGACTGAAACATTGGACTTGAATTTTGTAGCTGGTTTGACATCAATATAAAGGTTGTTTCATGGGATCCTGATCTATATTGACGGTGATGTTATTCTCATTTGTAACTTGTTGTTTTATTTCCGTTTTCATATTGTTTCATTTTCCACTGTAAAGAACAGTTTAAACAGGGTTAGGACCTGCTGTATATCAGTAACCTTCTCTGGCTGAGAAATCTTTATTTGAATGTTTTCTTCCAATCTGTGTTATTTAGGAATGACTTAATTCAGTTTAGGCATGAGAATGCTGGCGTTCCCTCATTTTATCGTCCTAGCTGAATATTATTTCTGAATGTTACTTTCAGTATATGTTATGTGATGATGAACCGAAGGAAGATATGGTTAGCCCTGGTCCCAGACTTGTCTGCATAACTAACAGATTGTTTCCCTTGGAATGTGTTAAAAGCTGGCTAGTTTAGAAGCACTTTCTAGATCTTAGACCATTCTGTGTTATCTTTGTGTCTCCCCTTGTTTTGTATGTTTTCTATTGGAAGTGTGTCAAAGGCTGGTTGGTTTAAAAGCACTTACCAGATCCTAGTCTGCTTTCGTGTCCTCCTTAAGTGTTTGCCAAAGGCTGACTGGTTTAAAAGTACTTATCAGATCCTAGGCTGCCCTTCGTTCTGCATCTGTTTGATTCCCCTTCTTAGTGTATCACTCCATTCCATAAATCAAAATTTAAAGAAATCCTTAGACATAGATGACTTGCCCCTCGGATCACACTTGGTGTTGTTGTTCAATTAAAGCCCAGATATGACTCCATAGCCCAATGGACTAAAAACCAGCGTTATATCTATCTGTCTGCCAAATCTGTTCTATTTACTTGCAACTTCTCACTTTTGGAACTTTTTGCATTTAGGTTTTTCCCCTCAAGTAACATTTCATGCTCAACCATCCCAAACAAAACAAAACCCGTGGCCTTCATAACTAGCCTAATATCATTACCCTAAACTTCAAAGACAATATCCATCTTTGTACATATTGGAGAGATCCCTCTCCGGATTCAGGAGGGCTAGATCCTAGAATCCCAAAGTTGGTTGAAATGATGTTAACTCTGTGATTGGACTCTCCCAATCTTGCTAATAAATTACAGAGACCTAACAGATACATGGATATGCTATTAGCACTTCTTCCATAAGAAAATCTTATAGAAATGACGTAACTGGAAATAATATGTTACTTTCTGGTTAGTTTATTATAATTTCTACTGCTTCTAGGGTCGATGTCTGAACCATCAAGGTTCTGGGATACCCACTGTCTCCCTGGTCCGAGTATAGGATGATAAAAAAGAGGAGATAACTGGTTCTGTCTGGAGTGTATACTCTGGACTAAATGGACAACTCTCTTCTACCATACGTATCTGTAATTTCACATATATTCTTCCTATTTATTTTTCTTAAATTGTCTACACCTACGCAGTAGAGTTTTACTCTTTCGATAAGCGTATGATTATACAATATTAGGATTGTATTAGCAGACGACTTCCATATTATTTACATATCTAGGTATATACACATATTCACTAATTTTTTACAATACCTGTAAATATTTTTTTTTAATAAGAGGCATAAAAAAGTCATTTACTACTTTTGTATACAGATTCATCAAATTTACAGAAGCATCTGTCTAAGTAATTATATTTCACAGTCAATTTCATAATCTTTCTTTTCACACAGACTAGTTACTTATCTCACTTATAACTTCTGATGATGATCCTCCCAACCTTGAGAGAGGCTATTACGTCCTTGTCCCCCCTTATGCTCCGCACTAGAGTACGCATTAACTATAATTAATTCTAGTTGAGACCTCAAGACCTACAGTCCAGTCTTCCTTTCCATAATCAGGGTTGCTAAGTTTCTAGTGGTTCAACTAGCTCTGGATTTACTCTCACCCTCAAGCCTTCTGGCTTTTTCTGAAGTCATAGAACCCCTTTTCCTTACTCATATTTTCCTTTTATCCTCGGAGGAAAAGGTAACTGTCTTTAACTGCTTTTGCCTAACTACTCTGGAATCTTGGAATAATTTATCATCAATCTTTATGGAAAACATTCCATAATTCATTTCTTTATTCAAATACATAAATAAATGATGTTCATTTTCAGATTAACTTTACATGTTAATCTCATTAAGAAAAATAAATTCATAATCCTTTTTTTTAAATAAACAGAAATAGGTTAGGAAACAAATCTAGCTATTACATCTTTCCCCCTAAAAGTAAACACCTTCCTCGGTGTTCTATTCTAGATCAACAAATTGTTCTAGATATGCCTCACACACAAATCCTTCATCTTCTCATGTAGCATCCTTAGGGCCAAAGTGCTTCCATTGTGCTTTAACTTGGGTGATGTCTCACCTCTAGAGCGTGATTTCTCTTTGATCGAGAATACAGTGAGGTTCTACCAGAAATTATCCACCCGGCTCGACCTGCAATCAACAAGGACTTAATTTAATAAACCTAACATTCATTCCTTCTAGATATTTGGTACCCAGTCTTATTCCTACATTAATGTTTTGCTAATGTATCACATGCCTCAGATCATGCACATATTATTTCAATATTAATACATGAAACACATTATGCACCCGTATGTGACTAGGTAATGCCAATAGATAGGCCACAAGTCCTACTCTTTCCAATATTTGGAAAGGTCCACAGAACCTTGGAGCCAACTTGGCACAAAAATTCCACCTTAGGGTGCTTAACCTGGGTTTGATTCTCACATAAACATGATCACCTACTTCAAACACCCGATAGGTTCTCTTTTTTTCCACATAAACCTTCTACCCATCTTGAACAACCTTTAGGTTCTGTCTAATCTTCTTTACTTCCAGTTCCATCTCAACCAACACCTCCGGGCCAAGCATTAGTTTGGTTTAAGGAATACTCTAGTTAATGGGAGTTAGACATTGTCTCCCGTATAAGGCTTTAAATGGACTCATTTTAAGAGACTCTTGGTAACCATTATTGTACGCTAATTCCACCATATGTAGATAATATTCCCACTTTGTGGGTTAATGCATTACATACATGTGCAACATGTCTTCTAGGATTTGATTCACTCACTCTGTTTGTCCATCTGTCTGTGGATGATAAGTGCTACTGAAGTTAAATTGTGTACCCAATCCGGTAAAACATTCCTTCCAAAAGGTTGAAGTGAACTTTTCATCTCAATCCGAGATGACTTTTTTTGGGATGCCATGCAACCTAAATATTTCTCTCATGAAAATATCTGCAATATGCACCATTTTGTAAGTGGGTTGTATAGGTATAAAGTGAGATTCATTTCTCAGTCTATCAACCACTACCATTATAAAATCAATATTCCTTTTTGATCTTGGTAGACCAGTAATAAAATATAATGATATAACCTCCCATTTACATTCAGGTATATGTATGGGCTGCAAAAATCCTACTAGATGTTGATGCTCCACCTTAACCTATTGACATTCCAGACACTTGCTTAAATTTTTAGTAATATTCTTCCGCATGCCAGGCAAAAAATAAAATTTCCTTATTATTGTCAACATTTTCTGGTATCGTGGGTGTCCAGAATAATTGCTGCAAGGAGAATTTACAACCAAGCCTTGATGTTGAGGCTCTCCTTCGGTAGGTCCGTATCCAAGCACGTTTGAAACACCCTCATACACAAAGGTCCAAGATATAACTATGTTCCTAACACACAAAAGCAATCACACTCTGTTCTATTCTCCTGAAGTTATAATTTCTTCCCCTCTCTAAGATTGTTGCTTCTAAATAGATAACTAAGGCAACGGAGATGAAGCAAGACTCCTTATATAAAAATGGAAGAGGAGGATATGGGCCCTCATATAATGGGAAAGAATCTTATCCTTTGGAGTAGTTCCTATTTTATGTGAACAAGAATGCCAAAGGGTAATTCTTCGGCCATATCCTCAAAACAAACTTCCAGCTCTCCACTTTGCGAAGCTCTAGTCGTGGAAAATTGGTTTCTATTTTAAAAAAAAAATTCAAAAATAGGATTGGTGCGAGTTAGAAATTAAGACAGAGCGCCGATCAGTGCAGGAATTAGTGTAAATATCTGCTATTGGCGCAAGTTAGACACTGATACAAAGCACTGACCATGAAAACCGAGTTTTATAGGGATCTTCCAGAAAGTTGTAAAGGGAGATGAATTGGCAGACAAAGTGTGGTTTAGGGGTATGTATTCCATGCTTGGAAAGTGTTAGGTCCCTATATTACTAGTTCAGTCCCTTATTTTTATTAGTGTAGCCCCCTTATTTTTATTGTTATACCTCTGTAACCCCAATATTTTTATTATTGTGCCCTTACAATATTATTGTTATGTCGGCTAGGATCATATTATGGCCCCATGGACTCCTATATATAGAAGGAGGTTTTGGTCATTTGTATCATCTAAGAATTATTCATTTATGTAATGTATTGGAGGTTTCCCCCTTGAATTGGTTTATTTCTAAAGCGTTTATCTCTCTTTTCTTCTATTTTTGGAGCCGGTTTCATAACATTTGGTATCAGAGCTTTCAATTCTAGGGTTTCGCTGCTCCAGACAGGTCATCATGGAATTTTATCTATAATTTTTTTTCTACAAAGGTTCAGAAGATGAAATGTTTACATAGCAAAGAAAAAATACTGAGGAACCTCTTGGAAAATTTTCAGATCTTGGTTCACAATATTTCCGGAGATATGATCTGTGCAAGTTAGAGCTTTTTGTAGGCTCCTCAATTTAACCTAAACAGGTCATCGTGGAATTTTGGCTATAAATTTTGTTCTACGAGGTTTCAGAAGCTGAAATTTGTACATAGCGAAGCTGTAATCCTGAGGAATGCTGTGGAAACATTTTAGAGCTTTATTCGAAATATTTTCGGAGATAGGGTCTATGGAAGTTAGGGATTTTTCAGGCTCCCGAATTTCATCTCAAAGAGGTGACTCTGGAAAAATCATCATAAATCTATCTCTCTAAGCATTGGATTGGAATTCTGTAAAAAGTGGCCACAAGTAAACGGACTGTAGTTTCCTGTGTATCAATTTTAGAGCTGAATGAGGAAACAATGACACATGGCATGCGGTACAAGGTTGCTCTACTAAACTAGTCCATAATTAGGTCATTATGGGAGATTTGGCATAACTTTGCCTTGAAGAATATAAATCAGGTTACACCTTTGAAAGTTGAAAGAAGATTTAGAGGGCTACTAGAGGGCCCAATTTTAGATATTGAAGATTCTAAATCACAGAGATAATTTAGTTTCAATATCGAGCTCCTCAAAAGGAAGAAAAAGGTGTGTATTTTTTTCGAATTATAGAAGTCTCGTTTGAAAAAATTAGTTTGAATTTATTCCAAGGGCATATTGAAGAATATATGTCAGTATTGGGTTCTAAAATTCCCCCTAAAAAGAATTCAACATGCATTAAGCCTTTAGAAGGCTCTACTATGACTCATGAAGATGAATAAATGCAACATGAGATATCAAAATTACAGGAGCAAGTGCACCAAATTTCGCTATTGCAAAGAGCAACAAAAAATGAAATGGATGGTTTGAAGAAAGGCGTGGAAGCTAAGATGAATGGTTTAGAAGCTAATATGGATGGCATGGAAGTTGGCATGGAAGCTAATATGGATGACATGGAAGCTAAGATCGATGAAAAAATGAAGGACAACATGGAAAACATGAAGAATGATCTAAAATTAGACATTGAAGGTTTGGAAAATTTGATCAAGAAATGTTTCCTAAAGGCGAAAAGATAGTAGAGGAAACTCATGATGAGAAGAAAATAAAATTTAATCGTGATTTCATAAACTCTAATGTTGGATGGAAGAACCACCATATTCCAAAGATGGATATGAGGAATTTTGATTGCAAGGATCCTGTAACATGGATACTACAGATGGACCAATATTTCGATCTCAATAATGTGAAAAACACACAAAAGGTACACATTGCAACTTTACATTTAGAACAAAATACATTTGTATGATATCGATGGCTTTCCTCCCATAAAAAAATTGTCACTTGGTCAATTTTTGCGGAGGAAAAGATAGCACAATATGAGGATACGAAAAGCAACCTCTTCTTTAGCCAATTGATAAATCTTAAACAAAAGGGTTCAGTGATGGAGCACATTGAGGAATTCCAAAAATTTAATATAAGGGTAACTGATATTCCAGAGGAACACAAGATTTATGTCTTCATATGGACTTTAAAGGATAACATCCAACATGAAGTTCGCGTTTGGGAACCTGATTCATTGGAAAAGGCATTCAGGTTGGCAAGAAAAACTGAATGTAAAATTATGGCGACAAGGAAGCCTACCACTCACATATATAAAGATGGAAGTATTGCTACTCCTATACTTCCACAACCCACATGGTTGGCACCACAACAATTGGAAGAAAAAAGAGAAAAAGGGCTTTGCTACAGTTGTGATAGAAAATACACTAAAGGTCATAAGTGTGCTAAGAAGAAATTATTTTACATAGATTGTGAATAGGAAGAAGAAAATGAACAAGAATCTTCAAAAGAAGAGGATGTACACCAAGAACCAAACCTAGAAGAGGAAGAAATGAGTCCGACCATATCGTGTAATGCATTGGTAGGAATTACCACTCCTTAAACTCTCAAGATAGAATAACATATCAAGAAGAAGTAATAGTGTTGATTGATTCGGGTAGTACCCATAATTTTATTCATTGTAAGGTAGCCAAGGAATTGAATTGTTTCCTATACCCAACACCAGAATGTCAAGTGATGGTTGCAAATGGAGGAACTGTAAATTTCTCTGGAAAATGCCATAATATCAAGCTAACCATGGGGGAATATGTATTGAATAGTCCAATGCTTTCCATTCCTATGGGAGGTGATGATGTTGTACTAGGAGTACAATGGTTACAATATTTGAGGACGATAGCTTTAATTTTCAAGAACTTTTCTTGAAAAAAATTTCAGAAGGAAAGGAAGTGGAATTACGAGGTATTGCAGGGAGGCCGATAAAGATAATAAGCTCTAATGTCATGAAAAAGCTTCTAAAAAAAGAACAACGAGGCACAATTGCATAATTATTCTCACTAGAATTTCCAACATCAAAATCATCTATTTCTGCAGATCTCCAAAAAGTCTTGGACAATCATTCCAAGGTTTTTGAAACTCCCAAAGGACTCCCACCTATTTGTGATGATTATAATGTTATTCATTTGATTCCAGGAAGCGTTCCTCCAAACATCAGGCCTTATAGATATCCTTATGTCCAAAAGAGGTAAATTGAACGTATGATTGCAGAAATGTTAGGGTTGGTATAATTCAACCTAGTCAAATTTATTTCTCCGCTCCAGTAGTATTGGTGCACGAGAAGAATGGATCATGGTGCATGTGTACGGATTATAGGGAGCTCAATAAGCTCAACATTAAAGATAAATTTTCCATTCCTGTGATTGATGAATTATTGGATGAATTACATGGAGAAATTTATTTTACCAAATTGGATCTTCGTTCAGGGTATCATCAAATTAGAATGAAAACTAAAGATATTCCAAAAACAACATTTCAAACTCATGAGGGTCATTATGAATTTTTGGTCATGCCTTTTGGCCTTACCAATGCACCTTCTACATTTCAAGGGTTGATGAATTCAATTTTCAAACCCTGGTTGTTTAAACTGTGCTAGTATTTTTTGATGATATACTAATCTATAGCAGGTCTTGGAAGGATCATGTTCAACATGTTGACAGGGTGCTCAAAATATTGCAGGAGAAACAATTATATGCAAAAACATCCAAATGTTTCTTTGGAGTACAAGAGGTGGAATATCTGGGTCATATTGTATCTCACGAAAGGTAGACCCTAACAAAATTAAAGCCATTAAGGAATGGAAAGAATTGTTCATTTATGTAATGTATTAGAGGTTGCCCCCTCGAAGTGGCTGATTTCTAAGGCGTTGATATCTCTTTTCTTCTATTTTTGGAGTTGGTTTCATAACAAAAAGTACACAAGGGTCACTGTATGGGTCCTCTAGGATCAAGGAATGGGGAGTACAGAGACAGTGACAAATTGCTGTGTAACAGATGCCCCCTAGAGTATGAAGTCCAAACACGAGTGAGGGGTGAAATTCTTTATGAGTACATGCAAGGAACAAGATGCTGCTATCGGGAGACCTACAAATCAATCATCGATGCATATACATAACTGAAATCTCTAATGAAAATACATGAATAAAGGTATGGACGCAGCCATCCGTAAAATAAACCATGGTATGGTTGCAGCCATCCATTTGAGAAGGATCACATATAGACTCATGGTATGGCCGCAGCCATCCATTTGAATGAAACATGGATCCAATCATGGAAAAATCATATCGCCTCATGGAATAGATTTTATCAGACAAACCCTAGGGTCTTGCGCTCCATCTCGACCTGAACAAGTACAAATTGGCATGTGAATGAATGAACTAAAGTCGAACATGCAAGAAAGTCACCTGATTAGCAACCAATGATGAAAGATATTAACAGGCGCGAAAGAGATAACCAATAATGAAAATGGTTCTCAAGGTACTAGTATTACAATACACGGAACGTTAACAATGAGCTGGAGCCAAACACTTGTGAAATAACCCGATCGGAGGCCAATGATGTGAACCCATCATCGAATGTGAAGAAATTTCCATCAGGGCATGCAAGCTCTAAGGTACCAGAAAGGAGTCTCTAGATCAACTTCCTGGATAATGAGCTAAAGTCGACAGGAAGAAATCTGTCAAAGGAGGGTCATAATGAATCCCACATCATCGACACGAAACAGAGAATTTGATATGAGTATTAATCAAGATTGAAACAGAGGATCAAGGAATGTACAAACTATAGAAGGATTTTCTCTTGAACATATCAGCAACATGACTCTGGAATTTGGCAGCATTTGACTCAAATAGGATTAGAGGTCATGTTGATAATATTGGTAATCGAATGAGAGGCAAACAGATTTCCCAAAACCATGGAGGCAAAGTGACAGAGTGAATATATCCTAACCCAACACGAACTACAGATAAGTGTCATATTCAAGAGTGACATACTGTCGACACAACTGACGAATAACTTCCATTTTCCCCTACTATTTCTAGCGAGTACCTCTTTATTTTTACACAAGCTTGAAGAGGATAGCATATGCTTGTCATATAATCTTGTCTTACAGACAAATCCATCCTAGTACATTTTACGATCCCTAGGAAGGAGGAACTCGGTAATGTCATCATGACGATTTCCGATGTTATTTTGTTTTAACAAGTCTAACAAAGGGAAAAATCAGTGTCTTTTCATGTTTAAAGAGTTTTAAAAGAAGAAGAAAAGGAAACTCCAGCAGGTCCCTTTTCGTAGGTATTCTCATAGATCCGAAAAGGTAGAAAACAATATCTTAGAGAACCTCTTAGTCATGTTCGACTAAAGTATTCCTTTTTCGTAAATAATTTGTCCCAGCCTGAAAAATGGGTAAATGTATACACAGAAGATGACATTTCGTAGCCTTTAACGAGCTAAAAATGACAAGAGTCTCGACAATATTTTCAATTTTTGAGAGTCAGAAAAGAGCTGAAAGATGACTCCTCCTGGAGGAACGAGTGGTATTAAGGGTAGCAACTGATTCCAATGATGGCGGGATTGCTGAGAACAAGTAAAGGTCAAGAGGCTGGATAACAAGACCACTCATTGCAGCTATTCCTCAGGAATGGGTAAACAATCAAGAGATGGCATATGATCGGCCGAGCAAATGGTAATGATGGAATGAGAAAACCAAGGCTCATCTGGAAAAACAGGCTGATAAATTGGAAATCATGAGAGTTAAACAAGGAATGGTTTCATTTTAACACAAGCTTGAAATCAGAAAAATTTGCTTGAAGTTGGTTTCATTTTTACGCAATCTTGAAACTGAAACAAACTATTCTTGAAATCGGTTTCATTTTTACACAAGCTTGAAATGGAAACAAACCATTCTTGGAATAAGTTTGCATGCCCCCAGCATGATGACTTAATTTGAGGTACATGCCCCCAACTTCATGGCATTCACTGGAGTAGACTGCTAGTTACTAACAGGTGGATGGAATGAAGGCTCAATTACGAGATCAAGAGAAAGAATCGACTTGGATTTTACAAGATCTAATCAAAGACTCGAATTGAAAAGGGAAACTGTTTCATTTTTTAACAAGGTTGACACAGTAAAAGAACTATCCTCATGACACCTTGTTTCATTTTTTAATGAGGTTTACATAGTAAATGAACTGTCCTCATAAGATATTGTTTCATTTTTTAAGGTGCTTGACACAAGAAAACGAACTATGCTCCCCAAGAAGCTTGTTTCATTTTTAAGGATCTTGACACAAGAAAACGAACTATGCTCTGCAAGAAGCTTGTTTCATTTTTTAAGGAGCTTGACACAAGAAAATGAACTATGCTCCACAAGAAGCTTGTTTGATTTTTTAAGGAGCTTGACATAAGAAAAATATTTATGCTCTGAAGGACTTGTCATGACGAATAAGAATTCATGGCTTCCAAGAGTTTCTCATCTGACGGGAGAACAAAACTCTGGAAATTAGGAT
Organism: Pinus albicaulis; assembly: GCA_034641835.2. Lineage (NCBI taxonomy): Eukaryota > Viridiplantae > Streptophyta > Pinopsida > Pinales > Pinaceae > Pinus > Pinus albicaulis. The sequence continues at coordinate 907,571,629 of CM076583.1, read as the reverse complement.
CCAATGCCCCCAGTACATTGTGTACTACCTCATTGACTGAATTATCAGTGGACGTATACATGGAACATGTGGCCACATAATTGACCTATGGCGGGGAAGATATCACTGGCAGGTAAGGACCAGGAAGGGACGACGATAGACCAGATCTTACATCAGGACCAATGAATTAAAGATGATCAATGGTCACGATCCAACCTTCATGTGGAAAACATATCACACGAAAGAGGGAAGAGACAAGCATTCCCATGGCATAAGCATAGTCACGCCCCAGGATTAAATTAAAATCCAAGGGGCCTTGGTCCACCATTACGTCTATATAGACGGTTTTCCCTGCCAAAGTAATAGGCAACTTCGGAAGGATCCCTAATGGTTGACTTTTTCCTTTGTTAAAAGCCAACATATTCTGAGTAATAGGGACAAGCTCTGGAGAACCCAAAGCTTGCCATGTAGTTGAGGAAAGAATACTAACCGAGGTGCCTTCATCTATAATTGTTCCTGGTACGACCATATTGCAGGCTTGTACAGTTCTCTCAAAGGGAACGTAAGAAGGAATACGATATCCCGTGAATCGAATCCAATCAATGGAGGCGACCAAACTACATGAAGGGGGTTCCATAAGAATAGGAGGATTATCCCCTTGCATTACGGGAAAGGAAAGACCATCCTCCTGGAATATGGGAACGAGAGCAGGAGGATCACTTTTTGGAACTGTGGCGATAGGAATTGGAGGATCATCGTCCTGGATCATGGAAATGAGAGGATCGCCCTCTGATCCCGTGGAATCAGAGGAAACAAAAAGAACCTAACTAGGATGAGACCCACTCTCAATGGAAAATACCTGATGAAGTTTAGATGGAATTAGGTCAACCTTTTTCTCAACCAATTATTGGTCGGGAATGGACTCGAGACACTGACTTTCAGAGAGAGTGGAATTGACCGGAGATGAATCTCGATCAATGACTTGATCAACTATCAGGGGACTCGAAGAAAACTTCTGGTAACCGACAGGAATACAGGACTCAGAAGCCAAAATTTTATCTAATATTTTATAAGCTTCATCCATATAAGGAAAAAGGTGAATGGGATGGTTCCCTTCACAAAACCTATAGGGAAATTTGATCTTTCCCTGCTTCTTATGAGTCTCATTATCTTTAGCTAAAGGCTCATCATCAACATGATGTCCAGAGGTTGATGATGAAGGATGAATCGGGCCAACGGACCACACTTCTATCACCTTGGAAATACCAGGGAAATCATGAAGAAGGTGGTCGCCCTCACAGAGCTTGCAAGGGAATTTCACTCTGTGATATGGAGTGGGAGGTTTCTTGATATAGCTGCATTGGTAGCAATAGTTGCTGACTCCCCCTAGCTTATTTTCCTTCTTCCTCTTCGACTTCTTCTTCTTCCTCTTAGCCACCTGGTTATTATAATCCAAACTTTCACTAAGCGAAGAGGGATAATAGGGTGAAGAAATAGGCAAAGAAGGTAAGGGGTCAATGTTAAGATCAACATGTGGTTGACATGGTTTAGGCGGAGGAGAACTTGGTTGAGAAATTTTTTGGATGTTCGAAACCATAGGGGTTGAAAATAACCAAACTAGCAGACCAATGGTTAATCCCGGAAGAGACAACATTGCCATATACGGGGCACCAACATTCCCGAACGAAGGAAAAGGACCAGGATTCTGATATGAGGGGATTCCTTGGTTAGTGAACTCTGGAAACGTTGGCATTGGAATCAACCCTAAATAATCACTAAGGAATATAAATTTAACCAGGAATATTTTGTGGGCAGTCAATTTTAATACATTGAAACAAAACTTTTCCTTTTCATGTTTTAAGAGTCAATAAAAGGACAAAAGGTGACTCTAGTCACTTTCAGTTTGAACGAGATTGAAAGGAAAAGTGATCGATGATATTTTAAAATTTTAAAGAGTCACAGAAATATCAAAATGACTACTCAGTAATTCTAAGCAAGAGGGTGTACCAAGCTCCCATGAACTGCAATATACACCTTGATGATAAAATGAAAGAGCAATGCCCAAGGACTTAATGTATATGCTGGCAGTATCCTCGAAGGTTGTGTTCAATGTATCATGGTTATAGGGTGGCAGACTCAGCTTCCTATGGATAAAGGATTGAAACCTATGAGGGTATCCCTTTATATACATGATAGTACGGGGAGCACAAGTTCGTACTAGCATTTTCTAATGCCAGATGGCGAGCGACAACTACTAGGTTTAATGATTCCAGAACACGTCACTAGCCTAGACCTCTAAGCGTGAGCGTTAAGTTTCAATGATTCCTTAGATTGATTGAATATTTTTTTATGGTTGATCTTGAATTATGTCTTGGTTTCAAGGCCCTACTGCTATCATTGGAGAACTCTGCAACTATATGAGAAAAGAAATTTTTCAATTTGATGAATGTTATCTAGTTAAGGGAAGAGTCTCAAAAAAATATGCAACAAACATTAATACTGCAAATGAAAATGACTTTCACGATCCCAAAGTAATCTAAAACATTCAAAGATGTGAATCATGCAATGTAATCTATGCAAAATTCTCTTTTTGAAAACTATGCAATTGTAATCTATGCACAATTTCCTTTTTCTTTTGAATGAATAAGAATGCACTCGAAGCAACTTTTAGTTTTCAATTATTAAATAATGTAATCTAAGTTCAATGATAAATTCCAAACATAAATTTTCAATGAAACTTGATCTAATGAATTTTAACGAAAATCTTTGAGATGAAAACTAAATGAACGCAAATTTTCTTAATGAAAAAAGAATGCAACCAAACATTAAGAATACAATCCTATTTTGAACACTTTGTAATGAAATTCCTCAAAATTCTACAAGACATATGAGTTCAAGCACAAAGAAGACTTCCAAAGCGTGAGCTCAAAACAAGGCATTCACTCCCTTTTACATCAAGAAATCATACAAAGAAGACTTTTCAGCTGAACAATGAGCGATGTAATCTATGCTCACAAGCGAACAAGTGGACCAAATGAACTTGGACAGACACTTGAGACTTGATCACTCAATCAACCAAAAAGAAAAATGTAATCAACTAGAGATGGATCACCAAGCAAAGAGACTGAATCAATCGACAGGGCGATGCCCCGCAGAGCATGCAACCAAGAAATCGATGGACAATCCTAGAAAAACCTAGGGTATTAGGATGCAAGTCCCAACAGAAAGGACAAAAAAAAACCAAAAACCAAGCCAACAATCCAATCAAACAAAATTGAGTGAAGGGGAGAGAATGTAAGTCATACAGAGAAAAGGACCGAAAGGGCAAGGCACATTGTTCAAATACTTACAGAAAAAACCTTAATTTTTCACACACACAGGAATGGGCACGACTTTTGGGGCTAAAAATAGCACTAAAAGCCAAATTAGTGCGATTGTAAAATGACAACTAGCTTTGATCAACCTGATTGGCATGACTACCAGACAAATAAAAGCGCAAATTCTTGAAAAAGAAAAAAAACAAAGAATTTCCCCTAACCAGGACCAGACTCACCACTTCAAGAAAAAACTAAAAGATTGTAATTGATGAAAAACATAGGAACAAACAGGGAAATGGTTGTTTGACTAAACTTGTCGAATGAATAAGACCTAAAAGAGTGACAAACTCAAAATAAACTCCCCAGTGGAGTCGCCAATTTGTTGTGCAGGAAAATCCCCTCTGCTGACAGAGGCGATCCCTCTAGCCCTAGGCTGGGTCTAGCAACTATAGAAACATACTAACATCTACCTTCCTAGATTGTAAATGAAATTTAGAACAAGGAATATGACCTACCTTGTTCTAATGCTATGTTGTCGTTTTTTCGTCAAAGCTTCTTGATGTGTCGCTCTTCTAAATCTTGATACATGCTGCTACCAACGTTCGATTATCTGTACAGACAGTCAAGACACCACGACAAGCGTAAAATCATGACAAAAATAAAACAATTACAATCTATCTAATTGATCAAGGAATTCTATACATCTCATTATAAATGTAAACAAGAGTGGAATATAAACATCAGTTTCATTTTATTATGATAAAGACAAGGGGAGTTTACAACTAAGCCTTGATGCTGAGGCTCTCCTTCGATAGGTCCATATGAAAGCACATTTTCAACACCCTCATACACAAAGGTCCAATATCTCACTATGTTCTTGACACACAAAAACAATCACACTCTGCTCTATTCTCCCAAAGTTATAATTTCTTCCCCTCTCTATGATTGCTGCTTCTAACTAGCTAACTAAGGCAGGAAACATGAAGGAGGTCTCCTTATATAAAAATGGAGGAGGAGGATATGGGCCCTCAAATAATGGGAAAGAAACTTATCCTTTGGAGTAGTTCCTATTTTATGGGAACAAGAATCCCAAAGGGGAATTTCTTAGCCATATCCTCAAAAAAAACTTCCAACTCTCCTCTTCGAGAAGCTTCTAGTTGTGGAAACTTCATTTCTATTTTAAAAAAAATTCCAAAAGAGGATCAACGTGAGTCAGACATTAAGATAGAGTGCAGATCGACGCAGGTGTCAATGTAAATCTCTGCTATCAGCATGGGTAAGACAGTGAGACAAACCGCCGACTTTCAAAACCGGGTTTTATAGGGATCTTCCAGAAAAGTTGTAAAGGGAGATGAATTGGCAGACAAAGTATGGTTCAGGGGTATGTATTCCATGCTTGGAAAGTACACAAGGATCATTGTATGGGTCCTCCAGGATCAAGGAATGGGGAGTATAGAGATAGTGACAAATTTCTGTGTAACAATAGTGGATATTTAATAAATGAGGGGCATGTCGACAAATATTAGTGGATGAACCGTCACGAATACCCCTCATGGATTACACCCATCAAATCCAAATTCAACTAACTTTATCATGGATAGATTCATGTCTGCCAAAAGAGATGTCACGACATCATACATAGATTGTGATGTTCCATCCCTAACATGTAGCAACTGCATGAATTTTGTAGCACATGGATCTCTTCCTTCATTTTTCAAATATGTAATATAAACAAGAAAATGTTGCACCATAGTCTGATCAGTGCTTTCATCAACTAAAAGTGAGTAGTATGGCCTTTGGAAAATCTCATCTTTTAATTTTCTCCAATATACCTCCTTAGTAGCTTCTAAAAAGTCTTTTCTAGATACTGTATTTGTATATACTGAGTATTCATCTATTAGAGACATGTGAAGAGTGTTTTTATACCTGTTCAAGTCACAAATTGACTTATATACTTCCAAAAGTAAATCATGTATTGCAGCAAAACACATGTTCTCAATAACTGATATAATTCTCTCTTTGTGAGCATCAACCATTAGGTATACATGTTTTTTAATTGGAAGAGTACTTCATTTTCTTTCTCCCTCTAAAAGTTGCAAAGAAAATTTATAAGCCTCTATGTTGCATGGATTTTTAAAGAACTAACTTGAAGAGTTGTACTTCCATCTTTAGTAAATGGAGTTTCCCTTTTAAATTTTACACAACGTGAACATTTTATCCTTTCAACACCATTACAATATTTTACAGCATAAGCCCATGGAAATATTATCTTCCATTTGGAATTGAATGTTATTTTGTACCTATTGGCTTGAGGGGTCTTGACCTAGGTTCAGAATTGAGGTTAACCAACAAAACCCTCTTACTACTGGCCCTTTTGGTAGTGACATGCTTGCGGAAGTCAAAGTCTCACTTGAAGCAGTATGGGGGGGGTTCTAGAACCATGTTTCCGCACCTTGAGAGAGGTTTGAATGATGTGGGTGCCCTAAGATCCTAAATAACCATAGAAAAACCTTTGCAACAACAACCCTAACCAGTAAACCCTTTCAGACAGATTTAGGTCAAATATGTAGAATGTCTTGCTCAAGTTAACACATCAACTATAAATCAAGTAATAACCCTTAACACATGATATCAGAGCATTATACCATCAGATCCATCCAATAAGAATTCGTATAAGCCGAAACATAGTTGCACAAGAGATATATTTGCAAACAATACAGAAATCAGAAATAAGATGCAGAAACATTCATAACATAGAAAACATATGCATATAGAACTCAGATATTCACAACAATATTCCTTTTTTTAGTCATCAGTAATTTTCACTTGTTTAGATGACTAAATACTTTTTCCAGGTTTTCTAGAAACAAGATTCAAGGAACCTTGTTTTCTTCTAGAAATCCCCTCAAACAGAAATTTTCACCTATCCCTCCTCTCTTATCTACAGTGGTCAATCTATCATCCTATAAAGATCCCAACCTGGACCAATGTCCCTTACTCCATCCATGCTTGTTGTTTATGTATATATCACTCTAGCTGTTGAGGAGGTAAATCCCCTCTGCGGACAGAGGCGATCCCTACTAGCCCAGCAGGGGTCTAGCAACAAACAAACAATGTCATGACGCAGGTTCCTAATTACGAATGAAAAGGTTGGAGATAGAAGCCTACCTGGATTCCAACGCTAGGATCTGAAGAAGAAGCGTCCCCGTTCCTCAGCCTCGGCAGATCACAATCCCTCCACGATCTCCGCGGATGAACACCTGCACACAGAAGAAACGAACAGATACAAGCATAGAAACCAACATACGTAACTAAATGTCAGTCAGAAAGGACATTACTCGCATTAACATGATGGGAAACGGAGTGGAACCATAATCATAATCATCTATTAAATAACCAACGAAGAAAGATTACAACCAAGTTCTGACGTCGCGATCTCCTTCGGACGGGTTTCCAGTCGTCCACGTCTCGCAAAGCTTGCCAAGGAAAGGGAAAACCTCTCCAGAGTCTCGTGACAATGGTCTCCTTACTTGAGTCAGCCTTAAGGGAAAGAGAGGGTGCTTTACAACACAAAGGCTCTTGGGATTATGGAGATTCAGAGCTTAAGCACTTCAAGACTAGCTTGCCATTGATTCGAGCAAGCTTTTATAGATGGGGAAGGAGGAGTTGGGATCCCTATTATTATGGGATTGGCCCTATCAACAAGGAAGGTTCCATGGGAGGTGGCAAAACCACTTCCCTCCATAGAACTCCCGCAGCCAACCTCCCAACTCAAGATAGGCGATGGTTTGTGAATTTGTTAGAACTCAACTCCCGCCATCCATATTTAAAAAACAACTCCCAAATTGGGTGGCGCGACTACGGCTCTATGACAGAGCGCCAGGTGGCGCGACCTCTTTGCATTAATTTCCCCATTGGCGAGAGTACTGAACTGCTCTCCCGCGCCAATGCTAAAAGGGCTGTTTTTTATGACTTTTGCAAGGAGATGTCTCAAGGGCAAATAAAGCTCATGTTCAGAGGGATGCATTGATGATGTTTTCAAGGCATGACAATGTCCACAGGTCACAGAATGGGTCCTCCATTGTGTGGGATGGGGAATGGTAAGGACGGTGACAAATTACTGTGTAACAGATGCCCCCTAAAGTATGAGGCCCGAGAGGGAGAGGGGTGAAATGCTTTACGAGAACATGTTCAACTGAAGGCCCGCCGTCGGAAAACCTGCGCAGAAAGATACAACCGATATCTCAAGTACATGATGTATAAGTGGTATGGACGCAGCCATCCGAAACAGAGTATGCTATAATCCGGATCCAGGGCATGGGCGCAGCCATCCAACTAAGATCAAATAAATAGACTCAGGTATGGTCGCAGCCATCCAATCAATGAGTCATGTACATAATGATAATAATCCACAATCGCAGCCTGGATTACAACAGACACAATCCAGGGTCTTGCGCTCCATCTCAACCCAACAAAGTACAAGTTCAAGCATGTGAATATGTGAGCTGAAGTCGAACATGCAAGAACATCGTCGGATTACCAGCCAATGATGAAAGCTGTTAACCGACGCGAGAGAAACCACCAATAATGACAATGGTCCTCAAGGTACTACAGGTACAATCTACGGCGTGCGAATTAATGAGCTGACGTCGAACACCCACAGAATCACTCGATCGGAGGCCAATGATGTAAACCCCTCGTTGAATGCGACGAACCTGCCATTGAGGCATGCAGGCTCCAAGGTACCATAAGGAGTCTCTAGGCCAACTTCCTGGATAATGAATTGATGTCGACAGGAAGTGACCTTGATCGAAGGTGGGCCATAATGATTCCCACATCATCGACACGAGACAGAGGAACATAATGTTTTGTTGTGAATCAGGATCGTATGAGAAACAGAGGAAGGTTGATATTTGCAGAGGCCAACTTCTCTTGAACATATGAACGACACGCCAGTGGACTTGGCAGTATTTGACATCAACGGATCAGAGGTCATGGTGACGAGGCAGTGAACAGATGAGAGGTCAAAAGAGATTATCCAAACCCATGGAGGCAAAGTGAAGCAACGAGATGAGATGTCCCCAACCCGACACGGATGCAGACAAGTGCCATGTTCAAGAGCGACATACTGCCGACGACAACGACGATGGTTCCATTTTTCCCCCACCATTTCTGGCGAGTACCCCAATTATTTTTAATAGCAAGCTTGAAGGGGATAGCATATGCTCGCGATATAAGTCCGCCCTTCGGGCGAATCCACCCTGGTGCATTTAACGAGTCCCAGGAAGGAGAAACTCGGAGAACGTCATTTCGACTATATCCGATGTCATCAGGTTTTAACGAGTCTGACAAAGGAAGAACTCGACGTCTTTTCATGTTTAGAGAGTTTGAAAAGACAGCTGAAAAGAAAACTCCACAAGTCCCTTTTCGTAAATAGTTCCCCAGATCCGAAAAGGTAGAAAACAATATCCGGGAAAACCTCCTAGTTGCGATAGGCTAGGGTATTCAATTTTCGTAATCAATCCATCCCGGCCCAAAAAAGGGTTAAACTTATACCGGGTGAATGTCGATTCGTGTCCATTTTAACGAGATCGAAACGACAAGGGCCTCGGCGATCTTTTCATATTTAGAGAGTCAGAAAAGAGCTGAAAGATGACTCCAGAGTGACTTTTTCGTGTATTTACCGAGTCCGAAAAAGTATAAAATACAACTCGTGTCCATCTTTTTAAGTCGCAAAAACCTGCTGCTGCACATACCAAACAAGCGTAAAATCCATTTTCGACATAACATATGCAAATATTTGACAAAAATAACTTTTAAAGCTCATTTAACGTCGAAAAAGTTATAAATATGTCTAATTGGTAAAAATGAAATTACTTTTTACTATTTACCTTGTGGAAAGCAACAGTGGTCCTTTTGGAACAGAATCTTCTGACGGTGATCGCGACCAATCCAGGCAACCATTCAGCCTCTCGTCTGTCACAGGTAATAGGCGCTCCTTAGCTCTTCATTTCTATACATTTTTTCATGGTTTTCCTTTAGAAATCAACTTTGTGTGGCCACTTTTAAAATTTTAGGGCCGGGCACAGTGGCGCGGGTATCGGGCACGGACCCGCGCCACTGAGCTCTTTTTTCCAAAGGGCTCGCGCCACCTGGCGCGACTGTTAGCAAAACAGCCGCGCCAGCGGCCGAACCTAATTTTCCGCCTAAAATTCCGGCATTTAAACCAAATTTCTTGAATTTTGAAGCTCACCGAAGATCTAATCAGAGGTTTTTGACCATATGAATGCAGATAACCAATCAAAATGGAAATCGAATGGAAGGAACGAGAGCACGGAGACGAGGATGAAGAGGCCATGCAAAACCAAGCTTGCATGAACGCTCTAAGAGACTGTGGATTGAAAAAGTTCTTCCTCACGCCATGTTTACGAGCTCAGCCCGAGCTCCTCCAATATCTAATCAATATCTGGGATGAAAATGAACAAGTGTTCAGGCTACGAGACCAGGGGTTAGAACTGGAGGTCACTGACATTTATTTCATTACTGGATTGTCCCGCAGAGGTCCAATCCCTGTACTGACCGGGAGCAGACCATCCGGGGAAAAGATGGAACAGGTAATGGCGCGGGTGTGCCGAGGGGCACAAACAGGATCAGGAAGCAAGAAGGTATACATCTCCACCATCCCCGATCTAGCACTGAGAGTAGTTCTCCACACCATTACGCGGGCTGCTGGGTCGCAGGCTCCGCACGAGGCCACGAAGACTCAACTCCTGTTAGCCTCAGAATGTATGGGTCCCCTACTGTTCAATTGGGCAGAAGCAGTAACCATCAACATGAAAAGGCAGCTCACAAAGTGCAAACAGGGGAAACTGAAGCAGTTCGGGTATGGTTCCATCTTGGTATCGTTCATTCTAGAACGCATACCAATCTTCCAGGCCAAGGGGCCGCAGTGGCGAGTCCGGTACCACGAGAGCCGCGAATGGCTCGCTGGGCAGCACTGATGCCCAGATCTGGAGGTGGCCAACAGATGTCCTGGAGGCCAGAGTTCTTTAGGTGGCTACGGCGCCAATTGATCGTCGTGGAAGATTGGCCCTATTCGGGAACTGACTTTACCGGGGACCCAGATCTCCCACTACCAGAAGGAGATGACTGGGACGAGGAGCTGGGTAAGACCTCATATTTTTGATTTTATGTTTATATGTTTTTTTGTTAATACACATTTGTCTTGACACAATTATATATGCATGCAGATGTAGGACCTGAGAGACCAGCTGGGATGTCTCCCATCTCCCGGAGGACACAACTCGCCCCTGAGATCCAGGGGGAAGGCACCGGAGGAGAGGACCTGATCCAGAACCTCGAGGGGATTGCCCATGGGATCCCAGACTATGCCCGACTATCAGATGTACCGATGGCATACCAGCGCCACACGGTGGGAGTTCCGAACCGGATCCACCGAATCCTGAGGCGTCTAGTGCGTGCAGTGACGTGCTATCATGAGCACCATGCGGATTAGTCTCTAGGATTTATGCTACACCTATTTTTTGAGAGACATAGTGTCTCAGGATGTATTAAGACAATTATGTATATTTTTTGAGTTTTATGCGACACACTCTATGTAAACATTTCGATATCTATATATATACATATCTATTTCTGGATGAGTCTTTCTTTACATGTGATGATGATCATAAATTGCGCAAATGTCTGTCTAATACCAAATTTGCTACTGCATCTGTTAATGTATTCAAATGCCTGGGTATATGATGATATGTAATGTAGTCAAAATTCCTTTCCAGTAATCGAATACGCAAATACAGACGTAAAATGGACGGGTTCCTTACCGAATAGTGTTCGTTCAGCTGTAACACTACAAGTTGTGAATCTAGGTACACGAGCAATTCACGGATACCAAGGTTTACTGCCTCGGTTAATAATTCCAACACGGCACTATACTCCGCGATATTGTTCGTGGTACGTCCTAAACACACACCTTGCAGGTTAATCAACTCACCAGCAGGATCATAGTTTACCCAGGCTGCATAAGACAGATTCCTGGTACTGCGGGAGGCACCATCCGCGAAACCAACAAATGGATGAATAGACATCTGCACAACCAGGAAGACCCGATCAGCAGAAATATGTTTACAAAGCACACCACACCATGCACACAAATGACAATCACACACCTATGTACACACACCACACCAAGAAATCACTTCAGGCGTAGTACTTCTTAAGGTACAACCCATTTCTGGGCTGCGCCAGTGGAACTCCTTCGTAATCTATAAGCTCGTAGGCCCCATTTTTCAAAACGCGTTTTACTATATAGGGACCGTGCCACATAGGCTGGAGTTTACCGGCTCCAAGCTTATCATGTGGCTGATCGTACAAGAGAACGAGGTCTCCTTCAATGAAAGAACGAGGAGAAACAGTTTGATCAAAATGAGTTTTGACCCTCTTCTTTTGTGCTTCGATGATCAAAGCAGCTAATCGACGGGTTTCATCCAATCGTTCGAGATACAGAAGATGTTCTTCCTCAAGGGAGGTATCCGGTAAGAGCTCTACGGCTAATTTAAGCGAAGGAATTTCACATTCAACCGGCAGAGTAGCTTCCAGACCGTACACCAATTGGAATGGTGTGAACCCGGTTGCACTCTTAGCAGATGTTCGGTATGCCCAGAGAGCTGAGAACAGTTGGAGATGCCAACTGGATTTATGAATCCCAACCGTTCGCTGAAGCATGGTGACCAGAACCTTGTTCACCGCTTCAACCTGACCATTCGCTTGAGGGTAGTATGGCATTGAGCTGTCGTGACGCAAGCCCAACGCTGAAGTCAGCTCCGTCATCATGTAATCACGGAAATGAGTACCATGATCAGTGACGATGGCTTGAGGAACCCCGAATCGTGCAATAACGTGGTTGAATAAAAATGAAGCAGTCGTTCTTCCGTCAGCAGCTAGTGTAGGCATCGCCTCGGCCCACTTAGTGAAGTAGTCGACGGCGACAATGATATACACATGCCCCCCGGCCGAGTGAGGGTTACACGTCATAAAATCCATGCCCCATTTCGCAAAAGGGCCGACGGTAATAACGGGATGCAAAGGCAATGGCGGCGCGCGCATCTTGCGCTGAAAAATCTGGCACGGATGACATTTACGGACTGCAGTGATACAATCCTTGAATATGGAAGGCCAGAAATATCCTGCCCTCAGAATCTTCTGGGCCGTAGCATATCCGGACATGTGTCCGCCACAGGCGCCACTGTGGCAGTCATTCAAGACTTTCTCAGCCTCTTCCAAGGTAAGGCATCGTCGGAGCACCGAATCTACTCCAATACGATATAAGGTATCTCCTACGATACGGTAGGGTTGGGACTAGTGTCGAATCCGACGGCGGGCAGCTTTATCCAACTCAGACCGAAATGTCGCGGTCTGAAGATACACTATGATGTCACCGTACCAAGGATCACGAGTATCAATAAGAAACAGCGTTTCGTCCGGTATATGATCTTCTGAGTGTGAAGGAACAAAGTCTGTAGGGAGAGAAAATATCAAATCCGCGAAGACCAGTGATTTAGTTGACTTGGCAGTGGTGAACTCCAAGTCAAACTCCTGCAGGATGACGATCCATTTGGAGTACTTGTCCCCTAGTAATTGTCTAGAAAGAATATACGTCATAGGGTTGCAGTCTGAAACCACTGTTATCGTACGCAAAAGGATGTAATGGCGAAAGCGTTGTATGGCATGTACTGCTGCTAAGGCCAACTTCTCGACATGTGCATAACGTGTTTCCGGGTCGAGAAGGTTCCGAGATAGGTAATAAACGACATGTTCTTCACCGTTCTCGTCATCCTGCACCAAGACCATGGCGATGGTGCTTAATGCGGCTGCTAGATACAAAGTAAAGTCGCGGTGGTAGTCCGGAGGACGAAGCAACGGAGCATTGACGAGCAATGTCTTCAGCTTCTCAAAGGATTCTTGAGCGATTTCGTCCCAATGAAAGGGAACATTCTGCTTTAACAAACGAGTGAATCCTTTGGCCACCTCGGCATAATTCGGGATAAAGCACCTAAGAAAATTCGCTTTCCCTTGTAGACTCTGTAACTGATACAGGGAGGAGGGTGATGGGAGATTTATGATGGCCTCAACCTTTAGAGGGTCAAGGCGAATTCCATCTTTCGAGACTATAAAGCCTAAAAGACGGCCAGAACCGACGTAGAAGACGCACTTATGAGGGTTGAGCCTGATATTGTAGCGTCTGCAACGAAGGAATATCTGGCGGAGATGCTCAGGATGGTCCTCTCGCTTACCCGAATGGGCTGGCAAGTCGTCCAGATAAGGCTGGACGATATGGCGACTATCATGAAAAGCATAGGACATCGCGCGCTGGAACGTGGCGCCAGCGTTTTTTAAGCCGAACGGGAGTTTTTTGTACGCGAAAGTGCCCCACGGACAGATGAATGTGGTCTTATGTTGATCCTCAGGTGCAATATTGATCTGGTTGTAACCTGAGAAACTGTCCATTAAGGAATAGATCTCACTCCCAGCACAATCGTCGATGATCTGGTCGATAAACGGAGTGGGATAATTATCCTTAGGACAGGCGCGATTGATATCGCGATAATCTACACAGACTCGAATTGTACCCTGCTTTTTATCAACAGGGACGATATTGGACACCCATTCTGTAAGGGGGATAGGATAAATAAAACCCGCGTTCAGAAGTTTTTCAACTTCTGCCTTGATGGCGGCGGCTTTCCGAGGATGCATGGGACGTAAGCGCTGGCGCACGGGTTTCTCACCTGGGTAGGTTGGAATCTCGTGCACGACAATACTCGGATCAATTCCCGGCATTTCCTCGTAAGACCATGCGAAAACATCTCGGAATTCTTTGAAAAGCTCCGTATAGACTTGAATCTCCTCGGAAGAACAAGTCACACCCACATGAATGTTCTCAACAATCCCCGGTTTAACGGAGATGTTGATTGGAACAGTTTGAGTAATGTTACTCAGATTGCCCTCCGAAAAGACCTCGTGGATCAAGATCAGTGTTTGAAGAGGGGGAGAAGGAACCTGAGTAGCATAACGCTCTAGACAGTCAGTCATTGCCCCCAAGCTAGGCATAAACGAGGAGCGATGATGCCCATCGCCCCAGGGCAGCTCCTCAAGAGACATAGTTTCGATGATAGCCTCATCTGAAGGAAAAGTCTCTCTAAGAGGATCAGGCGAATCAGCCTGACCAAGCCAGGGGGATTGTGAGTAGACATCAAGAGCCATGCTCATCGGAGCATGCTGAGGAGGTGGAGGGTCCGATGCGTCAACAATCTCACAGTAGTTGATCTCTACTGGCGTTAAAGGCATGGATTCTCCAAACTCATATACCTGCTCAGGTGTAGGAATAAGCCAGGGGTCATCAGTCCTGGACAACATGTTGACTTGAGCGATATTCGGTGGCGGTGCGGGGAATATACCCATGAGAACTGGGTCTTTGAAAAGACCAGGTCCTATGCTGTCTGGGGGATTCGGAATTTGATCCACGTATGGCACGTTGTTCTCAGAGCTAGAGGTGAAAAACGACAACTGATCTACTGTGACAATATTGCCCTCATGGGGGAACTTAATAAATCGAAAGACAGTAGACGACACGCAGAGCATGGCATGGGTCCAGCTGCGGCCAAGAAGTATATTGTAGTTGAGTTTAGCGTCAACCACTTCCACTTCCACGTTCACAGTTTTTCCTTGTAATGTGATCGCAAGACTCTCAAGAACTCCCAGGGGTTTAGACTCCCGACCATCAAATGCCTCAAGGGCATTGGGAGACGATGACAAGGCTGGAGAGCCGATGGCCTTCCAGCAGGCGGAGGACATAACGCAAGTAGATGCACCTTCATCTACGACGGCCCTATGAACGTTCAGACCGTTAATCCCGACTTGAATGACCAAAGCGATTTGATGTGGAAGCCGGGGAGTAAAATTATCCAGATCAAAGGTGAGAAGGCTCGAGTCGGCGGGATCAATACCACCGATGGCAGACAGTAAAGCCTTCCGTTGTGAAGGACAACTTTGAAGAACCTCCAGTGCAGACATGGCACATGGCGCCTGTGCCAGATCCTCAACGATACTGTAATGTTGAGCGGCACGAGCATTTGGATTATAAGAGGATCTCCGAAGAACACCCTTGGGAGGTGGCTTCACAACGGGTTCGAGAGTTGGCTTCTCGATTTCCAACGGACCAGAAACAGGTGGGGGAGGCGGCCCTTCCGCAACTGCCTTCCCGGGTGCCTGTTGCTGACTATTGTAATCCTTCGATCTCGTAGCGATAGTGATAGGTGCATTAGTCTTCATCATGAAAACCTGAGACCCAAACGGTGCAGATGATGAGCCCTGTTCGACCAGCTGGGTCTGCTGAGATGGAAATGGCTCTTTTAAAACAGTCGGAGTTCCTTTTGAGCCTTTAAGAAGTTGACTAATTTCGGATCGTCGTGGACAATCCTTAGTGTAATGGTCACCTTCACAGATGAGGCAAGGGAATTTCGGCTTACGTTGGGAGCCATCCTCAGTTCAAGATTTAGATTCTGGTTTTGGGGCATCAGATTTTGATTTTCCTTTGCCTTTCTTCTTCCCCTTGGAGGGTTTGTCCGCAGGATTGGCCTAAACGGCATTCACCTCCGCGGTTTTACCAGAATCGGATGAGGCGGGATTAGCAGAGGTATTGTTGGAAGAATTAGCCTTCTGCTTCCCATTCGAAGACTTCTTCGAATTTTGAGAAACGAAACCAATGACACCATCCACCGTAGGGGTAGGCGGGGCCTTTGTGGCTCCGGGCCGTGGAGCATCAGGCAGGATGTCATAAAGCGTGCCAGATTGCGAATAAACAAGATCCCGGTACTGGGCACGCGCGATAGCTTGTTCCTCCGTCACACACGCTCCCATCGCGATATCCTGAGCGATTTTATTGACAAAGGAGGTGGTGAACCAGTGGGTCAAAATCTGATCAGGTATGTGAAACTTGATCAGTCGACGACGGCGCCGCCACTCATGAATGTGATCCGAGATGTGAGTGGCCGAGTCCTGCTTCAGGGAAGACAGGAGGTGCGTCCCGGTCTCATACCGGACCGGCAACTGGAAATGCGTGAGGAAAGCCATAGCTAACGAGTTGAAATCCTGAAAAATACCACGGGACAACTCTATGTACCACTTAGTAGCAGCTCCTGTTAAAGTACGCTGGAAAAGACGCAGATGAACTGAATCGTCGGTCCAAGAGTTAGACGAGCACCAGAGGTGATACGTCATCACATGCGCCTGGGGGTCTTCTCCAGCTTTGCCCTCAAACTTGGGACAGTCACCTGGTATCTTGGTGGGAACTGGAGGCCAATATGGATTATGAGCAATCGGATCATTGGTCAACTTTGAAACGTCCGGCAAGTCCAAGGTAGCCAGGAACGACAATGGAGGGTTAACTATGATGCCAGTCCCAGGATAAGGTCCGGTACCTGCGTTCCACGATGGTTGTGAATATCCCTGCCCCCATGGGTTCTGTCCCTGAGGATTCTGACCGTAGGGGGCATGGTTCGTATAACCAGACTGATTTGGTTGCTGGTAACCATTGTGTGGGGCTTGATAACCAGGGTTCGGCCCCTGATTAGGTGTCTGCCCTGTATAAGCAGCGTTTGGATTTGGCTGCTGAGCGTAGGTAGAACCGGGTGGAGGAGGAGGATACTGAGAGCCTCCAGAGTGGTTATAGTTCGATTGAGACTGACCATGAGGATAATAACCACTCTGAGGATGAGTAGGCTGCTGATAAGTGGAACCCTGCGGAGCCTGGTACGTAGGGCGCAGCTGTTGATTTGGCTGCGGCATTGAATGAACAGGCTGTTGAGCAGAGTGAACGGAATGAGAGGGCTGCCCTGAATGAACAGGTTGACCCGAGTGAGGGGGTTGGCCTGAATGAACAGGCTGGCCCGGGTGACCAGGCGGTGTTGGTTGCGCAGGCTGACCTGGTTGTAAGTGAGCCCCAGGTTGTGCCGGATGGGTCGGCTGGCCCGGAGGCGGAACACCGGGCTGTACCGGATGAGCCGGTTGCCCTGGTGGAGGAACAGGACCAGGTGTTTTCTGGAAACCAGTTTGACCTGAAGCAGAACCATAGGGTGGTCCTGGCTGATATGCAACGTTAGACACAGCAGGATACTGCGGTTGCATTGGTAAAGACGGCTAGATTTTCCCCCCAGGACCATAGGCCTGTCCCGGTTGATACCCTAGCTGAGGTTGAGCAGGTTGACCAGCAGGGCTATAATATGGTCCTTGCGGATTGTATGGTGGCCCTTGCTGCCCCGCAGGGTAGCCTTGATTGGGCTGTCCCTGTGGGTCATACAAATAGCCAGGTTGACCTGCAGGTTGGCCCTGAAAGGGTTGTCCCTGCGGGTTGTAAGCCTGGTTGTATGGTAAACCTTGAGCATATAGATAAGCCTCAGGAGCAGGAAGGCGCAAAACCTCCCCATGCTCGTCAAACTGACCTGGGAACATATACACGGGAGTGCCATCCTGTGCATAGTGCGAAAAGAAGGATCGATAAGGATCCTGGGGAATTTGTCCAGCTCCGGCGTTCGGCTGCTGTAAAAACAACCGATACTCCTCCGTAGAGATATTCTCCGGTATAGCAGTAGCTAGGTAAATGTCCTCCGGAGTTGGCCCAGCCCTGGTAGCAGATGCTGAGACAACAGCGGAAGAGGCAGCCACACAAACAGTGGGCCGAACGGGAACAGAAGTGACGGGCGTCGAAGGGGACACCCCGGGTGTAGTGGCAGCTGGCCTCGACGCGGGAGATGATATCCCCATAGAGGCAGCAGCTGAAATGATCTGACCCAGAGATCTGTATCCCTGTGGCAAAGAAGGACTGGCTGACGATGTGGTAGCCAGCTTGGAACCGTCTCCCTCAAACAATCTACGAGGGATGCGCTGATAGTCATCAGACCCCGGAATTTCCTCACCAGAATCACTCATGGTTGATCCTGCCGTTAAATCACGCAGAAGATGGCGAGGACTAGGAGGAAAAACAGCAGCAACAAACGGTGAACCCGATGTGAGAGAAAGGAAATCAGCTCCTAATCTCAATTCAGACACAGGGTCCGAAAAGGGCCAGTTGAACTCAACTGGTTCTCCAAAGGGTTGCTCGGCGAGGACCGGTCCCCCGTCAGGGAACTCGGAAACAACAGGCTGCTGTGGTTCAACAGAAGGCTGAGAAGCCTCTGAAGAATCGTCCGTGTAAGGACTACTAGTAGACGAAACCGAAGGTTCCGCCACCGTGGCAAGAGACTAGAAGAAGAGAGCAAACACACACACGGGCTGAAAACGAGTTAAGACACACGATCAAACAGTCAACAAGCAACGTCTAAATAGGTGTGAAATCGTGGGCGATTAATTTTACCACATTGGAAAGTAAGAAATTCTACCGTTTCATGTTTCAAGAGTCGAGAAACGATAAAAATATGACTCTATCTCTTTCAGAGTTGACACAAGCGTGAAAGGACAAGCGCTTGACGGTCTTTTCAAGTTTAGGGAGTCAGAAAAGACCAAATGACTGCTCAGGAAAAAAAACTAGGCACAAAGGGTGTACCAAATATCCGTGAACTGCAATATACACCTTGGTTTCAATAATGAAACATAAATCGACCAAGGACTTTCCGTACGTGCAGGTAGTCTCCCCGAATGCTGTGTTCGGTGTATCACGGGTTTAGGGCGGCAGACTCGGCTTCCTGTGGATAAAGGATTGAAAACCTAGAGGGGTCTCCCTTTATATACGCGACGGTACGGGGAGCGCAAGTCCGTACTAGCGCTGTCTAAAGCCAACAGGCGAACGACAGCTGCTAGGTTTAACGACGCCAGAACACGTCTCTAGCCTAGACCTTCTAAATATGTTTCGTTAAGTTCCAATGCTGCCTTAGGTTAATTGAATAAATTTTACAGTTGATCTTCAATTAAGTTTCAATTTCCAGGCCCTATCGTATGTAGTGTCTCCTAAATGCAAATCTATATGCCACAATGCAACATTCCGTTCGATGAAAACTAGTTAGAGAAGAGTTGAGAGCTTTAACACAAACGAAATGAAAGGGAACCAAACAATGAGCTCTATAATGCAACTAATGCAATTGACAACTTTTCATTCAAAACACTAATCACTAGCGATATGGAAAAGACTACAATTTGCACTAATTAACAAAAGCAAAGAGATTTTTTTTTTTGATTTTCAATGTTTAATGGCTAATATGCACTAATCAAACTTGAAAACAAATGGAGCAACTTGAGAAACGATATTCAAGAGAGCGAGACAAACACATTTCACTCAACCAACACAAGCAATCAGATTCCCAAATCGACCGAAGTCTCTCAAAGCAAAGGAAAGACTCAAAGGCTCCCAATGGACCGTGTGATCTAGGCCCAAAGCAAGACCAAACGAGTTTCGAATGAAGAAACGAACAATCACCCAAAAATCGCAATGAAACAATGGACAACTACTCAGAGAATGTGGAGAATCAATCAGATAGTTGACAGGACAATCCAAACACCAAAACTCCCAAGGAGGGCTCGATGCACTAAGCCACTAGATGACCTAGGGCTTGAAAAGTGAAATCGGTAGATAAAAGCAAACAACCCAAGGACAGAGGTGAATTCCCAGCCAAACCAGACTCCAACACACTCAGGCAGTCGGAAAATCAAGAAGAAAAACACTGGTCAACTTCAGAGAGCTCAGAAATGAGAAATCTTAAAAACTTACAGAGGTGGCGCGACTGTAAGAGTGAAACTGGCGCCAGAAGGCAAGTGGCGCGGGTTGTACAAAGGCAACAAGCGCCAAGTGGCGCGACTGTCGGGTTAAAAACCGCGCCAGTCGAGTTTCTCAGCAAAAAATTAAAAATAAGCCACTCCAGAAACAGACCAATGCAAGCTAAGCAATCCAAGAAGCAAAAACACACAAAAAAATCCAACCCAGAAGGTTCATCAAGCAAGGAAAAACAAGATACAAACGGCAAGGCAAGACAAAGACTCCAAGTCGTTCAGTCTGCAAACCAAACCGGAGATCGACTAAAGTAGCGTTGATCTACTCCGCTAATGCTAAGCAGAAGCGTTTCAAAGGCTATCTGGCTGTACTTCAGACTCCGTCTACAGTTTACAAATCAAACAACAATCAACAACAAGCCGGATCCCCAGCAGAGTCGCCAATTTTTTGAGGAGGTAAATCCCCTCTGCGGACAGAGGCGATCCCTACTAGCCCAGCAGGGGTCTAGCAACAAACAAACAATGTCATGACGCAGGTTCCTAATTACGAATGAAAAGGCTAGAATAGAAGCCTACCTGGATTCCAACGCTAGGATCTGAAGAAGAAGCGTCCCCGTTCCTCAGCCTCGGCAGATCACAATCCCTCCACGATCTCCGCGGATGAACACCTGCACACAGAAGAAACGAACAGATACAAGCATAGAAACCAACATACGTAACTAAACATCAGTCAGAAAGGACATTACTCGCATTAACATGATGGAAAACGGAGTGGAACCATAATCATAATCATCTATTAAATAACCAGCGAAGAGAGATTACAACCAAGTTCTGACGTCGCGGTCTCCTTCGGACGGGTCTCTAGTCATCCACGTCTCGCAAAGCTCGCCAAGGAAAGGGAAAACCTCTCTAGAGTCTCGTGAAAATGGTCTCCTTACTTGAGTCAGCCTTAAGGGAAAGAGAGGATTCTTTACAACACAAAGGCTCTTGGGAATATGGAGATTCAGAGCTTAGGCACTTCAAGACTAGCTTGCCATTGATTTGAGCAAGCTTTTATAGATGGGGAAGGAGGATTTGGGATCCCTATTATTATGGGATTGGCCCTATCAACAAGGAAGGTTCCATGGGAGGTGGAAAAACCACTTCCCTCCATAGAACTCCCGCAGCCAACCTCCCAACTCAAGATAGGTGATGGTTTGTGAATTTGTTAGAATTCAACTTCCGCCATCCATATTTAAAAAACAACTCCCAAATTGGGTGGCGCGACCACGGCTCTATGACAGAGCGCCAGGTGGCGCGACCTCTTTGCATTAATTTCCCAATTGGCGCGAGTACTGAACTGCTCTCCCGCGCCAATGCTAAAAGGGCTGTTTTTTATGACTTTTGCAAGGAGATGTCTCAAGGGCAAATAAAGCTCATGTTCAGAGGGATGCATTGATGATGTTTTCAAGGCATGACAATGTCCACAGGTCACAGAATGGGTCCTCCATTGTGCGGGATGGGGAATGGTAAGGACGGTGACAAATTGCTGTGTAACACTAGCTCTAATGCCTAAGCCCTCTTATTTCACAATATTGTTTGGCTAGGTTAAACCAAGTTTTCTCTCCCACTCACCAACTACCTCAATCACTGTTCGTGTCAAAGGTCTGTCTTGAAATCCCTTCAAAGTAAAATAAAGATGTCTAGGTTTATAGGTGATGGTGCATAAGCAGAATATCTAAACCATGTGTCTTATTCAAAACTATGATTTAAACCATCAGTCAAAATCCCTTTTCTAAGACCTTGCAAAAATAAGTCAATTAGGTTTTCCTAGGTCATGCTCCATCATAATTCCCATGCACTATCATTTTGCAGAAAATCAAAGGTAAATTCAAGAAAACACACAGCTGAGGTTTTTCATATTCTTAAGAGCACTTAAGCAACTTCCAAAGGCACCCTCCTGGTCCAACAGTAAAATCTGCCAAGAATAGACTATCATATCCAATGAATCTCTGCAGGGATGCGTTGAAGTTTAGTCTAAAGCAAAGGAATGATAAAGGGACACCTAAGGAGCTTCAAAAGGTCATTTACAGTGGATAAAAGGCACAACAAGTTGAAAGCTACAGGAAAGGTCTTGATATCATAACAAGATGCAAAATAATGCCCATACAAAGGTCTGTGAAAAATCTCAGAAATAACAGTAACATATGAAAAACATGGTGCATTTCAACAAAAGGATCATTGGAAAATTTTTTGGCCTGAAAGCATAAAACTGGTAGAGGGACAGCTGCCCTTTGCCACACTCCTGCAAAAAAGGACAAAGGCTATCAGATGCGCCATCAGATGAAAGAAAGGACTAATATCACTATAAAGAGGACAATCACACTAAAGAAGAAAAGCAGCAGGTATTCTTTGTTTTGAAATGAAAATATATGATTTTTTGACCCACAGTGGAAAGGTATTTGGAAACAGTTTCATAAATTGGGATAATAAGAAAATAGGCATGATAAGTGAAAATAAGCACCTCCTTCATCAACATCAGAGGGTGTAAAAGGGTTCCTAAGTTATTTTCTAAGGATAAGTGAAAGAGCACAAAACTCCACTAGATCAAAATATGTGATTTAAAATCCAAAAGGTCAGAAAATTTGATTTTTAAGGCACTGAGTGCCATTGCACTAAAGAATGAAAAATCAAAGTTTGATAGTTAAAATGTCACACAAAAGGCAGTCACAGACTTGATTCAAAGGATATGGAGGCAAAAATAGATTTTAATTTCACCTTGCAAATGACAAACAAATTCCATCATGAGCCTAATCACTTGCTCAAATGCTAAAAGTAGTGGTAAAAGGAAACAAAAAAAGGACTGGCTCCAAAAAAAGGCTAAGGCACTGAAAAGATAGTCAAAGGAAGAAAATAGAAGTGTGAAAATAAAACTTCAGGGAAGAGGGTTTTTGAGTTCAAAATTATTTCGAAAGAGGAGTATAAGTAACTTCAACAGCTTTTCCCCCCTCATTTTCGACTTTTGCAAAGAAGAGCGCATTTTTCCGGGCTTCAGAAGGCATCCTCGGGCATAATTTCACATATGCTGCGTGCATGTAGGTGGATGCCACGCGCTTGTAGAGGTGCCCCTTGTAGTTTATTACCGGACGCTGCGTGCCTGAAGGGAAATGCTGCACGTTTCTTTTCCTGACCGACGTGCAGAAACTACCGCTCGACATCGCCTAGATCCTCGTGCGAACTCGCCCGCCAATGCTGCGCTCATAGTTTTGGAGTTGCCACCCGATAGTTACGTGCAGCTCCTGCTCGGGCCAATGGCGTTGCGCACCCACCACAACTTCCTTCGCCCGAATTCACGTGCAGGCAGCGCCTGGGCCACAACGCTGTGCACCCACCACTGTGACTGCCACACACTCCTCGTGTAGGCTTTCCCACCCACAACACTGTGCGCCTGGCGAAAAAGCACAACACCGCCCAGAAAGGTGCAAGAATGCCCAAAAATTTGCAGAAAGTGTCCGAATTTTCCAAATAATGCTAAGAAATTTCATATTGGCTATGAGAGTTAGTTTCAAGAGGTATTCTTCATTAATTGACATCTCCTCATCATTTTTTAGGTCATAAAAGCGCCAAGTAGGGCTAAGTTTGTGTCAAAGAAAGCTTGAGGGAAAGTTGAATAGAAATCTAACCTATTCTATGTTGATCATCTAGCCCCATTTAGAAGTCCAATATCTCCTAAAAGAAAACCTTTTTCCTCATCACTTCATCAGCTAAAAACCTTTTCTGTTTCAAAAATTGGAGGAAGGGGTAAAGTAAGCACCATGTCTCAAGAGGAGAGTGATGAGCCTCAAAGACCAAGAAAAAAATATAAGAAATGAGGGAAGCCCAATAGGATTGAGCCTATAGACACCAAAGAGCAGATAGCCTCCCCTTCTCTCTTATCTTATTTCCAAGAATTAGGGTGTTTTGAGTTCTGTAACAAGGTACAAGAAATCAAAAGCCATCCTTAGTTGACGGAGTTATTTGCCCTAAGGCTTCACAGGCATAAAGTTCATCTAGCAGGGGTAAGGTTTGAGTTGACCCCTAAAGCTATCTATAAATCCACTAGGATGCCTTGCATAGGATAAAGGTGGTTTAAACAGAAACATCTTGACTTGATCCATTATCATCCATTTCTAAAAACTAGTTGTCAAGCTAAGTGTAAATCCATTTTTCCTTTTTCACATCTACTGGACAGGTATGCCCTCCTCAGGAAGATTGTCATGAAATACTTTACCTGTGAGGGTAGGTTCTCCAGAATCTACTCCTATCATATTAGACTCCTCATGCACTTCACCAGGGCCAAGCTACTAAACATGCCTTATTTCCTCTACAAAAGCATTGTAAAAATGTCCTCCATCATGAAAAAGAGGCCTCCAGCCTAGCAAATGACAAGCCTATTTCATCACTCTCTTATCAAAGTCATTGTAACTCACCAATTGGACCAACAAGGCATTCCTTGGGAGGCATTTATTTTCCATGATGACTTCACCAATTCACCCCCCATCCCATTGCAAAATGTGCCATCATATTCTCAAAATCCTCCTCCTACTCCTCCATCACCCTCCACTGACCATGATTCACCTTCCTCATATGAATCACTTTCCCAAAAAAACCTTCTTCAAACACCATCCCCTAAGAAAAGTGATCATGATAAGAGCACTGAAATGGAGATTCGGACGGAACCTTGTGTAAATAAGACAGAACCAGCGCATGTTTGATGTTGCCCGGAGTTAGTGTTAATGCGAAGAAATTAGCGTTAAAACGGTGTATTTAAATATACGATGGAACCTTGCGTGGAATGAAGCGGAACCGTGACCCATATGAACAGTGACGACGGTTTAAAGTGAACGGTGGTATTCATCGCACCACTATTATACGGAAGGCGGTATTCCCGAATTGGCAGCGATTCCACAGGATTGTTGACACGTGGCATAGGCGAGGTTGGAAAACCACCTGTTAACGTGCACCATTGCGCATTAACTATCGACCATAGACGTTGAGCGATATTGACACGAGCCATTTATTTGGAGGTTCGATATCCGACGGCGATCATTCGCAGAACTTGCCCGGAGTTTAACCAAGGTGCACGAACGATAGTCCAGGTACGACTCGCCATCGCGCGTTATCTTTCGTTCAAGTAGCCCATGCGATATCCATTGGATTGGGCAACGTGATAACAACCGTCGGATGGGCGCATGAATTAAAAAAGGAGAAGTGCGTGCATTTGATTGGCTATCGGTTACATAGGTGGGGCCCGAACCCTAATACATGGTGATTATTGATATTAACCAAGGTCCAAAGGGTTTTTGTATACGGTCGGAATTATATACGCGTGGAAGTTTGAATGGTCAATTAATATGGTTTTAATAATCCAAAGTAGTATGTCACGTATTATGGCTATAATCCTAAGGTCTGGGAACAGGCATCAACTCTGTGCTAATTCTGATGTTAATCCCTGCTTGTGATATGTTACAATTGATGGTGACCATAATATTTGAATACAAGCAATTGGCACGGACTTATGATTACTCTGATTTTGAGTATAATTGGCATTAATCGGAAATGAATATTTATATGCATTGGTGAGTATAATAGTGGGTTAATACATTGGATTTCATAATGCAGCGGAAGAGTAACTTAACACATATACGCTTAGTGTTAGTTACACGGAGATGGAATGTCAAGTTATAACTATAGAGGAATGTTGAATTAATATATTCCCTGAATTGAGATATTAAAAATACTCAAACTTGTTTATTTAAATGTGCCAGCATAGAATAAAGGAATGTGACGAGATTGCCCAGATTGGGAATATTGTAATGACTAAAATATGAATAAATTCATATGTATGGATTTATAACCATGGAAAATGAAGTTTCTGCATTAATTCAAATTTTCCCAGATTGACAGTTGGATTGAGTACAAATTTGCTATATTCATTTTATCTGCACACAGAAAGAGGAAGTATGAGGCCTGACAAGAGGAAAACAAAGATTGCAGAGTTGAAGAAATTTACAACAAAGGGATTCAAAAGTGCAGTGAACAGGTGAAATGTACAGATGACAGTAAACAAAGAAGATGCAGACCAGTTTCTTAACAACAGTAGAAAAAGACAAAATCCAGTAAAGCTAAAGTTCAGAAGAGGAGCTGAGTGATATTGAAATATGTAATTAAGAATGTGAATGTAAATGATGTAATTATTTTTTATTGTTTGTGATGCAAAGGCAAGTATCCCAAGGAAAAGACAAAATCCCACTGTAGCTTGGAAATTTGTACATATTGTAGCAATTCTAAAAAGGAGTTGGAAAAAGGAATAAGAAGACAAAAGCCAAAGAGTCATGACTGTTCACTTTGGATTCCTTGTGAAATACAAACAATCATGTGAGAATTTCTATATATAATATCAATTTTGATAAGCTCAGGAAGGGTAATAGAGAGAGCGAGAGAGAGAGAGAAAATATAGAGAATGCAGAATATAGAAGAATAAGGCAGAGAAGATTAAGAGAAGAAGAGCAGAAAAGAGAAGCTACAGAACATAGCTGATATCTAAAGTAAATCAGCAAACATTCAGTTTGTTAAATTGAGGAAGTTGGAGCTTCCCTATCAAGGCATGGAGGCCGTTGCCAGTCGGGATCGAGGCTGGAGCCTCTCCGTAGGTGTCAAGCCGTAAAAACAAGAGAGAAATTGAGCTTCACAGATCAACAATAATAAGATGTGGTTTTCTCTCCTTGGGTTTCCACTTATATCTCTGGTGTCTCTCGTGCATGATATTTATGTATTGATCTGATATGTATCATCTACTTAATATCTCGCTTACTCATCTTAAGTCTAATGCTATATTATACTAACACTTGTTGCTTACATTCTAAGATTACTCACACATTAAATTGGATATGAAATGAAGGTGTAATTAAGTTTAATGAAAAGTTCTAAAAGATCGTGAATGTGTTAAATCGATTCACCTTCCCCCTCTCGCCCTAACTAAAGGTTCAACAATTGGTATCGTAGCAAGTCTTTGTTCAAGTCTAACAACCGAAAGGATCCCGTTGGACATTGGATAAACCAACGCTCCCCATGTGTTTCGCGACATGGACTAACCACCTCTCATGGATCCTTATCTCTGGCGATGCGATCATTAACAAACACCTGCAAGTTTTGGTCTAATGGAAATCGTGATTTCCAACAAGTGGTATCAAAGCATAGGTCACGAGTTCAATCCACACCCGACTCGTGTTGGGGGGAGATTGTTGGACATTGGATAAACCAATGCTCCCCGTGTGTTTTGCGACATGGACTAACCACCTCTTATGGATCCTTATCTCTGGCGATGCGATCATTGACTAACACTTGCGAGTTTTGGTCTAATGACAATCGTGATTCCCAACAGATCCTAGGTTCCCAAGATGGCTAGTCAAGAAGGAAGCTCAACCAATAAAGCACCTTTCTTCACTGGTGCTAATTATGCCTTCTGGAAAATAAGGATGAGAGCATACATAATGTCTTTAGGATTAGAAGTTTGGGATGCTATGGAATTTGGATACTCCACAAAGTCAAAACAAAACTTTGTGGCTAATGCAAAAGCAATGAATGCAATCTTGAATGGACTATGTGAAGCTGAGTTTATCAAAGTAATGCACAGTAAGACTGCCAAAGATATGTGGGATACTCTAGAGAATATCCATGAGGGAAACAAAAAGGTAAAGACTGCCAAACTTCAAGTATATAGAGCCCAGTTTGAATATTAAAAAATGAATGATGATGAAGATGTTGGCAGCTTCTTCTTAAAAGTTGCAGAAATTGTTAACAATATGAAATCTCTTGGAGAAACCATGCTAGAAAGTATAATTGTGCAAAATATTCTAAGATCTCTTCCATCCAGATTTAATCCCAAGGTGTTTGCTATAGAGGAAACATCCGATTGGGAGACCTTGACCATGAACCAACTACCTGGAAATCTAACAGCATATGAGATGAGGCTTCCACAGAAGAAACCAAGTATGAGGGAGGCATATTTTAAAACAAAAAAGAAGAAAGAAGAAAAGGAAGACATATGCTCTTGCTCTGATGAAGAAGAGGCTAAATTTTTCAAGAAACTTGATAGAGGCTCACGTAGATACAAAGGTAAACTTCCCTTCAAATGTTTTAACTATGGAAGAGTTGGACATTATGCAGCTAAGTGTCCCCACAAGAAAGTAAGAAATCAAGCTCAAGAATCAGAGAGAAACACATCAAAGAACTGGCAGAAAGGAAAGAAATTTAGCAGAAAATCCTTCTATGCTCAAAAAGACAGCAACACATCTGAAGATTCAGATGAATCCTCAGGAGAAGAGGGAACCTCTGAATTTTTACTGATGGCCATAGAAGATCTTGGAGGACTCTTGCTAGAAGAAGAAGAAGAAGGGGAAGTCGACCTTGAGGGGGAGTTAAGAAGTGCCCTGGAGGATATTGACAGACTCAAATTAAAATGCAGAAAACAAAAAGAGATTCTCCTCAAATGTGTGAAATAAGAACAAAATTCATAAGTCCTCATGCAGCTGAAGGTAAAGCTTGAAGAAGCCACGAAGATAGAAGATATGTTACTTCAGCAAATCAAGGATAAAACTCGAGAACAAGAGAAACTGGAAGAAGAAATTGTATGTCTGAGAGAGAAATTAGAAAGTGCTCAACAGAAAGTGTCTATATTCCCTTCTCAAATGACAAGCTCAGGTTGAATAAAATATTGGATGCTCAAAGATCTCCTCTAATAAAACCGGGGATTAGTTTAGAATCATAAATGTAAAGAAAAGGAACACAAAAATATAATTTTGTGAAAGAAAGAAGGTCGATACAGGCTACCAATAATTCCTACAAAAGAAGAAATTCAATAAGGAAGACAAACAGATCGAAGAAACCTCTCGGTAGCAAAGAAACAACTAAATACTAAGACTTCGAATATGTAAAATTTGGAAACCATCAAAGGAGATTCTTCCATCCAATGAAGAATGCCACCCGTTATGTCTCGCCTACAAGTCAATATTGTCGCATATTTTCATGCAAGGAGGAGCAATTCAAGCCAACAAAAGATGCAAACATTGAAGAGACTGCCCCAAGCAAACAAATGGAAGAGACAACCTTACATCAGGAATGCAAATAGATTCTATGGTTACTGCTTTTATTGCAAGGAATTTGGCCATAAAATCATTAAGTGTAGAAAGTATGGACAAAGATTGATGTTTAACACCTCAAGAAGGTTTATGAATCAAAGAAAGTATGTTCATACTCATACTTCTACAAAAATTATGATCAAATGTTGTGTATGCAATCAAGTTGGGCATATACCTTCCAAATGTCCTCTAAGAAGATATAGTTCATCTCCTCACAAAAGATACCAAACAAAAGGGTGCCTATAGTGGATAAAGAAGGAGAATAAATGTGACTTGGCTTTAACTGCTCAAGACCTGAAAAGCTAGTGGTACCTGGACAGTGGCTGCTCAAAACACATGAATGGAGACAAAATCAAGTTTATAACTCTTGATGAAAAGAAATCTGGAAATGTTACTTTTGGCAATGATAAATTAGGTAAGATCAAGGGAAAAGGATCAGTTAGCATAGACAATGGCAGAGGAAAGGCACAAGATGTACTATTTGTAGATGGGCTGAAAGAAAATTTACTGAGTGTCAGCCAGATGTGTGACAAAGGCTGTGAAGTTCTTTTTAGAGCACAAGATTGTGAAGTTAGATCAAGCACAACTGGAAAGACTCTGCTCAAAGGTGTCCGAACAGAGAGTAGTGTGTACATAGTGAAAGAGGAGGATGAAGCCTGCCATCTTATCAAACTTGAAGAGTCATGGTTATGGCATAAGAGATTGGGACATCTCAGCTTCGACCATATCATCAAACTGAGTAAGAAGAAAGCTTTCAGAGATATACCAGAAATAAAAAGGCCTTCAAATACCATATGAAAATCTTGTCAATTGGGGAAACAGACTCGCACATCCTTTAAATCCAAAGAGGAGTTATCACTGATGATTAGGAAGAAAATAGTGATGATCAAAATGAACAAATCAAAGGAGAAAGAGAATGATGAAGATACAAGAGAAAATGAAGAAGAATAAGGAAGCAAGGATGAAGATGTTGGCCAAGAGAAAGACAGTGAAAACAATAGCACAAATGAAGAGGTAAACCAAGAAGAAAACAAAGTTAAAAGTAGTAACACCAATGATGAGAAAGGAGGAAAAAGTATTGGGTCTCAAGGCGAAGAAAAAGACAGTGAAAACAACAAAGACAGATGAAGAGGTAAACCAAGAAGAAAACATAGTTACAAGCAGTAACACCAATGATGAGAAATGAGGACAAAGTACTGGGTCTCAAGGCAAAGAAAAATACATTGAAAACCTTACAACAGACAGTGATGAAGAAACAATGAACAGTCATGGCAGTGACAAAATTAATGAAGATAGCCCAAAAGCAGATTTCAGAGTTATTTTAAATAAACAAGGAGGTGATGGAAAATATCCAAGGAATGTTGGCAGTGAAAACAACAGTGAAAAAGGTGAAGAAATGGATAGTCCTAAAGGTAAAAATATGTCAAACCTAGGCGCCTCCGACAGTGCAGAAAAAGAGTATGGTAGTTTTGAAATTCATCCTAATGATGATACCATAAAAGATGTTGAAAATGATAATCAAAGGGATTGCGAGCAGCAAAGTAGCAAGGAGATACACAAAAAAATCATTCTTGAAGAAAAGGATAGTCCTAGGGCTGTAAAGGATCAAATTGTGCAAGCTATGTTTGTGACACCTTTCACCATCCCTTATCAAAGAGGTAGGAGGCATGTGTTTGTTGCCTCCAAAAGGCAAGGGGCCATGCACTCCTCCTCAAAACCAGTAAAAGACAAAATCACCAAAACCATGAAGGACAAGGTCACTCAAACAGTAAAAAGCAAAGGCACCAAATCATTGAGGAGAAAGGGTAAACTGCCAAAGAAAGACAAGGGTAAGAAGCCCATGAAGGACAAAGGCAAGAAGACAATGAAAGAACAGGAAATAAATCATGAAGAAGACAGGGAATTTGAATTAATTCACTTGAGCAGTGATGAGGAAAATGAAACAAGGATACTTAATTCTATCCTACAGGACCGGAGTGCACAAATCAAAGATTTAGAGGTTGAGTTGGAAAGATCAAAATATCTCATTCATTTCCTACAAATGTAAAACAAGAAAATGAGTGGCCAACTTGCCATTTATGAAGCCCGGGCGCTCAAATACAAGAGAGAGGCTCAGAAATTACAAGTATAGCTGGAGGAGTGCAGGGGTGCCTATGAAGAAGAAAACGAAGAATAGGGGCAAGCTAGGAAAAGGCCTAAGACTATGGGTCTTAGGAAAGCATTGGAAAAACAGAGAGAGGAAGAATCAGCCCAAGCACAACAATTTCCTCTCACTAAGCTCCTCACTTTGGAAATTGAGAATGAAAAATAATGATGGCTTGAAAGGGAAAATCTACATTTGGAGGCTAAGTTAGAGAAGGAAAACAAATATCTAGGCTTACAGAGAAGGATGACTGAACATTACAAAAAGAGAAATCAGTTTGCTAGGAAGAAGCTCAAAACTGCCCAAAGGAGGGGCCTAGTGCCAATTGATGGGAAGGACCAAGCTAGGCTTGGAATTTTGGCTCAAGCTTCACTACAGGTCTCTAAGGAACCTTAAGGGACTCACTCACCAATTTTGAGCAAAATTGAACACTTTTGGTTTTTTGCAAATTTTCAAGCCTAGGAGCGCAGCACCCTGGACGCTGTGATTTTTCCTAGAGCATATTCAGTAGGAAAAAATTACATTTTTGGATTCCTTGGCACAAGCGGAGAATGCTCACAAAATTTCAGCTCATTTGGAGTTGTTTTGGTCCCTCAAAAGGGCCAAAAACACCCATTTTTTCACCTTTCTGCCACCTTTTCTGAGCAGGTGCTGCGCTCCTGGGATCCTCCACCTTTTCTACTTTTTGGGAAACTTATAGATATAATATTTAGAAAAAACAAGTATTTTTGGAAATTAGATATCCATATCTTTCCAATGGGCCATAACAGAGCCTTTTTCTACATCGGGAAGGCCTCCAAAACCTTGTTGCAAAAAGACCCTTTTCGGTGCTAATGGCCCCGGAAATTTTTCAAAACGACATTGCAGTGTTGCGTTCCGTGTGGTGATCGAGAAATGTGAATTATGCAAGTTATATCATGTATTTCAGAGCCTAAAATTCAATATTTTTAGGCTTGATTTATAGTTGTTGTGTTAACTTTCGCAAGACATTCTGCATATTTGACCTAAATATGTTTGAAAGGGTTTATTGGTTAGGGTTGTTGCTGCAAAGGTCTGTCTATGGTTATTTGGGATCTTAGGGCACCCACATAATTCAAACCTTTCTCAGGGTGCAGAAACCTGGTTCCAACACCCCGCCGTACTGCTTCAGGTGAGACTTTAACTTACGCAAGAAGGTCACTGCCGAAAGGGCCAGTAGTAAGAGGGTTTTGTTGGTTAACCTCAATTCTGAACATGAGTCAAGACCCCTCAAGCCAACAAATGGTTCCATTGTCTGGACCGAGATCATTTTGAGAGAGGTTGGGTGATGCCGAGACGTCACTAACAGCCATTAAAGCCTGAACTTGAGGACTGGTTTGAAAAGAAAATTCGGGAATTTTCCCTAAAAGAAAACAGAGGTAAGAAGTTGTCTGGTGAAGAGTGGATGAATAAGTATATTTTCACTGAGGTGAACTAGATCTTCTTCGTAACCTTTTCACATGAGCTGCAAGACTAGTTGGAAAGGTTAGCAGAATTCCAAACCTGTTGGAAGGATGACCGGGTTATGCAAACACAGTTACCGATGAAATATGTAACCTAACCTCAAAACGGGAACCCTAACCCAAAAAGACTCAAAAAACATGAAAAAACACCCCAAAAACAAAAAATTCCTCCAGAGACAAGACTTTTTTAAGGTCAAATTTCAACATTTTATAAAATTGTGCTAAAAACAAAATTGTTTCTTAAAAAAAGGATTGAAAAAACACCCTAAAAACAAAACCGGTTGATGTTGGAATAACAAAAAAAAAATGTGTCATATTTTTGACATTTTAAAAAATAGAAATGACATTTTTTTATTTTTAAAATTCAAACATTAAAAAAAACCTAAAATTTAAGAAAAAAATAAATTTAAAAAATAAAAAACATTTTAAAGCTTAAAATTTTAAAATATATAGGAATAAAAAAATAAAAATAAAAACAAAATAAAAATTTTAATTCAAACATTAAAAAAAAACCTAAAATTTAAGAAAAAAAATAAAAAATAAATTAAAGATTAAAATTTCAAAATATATAGAAATAAAAAAATAAAATAAAAACAAAATAAAAATATTAAATAAAATATTTTATTTAATAAAAAATAAAATATAGAAATTAAATTTAAAAAAAAAAAAAAAAATGTTTATTAAATTTAAAAAACAAAAAACAAAAAACAAACTTTATTGAAATTAAAAGTAAAAAAATAAAAATTAATTAAAAATAAAATACAATAAAAATATTAAATTTAAAAAATATGTATTAAAAAAACAAATATATTTTAAAAAATAAATTAAATTTAAACAATAATATTAATATATATATATATATATATTAGCTTTTATTAAATTAAAAAAAAAACAAATATTAAATTTTAAATAATAAATTAATAAACAAATAAATTTTGAAATTAAAAAAATATTTTAAATATAAAGAAAAAAAAACATTGTTAAAATAAAAGGTTAGAAAATTTTAAAAATCAATTAAAATTGAAAAAAATATATTAAATAAAAAATAAAATAAAATAAAAAATAATTTGAAAATATTAAGTTTAATTAAAAAATATACATATATAATTTTAAATACACAATTTTAATTGAAATAAAAAAAATTTAAAAATTTTATACAATTAAAAAAATTAAAAATTAAAAAAAATTATTAAATTCAAATAAATTAAAAAAAAAAACAAAATTTACTAAATTTTAAAAAATTAAATGAAAAAACTAAACATAAAATTTAATAACAAAAAAAAAATGTAAAAAATAAAAAAAATTCAATTAAATTAAAAAAAAACACAAAATTTAATACAAAATTTTAACAAAATTTAGAAATTAAAAATAATAATAATAATAATAATAATAATAAATAAATAAATTTCAAATATAAAAAAAAAAAATTAAAAAAAAAAAAAAAATTGAAATAAAATAATAATAAAAATTAAAATTTAAAAAAAAAAAAAAAAAAATTGATCGTGGTGGCGTCGCCAATCAACCTCCAGCCCAGGTGGCGGCGAAGACGAGCCGCTGGGCGGGAGGCCAATTCCGAGAATCACCCTCCCGCAGTGAGAGGTCGATTTCGGGAATCGCCCTGAGGCCTCAGGGCGATTCCCGGAATCGGCCTCCCGCGCCGCGATAGGGCGATTTCTGAAATCGGCCTCAGGGTGATTCCCGGAATCGGCCTCCCGCCGCACGAGGGCGATTGGCAGCGTCACCACGATCAAAAAATTCTTCTTTTTTTTTTTTAATTTTTTAAAATTTTTAATATATATATATATATATATATATATATATATATATATATATATATATATATATATATAGATGTTTTTAATTTGATTTTTTTTTTTTAAAATTCAAAAAAATTAAAATTTATTTATTAAATTTTAATTTAATTTAATTTTTTTTTTTTAATCTTTTAGTTTATTTAGTTTTTCATTTTTAAAATTTATAAATTGTTTCATTAAAAAAAAAAACAGTAAATTTATGGATATTTGTTTCTTAATTATTTGCACTTGGTTTTTTTTGTTTTTTAATGATAGTTTTTTTTTTTTTTTTTTTTTTAAATTTTAATTCTTTTATTTAATTTTCTTTTTCAATTTTTTTTTTTTTTTTTTTTTTTTTTTTTGTGGTTAATTTTAAAATTTGTATTTTTTTTTCTTATTATTATGATTTTATTTTATTTATTTATTTTTTTTGTATTTTTTTTTAATCTAAATTTTAATTTTGTAATTTAAATTATTTTTAAATTTTCTATTTTAAATTTTTTTTTTTAAATTATATGGTTTTTTTTAATAACTTAGAAAAAAAAGTTTTTGATGTTTTTTTTTTTTTTTTTTCTTTAAATTATGTGTTTTTTTTTCAAATTTTGTCATTTCTTTTGATATAATTTTCGAATATTTTTGTTTTTTAAATTTATTTTTGTTTAAATTTTTTATTTTTACGAGTTAATTTTGTTTTTTTTTTACATTTTTATTGGTTTTTTTTATTGTTTCTATATATATATTTTTAATCTAAGTTTTGTGTTTTATTACCAACATGAAAATCACCACTCTAAAAAAAAAAGGTTGATGCTGCATCAATACGTTTCAAAATTAGCATGAAAATCACCGCTCTAAAAAAAAGTTGATGCTACATCAATACGTTTCAAAATTAGCATGAAAATCACTAACATTTTAAAACAAATATTCATACTTCATAAATAAAAATATTAGAGTGTCGAAAATGTGCTCCCAAAAAAAAAAAGGTGATTCTGCATCACCACTTTTCAAAATCGGGTGCTTTTTATGCTACCAAAAAAAAGTAGGTAACAGTGCGGTTACCTATTTCATCGGTAACATTGTTTGCAGTGGACCCCTGAATTGATCCAACAGTTGGAGAACACTAATAATTCCATTACCCGAACTGTAGATCACTTGATTGATAGTGTCTTGGGTGGGTTTGTAACAGAGTTTGCAGTCGATCAATTTGTGTCCTACTTTGAAGCTAAAAGGAGATTTTTCAAGGGATTGAGGGGTAAGTTCTTACAAACTTTGCCTCTGCTGACTGATATGCTATTGTGTGAAAAGGGTATTTTGTGCGGCTATAAATATGATCCCTTTTCATTTTAAGAGGGATTTTATGCCTAATAAAGAGATTTATGGACCTCCCTACCCATTTATTCATCTAACTAACTGACAAGAGAAAAATTAATATTCCAATTAGCTGCATGCTAATTTAGGAATATTACAGTCCTTCCCTCCCAAATGTTGCTTGTCCTCAAGCAACCGCAAGGATAGAACCGAAGAGCCTCCTCTCCTCCTCCTGTAGCATCCTCATATGATAAACTCCTCCAAGGAACAAGATGATGTCTCATCAATAATTCTCCAAGTTGCCTCTCCCAAGAATGCAAGTTAGCTTTTGGTAACCATCCCAAATATATATCATCAAGTAGAAGTAAAACACCCATGGAAGCAACAATGTATTTTCTATAGGACTTCTTGAGGCATGGAATCTGAAATGTATTGGGAACTATCATTCCCATATGAAGCCTCCATCCCCAAGCTATCATCCACAAAAAGTGAGTCACCCTCCAACATGGAAACTCATGGAAAATCTCCTCCACCTTAGGGTCCTCCAATGTAGGGGGGCTGCATAATTGAACATGGTAGACAAAATGGCCTACACCACGCTGTCTCTCTCTCCACTTATTTATAGCGTAGAGCTGCTGCTGATATTGAGCTACAATAATGTTGCCCTCAAGATACACAGGGACAACTGGATCTCCAAAGAACCCTCCTCTAATTTCATGAGCCCAAACCATTCCATACAAAGTGAATGGTACATTATCACCATGTGGTATCCAAATAAATTTTTTTTTTGAAGGTTATGTGCAAGTTTGGATGGTACCAATGGTTTTCCTAGTGGATACAACACATTTTTTCTAACTGTTGTTTTAGAAAATAACATGGCAAGTTGTTTCTTAACAAATTGCTAGTTGTGTATGTCATCACATCTACTAGTAAATAGTAAATGGCTTTGTATATCAATTGAGCATACAGAAAATAATACAACACTTGCCCAAAGCCATACAAGAAATGGATATCTCCATCATGGATGTTGGCCCAAAAATGACCATGAAGCCCAAAGAGAGGCTTGCCCTCTTGTGGAGCAATGAACTATATAGAAATGGTAAGAGAATGCAAATACTGTGTTATATAATCAATAAATGAAAAAATATAATTCTTACCATGTAGTAAGAGTAAGATGATAATGAGATCCATGAATGAGCCCTCCATAGTGGTATGACATACTCCCATGAAGAGGAATGAACCATGTGCTGCATGAAGATTTTTCTTCTTATGCTTGGAAATCCAAGTCAAGAAGATCACATCATGGTAATAGATGTCTCCATCCACTACTCCATCACTCTCACCTCCTCCCTGTCCATCAAGTGCATCATATGTGAAGTGATCCTAGGAACACTCCATCAATAAACCCAAGCTCCCAAGTGACAATGCTATTGGTCTTTGTAATAAGGCTCATGTTATCTCATAGCTCCATTCTTTGACATGTCCAATGTCAAAGTCATCTACCATAATGCTGCTGTATATGGGAGATTCCTTCCAAAGTGGAAGTATCTCCTGATCTTCCAAGGCTAAGGAGTATCCCCTTTGCACCATGATAGTGCCATCACCTACTCCTACAACATCATGCAAAGCATGGGAGAGAATCAACCCATACTCTCTCAAGAATAACAAAGGTAACAACATCTCTTGCTGCTCCCTCATCTCTCCCTCATACAAGTCATGGAGTAATATCATGATAGTTGACTTGTAGAATGCCCAATACAACCAAATATTCTACTGCCATAATACATGGGTACCATGCAATGCCTCAACCCATAACATGCCCTTTGACAAGGGATATGTCACATGATGGCCAAACTCTTTTAAGAGTAGCCAGCGCAGCCTTGCCTCCTGCTGCCCTATGTCATAGATATGTGAATGGATTTCCAGCCTCTTGCTCATCAATATTACCCATCCAACCAATGGTGAGTGTCTATCATCATTCCCAACATTGGCATCCCTCCAATGAAGAATACCATCTTCCCAAATCATATTTCTATCTTTGCATTTCATGGGATGTTGAAATGCAATCTCCTAGAGCCATATGAAGACCACTCATCAATGACCAAGTTGAATCCATAAGGATCCAAGTATGCTAAACACAAATCTATCTCATTAAGCTGAGTAGTGCTCAATAAGAAGGATCCATCATAGTAATGGGAGATAAGATGTATTGCATCAACCATCTGCCTATCCTCTGCTACACATGTGGAATGGTCATTAGAATGCCCCACTAATGGTTGGGCCCCCAACTCATCATTTCTACTCAAGGACAGCACTGTTGATCTCCATGATGGTGCATATGCCGTCTCAAGATCATGTTCAATTCTAAACACATAGTTCTACATTGCATTTCCTAGGACAATGCTCATCCCATCCTCCAAAAATCTACAGTCCAACCCCAAGAGTTGTGTGTAGCTCAATAATGAGTAACCAGGATGATTTTTTATCTCTTCCTTGATTCTATTAAGCTTTCTCAGCGCAGTGATAGTATGCTGCTCCAAATCAACAGTGTATCTTGACCATAGGTCATGCAATGGCATCTTCCCATACTCCTCCATAATATGTGCTGAAATAATATAAAGTGGAAATATTTTCATACCTTGGTTTTGTTTGGGAACATCTCCTACTGCTACAAGGGTTCCTTCCTCCGGTGTGATGACTTCTCCAAATATTGATTATGATGGATACTCTCCTATGGCTGCATCAGCGCTGGTACAATTATCCCCCTCCTCATGCATCTCGAGAATAGTGCATGGGACTCTAAATGTCAAGAGATCAGGACAACTTTGTAAAGGTGCAAGTGTTCTTGCAGCAAGTGGTGGTGAAGGCCTCCTCCTTTTGATTTCCTCTTGTCAAAATTTTTTATTAACCTTTGAGTAAAATCTACATATGCAGTCACTCTTGCATGAATCAAATGGCTGAACCATCAAATTTTTTCTTCAACTTCAAGGTGCAGCGCTGCAATCTCAACAACTTCTCTCTCTACTACTGGATGTAGCAAGAAAAATGCATCCAACTTCATTCCCCAAGCTCTTGTTGTACATGTGGATGACCCATCAAATGTAGGCAATAGAAATCTATTACTGCAGGGTATTATTTCTTCTTTGAGCTGAATGAACTGTGGGAGAGTTAGATTCTCCTTGAAAGCTCTCGGTTGAGATTTATATTCTGCAAGGTATTCACTTAGAATCTCATGATCCAAGTGTCCTCCATCTCCATGCCTGTTTTTTCTTGACCTCCTTGGTGAGTTCCCTCCTAGATCTAAAAAGAGATGAGATAAAACTCATTCTTTCCACAATGTTGATATCTTTCTTCTTCTTCTTATTCTCCTGGTAGCATAATGGCTAAGACCCAAAGGTTGAGCCAAGATTAAGCTTCGATACCACTATAATATTCCAAAATAGGAAAGCAAAAATATATGAACATAAAACTGGAAATAACAGTGAATAGCATTACACCAAAATGTATGACAACCATGGAGCCATTTTATTATGTAAATCAGCAAAAAATAAGTACAATAGATGCAGACACAACTTAGATAATCAAGGCAGGCAAGCCTCCCATAAAAACATATTCCAAATATGAAATGCTGCTACATAGCAGAATTCCCTAAAACAAGTACATCATAGTTTTAGATGGTGCACTGCTACTGGAAATATACAATAATATAGATATACTAATGTATGGCTCAAATAATACCGGGAACAAAGATCTATGCTCCCAAACACATTTTCAAGACAACTCAGGAAGGATTTCGTGTAATATACAAAAATACCAAAATGCCAGAATGAAGCCCTAAGGCTAAATAGCAGCTGCTACTGAATAAATAGATGAATATGGTTGTAGATAATACACATAAAGAATATATTTCCTCCAATATATCTTTCAAGTGAAAGGCTGATCCTAACACTGAAGATCTCACCCTCCAAATTAAACACTAAAACTCCCACTGCAGATGCTCACTGAAATAACACAGTCAAAGAGGGAAACCATGTTGTAGATGATGGGGACTATGTTGGCCTAATGCCAAGATGTGAAATATTCTCAATAATCCTCCTGGATTATCTCCCAAGGGAAGGAGTCCTTCCTCCTATGAAAAACTAGCTCCGGAAGTCGGTTTCTCAACTGTCCACTGCAACACCATGTAACACAACACAATACTTCGTAGAAACTGTGTTGTAGATGAAGACTGAAGCTTGGCATTAAGCTTGAGTGTGGAAAATGAAGTGAAATTCTCCCCCAAGAGGCCTCTCAAGAAAGGATATAGGATTCTCGCTCAGGAACACCTGGTGCTAAACAAAACAACAATCTCAACTAAACGGCTGAAGAATGAAAAATAGTCATGCAGACCATAAAATCAATAATCAATAACATAACCCACTATGGATGCCTTTCCCTCCTTATAAAAAAATTTGAGCCTTCTCACTTTGGGTCCCACTCATTAGGGTTTCCACCATCGTGTTATATTCCTCCCATTCACACTGCGTTGTCTCTATTGATGGTACACTCCCTTCATACCAGCACTATTGACTTGGTCAAACTTGACATTGTCCACATGCATTAGCCCCTATTCACACATGAAGGTGGTTTATCCAACTATAAATATGATACCTTTTCATATTAAGAGGGATTTTATGCCTACTAAAGATATTTATGGGCCTCCCTACCCATTTATTCATCTAACTAAATGAGAAGAGAAAAATCAATATTCCAATTAGTTGCATTCTAATTTAGGAATATTATAGTCCTCCCCTCCCAAATGTTGCTTGTCCTAAAGCAATTGGAAGGATAGAACCGAAGAGCCTCCTCTCCTCCTCCTATAGCATCCTCATATGATAAACTCCTCCAAGGAACAAGATGTTGTCTCATCGATAATTCTCCAAGTTGCCTCTCCCAAGTATGCAAGTTAGCTTTTGGTAACCATCCCAAATATCTATCATCAAGTAGAAGTAAAACACCCATGGAGGCAAAAAAGTGTTGTCTAGAGGCCTTCTTGAGGCATGGAATCTGAAATATATTGGGAACTATCATTCCCATGTGAAGCCTCCATCCCCAACCTATCATCCATAAAACGTGAGTCACCCTTCAACATGGCAACTCATGGAAAATATCCTCCACCTTAGGCTCCTGCAATGTAGGTCAGCTGCATAATTGAACATGGTAGACAAAATGGCATAC
The DNA here is from genome assembly GCA_034641835.2 of Pinus albicaulis. Taxonomy (NCBI): domain Eukaryota; kingdom Viridiplantae; phylum Streptophyta; class Pinopsida; order Pinales; family Pinaceae; genus Pinus; species Pinus albicaulis. The sequence goes on along the minus strand of CM076583.1, from coordinate 907,530,463 downwards.
CCCACATTGTCTCTCTCTCCACTTATGGAAAGCGTATAGCTGCTGCTGATATTGGGCTACAATAATGTTTCCCTCAAGATACACAAGGACAACTGGATCTCCAAATACCCCTCCTCTAATTTCACGTGCCCAAATCATTCCATACAAAGTGAGTGGTACATCAGCACCATGTGGTATCCAAATAAAAAATTTGTTGAAGGTTATGTGAAATTTTGGATGGTACCAATGGTTTTCCCAATGGATACAACGTAGTTTTTCTAACTGTTGTTTCATAGAATAACATGACAAGTTGTTTCTTAACAAACTGCTAGTTGTGTATGTCATCACATCTACTAGTAAATAGTAAATGGCTTTGTATATCAACTGAGCATACAGAAAATAATACAACACTTGCCCAAAGCCATACAAGAGATGGCCATCTCCATCATAGATGTTGGCCCAAAAATGACCATGAAGCCCAAAGAGAGGCTTTCCCTCTTGTGGAGCAATGAACTATATAGAAATGGTAAGAGAATGAAAATACTGTGTTAGATAATAAATAAATGCAAAAACATAATTCTTACCATGTACTGAGAGTAAGATGATAGTAAGATCCACGAATGAGCCCTCTGTAGTGGTATGACATACTCCCATGAAGAGGAATGAACCATGTGCTGCATGAAGATTTTTCTTCTTATGCTTGGAAATCCAATTAAAGAAGATCATATTATGGTAATAGATGTCTCCATCCACTACCCCATCACTCTCATCTCATCCTTGTCCATCAAGTGCATCATATGTGAAGTTATCCTGGGAACACTCCATCAATAAACCCAAGCTCCCAAGTGACAACACTGTTGGCCTTTGTAATAAGGCTCCTACCATCTCATAGCTCCATTCTTTGACATGTCCAATGTCAAAGTCATCTACCATAATGTTGTTGTATATGGGAGATTCCTTCCAAAGTGGAAGTACCCCCTGATCTTCCAAGGCTAACGAGTATCCCCTTTGCACCATGATAATGCCATCACCTACTCCTGCAACATCATGCAAAGCATGGGAGAGAATCAACCCATACCCTTTCGAGAATAACCAAGGTAACAACATCTCTTGCTGCTCCCTCATCTCTCCCTCATACAAATCATGGAGTAATATCATGATAGTTGACTTGTAGAATTCCCCATACAACCAAATCTTCTACTACCATAATATATGAGTGCCATGCAATGCCTTAACCCATAACATACCCTTTGAAAAAGGATATGTCACATTATGGCCAAAATCTTTTAAGAGTAGCCAAGGCAGCCTTGCCTCCTGCTACCCTGTGTCATAGATCTGCAAGTGGCTTTCCAGCCTCTTGCTCATCAACATTACCAATCCAACCAATGGTGAGTGTATATTATCATGCCCAACATTGGCATCCCTCCAATGAAGAATACCATCTTCCCAGATTAGATTTCTATCTTTGCATTTCATGGGATGTTGAAATGCAATCTCCTGGAGATCTCCATATGAAGACCACTCATCAATGACCAAGTTGAATCCATAAGGATCCAAGTATGCTAAAGGCAAATCCATCTCATTAAGCCAGGTAGTGCTCAAAAACAAGGATCCATCATAGTAATCTGAGATAAGATGTATCTCATCAACCATCTGCCTATCCTCTGCTACACATGTGGAATGGTCATTGGAATGCCCCACTAATGGCTGGGCCCCCAACTCAACACTGCTACTCAAGGAAAACGCTGATGATATCCATGATGGTGCATCTAATGTCTCAAGATCATGTTCAATTTTGAACACATAGTTATGCATTGCATTGCCTATGACAATGCTAATCCCATCCTCCAAAAATCTACACTCCAAACCCAAGAGTTGTATGCAGCTCAACAATGAGTAACGAAGATGACTGCTTATCTATTCCTTGATTCTATCAAGGTTCCTCAGCATAGTGATAGTGTGTTGCTCCAAATCAGCAGTGTATCTTAACCCTAGGTCATGCAATGGCATCTTCCCATACTCCTCCATAAGATATGCTGAAATAATATAAAGTGGAAATATTTGCATACCTTGGTTTTTCTTGGGAACATCTCCTATTGCTGCAAGGGTTCCTTCCTTCGATGTGACGACTTCTCCAACTATTGATGATGATGGCTTCTATAATATGGCTGCATCAACACTGGTACAAGTCTCATCTTCCTCATGCATCTCAAGAATAGTGCATGGGACTCTAAATGTCAAGAGATCAGGACCACTTTGTAAAGGTGCAAATGTTCTTGCAGTAAGTGGTGGTGAATGCCTCCTCCCTTCTGATTTCCTCTTGTCAAAATTTTTGATCAAACTTTGAGTAAAATTTGCATATGCAGTCACCATTGCATGACTCAAATGGTTGAAGCACCAAATTTTTGCTTCAACTTCAAGGTGCAGCACTGCAATCTCAACAACTTATCTCTCTACTACTGGATGTAGCAAGAAAAAAGCATCCAACTTCATTCCCCAATCTCTTGCTGTACATGTGGAAGACCCATCGAATGTTGGCAATAGAAATATATTGCTGCAGGGAATTATTTCTTCTTTGAGCTGAATGAACTCTCAGAGAGTTAGATTCTCCTTGAAAGCTCTAGGTTGATATTTATATTCTGCAAGGTATTCACTTAGAATCTCATGATCCAAGTTTCCTCCATCTCCATGCCTTTTTTTCTTGACTCCTTGGTGCGGTCCCTCTTAGATCTGAAAAGAGATGAGATAAAACTCATTCTTTCCATCATTCTAATCTCTTTCTTCTTCTTCTTCTTCTTATTCTCCTGATAGCATAATGGATGAGATCCACAAGATGAGCCAAGATTATGCTCTGATACCATTGTAATATTCCAAAATAGGAAAGCAGAAATATATGATCATAAAACTGGAAATAGAATGGAATAACATTACACCGAAATGTATGACAACCATGGAGCCTTTTTATTATGTACAACAGTAGCAAATAAGTACAATAGAAGCGAGCACAACTCAAATAATCAAGGCAAGCAAGCCTCCCATGAAAACATATGCCAAATATGAAATATTGCTACATAGCAGAATGCCCTAGAACAAGTACAACAAAATTTTAAATGGTGCACTACTACTAGAAATATACAATAATATAGATCTGCCAATGTATGGCTCAAATAATACTGGAAACAAATATCTATGCTCCCAAACACATTTTCAAGACAACCCGGGAAGGATTTCCTGAAATATACAAAAATACCAAAATGTCGGAATGCAGCCCCAAGGCTAAATAGTAGCTGCTACTGAATAATTGGATGAATATAGCTATAGATAATACACATAAAGAATACATATCCTCCCATAGATCTTTCAAGTGAAAGGCTGATCCTAACACTGAAGATCTCACCCTCCAAATCAAACACTGAAACCCCCATTGCAGATGCTCACTAAAATAATGCTTTCAAAGAGGAAAACTGCGCTATAGATGATGGGGACCATGTTGGCCTGATGCCAAGATGTGAAATATGCTCAAGAATCCTCCTGGATGATCTCCAGAGAGAAGGATTCCTTCCTCCTATGAAAAGCTAGCTCCGGAAGTGGGTTTCTCAACCCTCCACTACAACACCCTGCAACACAGCACAATACTCTGCAGAAACTGTGCTGTAACTGAAGACTGAAGCTTAGCCTTAAGCTTGATTGTGGAAAATGAGGTGAAATTCTCCCCCAAGAGGCCTCTAAAGAAAGGAGATAGGATTCCCGCTCGGGAACACCCATTGCTAAACAACACAACAATCTCAACTTAAGAGCTTAAGAATGAAAAATAGTCATGCAGACCATAAAATCAATAATCAATAACATAACCCACTATGGCTGCCTTTCCCTCCTTATAAAAAAATGCGAGCCTTCTCACCTTGGGTCCCACTCATTAGGGTTTCCACTGTCATGGAATATTCCGCCCATTCACACTACGCTGTCTCTATTGATGATCCACTCCCTTCATACCAGTGCTATTGACTTCGTCAAAATTGACCTTGTCCACATGCATTAGCCCCTGTTCACACATGACGGTGCTTTATCCAGCTATAAATATGATGCCTTTTCATATTAAGAGGGATTTTATGCCTACTAAATAGATTTATGGGCCTCCCTACCCATTTATTCATCTAACTAAATGACAAAAGAAAAATTAATATTCGAATTAGATGCATGCTAATTTAGGAATATTACACCTTGGGAATCCATCTCCATGGATTACATGTTGGGCCTTCCTTATACTAAGCATGGCAATGACTATGATTTTGTGGTCGTCGACAGATTCACAAAGATGCTCATTATGGTGGCTTGCAAGAAGAATATCACAACAGAAGCCATTGCTAAACTCTTATATGAATGAGCGTGGGTACATTTTGGGATCCCACAGTCTATCATATCAGATCAAGATAGCAGGTTCCTCAGTACATTTTGGTCCATCCTCTTGTCAATGCTGGACACCAAGCTCACCAAGTCAACAAATTTCCATCCCCAAACTGATGGTGAGACAGAGGTCGTCAACAAGATGATTGTACACATTCTACGCATGTACAACTCAAAGAATCCACGCACATGGGATGAGATCCTCTCCTATGTACAACATAGCTATAACCGAGCCCTCAATAACTCAACCGACCACAGCCCCTTCCAGGTGGGCTTGGGATTCCAGCTACTATGTCCCATTGATGTAGCTATGCCATTTTTAGCTACTCAGGTTGATTTGTCTCATGTCTAGTGTGAAGTTTCCAAGGTGAACAACTTCATTGAGTGTGCTTAGCACATCCGCTAATGGGTTTATGACATATTGTATAGAGCCTCGGTGGGCGATAAAGTGTGGCTACATTTGTAGAAGGAGTGCCTCGCTGGACCCCACCGTCTTCTTCGCCCGCTGTGATATGGGCCATACACCATCACTAAGGTTATAGGAGACAATGCATTCGAGCTCAGTATTCCACCATTCCTTGGTCTTCACCCAGTGTTCAATGTGGACTCCCTTTGACCCTACTTTCCACCTCTACTGGATATATCCGACATGGAAGAACAACTAACACCAATAAAGTTAAACCCAGAATGAATAAAACAAGCCATAACTGATCGGATTACGGACACACAGATCAAGAACTCGCCAACAGAGGATCCAACTCCTTCACTAGGGCACATGGCTCACCATGGACCAAGTTCAACAGAAGTTTCCTCATCTCATGGAGGAAATCAACGCAATGGGGACCATTTCATCCTAAGGGGGGAGGAATGATCCAGGTGGATATTGGTGGCCCCCCGCTTATTCCACTTGGACCCCCACCAATGTTTCTTTTAGTTTTCAGTTTCCTTAATTGTAGCACAATTTACTATTTTTGGCATTTTTTTGGTTCTTGAACTTCTGGAGCCGTTTTAAGGCCCTAAAGGACGTTTATTTGGGCATGACGACCTTCAAACCTTATTGTAACACAAATTTCAGAGGCTTTTTTCCACAACATCTCTTCTTAGAGATAAGCTACTAATGCCTTAGCTAATTTATTTCCATTTTGTTTGTAAACAAATTTCAGTTCTTTGATATTAATGAAATGAAGTGTTATTTCCACTACATCCTCGTATTTATGGTTATATGTGTATTCTATTGCATTATTGCATAATTTTGGATCAGGAGAGGACCCCAGAAGGTGTTAGGGTCCTGTGATTTGGCAGATTGGCTAAACCAAACGACGTGGTAACATCAGACCAGTCTTTGGAGTCCTAGGACCTAGCCTTCCTGGACTGAGAGAGGGCTCTCTCTATTGTGTGAAGGATGTGAACTTGTTCGCTTCGGATAATTGATTTTAGGCTAGTTGTTAAGTGTAATTTGTTTGTTTGTTTTGGGTTGGGGTAAGATGACTCAACAGGATAGGTGGAATGAGAGGTTATCAAATCAATAAGGTTATGGGGTCAAATGAAGTCGAGGGTGTTTAAATGATGATTCAGAGTGTATTGCAGGGCCGATTTAGCAAGGTTAATGGATCCTTTGGGTGATGTATGAGGTTTATTGAAAATTAATTTTGGGAAAAACTAAGAGGTCTTAAACATATATAGTCTGAAAGCAATAACTCACGAGGTAGGGCAAACCATTAATCTCTATGAACAATACTCAAACTGATAAACATGTAAGATGAACATTCTGGTGATACATAGAAGCATTAGAACTCCTAACTTTAGAAATTCACCTTCATATTTTTGAGAAGACACATAAGATAAACAAACAATTCAATATATGGAGAGGGAACTCCTAAACAACATATATCAAACTATCGGAAACTCTGAAACAAGTTGGTAAGCATGGGAAAAGGGCAAGATCGAAACAAGACCTCTTTGTCTTAACCTAATCAATCAGTATTTCATAGAAAAAGCTACACAATAGGGTTTTGAAAACTTTAAATAAGAAGGGCATACCATAAATCATATTTATAAGCTAACATACTTACCATTCATGAAACAAAAACAAGTTTTAGTGGGCCTAAGGAGCAGTCAAGAATTCCTTAAGATGACTAAAAGAAGAAAACATCAAAACTATAGCAAACAGGAGGTTTGAGGTGCTTCCATGAGCATATCTCAACCTATACTTTTCTGATCTATAGCAACCAAGAAGACTAAAACAAAATGAGGACAAGAAAACATTAACAAGTTAGGAAAACATCACCATTCACCAAGCTATGGAATCCTGGAAGCAAGCTTCTCCAACATCAAGCCACACAAGCCATTCATTCACTTCATAAAACTAATATCTTGTCCAAGATCATAAAACCATGTATTTCTCTTAAACACATCAAGTCCCCACTGATTACAATGAATCCTCACGTCTTATATAAAAAATGAGGAGAGGAGAGCCTACTAGAGCATCTAGAAGCCTATTGGCCAAAGAGGAATATCCTAACTTGTCCTTCAGGCTTTGCAAAGCCCAAGGCACAAAAATATCTAAGTAAATATCTTTTCCGACTATAAATGGAAAAAAAAATTGAATTTTAGGCCTGACATGCCTAAGGAAACCTTCCAAACGAACATTTTCCCACTCAGCCACAGGAGCGTAACACGTGTCAGACAGTGAAAAATTTCCAGGTGCGTAACACAGAAATAGGCCCCGTTGCAGCAGTCTTTTGGAGGTCTTCCCGACACCGGATTTGGCTCCGTGATGGCTCGTTGGAAAGCCTGATGAGTCTAATTTTCAAAAATTTTTGACTTATGCTGAGTGGATGCCACTTACCTACTCAAAAATAAAATCTTCCAACACTGCTCTATGCGTAACACATGGTCTGAAAAGGAGGCAAAAAGGTCAAATTTTTGATATTTTTTTGACCTTTTGAGGGGGTGAAAATGCTCCAAATGATCTGAAAATTGGTGAGTATAATTTTGGTGATGTGAAAAATCCAAAAATGTAAACTTTGAGAGTTGAGGATGCAGAAAATTTGTGCGTAGTGCCTAGGGAGTTGCGTTCCTAGGGGTCAAAACTTGGAAAAAACAAAAAGTTGTCCAATTTGCCTCAAAATTGGTGGATAGACCCCTCAAGAGGTTTTGGAAACCTGTTGAGAAGCCTCAGCCAAGACTCCAAGGTTGTCATGCACATTGTCTCTTTTTAGGTTTTCTAGTTCAATGAGGGCCTTCTTTAGCTTGGCATTACCAAGCATGCTTTTCCTTGCATAATGTTTGGTCATTTTCTTCTGTAGGGCAAGGCCCCTCTTGACCTCCTTGAAATTCTTATGTTCCTCTTTGTAGTAGTAGATGGAACTTTGAGCCATATTGAAATCCCTTTCCCACTCCTGAAGTTGTGCATCTCTTTCTAGGAGGAGCAACCTAGTTTTCATCTCTTGCTCCTCATTGTCACTGTCTAGATCAATGAATTGAGATCCTTGAGAAGTCTTCTTGATCCTTTTGCTCCTTCTTACCTATACCTTCTGCTCACCTTTGTCCATCTTTCCCTTTCCTTTTTCTTGACGCTTGATTTCTGGAGGAGAGATGGCCCTTTTCCTTTTTGAGACAACAAACACATCTCTTCTGCCTCTGTGATAGGTGAACATGAGAGGTTTTAGGATGGTGTCTCTACCTTTGGAGGTGCCACAAGCCTTGTCATATTTGTCATGGATTTCATGAGTCACTTGATGCTCCATATGGTTACTGATTTTTTGAATTTTGAACTCATCATCATCCTTGCTTTTCTCATTGTTTTCCTCACTGTCATATCTCAAACTGACCACTATCCTCTTCACTTATCTCATTTACTTTAGTGCCTTTGTCACTATGATTTGTTTCACTGTCATGCTCAAATTCATCATTCCTTTGCTTATTACCTTTATTAACTTCATGTGCCTCATCCCTACTATTTTCATATGTGTTTTTTAGTGTCATCTTCCTCATCATAAGAACCATTGTTTTGGCCCTTTTGATCATCATGAGGTCCACTGATTTTAACTATGTTTTCTTGCTCACTGTCTCCTTCTTGAGAGGCTACCTCTTCTTGGTCATCATCACTCTGTTGTTACTCTCCCTCATACTCTGTTTCTATCCTATATTTTTCATTATTTTTTCCACTTTCATCATATTTATCAACTCTGCATTTGCTTCAATGTCTTAAACCTTTTCTTCACTTGCATCTTTCTCTTGATTTATGTTGTCATCATTTTGCTATTTTTTGTGGCTATTATCACTTTCATGCTCACTCCTATCCTCTTCCTTGTCTTCTTCATCTCCCTCAGCTTCTACCTCACTATCCTCTTCCTTGTCTTCTTCATCTTCCTCAGCTTCTACCTCACTGTCCTCTTCCTCATTATTATCACCAGTTTTCTCATCATTAGAGCCATTGTTAGCTTCTTCACTTGGTACATTATGAGAAGGGATAGGGGGTGAATTTATTTGTGGAGAAGTCCCATGGAGAGATGATGGAGGAGTGGAGGTAGGTGGTTGTGAAGTGGAGGGTAAATTCTGTTGAATGAAGGCTTGGGGGTTTGTAAATTCATCATGTGAGATGAAGACTTCCCAAGGGATTCCTTGTTGTTGTAGCTGATGTAGGACAATCATTTTGATCAAGGAGTGGTGGAAAAGGCTAGGCATTTGGCATTCATAGCTTCTTTTCTTGACAAGTGAGGCCATCTTGTTAATGCTCCGGAAAAGGTAGTATGGTCGGCTCATTATTTTGACTTTGGTGAAGTGCATTAGTAACCTTGTATGATATGAGTAAATCCTGGAGTATCTCCCCTCACAGGTGAAATATCTGATAATTTGCTTCATCAGCAAGGCATACCTCTCTAGCAAGTGGGAAAAAGGAAAAACAGCCTTGCAGCCTTATTGACAACTTGGTTTTAGGTAGGGTTCATAATAGCAAAACTCCAACTTCTTTTGTTTAAACCATATCTCGCCAATGTATGGTATACCTGTTGCTTTGGAAATGGATTCAGATCAGAGTTCAAACTCCATTCCTGCTAGGCTAACTCGGTGATTTTGTAAACCAAGGACGAACAAAATAGTCAGGTCTAAGTGGCTTTTGACTTGCTTGAACTTTTCACAAAAATGATAACACCCAACATCCTGAAAGTATGAAAGGATCATGGGAGAGGAAGTAATATGAACTGTGTCTAAGGGTTCAAACCTATTTTCCCTTCATCCCTTGTATTTTTTCTCGAAAGGTCTTTGGCTTTCATCATTGCTGGTATGAACTTTTCCTTCAGACATGGTGGCTGGTTTTAGCACAACAAGACTTTTAGATCTTGTTTCTTAGGTCAAAAGGCTACAATGAGTGAGGTGAGGGGTAAATTTTGCAATTGGGGGCCAAGATGAAATTCTCTAGGAGTGCACTCAGTGTTTTTAGGTTTTTTTGATGTCACCCAACCTCCTCTCGCACATATAACAATTTTCTCCTTCAAACCCTAACCTAAGGTATATAAAATTGATTTTTATGCAGCCTAGGATTTGGTTTAATTAAGCCTTTAAATATGACTTTGCTTAGGAAAATGAAAGCTTGGGAGGCAAGAAAACAAATCACCAACCTTGTTTCTTGACTTTTGCAGAATCTTTGAAGGTGAAAATGTTGGCAATATGATGAAGAGTGTTGTCCTTGATGGAAACCTACTTGATGAAATAAGATTGTTGGCAATATGATGCAATGTGTTGTCCTTGATGGCAACCTACATGATAAAGTTGATGACAACCTTCTTGATGAGTTAAAGGGGAGATTGTTGGCAATGTGATACAATGTGTTGACTTTGATGGAACTTGCTTAATGAAGTTGTTCATGATGGAAACTGACTTGATGAGTTGTTAATAATGTAAATTTGATGTATCTACAGATCAGTTCAGAAGTAGCAGAAGAAAGGAATTCAGAAAGTGCCAGAATAATGTTGAACAAAGTATGTCACAATGCATACACGGATTTGTTAAAGTGAAGTAGTGTATGCACGCGGAAAAGTATGTGCCAAGTCGCGTATGTCCTTTTGCACTTCAAATTTGGAATACCAAGGGGTGTTACCATGGTATTGACCCATTGAATTGAGCGCTGGAATATCTATTTGATCCCGTCCAAGAATACCATTAGTAGTTGTGTGGTTTTGGCTCATGGTATTGACAAAGGCTAAATATATATAAGGAGAAGAAAATCATAGTGAAAAGGTGTGCAAGTGTCTGGGCATTAATGAATATTTCACTCTGAAGTATATCTGCATGGTTGAATTCTGTTCTTAATTGATAGATCTCAATCTATGATGCACCTATGAAAATGATGAAGGTTCAAAGATCTCTAGATCTAGAAATGATGAATCTCTAGGATGATCTGAAAAGAAGTGATGAAGACCTGGCACAAATCTGATGAAGAAATTGAAGAAATCTGGGTAAGTTCATAGATCTGATCTTTTCTACAAAGTTTATCTTTCATAGATCTATACGCAGGTTCATTTCATGAAAAGAGCGTGTATACGCGGATCTGGTTCAATAAAAGTGTGTATGGGCAGTTAGGTTTTTTTCTTTGAAAAATGCACAGATATATACGCAGGTTCGTTTCATGAAAAGCACGTGTATACGCCGGTCGGATTAAATAAAAGCGCGTATGGTATCTAAAATAATGATTTCTCAAGGTTGAATGTTTTTCTGCATATCTATTCTGAAGTCTGGGTTATCTCTGATATTCTGGTTACAGTGGTTTCACTGTTTTGTTTGAAGCATTGGGTGAAGTATATTTGTTGATAAGTGAAGGGTTGTGTTGAAGCTGTTTGATCTAGTTTGAAAATTGATGAAACGTGGTCGACAGTAGTGCTGAGGGTTGAAGCCTTCAGTAAGGGGGGTAGTAGCTCCCTTCCAGTAGTAGCTGGTAAACGAGAGCAGGGGGTAGTAGCTCCCTTCCAGGAGAGGCTGGTAAACGAGAGCAGGGGGTTGTAGCTCCCTTCCAGGAGAGGCTGGTAAACGAGAGAAGGTTGTAGCCTTCTGCAGGTGGGTACCTGCGTGCTGGTATAAGTTTGCGCCAGTACATGATTGTAAGAAGTTTTCTTTATATAATAAATATTGAAGACTGAGACGACGACAGCGGTGGTTTTCTCCCGACTTGGGTTTCCACCTTAAATCCTAGTGTTCATGTGTGTTGCTTATATGTGATGGTTTATTCTATTATTACTGCACATTCTTACTACTAACTAAACATCTGATGAATGAATGATGCATAGATCTTAGTAAAGAACTAAATGCATAATAAGATCTCTGTATATACGCGAGTTTTATGAAGGATATCCACGTGTATACGCGAGTTGTGTTAAGTAAAGTAGCGTATGGGTTTTAGAGAAAGAAAAAGTAAAAATTTCTGAGTATGCTCTAAATATTGATTCACCCCCCCCCCCTCTCAGTATTTTTCCCAACAATTGGTATCGGAGCAGGTCCTTCTGAAAAATCTTAGCCGCTAGAAGGAAGATCAAGCACGATGAGCAATCAAGATGGAACAGCATCTATCAAGCCTTCACTCTTTAATGGAAGCAATTTAATCTTCTGGAAAACAAGGATGAGATCCTATCTTCAGTCTATGGGAACAGATGTATGGGCCATTGTTGAACAAGGATATCAATATCCAGCTACAATACCAACAGATCTGATTGAAAAGAAGAATTATGAATCAAATGCAAAGGCGGTCAATGCTATAACGGGAAGTCTGACTGAATCTGAATTTGTCAAAGTCATGTAGCTAAATATATCAAAGGAAATGTGGGACAAAATCATTCTGAGTTATGAAGGTGATGCAAAGGTAAAAAGTGCAAAACTTCAAACTCTCAGAATTGAATATGAAAATTTAAGAATGCATAGTGATGAGAATATTGCCAGTTTATTTTTATGTGTTGATGATGTTGTAAATTGCATGAGAAATCTGGTAGAAACAATAACCGAATCTACTTTGGTTGAATTTTTTTTAAGATCGCTAATAGCAAAATTTGAGTCAAAAGTTTCTGCTCTTGAAGAAAAACAGGATCTTCAAAATCTTACTATGGTACAACTTCATGGCATACTAACCGCATATGAAATGATAAGAGGAGGACCATCTGAAGTCAAAAAGGTTGTCTTTAGTGCTTCTACAAAAGGGAAAGAAGTACAAGAAGCAGAAGGATCAGGATATATCTCAGAAGAAGATGAGGCAAATTTTGTAAAGAAACTCCAACTTGGCACAGGACGGTTCAGAGGTAAGCTTCCTTTCAAATGTTTTGAGTGTGGAAGAATTGGTCATTATGCTGCTAAGTGTCCTCATAAAGAAACAACTACAAAAGGGAAGGAAGTAGCAAGAAGGAATAAGAATCGGTTTAACACTAGAAAAAGTTACTATACTCATGAAGACAATGATGGGATATCTGATAGTGAGGAAGAATGTGAACAATATCTTAGACTCCTCATGGCATTTGAATCTAGAGAAGAAAATGATACTTTTATGGATGCTCTAGAGGACGATGAATTTCTTGAAGAAAACAATCAACTCAAAATACACTTAGAATAAAGTAAAATACGCTTAGAATAAAGTAAACTATGCGTAGAAGAAAGGAAAATAACCATAGAAACTCTGGAAAAATAGGTTGAAGACGCAAAGAAACACATTGAGAAATTGGAATGTGAAGTGGTAAGTCTAAGAAAAGATTTTGAGCAAGTAAAGACTCTGAATCTTAGATTTGCTAAAGGATCTGAAATCTTAGATGAGATTATCAAGGTACAATGTTCTCCTCTTATAAAGACAGGTCTTGGATATACCGGAGAAACTTCTCAGGCCTCAGCACCAAACTATCTAAAAGCAGCTACAGCTGGATTTCAAAATTCTGTCACTCAGCAAGGGAATAAAGAATCATTACAGGTAAAGCATGATCATCTCAATTCAAAGAACACCAACAGGAATATCTTTCAAAGAAAAAACAATCAACAGGTAAATTTAAGTAGAAGATTTCATGATCGCAAAAATTTCTTCTTCAATGGACAATGTTTCTCATGTCACAATTTTGGTCATAAAGCTGTTCAATGTGTTGCATATAAAACCATCATGACAAGGGAAGCTAGAAAGAAAAGGATTGATATTGAAACAAAGAAGAATACTTATAACAACTTTTCTCCTCTTCTAAATGAAGTTGAATTTGCTTATTGCAATAACTTTGGCCATGAAGAATCTGAATGCAGGAGCAAAAATCAGCCAAAAGAGCATGTTCCTTCAAGCTCCAAAGTATGGAAAAAGAAGGAATTGCAGGTTGAAAACTGTGGCATAGCGTTATTTGCAGAAGGTGAAGAAAATCAATGGTACATTGATAGTGGATGCTCAAGACACATGACAGGTGACACAAACTTCTTGCATATAATGCTCTAGAAAAGGAAAAGAAAGTTACATTTGGAAATGATACTCCAGCTATGATTAAGGGAAAAGGGTCTGTGTTTCTAAAAGAGAAGGTGAAGGCAAATGATGTCATGTATGTAGATGGATTAAGGCATAACCTGCTAAGTGTAAGTCAAATGTGTGATCAAGGAACTGAAGTTGTCTTAGTTCAAAAGAATGTGTGGTACGTGATTTTGATACAGGTAAAAAAATTATAAAAGGAAAAAACACTACAAGCAACCTGTATATATTGAAGAACTGCAAAGAGAAATGTTACTTGAGTAAATCTTCAGAAAACTGGCTATGGCATAGAAGGTTGGGGCATCTGAGCTTCTCTCAGATCAACAAATCAAGCAGAATTAAAGTTGTCCGTGATCTTCCCAATATTACTCCACCCGAAAATATCATATGTAAATCTTGCCAATTTGGTAAGCAAACCAGAGTACAATTTAATGCCAAGGAAGGATCATCAAGTAAGCCTCTTGAACTTATTCATACTGACATATGTGGACCTGTGAGGAAAAATTCACCACATGGTGAACAATACTATATCTTGTTTATTGATGATTTCTCTAGAATGTGTTGGATTGGGTTGCTTAAACACAAAGATGAAGCATTTGAGAAATTTTAGAATTTCAAATCTATGGTTGAAAATGAATTAGATCTAAAAATAAAGTGTCTTAGATCTGATCGAGGAGGAGAATATACTTCAGATGAATTCCTTGATTTTTGTGAACAACATGGCATAAAAAGACAGTTTACTGTAGTCGACACTCCACAACAAAATGGCGTAGCAGAAAGAATGAATAGAACAGTTCAACAAATGGCCAGAGCTATGCTTGATGATTCCGGAACACCTGACACATTTTGGGGAGAAGCAGCTCATACAGCGGTAAATATTCTTAACAAGGCACATGTTCGTATAAACAGTGAAAAAACTCCATATGAACTCTGGTATGGTAATCCTCCCACTGTGAAGCATTTTAGAGTTTTTGGAAGCAGATGTTTATCAAAAATAATGATGAAAAACTTGGCAAGTTTGAACCCAGAGAAGATGAAGGAATACTTCTTGGTTACTCCTCTAGGAGTAGAGCATATAAATGTTACAATAAAAGACTTCAGAAGATTGTTGAATGTATTGATGTTGTTATTGATGAGTCTCTTGCAGCTCCAAAAGAAGAAAAACCAACAACAAATGAAGACGATGCAAATAGCAATGATATAGAAAGTGAACCCAATGAAGAACCTGAAGATGATTTATCTGAAAAAGCTCCATCCAGATATGTTCAAAAGAATCATCCAGAATCTCAAATTTTGGGAGATAAGGGATCAGGTGTACAAACAAGAAGGACTCTTGTAGGATCTTCTAGCTATCTGGCATTTCTATCCACTATTGAGCCACACAATTTCAATCAAGCTAGCAAAGATGCATGTTGGATTCAAGCCATGAATGAAGAGCTTGATCAAATTGAAAAGAATCACACTTGGGAATTAGTACCAAGACCTCATGACAAAAATGTCATTGGAACTAAATGGATATTCAAAAACAAGTTAAATGAGAATGGGGATGTTATAAGAAATAAAGCTAGACTTGCTTGCAAGGGGTATGCTCAACAAGAAGGTATAGACTTTGAAGAAACTTTTGCTCCTGTAGCTAGACTTGAAGCCATAAGAATGTTTCTTGCTTTTTCAAGCTTCCAACAAATCAAATTTTATCAAATGGATGTTAAATCTGCTTTTCTCAATGGTGATCTAGAAGAAGAAGTTTATATAGAACAACCAGAAGGATTCATTTTGGGAAATGATGAAAATCTTGTTTGTAGACTTAAAAAGGCTCTTTATGGTCTCAAACAAGCTCCAAGGGCATGGTATTATCGTCTTGACAAATATCTTCACCAACAAGGATTTTCAAAGGGGTCTGCTGATAGCAACTTATACACAAAAATTGAAAATGATAAACTTTTGATTGTGGTTGTATATGTTGATGATATCATTTTTGGAAGTAATGAAGAATCTATGAGTCGGAAATTTGCTTCTGTCATGCAGCAAGAATTTGAAATGTCTTTACTTGGGGAACTAACATTCTTTCTTGGCTTGCAAGTGCATCAAACTACAGATGGTATATTCTTGTCACAAGAAAAATACCTTAAGCAAATTCTGAAGAAGTATGGCATGGAAGAGTGCAAACCTGTAAGTACACCAATGATAACCGGATGTAATCTTAGTTCTCATGATGATTCTCCCATGGTGAATCAACCAGAATACAGATCTATGATAGGAAGTCTACTTTATCTCACTAGGACTAGACCGGACATTATGCATGCAGTTGGGATTGTTGGAGGATTCCAAGCTAATCCAAAAAAGTCTCACCTTCAGGCTGTCAAAAGAATATTCAAATATCTACAAGGAACTCAAGACTTTGGACTATGGTATCCAAAGAATTCTGATCTTACTCTTCATGCTTACACTGATGCAAATTGGGCTAGAAATGTTGATGATCGGAAAAGCACTAGTGGTGGTGCATTCTATTTTGGGCCCGTTTAGTTTCTTGGTTCAGCAAGAAGAAAAACTCTATTGCCTTATCTACAGCAGAATCAGAATATGTGGCTGTCGCATCATGTTGCACTCAACTTCTTTGGATGATGCAAACCTTACAAGACTTTCAAATCAAATGTTCACCTCCTATCTCCATCATGTGTGATAATACAAGTGCCATCAGCATCTCAAAGAATCCTGTTATGCATTCCAAGACCAAGCACATTCCCATAAAGTATCACTTTTTACGTGAACAAGTGCTTGAACAAAAGGTGAAGTTGGAGTATGTTCCCTCCAAAGAAAAAGCTGCTGATATACTGACCAAACCTCTGCCCAGGGAAGCGTTCGAATATCTAAGACAGAAGCTGGGAGTAGTCTCTGCCATGAAGAAAATCAGAACTGCATAATTTCAGAAGATTAAATGGGATACGCGGATTTCCTGAAGGACAGTCACGTATATACACGAGTTAAGACACAAAAAACCACGTATGGTTAGTTGCTGACAATTTTTACTTGGGGTCAGCATTCTTCAGCATAGCTGCAGTGCTGATTGGCATCTCTGATGTTGTATGGTATCTCTAATGATGTTTCAGCTCTTATATTTCTATTTCATTCTCTGATATTGGGTGAAGATGCCTTGATGATTTGATGTTTAAAGGGTTCAGAATGCACAAGCTAAGGGGGAGCATTGGTCATTTGGAAAGGATGCATTGAATGCAAAGTTTCAGGGGGAGCATTAGCCTTGCTGAATGTAATGTATTGTTGGCATTATGATGATTCTGAAATATGATCTCTTTCTTGAGGTCCTTTTGGTATTTGATGTAAAAATTCATATTTGTAATTTGATGAAAAGGTCATGTAAATTGTTATATTCAGTCATGTAAGGACTTGTTCAAATCTGTAAACCCACTCGGTTGGGTAGTTGAGTCAAATTGTGTAAACCCACTTGGTTGGGTACTTGAGTCACATATGTAAAATCCACTTGGTTGGATCTTTGATGTAAGTATGAGTCCTTGGTGATAGGAAAGGTCATAGAGTCATGTACTTGAAAAATATGTTTGAAGATTCAGCATGAACTCAGGGGGAGCATGGTAACTGCAGTACACATTAGATCTACAGAGCTCTTCTTTATACAAAGGAATAAAAACCTTGTCTTTGTTTTTGATCCGCCCTTTGCCCTTGATGTCAAAGGGGGAGAGTAACATGGTGTTTGAATAGGGGGAGAGTATCATGGTAGTTGCATAAAATTTATAATCAATATATCTATCTGTTGTGATGATCAAACACCATCATGGTTGTTGCCATCAAGTCCAAAGGGGGAGATTGTTGGCAATATGATGAAGAGTGTTGTCCTTGATGGCAACCTACTTGATGAAATAAGATTGTTGGCAATATGATGCAATGTGTTGTCCTTGATGGAAACCTACTTGATAAAGTTGATGACAACCTTCTTGATGAGTTAAAGGGGAGATTGTTGGCAATGTGATACAATGTGTTGACTTTGATGGAACCTACTTAATGAAGTTGTTCATGATGGAAACTGACTTGATGAGTTGTTAATAATGTAAATCTAATGTATCTACAGATCAGTTCAGAAGTAGCAGAAGAAAGGAATTCAGAAAGTGCCAGAATAATGTTGAACAAAGTATGTCACAATGCATATGCGGATTTGTTAAAGTGAAGTAGCGTATGCATGCGGAAAAGTACGTGCCAAGTCGTGTATGTCCTTTTGCGCTCCAAATTTAGAATACCAAGGGGTGTTACCATGGTATTGACCCATTGTATTGAGCGCTGGAATATCTATTTGATCCCATCCAAGAATACCATTAGTAGTTGTGTGGTTTTGGCTCATGGTATTGACAAAGGCTAAATCTATATAAGGAGAAGAAAATCATAGTGCAAAGGTGTGCAAGTGTCTGGGCATTAATGAATACTTCACTCTGAAGTATATCTGCATGGTTGAATTCTGTTCTTAATTGATAGATCTCAATCTATGATGCACCTATGAAAATGATGAAGGTTCAAAGATCTCTAGATCTAGAAATGATGAATCTCTAGGATGATCTGAAACGAAGTGATGAAGACCTGGCACAAATCTGATGAAAAAATTGAAGAAATCTGGGTAAGTTCATAATTCTGATCTATTATGCAAATTTTATCTTTCATAGATCTATACGCAGGTTCATTTCATGAAAAGCGTGTGTATACGGAGATCTGGTTCAATAAAAGCGCGTATGGGCAGTTAGGTTTTTTTCTTTGAAAAATGCACAGATATATACGCAGGTTCGTTTCATGAAAAGCGCGTGTATACGCAGGTCGGATTAAATAAAAGCGCGTATGGTATCTGAACTAATGATTGCTCAAGGTTGAATGTGTTTCTGCATATCTATTCTGAAGTCTGGGTTATCTCTGATATTCTTGTTACAGTGGTTTCACTGTTCTGTTTGAAGCATTGGGCGAAGTATATTTGTTGATAAGTGAAGGGTTGTGTTGAAGCTGTTTGATCCAGTTTGAAAATTGATGAAACGTGGTCGGCAGTAGTGCTGAGGGTTGAAGCCTTCAGTAAGGGGGGTAGTAGCTCCCTTCCAGTAGTAGCTGGTAAACAAGAGCAGGGGGTAGTAGCTCCCTTCCAGGAGAGGCTGGTAAATGAGAGCAGGGGGTTGTAGCTCCCTTCCAGGAGAGGCTAGTAAACGAGAGAAGGTTGTAGCCTTCTGCAGGTGGGTACCTGCGTGCTGGTATAAGTCTGCGCCAGTACATGATTGTAAGAAGTTTTCTTTATATAATAAATATTGAAGACTGAGATGACGACATCGGTGGTTTTCTCCCGACTTGGGTTTCCACCTTAAATCTTGGTGTTCATGTGTGTTGCTTATATGTGATGGTTTATTCTATTATTACTGCACATGCTTACTGCTAACTAAAAATCTAATGAATGAATGATGCATAGACCTAAGTAAAGAACTAAATGCATAACGAGATCTCTATATATACGCGAGTTTTATGAAGGATATCCGCGTGTATACTCAAGTTGTGTTAAGTAAAGTAGCATATGGGTTTTAGAGAAAGAAAAAGTAAAAAGTTCTGAGTATGCTCTAAATACTGATTCACCCCCCCCCGCCCCCCTCTCAGTATTTTTCCCAACAATTGGTATCGGAGCAGGTCCTTTTGAAAAGGCTTAGCCGCTAGAAGGAAGATCAAGCAAGATGAGCAATCAAGATGGAACAGCATCTATCAAGCCTCCACTCTTTAATGGAAGCAATTTAATCTTCTGGAAAACAAGGATGAGATCCTATCTTCAGTTTATGGGAACAAATGTATGGGCCATTGTTGAACAAGGATATCAATATCCAGCTACAATACCAACAGATCCGACTGAAAAGAAGAATTATGAATAAAATGCAAAGGCGGTCAATGCTATAATGGGAAGTCTGACTGAATCTGAATTTGTTAAATTCATGCAGCTAAATACAACAAAGGAAATGTGGGACAAAATCATTCTGAGTTATGAAGGTCATGCAAAGGTAAAAAGTGCAAAACTTCAAACTCTCAGAATTGAATATGAAAATTTAAGAATGCATAGTGATGAGAATATTTCCAATTTCTTTTTACATGTTGATGATGTTTTAAATCGTATGAGAAATCTGGGAGAAACAATAACCGAATCTAATTTGGTTGAAAAATTTTTAAGATCGCTAACAACAAAATTTGAGTCAAAAGTTTCTTCTCTTGAAGAAAAATAGGATCTTCAAAATCTTACTGTGGTACTACTTCATGGCATACTAACCGCATATGAAATGAGAAGAGGAGGAACATATGAAGTCAAAGAGGCTATCTTTAGAGCTTCTACAAAAGGGAAAGAAGTACAAGAAGCAGAAGGATCAGGATATATCTCAAAAGAAGATGAGGCAAATTTTGTAAAGAAACTCCAACTTGGCACAGGACAGTTCAAACGTAAGCTTCCTTTCAAAAGTTTTGAGTGTGGAAGAATTGGTCATTATGCTGCTAAGTGTCCTCATAAAGAAACAACTGCAAAAGGGAAGGAAGTAGCAAGAAGGAATAAGAATCGGTTTAACACTAGAAAAAGTTACTATACTCATGAAGACAGTGATGGGATATCTGATAGTGAGGAAGAATGTGAACAAGATCTTAGACTCCTCATGGCATTTGAATCTAGAGAAGAAAATGATACTTTTATGGATGCTCTAGAGGACGATGACTTTCTTGAAGAAAACAATCAACTCAAAATACGGTTAGAATAAAGTAAAATACGCTTAGAAGAAAGTAAAATACTCGTAGAAGAAAGGAAAATAACCATAGAGACTCTGGAAAAACAGGTTGAAGAAGCAAAGAAACACATTGAGAAATTGGAATGTGAAGTGGTAAGTCTAAGAAAAGATTTTGAGCAAGTAAAGACTTTGAATCTTAGATTTGCTAAAGGATCTGAAACCTTAGATGAGATTATCAAGGTACAACATTCTCCTCTTATAAAGACAGGTCTTGGATATACCAGAGAATCTTCTAAGGCCTCAGCACCAAATTATCTAAAAGCAGCTACAGCGGGATTTCAAAATTCTGTCACTCAGCAAGGGAATAAAGAATCATTACAGGTAAAGCATGATCATCTCAATTCAAAGAAAACCAACAGGAATATCTTTCAAAGAAACAACAATCAACAGGTAAATTCAAGTAGAATATTTCATGATCGCAAAAATTTCTTCTTCAATGGACAATGTTTCTCATGTCACAATTTTGGTCATAAAGTTGTTCAATGTGTTGCATATAAAACCATCATGACAAGAAAAGCTAGAAAGAAAAGGATTGATATTGAAACAAAGAAGAATACTTATAACAACTTTTCTCCTCTTCTAAATGAAGTTGAATTTTCTTATTGCAATAACTTTGGCCATGAAGAATTTGAATGCAGGAGCAAAAATCAGCCAGAAGAGCATGTTCCTTCAAGCTCCAAAGTATGGAAAAAGAAGGAATTGCAGGTTGAAAACTGTGGCATAGCGTTATTTGCAGAAGGTGAAGAAAATAAATGGTACATTGATAGTGGATGCTCAAGACACATGATAGGTGACAAACACAAACTTCTTGCATATAATGCTCTAGAAAAGGAAAAGAAAGTTACATTTGGAAATGATACTCCAGTTGTGATTAAGGGAAAAGGGTATGTGTTTCTAAAAGAGAAGGTGAAGGCAAATGATGTCATGTATGTAGATGGATTAAGGGATAACCTACTAAGTGTAATTCAAATGTGTGATCAAGGAACTGAAGTTGTATTTAGTTCAAAAGAATGTGTGGTACGTGATCTTGATACAAGTAAAACAATTATAAAAGGAAAAAGGACTCCAAGCAACCTGTATGTATTGAAGAACTGCAAAGAACAATGTTACTTGAGTAAATCTTCAGAAAACTGGCTATGGCATAGAAGGTTGGGGCATCTGAGTTTCTCTCAGATCAACAAATCAAGCAGACTCAAAGTTGTCCGTGATCTTCCCAATATTAATCCACCCGAAAATATCATATGCAAATAAACCAGAGTACAGTTTAATGCCAAGGAAGGATCATTAAGTAAGCCTCTTGAACTTATTCATACTGACATATGTGGACCTGTGAGGAAAAAGTCACCACGTGGTGAACAATACTATATCTTGTTTATTGATGATTTCTCTATAATGTGTTGGATTGGGTTGCTTAAACACAAAGATGAAGCATTTGAGAAATTTCAGAATTTCAAATCTATGGTTGAAAATGAATTAGATCTAAAAATAAAATGTCTTATATCTGATCGAGGAGGAGAATATACTTTAGATGAATTCCTTGATTTTTGTGAACAACATGGCATAAAAAGACAGTTTACTGTAGCCGACACTCCACAACAAAATGGCGTAGCAGAAAGAATGAATAGAACAGTTCAACAAATGGCCAGAGCTATGCTTGATGATTCTGGAACACCTAACACATTTTGGGGAGAAGCAGCTCATACAGCGGCAAATATTCTTAACAAGGCACATGTTCATATAAACAGTGACAAAACTCCACATGAACTCTGGTATGGTAATCCTCCCACTGTGAAGCATTTTAGAGTTTTTGGAAGCAAATGTTTTATCAAAAATAATGATGAAAAACTTGGCAAGTTTGAACCCAGAGCAAATGAAGGAATACTTCTTGGTTACTCCTCTAGGAGTAGAGCATATAAACGTTACAATAAAAGACTTCAGAAGATTGTCGAATGTATTGATGTTGTTACTGATGAGTCTCCTGCAGCTCCAAAAGGAGAAAAACAAACAACAAATGAAGACGATGATGACATATGGCCTTCTACATCAAATAGAAATGATATAGAAAGTGAACCCAATGAAGAACCTGAAGATGATTTATTTGAAAAAGCTCCATCCAGATATGTTCAAAAGAACGTGGATGAGTTTTGCAATCCAATAAATAAAATAATAGATATTTATATCGACAATACGGGGTGGATGACTTTAACAATCTAATAAATGAAATAATAGATATTTATATCAAATGTCAATTTTACAATGAAATTGTTGGGCAAGTCAAATAATTATATAATTTATTTTATATGTTTTTTATTTTTTATGTTGGCTAAAGCCACTTATATTGTAATTAGTTTGTTCAAAATATTTTACTGCTAATTAATTTGAAAATTTTTAAAAACTATTTTAAAATTTTACTAATGTAACATTTTAAATAAAAAAATAACTTTTACTCCTTATATATCTCTTAATTATCTAGAAAAGGATAACCTTATTCATGTTTTAAACAATATGATATTATAATTAAACAATACATTATCCATGCATTATACTATATCAATATATTTAAATAAAACTTTATTCGACTTAATGCATTAAAACATTTCACATCTATATAAACTTTAGATCGCTTATGAACTCACTCAACCATATATCAATCATACTAAGTATTAAAACAATCTATTGATATGACTGTATGTGTATATTGAGACTTATGGCTATTATACATATGGATTTGAGTTCTGATAGTTAAGATTTTGGTCGATTCTCAACCCCATAATATATGGTTTAACTTGGCGTTATACATATATACATCGGAATCATTTTAACTTGATTTTCCATGGTACTAGATGATGTATGTGATTAATTTAAGCGTACATGTGTTTAATTGTCCTCCCGATATTCAGTGCCACTTTTCTGGGATTGAGTCGACATCTATGGGTTTTATCGTCGTTGGATCTTTGGCAATGATCAATGGTGGATATGAGTCGATCATGGGTTAGGGTAGTCGACCTACCCACAACCCTAATTGTTTTTTCTCATTTTCTCTGAATGTTGTAGTCTTCTGCTCTGCCACTCTGCGGCTTCGAACTCGTCGACACTCCATTGTCACACTACTTACAAGCTTGATTCGGTTAATTTATGCTTCGACGCCTTATCTTTGGAACAAGTAATCTCTCGCAGAGGACCGAATTTTCTTTGGAAATGTTTTTCTATGGGTTTTACAGTTGTTGGTCTTTCATTTATCCATGCGTCCTCTTTGGTTGATATATTATGGAGGCTCTATTTGTCTTCACGGGTTCTTTATTTGCCTAGATTTCTTGCTGCACAAATGAGCTTTGCTACTGTTTACACTCTGCTTAGTTGTAAACTCGACATTGTTGCTGTGCAATCTCCAGTCGTAACGAGACTCTCATGTTGCTGAGCGATCAAGTTCGGAAGACTTAGTGCATTCACACATATAAACTTCATGGTTTAATAGTTTTCTCCTTTGTGTCATTTCCAGGGTTATTAATCCCTCGCATAGGGTTTAACCATATTTTCTTTGGGTTTTGTTCGGTGTTTCAGGTTACCGCTACCATCTTCCTCCATTATTTCACCCAGGTAAGGCATCCTTCCTCGTAGGGTATGGTGATTTATCTTATTAGTTGATGCAGTACCTTTGTTTTAGAGTGCTAATGCTAACATCCCGCTGTTGGTTTTGCAGGTAACATACGAACCCTGCTTTCTTGTCTCAACTTGCAAGGCACTACTCCCTCGATGCCTGCTCTATCTTTTCTAATGACCATGTATTCCTTGATGTAGAGGTACCACGGTCCATGAGTTTATTACTTGAGTTAGATGTTAAATCCTCTGGGAAATTCTGGGTCTGAAACCGTAAGTTGCTATAGGTTGTTCTGTTTAAGGAGGCCTTATGGCTCTATCTCTTTCTTTTCAGAAAATTAGGTGTAATAGATACAAACTGTTTAGTGTTGGAATAATATAATCATTTTTTTCATTTTTCATATATATACTTCTTACATGCACGGATACTCCATATCGACTTGGGTTTCTTGCAATTTTATGGTCAAATCCATGTTTTCAGCTTGATTGTAACTTCTAGTTACTCTGTCATTATTTGACCGAGAAGGTATCTCAGAACAAATAGATGTTAATACTAATATAATATATTAATGGTTGCCTTTCGTTTTATATTTCATTATTCAAACATCCTTGGTATTTGGGATTAAAAGATATGCAGCTTCATAGCACAACTACTATGTGTTGTTCTTACTTCCTCATTATGCAGTCTATGATTCTTATACTAGAATTTTATTTTTTTACGTTATTAAAATTCCAACTTTACTTTCTATTTATATGATAGTTCAGTTAATTAAATCTTGACTGGTGGAGTAAGAAATTATTGTAGATGAATACCTATTTTTCTTTTATTCTACATAATTTGTTCTTTCTTGTTAATGCAGTTTGAATGTTCTCATCGATACATAGATATGCTATTAGCACTTCTTCCAGAAGAAAATCTTATATAAATGACGTAACTGGAAATAATATGTTACTTTCTCACTAGTCCGAGTATAGGATGATAAAAAAGAGGAGACAATTGGTTCTGTCTGGAGTGTCTACTCTGGACTAAATTGACAGTCTCTTCTACCATACATATCTGTAATTTCACATATATTCTTCCTATTTATTTTTCTTAAACTGTCTACACCTACGTAGTAGAGTTTTACTCTTTCGATAAGCATATGATTATACAATATTAGGACTATATTAGAAGATTGCTTCCATATTATTTACATATCTAGGTATATACACAGAATCACTAATTTTTTTATAATACCTGTAAATAAATATTTTTAATAAGAGGCATAAAAAATTCTTTTACTACTTTTGTATACAGATTCATCAAATTTACAGAAGCATTTGTCTAGGTAATTATATTTCACGGTCAATTTCATAATCTTTCTTTTCACACAGACCAGTTACTTATCTCACTTGAACTTTTAATGATGATCCTCCCAACCTTGAGAGAGGCTATTACATCCTTGTCTCCCCCTGTGCTCCGCACTAGAGTAGGGCTTAACTAGAAGTAATTCTGGTTGAGACTGTAGGACCTCCAATCCAGTATTCGTTTCCACAATTAGGGTTGCTGAGTTTCCACTGGTTCAACCAGCTCTGGATTTACTCTCACCCTCAAGCCTTCTGGATTTTTTCTAAAGTCAGAGAACCCCTTTTCCTTACTCAGATTTCCCATTTATCCTCGGAGGAAAAGGTAATTGTATTTAACTTCTTTTCGCTAACTACTCTGGAATCTTGGAATAATTTATCATCAGTATTTATGGAAAACATTCCATAATTAATTTCTTTATTCAAATAAATAAATAAACCATGTTCATTTTCAGATTAAATTTACATGTTAATCTCATTAAGAAAATTAAATGCATAATTCTTTTTTTTTTAAATAAATAGAAATAGGTTAGGAAACAAATCCAGCTATTACATCTTCCCCCTAAAATTAAACACCTTCCTCGGTGTTCTATTCTAGATCAAAAAATAGTTCTGGATATGCCTCATGCACAAATCCTTCATCTTCTCATGTAGCATCCTCAGGGTCAAAGTGATTTCATTATGCTTTAACTTGGGTGATGGCTCACCTCCGGTGCGTGATTTCTCTCTGATCAAGAATACGTTGAGGTTCTACCAGAAATTCTCCACACAGCTCGACCTGCAATCAACAAGGACTTAAGTTAATAAAGCTAATATTAATTCCTTCTAGATATTTGGTACTCAGTCTTATTCCTACATGAATGTTTTACTAATGTATGACATGCCTCAGATCATGCACATATTATTTCAGTATTGATACATGAAACACATTGTGCACCCATATGTAACTGGGTAATGCCAATCGGTGGGCCACAAGTCCTACTCTTTCCAATATTCGGAAAGGTCCACAGAACCTTGGAGCCAACTTGGCACACAAATTCCACCTTAGGGTGCTTAACCTGGGTTTGATTCTCACATAAACATGATCACCTACTTCAAACACCCGATAGGTTCTCTTTTTGTCTGCATAAACCTTATGCCGATCTTGAGTAGCCTTTAGGTTCTGTCCAATCTTCTTTACTTCAAGTTCCATCTTAGCCAACACCTCTAGGCCAAGCATTAGTTTGGTTTCAGGACTACTCTAGTTAATGGGAGTTAGACATTGTCCCCCATATAAGGCTTTATGTAATATTCCCAATTAGCAATAGCTAATCGGAAATATTAATTTTGAATATTTTTCCCTTATAAAGTTAAAATATAAATAAAGTGGGTGAAGGGGACACTTAGCTCACACTTAGGATAAAAATTATTTCCTAAAGTCCCTTAAGAGACATGTCTATTCGGCAACTTGGGGCCTCGAGGTCAAGTGGTAGCGTAGGAAAAGGAGCGACATAGACAGCGTGGGGCCAAGCCAGCGTAGAGTGAGTTGGACAACGTGGGCCAAGAGGGACAACGCAGAGATTTGTGGGGCCTAGGTGAGGTAAAGGATCACCAAGCATAAAAGGAGGATGGGTCTCCTCATTCTCATTCATTCCAATTATGCATCTTTGAGATTTGTCTTCTGACATTGAGCACGCTTGCTGTTTAGCAAATTCTGCACGTATTGTTCAGTACATTGGGTGTCTCCGCTCAGAGATCCCAACCTCAGCCTCGTGGGACTTTGAGTGCCTACTCAGGTTAGGAGTTTCATCCTTGTTTTTCTGGAGAGAGTTGCAGCTACCACAGGAGGAGCATCCACTCAGAGAGACAGCGCAGTTAGTGAGAGGGAGGACACAGTCTTGAGAGGAGGTGGTTCCGGATTGGGGATTTGTTGGTGGATTTAGCCCGAGATAGTGGGTAAGGGACCGACCCTTCCCTATTCCAGCATTTTGGAGGAGTCAGGGGCCATTATTTGGAGTAGATCATTCAGAGCCAGTGTCCTTCCTTAAAGAATAGGGTAGTTCCTCAAGGGAGCCATTTTTGGGGGTCGACCATTTCTGAAAAGCTTTCTGGGCTTTTTTGGGTTTTGGGAGTAGAGGCCATTATCGAAGTTTCAAAATTTTCCAAGGTGGGGAGCAGCCCCAAAGATTAATTTCATTCCAGCAGTAGTAGCATCACAGTAGTAGTACCAGTAGCTTTGGAGATAACGCAGTCCAGAGGGAGTAGCCATTCCGGATCATTTCCTAGGAGTATTTCTACTCTTTCCCAGTGCAAGCCGAGGTGCCATAATTTTGATCACCTCTGTACTCATTTCCATTTCTTAGTATTAATAAAATGGCTCAACGTTCTCCATATTGTTTATTTCCCTTATGATTTGTCTCTAGTTGTTGTATGTCTTTGTTTATGTGCTTATATTGCTATTTATTTCCATTTGGGATATTACAGTGGTATCAGAGCTCATAGAATTGGCTTAGCCTATGGAGTAGATTGTCTATGACACCAGTAGGAAAACCATACATCACCTACAGGGGAAAAAAGTATAAAGACAAAGAATGAAGGTTAGAGATCACTTTCGGGAAAGGGGACAGCATTCCAGTAGTGAACGTAGAGGAAGAAGAACTGATGGCAGAGGAAAAGGATGTCAGGAAGGAGTTCAGGGAACTCCTCCTCAAATCAGAACAGGATTTATCGAGATGGATAGAAGAGATGGGGAAAAGGTTCATGGCAGAATCTAGAAAATGTGAGACCCCAAGGGGTTTTCACGTTGGAGAGGGCTCAGGCACATCTCATCATTTACAGGAGCACCTCATAGCACAACAGATGGCATCACACACACCTCCCCATTCCATGATGCCTACTTTTCTTGCCGCAGACATTGGGGCAGAGGCAGAGCAGGAGCAGGAACCGACACACATGGGATATTACTTTGCTGAGTACCAGTCATACGACCAGGAGTTCAGAGATTCCCTCACCTTCCATGATTTTGTTAAGCTCAAGCGGGACAACAAACCTCGCAACCATCATAGAGGGAACAGGCACTCACATGATGGGGACTTACAGTGCATGGTGGGCAGATTCCATTTACCGACATTTGATGGGTCATCCAAGTGTTCCAAAAAAGCTTGGGTGGAGAAGTTGGATATATATTTCTAGCTTAATCAGATGGCAGAGCTTGAGGCCATCAAAGTGGCAGCACTGTACCTAGATGGCGAGGCCCAGGATTGGTGGTTTCACGGGATGGTTACACTAGGACACTCAAGAGTGACAACATATGCCAAGTTTACGTGGAGGCTGGTGGAGCGTTTTGATTATAGGGATCCAGAGGAGAATTTTGTTGAGCTAACAAAGCTCAAGAAGACCAGGAGGCCGGACACATACATCTCTGAGTTCTTGAGACTCTCCGTGATGGTACCTAATTTATCCACAGCTTGGATGATCTATATTTTCATAGATGGATTGGCAGAGCCTCCACGAGGATTAGTCAGATCGATGAGGCCTGCGACACTCCATGATGCAGTTGAGAGGACTCGGGATTTACAAGATGCACTTCCCAGGACTATAGCTCCTTGTCCCCAGAGACCGACATTCCAGCCAAAGGGAAAGGACGAGAGGGTTCCACCTGTGAAGGGGAACTAGGGCAAAGGGTTTGGAGATGATGAGGTCAGGAGAGACCTGAAGTGAAGGAGGTTATGCTTCACGTTCCAGGAGCCATGGGCACCAGGACACCATTTTGTTGTGGGGAAGGCACATTACATCGAGGTCTTCTCCAATAGTAGTGGGGAAGAAGAGGATTATGAGGGGATGGAGGCTGGAGGTAGCAGTACAACACAGAGAAGGGATCATCTGCCACCTCCACTACCTGGAGTAGGAGGTGCAATTTTTTCACCTACCGGGGGAGCCCTTGCAGCCTTGCAGGGAGTGCCCAAGTACTTGACATTGTGTGTCTGAGGCACAGTACGAGGGCAATGCGTGTCGGTGTTGGTAGACAGTGGGGCTACCCAAAATTTCATTGATGCTCAGCTGGTACAGCAGAGGGGCATACAGATAGATACTTTTGATGGGTTTTTGGTACTGGTTCCAGGGGACCGGACCATGCAGTGTGCCAGGTATGTGCCAACCTTGGCAATGACGATGGGGACATACACCCTGACAGATCATTTCTTCATGGGGGACATTCCAGACACCAGCGTGATACTTGGGGTACAATGGCTTATCACACTGGGAAAGGTCAACACTGACTTGGAGACCTTGGAGATGGAGTGGACGGACAAGAAGACTGGGAGGCATGAGAAGATTCAGGGTATGCACACCTATCCACCACAGATAGTTTCAGCACACTGAATGGAGGCAGATTTCCAGAAGGGAGATATAGAGTGGGTAGTGGAGTTGCGTGTGTCTAAGGTAGGATTTACAGGGCAGGCCATACACCCAAATGTATAGTACATTCTCGACAGCTATGCTATGGTATTTTGGGAGATACCACCAGGAAAACCACTATATCGGGGGTTTGAGCACACGATCGAGCTGGAGCAGGACATCAAGGCTATTATCACTACACCCTATAAGCATCCCAAAGCCTATTGGGATGAGATTGAGAGGGATATCCATGAGATCATAGCTCTGGGACACATCCGTCCTGACACTAGCCCCTTTGCTTCTTCAGTAGTACTTGTGAAGAAGAAGGACGACATGTTGAGGATGTGCATTAATTATAGGGCCCTGAAGAAGAATACCATGAAGAACTGGTACCCCATACCAGAGATTGATGAGTTGATGGATGAGTTGAGGGGGGCCAAGTTCTTCTCAAAGATTTTTCTGAGATCCGGGTACCATCAGATTTGCGTGAGGTAGCAGGACATCCCCAAGACCGCTTTCAGGTGTCATTACAACCATTTTGAGTTTTTGGTGATTTATTTTGGGCTAACCAATGACCCGGCCACTTTCCAATCATGCATGAATCACATATTTCACAGTCCTTTGAGGAAGTGTGTACTATTGTTCTTTGACAACATTTTGATTTACAACAGGACATGGTAGGAGCACCTCCTACATATAGAGGTTGTATTGCGCATTTTGGAAGAGCAACAATTTTATGCTAAGCTCTCCAAATGTGAGTTTGGGCTGACAAAGATTCTCTACTTGGGGCACATCATCAGGGTGGACGAAGTAAGGGTCCACGAGGAGAATATCAGGGCCATTAGGGATTGGCTAGAGCCAAAGAACGTGACAGAACTTCAAGGATTTGTAGGGATCTGAACCTACTACCGGAAGTTCGTCAAGGGGTTTTCCCACCTTGCTGCAGCCCTTATAGACCTTACCAAAAATAGGGAATTCATTTGGAAGGATATAGCGCAGAGGGCTTTTGACAAGCTCAAGGAGGTGATGAACAACTGTCCCGTGTTAGCATTGCCAGATTTTACATAGCCCTTTGTCTTGGAGTGTGATGCATTGGGGGAGGGGATTGGCACAGTTTTGATGCAGGGAGGCCACCCCATAGCTTTCAAGAGTCGAAATCTATTGCCACATGAGAGGTTGTATGCTATATACGACAAGGAGATGTTGGCCATCATGCATGCATTGGCCAAGTTTCGATAGTACCTGGTAGGGAACAGATTCAGGGTGAGGACAGATCACAACAGCCTATGATTATTTTTAGAGTAAAAACAGTTGCAGGAGAGGCAGAAGAAGTGGGTCAGAAAGATCCAGGCTTATGATTGTTGAGCACTGGAAAAGGTATGAATTCACCATGCATTTTCTCATCTTTTTCCTTTAAACATAACTCTTTTTATTCTAGAAAGGTGATTTATCGTAGAATTATGGTAGAATTGCAAAGACTTTTGTTTATTGTGAAAAGTAAATAAAAATTTCCTTTTATTGTAAAAACAGGAAACAAACGGAGTAAACAACTATTCGAAAGGCAAGGCTAAAGCAGGAGTAACTATTGTTCCTCCAGTGATAGATCATATCCAGTCAAAGAGAAGGAAATTAGAATGCATAGCTAAGAGAAGACAGGGAACAACATGACAACAACCAAAGAAGATCAAGCACTAGCTAAAGAAAGAAAAGGAGCGAATCCCTCAGGATCGAAATCGTGGTTCGGTCTTATCATGTTCCTTGTCTTATCCGTCGAAACTATTATAAAAGGCAATGCCTTTAGAGATCGAAGGGGTCAAATCATTGATTAAGAATTCTCTGTATAACTCTGCATTCTCTTATTAACTCTCGTAATCAGAGAGTGATCGTTGTAAACACTATTTATGTTTGATTAATACAAAGACGCGTTTTCGTTCCATTTCTCAAGCTCTGTAGTAACCCAACAATGTTTCACTGGTGCTAAGGGCCCAACCCTAGTGGATCGATCTACTGTTTGTATCTCTATCTTTCAATTATCTTTGTGTGATAGTTTGTGGTGGTTTTCATTACATTTGCAAGTTAATTGGTTTGTTGTTGAATTACTAATTGATTTCGTTATGTTAATGAATTGCATTGTTGTTCCGTTTTGACAAGGACCTTAATTCCTGTATTATTTATCTTGTTATACCTTACAGAGATTTGTTGTTCAGCATTAGATGTTCTGTTCCAATTGATTTTTGTTCCGTTGGATTGCTATTCATTTCGAATTGTTGCTTAACAATGGTTGTTGTCGACAGGGTTTGGTGTTTAATAGAATTAGCTATTCGATTCCATTAAGTTAAGATCTGTTGTTCAAATTCATTAGTTAGTATTTTCTATTCTATTCTTCTGAGTTACAGTTTGCTACTCATTTACATTGCTGTTCAATTTCAGTGCACTATTCATTTCCAATTCATTAGTTTACATATTGCAAAGAGTTTGCTTTTAAAGAGTTTTCCTAGTTTACTTTCAATAGCAGCTTTAGTTCAATTTCTATTTCCCTTTAATTACTTTAAAGCAGGACTGTCAATTGTAGATAACAGTGGTTATTACTTCCACATTCCCAGATTGATTGTCTTGTTCCAGTTTGATTTCAATTGCATCAATTTCTAGAGGAATGAGTTATTGCTAATGTATCCTTGATTGATGTTTGCTGAGTGAATAGTTGGATTTCAGAGCATTTGAGTTCATGTTATTGTAATTATATTTCTTTTCCAAGCATCTGTTTACTCTTGTATTTAGAAAAATGTTCTACACTTACAAAGCATTACTCTTAGCTTGAATTGCAGCCTCAAATAGAGTACACTCTTGAAACAAAAATTCGTTCCTGGATTGATGATTAATGTAGGATAAATAGGTGTTAAAAAGATACCTTTTATACCTCAACATTTTTGCGCCGTTGCCAGGGAGAGTGTATGCCATTTAGAAGGAGTGATGCACATTTGATTTTTTTTCTGCTTGGGAAGAATTGGGTATTAAAGACGAAAGGTAAGAACCTGCGCACCAAGCAAGAAACATACTTGCTCACGGCCCGCTTCATAGCAGAATTGAGTAAATTCTTTTTTTTTTGGTACGAATGAAGGCTTTTTTTTTTGAATGAATAGAAAAGATAAACAAAAAAAACTTCCTCCTAGACCCGAAAAACCTAAGGGACTGGTGACCCTTGGGCAAACAAATTTCATTGACGAAATCCTTAAGAAAACTGAATCTCAGCCTTCAGTAGGACCTAGGAAAGTTATTTCTAGACAACCTACTAGTTCCCTTCAGGTCACAGAGTCACCATCTGTAGCCTTTGCTGAGGTACATAGTCAAACAGAAGGAATTGAGCAAGATTCCCAAGAAATTGAGAATTCTTGCCTAATTTCTCCACAAGAATGGAACTCTAGTAATCTCCGCGAAGGAGAAGGGGAAACAGGGGAAATAGAAGAACCAAAATCTCCTCTTGAAGTAATCCAAACAATGAGTAGCCCAGATAAGGGAAGTGTTGTCAAAATCATTCAAAACAAAGGACCTAAATCTCCTCATATAGTAGGCCAACAGGGAACACTTATTATTCCAGATCAAGGGAGTGTTGTCAAGGTCATTCCCATTCCTTCTAGTCAGCCTAGGAATTCCTTTGAAATCCCAGAAGTATATTGGCATATATTTGATCAAATGGCCCATAACCAAAACTAGCAAACACCTCAACAAACTTCCACACTGCAATATCCCATTGTGGACACTGCAGTTGATGCAAGGCCATTCCTCTTCAACATATTCCTACATTTCATGGCTTAACATTGGAAGATCCAGATGCATTTATGTTTGAATTCTATGTATTATGCAGGGGGTATGACTATACCACTGATCCACAAAAATTAAAATTATTTCCTTCCACATTAAAAGGAGTAGCTTTATGATGGTTTATGGGATTAGGTGGAGTTGTTATAAATGATTGGGATCAGATGAAAGTTGCGTTTCTAAAGAAATATCAGGATTATTGCAGGTCCTGGGAACTGAAAGATGAAATATTTCAGATGACAACAAAACCTAATGAAACTCTGGAAGAATATGTGGAACGATTTCAATACAACCTCTAGAGATCTCCTTATGCATCTTTACCCTTACCTGATAATGTGCTGAAAACTACATTAATTAGGGGGATGAAGGATCAATGGGTTGAAACATTAAATATTATGGGAAAAGGTGATATATATCAGGAAATATATGCTAACATTATTGATTTGTGTATCAGGAGTTCGAGAGGCAGCACAAGGCTAAAATCAGTAGAACGTGACATGATCACAAGGGATAATAAGACCTCTAGTGAAGGTGTAACCTGTGCAGAGATTGGCAATCTGCTGGAAGATTTTAAAAATGATATTCTAGGGACTCTAACAACGCATTTTGACATTATGCAAGCCAAACAAAAGCAAGCAGAATCAGAACAAAACTTGGCAATATTCTGTCCTAAGTGCAGGAAGAAACACAACCATAAAGAGTGCCCACTGGATATAATCAAAGTCTATGCCATCTGCACAAAAGATCACTCCACAGAAGGTTTCCCCTCACTCCCTAGATTGAAAGCAGTCTACAAAGATACGGAAGAAGAATCAGAAATGGTATGCCTACTTAATCACCGCCGACAATGGCAGCCACGACAAACAAGTTTGCCAATTGATCCATCCTCTTGTTTTCAGTTTCCTTAGAATAATGCTCAGCAATATAATGGAATGTGGAAAAATCGGCCACCTTTCCCCAATTGGTCACAACATCCATTTCCTACATCACCATGGCCAATTCAAACAAACCAAACTAATTGGCCAAATTTTCCTTTCTGCCCATCGTTTTGGCAAAACAATGCTTATCCAACACAATGGTCCCCCTCCACTTTGCAGAGTCAAACCTGGTAGCCAAACTGGAAAAGACCTACAAATCAGCCAACTGGAACAATCCCTCTCTCTCAACCTACATTGGCAGCCCCCTATACATTGCCACAAAACCCCCAGACCAATTTAAGACCACAACTCCCAGCCCAACCCAACCCAAACCCAAACAATAGGCCAGTTCAGTCTGTCTAAATAATGGAACCACCAGAACTAGAAACTTAACTGAGGGAGTGCAATGACCTTCAATTGAGATCTGGGCGCATAGTAGAAACAGAGGGAGATAAAAATGTTCAAATTGAAGATCCGTTACCTGCAGAACAAACATTGCAAAAAGTGAATGTGGTTCAACAACAAACTCAACAACAAGAAACCACCTCTTCTCCACCATTTCGAGAACGATT
This sequence comes from Pinus albicaulis, assembly GCA_034641835.2. Classification (NCBI taxonomy): domain Eukaryota; kingdom Viridiplantae; phylum Streptophyta; class Pinopsida; order Pinales; family Pinaceae; genus Pinus; species Pinus albicaulis. The sequence goes on along the minus strand of CM076583.1, from coordinate 907,495,194 downwards.
AATCATACCTTGCCCAATAGAATATCCTGATTTTGATCTTCTGGGAGAATTAAAAAAATTGTGTATAAAAATCCCTCTCCTCAAAGTTATCCAAGACATTCCTATTTATGCAAAGACCATCAAGGAATTATGTATAAAGAAGCCAAAGAGGAGAACAAAAACCAACCCAACTATCCAAGTAGTCAATACTCTATCTGACTTATTATCAGGAATGGAAACACCTGTAAAATATGAAGACCTAGGAAATCCTATAGTGACGGTGCAAATCAATGGGTAATAATTTCCAAATGCCTTAGTTGATTTTGGAGCTGAAATTAATATCCTAACAACCACCACTTGTCAAAAACTTGGCATTACATCATTAGATCCAACAACAACCTTATTGGAATTGGCTGACCGATCGGTAGTCAAACAAGAAGGTACAATACAAGATGTAATGGTATCTGTAGATTCCTGGGATTACTCTGTTGACTTCCTGATTATCAATCCAAAGAATCGGCTAGATGGACACCCGATGATCCTAGGTAGACCTTGGTTGGAAACTACTGATGCTTACATTGGTTGCCGACAAGGCAACATGACTATAATAAGGGGAAACTATGTCAAGAACTTAGCTTTATATCCCCCAGCCCAACCAAGCCTATCAATAATCAAAACAAGGAAACAACCTGTATCATATCTCATGGAAAATATGAGATCACCATTAACCATAGAAGATGCCCTCGATTTTAAAGACCAAACAGAGGACGACATTATTAACAGTTTCATCAATAAGCCAAAAATTAGATCCCATCTGCAATGTCACATGATTAAGGCAGCATTTGGTAATAAAGAAGAAGAATATCTTTTGAAAGACATACATGATCAATCAATACCCACTACCTATGTTTACAATAGAAAAATTGTGGAAATTGAACCAAGAAAACTTTAAACATTAACAAAAACCTGACTGCTGAACAAGAAGAGAAGTTGGTCCAATTACTACGAAAATATAAGGGAGCCTTTGCATGGGATTATCCAGACATGAAGGGAATTGACCCCCAGTTATGTACACACCACATTTATACAGAAAAAGATGCTAGACCCATTCACCAACCCCAACGAAGATTAAACCCTCACCTTAAAGATATTGTGAAAGCTGAATTACAAAAGCTATTGGATGTCAATTTCATTTACCCAATATCTGATAGCAAGTGGGTCTCTCCATTAGTAGTGGTGCCAAAGAAGAATGGAAAGTGGAGAATATGCGTAGATTACTAAGAGTTGAATAAAGCAACCCAGAAAGACCACTTTCCCCCTCCCTTCATTGACCAGGTATTAGACACATTGGCAGGAAAGAAATTCTTTTCTTTCCTAGATGGCTTTAGTGGGTACAATCAAATCCAGATTGCCCCTAAGGACCAAGACAAAACCACTTTTACCTGTCCTTGGAAGACATTTTCCTATCAAGTTTTACCCTTTGGCCTAGGCAATGCCCCTGCTACATTTCAGAGGGCCATTCTTAGCATATTTTCAGACTTAATAAATGAAGGGCTCGAAGTATACATGGATGACTTCACACCTTACGAAGATTATTTTGAGCCAGCATTAGAAAAATTAGAAAAGGTGTTGCAAAGATCTATTGAAACCAGGCTTTGTTTAAGCCATGAAAAGTGTCATATGATGATGACCAAAGGACTCATATTATGTCATTATATTTCAACAGCTAGAATTTAGGTAGATCCAGCTAAAATTCAGATAATTTTGTTAATACCTACTCCTACCACACAAACAGAGGTACATAGCTTTCTCGGATTCTTCGGTTATTATAGAAGATTCATAGAACATTATTCTCGAATAGCTGCACCTCTATATGCACTAACAGGAAATTTTGATTTCATTTGGACAGATAAATGTGACCATACTTTCGAGGATCTCAAAAAGCTTGTATCAACAACCCCAGTGCTGAGGGGCCCAAATGGGGATTTTCCATTCCAAATTTCATCTGATGCCTCAGACACATCCATTGGATCAGTGCTTGGGTAGGAAGAGGATAAGAAACCATATGCAATCTATTATATTAGGAAAAATCTATCTCCTGCTGAATTAAACTATAATGTGACTGAGAAGGAGTTTTTAGTTGTAATTCATGCTGTAAATAAGTTTAGACATTATATAACTGGGTATCCTGTAATTTTATATACTGATCACTCTGCCATTAAAGTTTTAGCAAATAAACCTATTACAAATGGTAAAGTAACAAGATGGTTGATTTTATTGCAGGAATTCGATATCACAATAAAATATCGACCTAGAAAAGAGAACCTTGTGGCTGATTTCCTGTCACAAATGCCAAAACCAACAGATCCAGCAATAGTCGAAGATCACTTCCCAGATGAGCATTTGTTTGTTATTACTGTTAGAACCCCATGGTATGCTGATATAGCAAATTATTTGGCAATAGGTAAATTACCTAAACATCTAACGCTTAATGAACGAAAACAGATAATACAACGTAGTACCCGATTCTCTTGGATTGGGGGCTACCTGTTTCATACAGGGTCAGATATGAAAATCAGGAGATGCACCTGAGAGGACGAAGTATTTGATATTATGAAAGAATGCCATGACGGGCCATGTGGCGGACATTTTGTAGATCGTATAAGTGCCCACAAGGTTTGACAGATAGGCTACTATTGGCCTACTATGTTTAAAGACGCTAAAAAGTTTGTACAGGCTTGTGATAGTTGCCAAAGGGCGGGTCGCCCTGGACAGTCCGACGAAATGCCCTTGAACCCACAGTTAGTAATCGAGCCATTTGAACGCTGGGCACTCGACTTTGTTGGTCCCATTAACCCACCATCAAATAAAAAAACATACATTCTAGTCGAAAGCTACAAAAGACTCTGTAATACAATTCCTTTTCTAGATATTTGTGCGATACGACCTCCCAAGGGACATAATTACAGATGGAGGATCGCAGTTTGTAGGTAATAAACTCACTGAAACATCAGAGAATTACCACATTCAGCACAAAATCACAACTCCATGCCACCCACAGGAAAACGGCCAGGTAGAGAGCACGAATAAAGTAATTGAATCTATACTGAAAAAAATAGTTGCCTCACACAGACATAACTAGGCTTATAGATTTCCCGAAGCCTTGTTGGCGTACCAGACAAATGGAGAAGTACCACGGGGTATTCACCGTATCAATTGGTATTTGGAAAAGAGCCCATCTTCCCGATAGAGTTTGAAATTCAGAAATTAAGAATAGCCTAGGAGGTGGGTTTAGACTTGAATGAAGCCCAGGTCAGAAGATTACTGCAAATCAATGAGTTGGATGAAATTAGGCTCTCTACTCTTCAACACACTATATTAATTCAACAACAGAGAGAAAAATGGTACGACGCCCTCATCAAAGAGAAAATCTTCCACGAAGGGGATTGGGCACTCCTATATGACTCCAGGTTTTAGGATTTCCCAGGAAAACTCCAAACACGATGGCTTGGACCTTACGAGATACAAAAGGTGCATGATAATGGCACCATCACATTAACCACCATTGACGGATCTGAACATTCCTTCAAAGAAAATGGTCATTGAGTACGACTTTAATATAAACTGCTTACTCGGGAATCCTTTTACCAACAATTACGGGAAGATTCTACCATGGAAGTTCTTGCTGAGGGAGATAACTCCTCCTCGACAACCATTCATTGAATCATTTCTTTATTTCAAAACTTGTACATAAAGTTTTTTTTTCTTTTACTTTGCTCGTTTTTTTTTTATAGAATTTTTATTTCTTAAGTTGTTCTTCTTTGCTTGCTGAGAATTTTTGTTGTTCCTTTCCAAAGGAACAACACTTTTTGTTGTTCCTTTCGAAAGGAACAACATCATTGTTGCGAGTGTTTTTGTTGTTCCTTTTCAAAGGAACAACAGTTTTTGTTGTTTATTTTTGTTGTTCCTTTCCAAAGGAACAACATTTTCGCTGATAGGTTTTGATGTTCCTTTCAAAAGGAATAGTAGTTTGGTCGATTGTTTTTGCTGTTCCTTTCGAAAGGAACAACATTTTCGCAGATTGTTTCTGCTACTCCTTTCCAAAGGAACAACACTTTTTGAGTGCATTTTTCTTGATTTTTGAACAACATTTTGAGAGTTTTTCTGAATTCTTCATGACTCCTTGAAAATCAAACATATAATTTATGCAAGGATACACAAATTAGAGATTACTGAAATCAGAAAATCAAGAGAAATTGTCATTTTTAAGAAATTGCTTTGTAATGATAAGGAAAAGGAAATGACACAACCATTTATATTACTTTGTGGTCCTTATTCTCATTCAAATTAATATGATCGAGTATCTTTATCATGTTGGTTCTTCCCTAAACTCTCATAACTCTCTTTGATTTGTATTTATTGAATAAAGAATAAAGGCATGTTTTCTCTATTGAGATGTTCAGAATTTTGTTCAGACTTCTTCCACCATCCCTACTCTTAAGGAGTGTTGAGCCATCCTCTATATATAAGTAGGGAAGTTATATATATAAAAATAAGACAAATACCAATATGATTGCTAACAATTCTATGATATGGTAGATGGAGGATAGGGGTTCTCATCAAGAGCCAACCTACCATGATCATAAGGAAGCAGTGAAGTGGCATTCCCATTATGGCCACCACACCAGGGATATGGTCCAATGGGCAACTCAAAAAAAAATATAATAAAAATTCCTTGGAACAGGAGGTCTCATCACGAGCCGACCTGCCCACTTTTCACTCCTTCCTGGTGAATGGCATTGTGATTCATCTGGTTCCCAAGCCAGCACAGTGGCCTCCATCATGACATTATAAAGCACTTCCCTAGGCATAAATAAAGGATAATGGTTCCAAGGGTGAAAAAGCAACTTTTTCAAGGTTATGGACACCTGTGGGCAACAGAGCTCTGCTGATGGTATTGGAGTCACACTTTTCAAATCAATAGTAATGATGAACCTTTTTCTTATATATTTATATAAGATCAAATGAGAGTATACCCTTAAACCCTTTTTTTTGAGCCTATTATACATGAAAATTATTTAGAACTTGATCATAATAGTTTATATGGGTAATGACTTCATGAGTACTTGTTCCCACATCAGCTGTCCCTTTCCATTATCTTCGAATCATTGCATAAACGTTTCCATATCTATTCGCAATTTAATAATATGCATCGATTTCAGTAATGTAATAATTTGTGATAGTATCATAAGTGTGTATGTTTTTCAAATGATGTACATCTGTTGTGCAGTACCTTGCTCTCTTGTTTGACGGTCAAGGACGATCTATCATCCTTCAAGGGGGGCGCAGATGCCTGCATGCAGGTCAAATCCCTATATTTTATGGCTGGATGCGAATAAAATCCCTATATTCTCAATAATAACAAAAACTTAATGGTATTATTCCGATATATTATGATGTGTTGTTCCATTACATTACTATGCATTTGTGAAGAATTAACAGTGTGCAGACAAAATGGGAGGACGACCAATTCGTAGTGAGCCATAGGTGCTAGCTGTTTCAAGCGCTGCACGGGAAATTTTGGAAAGAATAGGGTGGATTACCTACCTCACAAGGCTGCAACAACCTCATCAAACGGTAGCTATCAAGTTTTTACAGAATTTGCAGGAAGGTTACTCCATGGTTAGAGGTAGGCAGATAACAGTAACAGACGAAATAATCGTAGAGGTGTCTGGTCTACCAGTGGAAGGAACCATCTGGACCCATAAGAAGGTGAAACTCCAAGAAGCCATGAGCCTTTTCCAAGATGAAGGACAGAACCTGGTTGTTAAAGGGAAAGGAGTTCAATCGACATCATTGGGTGAACCATGGACAGAGTTGGCAAAAGTGGTACAGGGCTAAATAACATGTGATGGGAGAAAATATGTGGTAAGACCTCGCCACCTTAAGCTATTAGCAGTGTTAAAACAGAAATGTACCATAAACCTGCCTGCATTTTTAAATTTCTTATTGCATGATGCCGCCCAAAGTATAAGAAAAGCTCGTCATATAGACATGGCAGTGAGCCACCATTGCTTAATCAAATTGATAGTGAGTTACAGCCTTGCCCAACAGCAGACCAGTTGGGAAGAACTGATATTTTCAATTAATGGAGGATTAGCCCTACCTGCCCCAAAACGTAAGAGAATGACTAGCACAGTAGCATAGCCATCAAAACGTAGACAATCCTCGAGGTTAAGGAGAAGTAGGGGAATGATAGAAGGTTTTCAGGGTAGCATTAGCCAACCCCTAGAATTGCCCAGTTCGAAGGATGAGCAACCCCCACAACTTGAATAAGGGAGTCACCACACCGATGAGGATGATGAGGAAGAGAGTCACCACACCAGTGGTGAGGAACAAAGCCACCACACTAGTGTAGAAGAAGGGAATGATGAAGAGGAAGGAAATGATTGAGAGGAAGGAAATGAGGAAGAAGAAGGAGGTCCTCATACCAGTGTAGAAGAAGAGATTCGCTACTATGATGAGGAAGAAGGAAGTTACCATACCTGTGAAGGGGAAGAAGATAATCACAGTAGTGAGAATGAAAGAGAGGGAGCAGAACCTACCGAAACCACCACTGCAATTCCACCACAAAGCCCTTTGCAGGAGGACCAATTGGCCCAAATTTTGGCCAACATGAGCGAATACATACAACCCACAGCCCACTGAACTTCAGTATTGAGATAAACCAATTGCAGGAACAATCTGCTACCGGTAAAGACACAACTGAGGGAATACTTGATGAAATAGAAGAAGAAAACCCTTAGGGAAAAACAAGACCAGCTAGGGTTACTTCCCCTAAGAAATGTGGCCAGGAAGAGGTGAACACTGAAGAAGTGTTCCAAACTGAAAATTCTCAGGGAACAACAAAACCAATTAAGGTTACTACCCCTAAAGAATGTAGCTGGGAGCATATGAACACTGAAGAAGTGTTCCAAGTAGAAAATAGAGAAGCCAACCTGAGCGAAGGCATGGCTACTGAAAAACAAACCCCAGCTGAGCAATTGGATTCAGAAAAAGGAACAGTCGTTCCTCCTAGGAGGAGAAAGAAATTAACTGAACTTGAGAAACTTAGTAGGGAACGGTAGAAGCTTCAAAATCTAGTGGAACAACTTAGAAAGAGTATTAGGGTTCTTAGAATGAAGATAGCTCCCAATCGAACTCTAAAACAAAGGAACATATCCACCAAATGAACCCAAAAGAAAAGGAAAGTAGCCACCAAAGCAAAGCCCCAGGTTGCAAAGACTATGGAAACCCAAGCTGAGCCCAATCAAGAAGACATGGAACAACAGGCAGTTGTTCCAGACGTAGTTGTTCCAGATACAACAGCCTCAAATGAGAGTGCACAGGCCTACAGTCAAAACAATTTTAGTGATCCTACTATAGCCAAACTCCAAGAGGAGCTGGCACAGGCTTGGCAGGAAAGAGAAAGACTTGAAGAAGATATTGTTCCTAAAGGAAAATACCAGGAGCTACAACAGCAAATGAGGAACATCCATGCAGCAGAGGCTGAAGCCTATGAGAAGTATCGAAAGGTAGAAGAGAAGGCTGAAAAGGTAAGGAATAAATTAAAAATGGCCCAGAATCAAATGGATACTCTCTGCTCCTTATACACAGATGTTCTAGCTTGTAGATGCCCTGCCAAGAATTATGCTTTGTTTTTATTAGAGGGATATTTATAGTTAAAAATTAAAGCAGTTAGGGTAGGAAAGTCTATAGAATTAAAAACTGTAGATGATTTTTTGAAATGCTGCAAACTCTATGGGGTTAAGGTACAGTGCCTCCTTTGTGAGTTCTATTTGCACAATCTTACATTGGAGGATGAAATTGAGATAAATCCCAGCAATTTTGTGGGTGACATCCAATACCAAGCATTTATTTCATTTTCTGTCAACCAGTTGAAATGGATCAAGGCCTATAATACTTTCCAAAGGCAAGAAAATGGGTTAGACTTGTGGGTTAGGAGTGAACCAAAACACCCATTACAATTATGGGCTAGGAAGAAGAGCCTAATGACAAGAGAGGGTGTTATCCAAGCATTGGGGCCTGTCCATAAAGAAATTGTCTTGGATGGGGTAGAATATTTTCTCTCCATTAGAAACCAGGCCTATACAGCAGCTAAAGTCCGATGGGATATTTCCAATCAGAATATTCAAAATTGAGAGCCATTTAATTATAGAAATTTTGGATTAGCTGCTGACCGCTTGGTTCTCTATAGCAACCTCATCTTAAGGGAAGGTCCATTCTGGCTAGGGTGTAGGTTTCGAAGTCCCATTGTATGGTATCCTACAACAAATTATAAAGCCATTTATGAATTACCTGAAGGACAGACAAGGCATGTCTTTGAAGCTTTAGCTGCAAATCATGGTTTTAGGCCTCTTAATGAAAAACCCTCTCTATCCTATTCTCTAACTGATTTACAAGTAAAATATGGTTTTCATGAGGACATGAAAAAGGGTAAGTAAGGGGGTATGTTGAGCACTGGAAAAGGTATGAATTCACCATGCATTTTCTCATCTTTTTCCTTTAAACATAACTCTTTTTATTCTAGAAAGGTGATTTATTGCAGAATTATGGTAGAATTGCAAAGACTTGTGTTTATTGTGAAAAGTAACTAAAAATTGCCTTTTATTGTAAAAACAGGAAACAAACGGAGTAAAAAACTATTTGAAAGGCAAGGCTAAAGCAGGAGTAACTGTTGTTCCTCCAGTGATAGACCGTATCCAGTCAAAGAGAAGGAAATCAGAACACATAGCTAAGAGAAGACAGGGAACAGCATGACTATAGCCAAATAATATCAAGCGTGAGCTAAAGAAAGAAAAGGAGCGAATCCCTTAGGATCTTTCGATCCCGAGGGATCGTTGTTTGGTCTTATCATGTTCCTTGTCTTATCCGTCGAAACTATTATAAAAGGCAATGCCTTTAGAGATCGAAAGGGTCGAATCATTGATTGAGCATTCTCTGTATAACTCTGCATTTTCTTATTAACTCTCATAATCAGAGAGCGATCGTTGTAAACACTATTTATGTTTGATTAATACAAAGATGCGTTTTCGTTCCATTTCTCAAGCTCTGCAGTAACCCAGCAATGTTTCGCTGGTGCTAAGGGCCTGGCCCTAGTGGATCGGTCTGCTGTTTGTATCTCTATCTTTCAATTATTGTCGTGTGATAGTTTGTGGTGGTTTTCATTACATTTGCAAGTTAATTGGTTTGCTGTTGAATTACTGATTGATTTCGTTATGTTAATGAATTGCATTGTTGTTCCGTTTTGACAAGGACCTTAATTCCTGTATTATTTATCTTTTTATACCTTACAGAGCTTTGTTGTTCAGCATTAGATGTTCTGTTCCAATTGATTTCTGTTCCGTTGGATTGTTGTTCATTTCGAATTGTTGCTTAACAATGGTTGTTGTTGACAGGGTTTGGTGTTTAATAGAACTAGCTATTCGATTCCATTAAGTTAAGATCTGCTATTCAGATTCATTAGTTAGTATTTGCTGTTCTATTCTTCTGAGTTACAATTTTCTACTCATTTACATTGTTGTTCAATTCCATTGCACTGTTCATTTCCAATTCATTAGTTTACAGATTGCAAAGAGTTTGCTTTTAAAGAGTTTTCCTAGTTTACTTTCAATAGCAGCTTTAGTTCAATTTCTATTTCCCCTTAATTACTTTAAAGCATGACTGTCAACTGTAGAGAACACTGGTTATTGCTTCCACATTCCCAGATTGATTGTCTTGTTCCAATTTGATTTCAATTGCATCAATTTCTAGAGGAATGAGTTATTGCTAATGTATCCTTGATTGATGTTTGTTGAGTGAATAGTTGGATTTCAAAGCATTTGAGTTCATGTTATTGTAATTAGATTTCTTTTCCAAGCATCCGTTTAATCTTGTATTTAGAACACTGTGCTACATCTTACAAAGCATTAATCTTAGCTTGAATTGTAGCCTCAAACAAAGTACACTCTTGAAACAAAAAGTTGTTCCTGGATTGACGATTAATGTAGGATAAATAGGTGTTAAAAAGATACCTTTTATACCTCAATAATGACTTTGACATCGAGTATGTCAAGGGGAAGAATAACGTTGAGGCAGATGCACTTTCCCGCAGACCGACAGTGTTTTCCTTGATGAGTTTGGACATGGACTGGAGGGCTCAACTGTTGGTATAGTACTCCAAGGACCATTTTGCTTATGAGATTTTGGATGGACAGGTGAGAGATGATAGGTACAGAGTGATGGATGAGGTGATCTATTACAGGGAAATGATATTCTTGACTGAGGGCTCCCAACTCAAGAAGAAGATATTACATGCCTCGCATGATTCTCCATTATTAGGCCACCAGGGGTTTACCAAAACCTATAGGGCCATTAGGGAGAGGTTCTCTTGGAAGGGCCTCAACGAGGGCATCCTCCAAAATGTTAGGGAGTATGAAGTTTTCCAGTGTAACAAGGGGGAGATGAACCATCCAGCAGGATTATTGCAGCCTCTTCCCATACCTGAGGGAAAATGGGAGAGTATTTCGATGGACTTCATTACAGGGCTACCCATGATACAGGGCAAGGATTGCATATTTGTAGTAGTTGATCGGCTAACTAAATATGCTCATTTTTTCGCCATATCGGCACATTACAATGCAACACAGGTAGCAAAGTTGTTCTTCAGGGAAATTTTCAGTTTGCATGGTCTCCCAAAGACCATTGTCAATGACAGGGACAACCGCTTCATGGGCAGATTTTGGCAGGAGCTCTTCTGTTTGGTGGGCATTGAGTTAACTCCAGTACTAGCTACCACCCCCAGACGGATGGACAGACTGAGATAGTGAACAAGTGGTTGGAGAGATACTTGCGTAACTATGTCAGAGGGCAGCAGAAGGCATGGTTGAGATGGTTTCACTTGGGGGAGTACTGCTATAACAACACTCATCATATGTCCATTGGTATGTCTCCGTTTTTTGCATTGTATGGGTATCATGCTTTATCTTTTGCTGACATAATGTTTGGTGCTAGCAAGGTTCATAGAGCCAAGGATTGGATCCAAGAGAGTCAATATATACTTCGAGCTCTCAAGGATAACATGGCTACAACGCAGAACCAACAGAAATTGTACGCTGACACAGGACGAGTTGAGAGGCAGTTTTAGGTAGGGGACTTGGTCTACCTATGTTTGCAGCCATATAAACAGTCCATGCTAAAGCAGAAGGGGATGAAAATCTCAAGCCTTTCTTCTATGGACCTTACAGGGTGATACGCAGAGTGGGACAGGTTGCATATGAGTTGGAGCTGCCCAAGGGTAGAAATATTCACAACATTTTTCATGTATCATGCATGAAGAAGGCACTGGGGCAGCAGGTGACTGCAATAGAGGAGCTTTCGCCCACAGATTATGAGGGGCATTTGGTGCTACAGCCAGAGGCCATTATTGACACTAGGGAGAGGCAGCTACAGAGTAAGACAGTCAGGGAGTACCTAGTGATATGGAGGAATTTTCCGGATGAGGATGCCACCTGGGAGAGTGAGAAGATTCTGCAGCATCCATCATTACAGTTTCTTGAGGACAAGAAAAATTTTACCGGGGGAGACTGTAATATTCCTAATTAGAAATAGCTAATCGAAAATATTAATTTTGACTATTTTGCCTTTATAAAGTTAAAATATAAATAAAGTGGGTGAAGGGGACACTTAGCTCACACTTAGGATAAAAAGTATTTCCTAAAGTCACTTAAGAGACATGTCTATTTGGAAACGTGGGGCCTAGTGGTAAAGTGGCAGCACAGGAAAAGGAGCAGCGTAGACATTGTGGGGCCAAGCCAGTGCAGAGTGAGTTGGACAGCATGGGCCAAGAGGGACAACGTAGATATTGGTGGGGCCTAGGTGTGGGAAACGCTCACCAAGCATAAAAGGAGGAAGCGTCTCCTCATTCTCATTCATTCTTATTATGCATCTTTGATATTTGTCTTCTGACATTGAGCACGCGTGCTATTTAGCAAAGTTTGCACGTACTGTTCAGTACATCGGGTGTCTCCACTCAAATATCCCAACCTCAACCCCGGGGGACTTCGAGTGCCTGCTCGAGTGAGGATTTTAATCCTTGTTTTGCCGGAGAGAGTTGCAGCTACCACAGGAGGAGCATCCACTCAGAGAGACAATGTGGTCAGTGAGAGGGAGGACGTAGTATTGAAAGGAGGTGGTTCTAGATTGGGGATTTGTTGTGGATTCAGCCTGGGATAGTGGGTAAGGGACCAGCCCTTCCCTATTCCAACATTTTGGAGGAGTCGGGGGCCATTATTTGGAGAAGATAATTCAGAGCCAACATCCCTCCTTGAGGAATAGCATAGTGCCTCAAGGGAGCCATTTGTGGGGATCGGCCATTTCTGAAAATATTTTTTGGATTTTCTGGGTTTTTGGAGTAGAGGTTATTCCCGAAGTTTCAGAATTTTCCGAGGTGGGGAGTAGCCCCAAAGATTCATTTCATTCCAACAGTAGCAGCAACACAATAGTAGTACCAGCAGCTTTGGAGATAACGCAGACCAGAGGGAGCAACCATTCAAGATCATTTCCTGAGAGTATTTCTACGCTTGCCTAGTGCAAGCCAAGGTGCCATCATTCTGATCACCTATGTACTCATTTCCATTTATCAGTATTAATAAAATGGATCAACATTCTCCATATTGTCTGTTTCCCTTATGTTTTGTCTCTAGTTGCTGTATGTCTTTGTTTATGTGCTTATATTGTTGTTTATTTCCATTTTGGATATTACACTTTAAATGGAATCATTTTAAGAGACTCTTGGTAACCATTATTGTACGCGAATTCCACCATATGTAGATAATATTCCCACTTTGCGGGCTAATGCATTACATACATGTGCAACATGTCTTCCAGGATTTGATTGACTCACTCTGTTTGTCCATACGTCTGTGCATGATAAGTGCTACTGAATTTGAAGTGAACTTTGCATCTCAATCCGAGATGACTTTTTTTGGGATGCCATGCAACCTAAATATTTCTTTCATGAAAATATCTGCAATATGCACCGTTTTGTAAGTGGATTGTATAGGTATAAAGTGAGATGCCTTTCTTAGTCTATAAACCACTACCATTATAAAATCATTATGCCTTTTTTATCTTGGTAGACCAGTAATAAAATATAATGATATAACCCTACCATTTCCATTTAGGTATAGGTATGGGATACAATAATCCTACTAGATTTTGATGCTCCACCTTAACTTATTGACATTCCAGACACTTATTTAAATATTCAGAAATATTCTTCGGCATACCGAGCCAAAAATAAACTTTCCTTATTGTTGTCAGCATTTTCTGGTATCGTGGGTGTCCAGAATAATTTCTGCAATGGTATTCATCCAAGATCAGCTCTTTGAAACTTATCTGATTTAGAATATATAACTTTCCCTTAAAATTTAAGCTAATATCTGTTAATCCCATAATCTGATGGCTTTTCCTATTTTTCTACTTCCTTTTCTTGCTGCCATAGGAATTGGTATTTAGGATCTTTCTCAACTTCTTCTTTTATATGATTGTGAAATTTTAATTCTACCTAATTAAAGTAGACTTCATAAACAAAATGTAGTTTTTTGTTCAAGGCATCAGCCACATGATTTTCCTTGCCTTTAACATGCGGAATGTCAAAATCAAATTCACTTAAAAACACATCCCACCTTGCCTAGCTAGCATTTAAATCAGCTTGTTTAAAAACGTTGGTTAAACTACTATGATCTGTTTTGAACAAGAACCTCTTTCCCAATAAGTAGTGTATCCACACCTTAAATGTGTGCACTACCACTATCAACTCCAAATCATAATTGGAATATTGTTGTTCACGATCTTTTAGTTTTCTTGACTCATAGGCAACAACCCTTCCTCGTTGAGATAATATTGCTCCTACTTCTTCCTTACACGCGTCGGTGCATACTTCAAATTCTTTGTTGGGGTCAGCTACCCTCAACGCAGGTGAAATATTAAGCATGTGTTTCAATAATTCAAAACTAGCCTAACATTCGCTTGTCCATTTAAACACCTTCCCCTTTCGTTGCAAAGATGTAATTGGAAAGGAAATTTTTGAAAATCCTTTGATGAAACGCCTATAATATCCCACAAATCCCATAAAGGAACGTATATATGCCACATTCTTGGTCACTCTCTATTCCATGATAGTCTTTATTTTCTTGGGATCTATTGCCTCTCCAAAGTATGCAAGTTAGCTTTTGGTAACCATCCCAAATAGCTATCCTCAAGTAGAAGTAAAACACCCATGGAGGCAACAATATGTTGTCTAGAGGCCTTCTTGAGGCATGGAATTTGAAATGTATTGGGAACTATCATTCCCATGTGAAGCCTCCATCCCCAAGCTATCATCCACAAAAAGTGAGTCACCCTCCAACATGGCAACTCATGGAAAATCTCCTCCACCTTAGGCTCCTGCAATGTAGGTGGGCTGCATAATTGAACATGGTAGACAAAATGGCCTACCCCACATTGTCTCTCTCTCCACTTATGGAAAGCGTAGAGCTGCTACTGATATTGGGCTGCAATAATGTTGCCCTCAAGATACACAAGGACAAATAGATCTCCAAAGACCCCTCCTTTAATTTCATGAGCCCAAACCATTCGATACAAAGTGAATGGTACATCATCACCATGTGGTATCCAAATAAAAAAAATTGTTGAAGGTTATGTGCAAGTCAGGATGGTACCAATGGTTTTCCAAGTGGATACAACACAATTTTTCTAACTGTTGTTTCAGAAAATAACATGGCAAGTTGTTTCTTAACAAATTGCTAGTTGTGTATGTCATCACATCTACTAGTAAATAGTAAATGGATTTTTATATCAACTGAGCATACGGAAAATAATACAACACTTGCCCAAATCCATACAAGAGATGGCTATCTCCATCATAGATTTTGGCCCAAAAATGAGAATGAAGCCCAAAGAGAGGCTTTCCCTCTTATGGAGCAATGAACTGTATAGAAATGGTAAGAGAATGCAAATACTGTGTTAGATAATCAATAAATGAAAAGACATAATTCTTACCATGTACTGGGAGTAAGATGATAATAAGATCCATGAATGAGCCCTCCATAGTGGTATGACATACTCCCATGAAGAGGAATGAACCATGTGCTGCATGAAAATTTTTCTTCTTATGCTTGGAAATACAGGTCAAGAAGATCACATCATGGTAATAAATGTCTCCATCCACTACTCCATCACTCTCACCTCCTCCTTGTACATCAAGTGCATCATATGTGAAGTGATCCTGGGAACACTCCATAAATAAACCCAGGATCCCAAGTGACAACGTTGTTGGCCTTTTTAATGAGGCTCCTGTCATCTCATAGCTCCATTATTTGACATGTACAATGTCAAAATCAGATACCATAATGCTGCTGTATATGGGAGATTCCTTCCAAAGTGGAAGTACTTCCTGAACTTCCAAGGCTAAGGAGTAGCCCCTTTGCACCATGATAGTGCCATCACCTACTCTTGGAACATCATGAAAATCATGGGAGAGAATCAACCCTTACTCTCTCAAGAATAACCAAGGTAACAACATCTCTTGCTGCTCCCTCATCTCTCCCTCACACAAGTCATGGAGTAATATCATGATAATTGACTTGTAGAATGCCCCATACAACCAAATCTTTTGCTGCCATAATACATGGGTGCCATGCAATGCCTCAATCCATAACGTACCCTTTGACAAAGGATATGTGACATGATGGCCAAACTCTTTTAAGAGTAGCTAGCGCAGCCTTGCCTCCTGCTGCCCTGTGTCATAGATCTGCAAGTGGATTTCCAGGCTCTTTCTCATCAACATTACTCATCCAACCAATGGTGAGTGTCTATCATCATGCCCAACATTGGCATCCCTCCAATGAAGAATACCATCTTCCCAAATCAGATTTCTATCTTTTCATTTCATGGGATGTTTAAATGAAATCTCCTGGAGATCTCCATATGAAGACCACTCATCAATGACCAAGTTGAATCCATAAGGATCCAATTACGCTAAACACAAATCCAGGTAGTGCTCAACAATAAGGATCCATCATAATAATGGGAGATAAGATGTATCTCATCAACCATCTGCCTATCCTCTGCTACACATGTGGAATGGTAATTGGAATGCCCCACTAATGATTGGGCCCCCAAATCATCACTTCTACTCAGGGACAGTGTTGTTTATCTCCATGATGGTGCATCTGATGTCTCAAGATCATGTTCAATGTTTAACACATAGTTCTACATTGCATTGCCTAGGAGAATGCTCATCCCATCCTCCAAAATCTACACTCCAACCCCAAGAGTTGTGTGTAGCTCAACAATGAGTAACCAGGATGACTCTTTATCTCTTCCTTGATTCTATCAAGGTTCCTCAGCATAGTGATAGTGTGCTACTCCAAATCTGCAGTGTATCTTGACCCTAGGTCATCTAATGCACCTTCCCATACTCCTCCATAAGATGTGTTGAAATAATATAAAGTGGAAATATTTGCATACCTTGGTTTTTCTTAGGAACATATCCTATTTTTGCAAGGGTTCCTTCCTCCGGTGTGATGACTTCTCCAACTACTGATGATGATGGTTGCTCTCCTATGGCTGTATTAGCGCTGGTACAAGTCTCCTCCTCCTCATGCATCTCAAGAATAGTGCATGGGACTCTAAATGTCAGGAGATCAAGAACACTTTGTAAAGGTGCAACTGTTTTTGCAGCAAGTGGTGGTGAAGGCATCCTCCCTTATGATTTCCTCTTGTTAAACTTTTTGATCAACCTTTGAGTAAAATCTGCATATGCAGTCACTCTTGCATGACTCAAATGGTTGAACCACCAAATTTTTTCTTCTACTTAAAGGTGCAACATTGCAATATCAACAACTTATCTCTCTACTACTGGATGTAGCAAGAAAAATGCATCCAAATTCATTCCCCAAGCTCTTGTTGTACACGTGGATGACCCATCAAATGTAGGCAATATAAATCTATTGCTGCAGGGTATTTTTTATTCTTTGAGCTGAATGAAATGTCAGAGAGTTAGATTCTCCTTGAAAGCTCTAGGTTTAGATTTATATTCTACAAGGTATTCACTTAGGATCTCATGATCCAAGTTTCCTCCATCTCCATGCCTTTTTGTCTTGACCTCCTTGGTCAGGTCCCTCTTCTATCTGAAAAGAGATGAGATAAAAATCATTCTTTCCATCATTTTTATCTCTTTCTTCTTCTTCTTATTCTCCTGATAGCATATAATGGCTGAGATCCACAAGATGAGCCAAGATTATGCTCCGATACCATTGTAATATTCCAAAATAGGAAAGCAGCAATATATGAACGTAAAACTAGAAATAGCAATGAATAACATTACACCAAAATGTATGACAACCATGGAGCCATTTTATTATGTAAATCAATAGAAAATAAGTACAATAGAAGCGGGCACAACTTAGATAATCAAGGCAAGCAAGCCTCCCAAGAAAACATATGCCAAATATGAAATGTTGCTACATAGCAGAATGCCCTAGAACAAGTACAACGCAGTTTTAGATGGTGCACTACTACTGGAAATATATAATAATATATATCTACTAATGTATGGCTCAAATAATATGGGGAACAAAGATCTATGCTCCCAAACACATTTTCAATACAACCCGGGAAGGATTTCCTGAAATATACAAAAATACCAAAATGTCGGAATGCAGCCCTAAGGCTGAATAGCAACTGCTACTAAATAACTGGATGAAGATGGATGTAGATAATACACATAAATAAAATATCTCCTCCAATATCTCTTTCAAGTGAAAGGTTGATTCTAACACTGAATATCTCACCCTCCAAATCAAACACTGAAACCCCCATTGCAGGTGCTCATTGAAATAACACAGTCAATGAGGGAAATTGTGCTATAGATGATGGGGACTATGTTGGCCTGATGCCAAGATGTGAAATATTCTCAAGAAGCCTCTTGGCTGATCTCCCAGGAGAAGGAGTCATTCCTCCTATGAAAAACTAGCTCCGGAAGTGGGTTTCTCAACCCTCCACTGCAACACCCTGCAACACAACACAATACTTTGCACAAACTATGTTGTAGCTGAAGACTGAAGCTTGGCCTTAAGCCTGAGTGTGGAAAATGAAGTGCAATGCTCCCCCAAGAGGCCTCTCAAGAAAGGAGATAGGATTCTCGCTCGAGAACACCCGGTGCTAAACAACACAACAATCTCAACTAAACAGCTAAAGAATGAAAAATAGTCATGCAGACCATAAAATCAATAATCAATAACATAACCCACTATGGCTACCTTTCCCTCCTTATAAAAAAATGTGAGCCTTCTCACCTTGGTTCCCACTCATTAGGGTTTCCACTATCATGGAATATTCCTCCCATTCACAATGCACTGTCTCTATTGATGATCCACTCCCTTCATACCAGCACCATTGACTTCATCAAACTTGACCTTGTCCACATACATTAGCCCCTGTTCACACGTGAGAGTGCTTTCCAACTATAAATATGATCCCTTTTCATATTAAGAGGGATTTTATGCCTACTAAATAGATTTACAGGCCTCCCTATCCATTTATTCATCTAACTAAATGAAAAGAGAAAAATTAATATTCGAATTAGTTGCATGCTAATATAGGAATATTACACCTTGGGAATCCATCTCCATGGATTACATGTCGGGCCTTCCTTATACTAATCATGGTAATGACTGTGTGTTTGTGGTTGTTGACAAATTCTCGAAGATGGCCATTATGGCGGCTTGCAAGAATAATAACACAATAGAAGCCATTGCTAAACTCTTCTATGAATGAGTGTGGGTACACTTTGGGATCCCACAATGTATCATCTTAGATCGGGATAGCAGGTTCCTCAGTACATTTTGGTCCAGCCTCTGGTCAATGCTAGACACCAAGCTCACCAAGTCAACAAATTTCCATCCCCAAACTGATGGCGAGACATAGGTCATCAATAGGATGATTGTACACATTCTTTACATGTACAACTCAAAGAATCCATGCACATGGGATGAGATCCTCTCCTATGTACAACATAGCTATAACCGAGCCCTCAATAACTCAACCGTCCACAACCCCTTTCAGGTGGGCTTGGGATTCCAACCACTATGTCCCATTGATGTAGCCATGCCATTTGTAGCTACTCAGGTCGATTCATCTCATGTCTAGTGTGAAGTTTCCAAGGCGAACAACTTCATTGAGTGCACTCAGTACATCCGCCAACAGGTTCATGACATATTGGATAGAGCCAATGCTAAGTACAAGCAACGACATGATCAACATAGGGTGCCACACAAATTCCAAGTGGGCGATAAAGAGTGGCTACATTTGCAAAAGGAGTGCCTCGCTAGACCCCACCCTCAGCTTTGCTCGCTCTGATATGGGCCATACACCATCACTAAGGTTACAGGGGACAATGCATTCGAGCTCAGTATTCCACCATTCCTTGGTCTCCACCCAGTGTTCAATGTGGGCTCCCTTCAACCCTACTTTCCACCTCTACTGGATATATCCGACATGGCAGAACAAATCACACCAATAGAGTTAAACCCAGAA
Organism: Pinus albicaulis; assembly: GCA_034641835.2. Classification (NCBI taxonomy): domain Eukaryota; kingdom Viridiplantae; phylum Streptophyta; class Pinopsida; order Pinales; family Pinaceae; genus Pinus; species Pinus albicaulis. The sequence goes on along the minus strand of CM076583.1, from coordinate 907,475,574 downwards.
TACATGGAACAAGCCATAACTAATCAGATTATGGACACACAGATCAAGAACCCGCCAGCAGAGGATCCAATTATATTGAGTTGTTATATCATAGCAACTCCTTCACCAGGGCACATGGCTCACCATGGAGCAAGTTCAACAGAAGTTTCCTCGTCTCATGGAGGAAATCAACGCAATGGGGAAAATTTCATTCTAAGGGGGGAGGAATGGTCCAGGTGGATATTGGTGGCCACCCGCCTATCCTACATGGACCCCCACCAATGTTTCTTTTAGTTTTTCAGTTTCCTTATGTTGTACATATCAGCCCTGCGACCTAAGATTTTGGCCTAATGTTCCCCCATGATCATTCAAACCTGCTATCATGGCCGAAAACTTTCATATGCTGCCTACCGTAATCCCTTTCCACCCGAAAAATACACTCTTCAAAGGTTGAAAACCCCGCATTCAAAAACATACCGGCCCTAGCCCTTCAGCTCTAGCCACTCTTATTTTGTATTCCATGTGACCCGGGTGCAAAACCATATGCCTGAGGGAAAGGGGCTTAATGTTCAAAGTTTCGGGCGCGTTCGAAGCAGTCCGATCAAATCCAATCGACAAAGTGGAGGTTGATTTCACCGTGTCCCCGCGCCTTACGCGTGTTGCAAAAATGGTGGTTTCCATTCCGCACCACCTTTCCATGGCGGGTTTCCAATAAACCCGCCGATTCCATTGAATGTGTGTCGCGTGTCTTTTTGTGCACGGCCCGAAAACCGACCTATTTTGCAATAAGCACCTCCTTCCCATCATGCCTACAATGAATGTATCACGATCACCTTATCCTGCTACCTCCATCTGAATACATTCTCAAAGCTGGGCAGTTTTAATTCGGCTCATCGTGGCTCCCCAACACTTAGATTACCTTTTCATTGTATATTAACCGCTCTATTTCTATCCCCTGGACTGTGGCCCATATCATCCGCTTGACCACCCACCAAGTTTCTCCCCACCACGACAACAGGCAAGTGTTCACCGTCTCATCCCCGCCATCCGTCCCACGCACATCTCGTCATTCCGTTTCACGTGTTCATCGCGTCATACCTCCACCTTTTCGTATACCAATTCATTCATCGTATTTGAACATTCTTTACGTTACAAACCCTCTACCACCATTCTTCACTATTCTTTGTATTTCTTCACCCTAATCGTAATTCTCCGCCACCCCGCACCGTTTTTACCTTCTTTGTAAACCCGTTCTCCACCATCTCCATGTCCGCCATCCCCGTGACTCATTGCCTTATCTTAATCGGCTTTGTTTTTGCAAGATCGCCATGGTTAAAATTATCATGACCACACAAGCACACAGTAGGCCATGAATGCACGACAAGACCATGTTTCAGAGCAAACTTCGTGGAAAAGATTCGGGAGCCGCTATGATGTGACCACCATTAAAAGCGAGATACGAATCTATAGAACCCCTGCAGAAAACCGAAGAGACATTTGAGCGACGAGAGTATTGGAATGGGGCAGCATGAAATACTGAAAGATCAAGAGACACGCAGCCTTTAATAAAGATCCTGGGTTGAAATTCGAAGTGAGAGGACCCAGAGTACCATGCACAAATACAAGCAACCTCAAGGTTTTACCAGAAGATTTTTCTTCTCTGCCATGGCCGTAACATATGTATATTTTATTCTTTATCTTGTTCATGAGGATATTTTCATCCTCAACATTTATTTCATGAAGTCGTAGCACAGTACCTAAAATTTTCAGCTCAAAGACCGTCGAACACAAAGACAGGCGGGTTTTCTTTTCTTCAAATTTGCTTTAAATAAGATCATTAAATGTATATCACTCACCTCATTCTCTAGAGTTTCTTTCCTTTCTCCCTATAAAACCAGAAAGAAAGACATTGTAAGGGTTCCGTATTTGAATCAGCAAACTTTGGCAATGAAAGACTTGCATACATCTTGTAAAGCTTCAGATGAAGGTTCGCAGCCCGTAGGGTCTCAAACAGTGAGGAGGAGTTCAGAGAATCGTAATGAGGGATTCGTCTTGGTATCCCACAGTGATGCAAAATTTTCGTATGTGTTAATACAATATCTCATTTCTGATGCTATTTATCTTCTGTATCATGTTCTAGAATGCGAGTTGCTCACTAGTCTTAAGTAAGGATTCATCCAGAACATGCCCATACTTGATTAGTCAAGCGCTTAAATGTGGCCTAGTCGTGATAGACTGCTCCATGTTCATTTCATCCATACTTTCTGCCATTAGTTACTTGAGGAGGGTGCTTTTAAAACGCTCATTGACATGTATGGATTCTTAGTTGGATAAGCCCATATGTGGTTCTCGTTGTGTATCCTGGTGTCGCCCTCATGCTAACCATATCTCCTTCCATGTTTCTTCACCGTATCCACTTTCTCGATATTTGATTTTGTGGCATATTATTTGAATCGGCCCTTTCTTTGCAAAGTATGTTTCGGCTTCAATCGTCCGATGCTTGTACTTGTAGAGTTTTTCATGTTGTTCACATTATTTCATTCACGCCTTTCCGAGAGAGCTTGGTTCCATTTAAACTAATTTCCTTGTTTTGGTAAGAGATAGCAAGAGAGTTTTTTTGATTGACAACCCAAGCTATATTATGAGCTCCTTGCTATGTTAAGATGTCCCAGGCACCGGTCTATGGCAACTCTAGACCTGCCTTAGCATGCAAAAATCGTCCACAAAATCTTTTTGGCGTCGTTGCCGGGGAACGAATTCAAGAACATAAATTTCCCTGTCTCGACAATCATATTCACTTTAACTGTGAGCACAGAGTTAAAGAGTCATGACATTCCCACCTTGGCGACTCCACTGTTCTTTATTTGATAAATCTGTTGGTAGTCCTGGCTCCTCGTAAGCCACATTTGAGGTCATATACATCTCAGATAAAGACGCCTTACGTGTCTGACCCGGAGAGGATCATTCATAAAATAGTTTGGAAAGAGAAGAAATCATTTTGTGCTAAAACCCCTGAATATTTGGTAGAAGATTATCCGCCTTCTTCTTCTCAAGAGATCAGAACAAAACGCCCCGATTTCATCGAAGAAAATCCCGAATATTTCTCTGAAATTCCACCTAGGGGAAGTACTAGGATTGAAGAGGATTTCCGTCCTACTCCCGAGGCTGAGGAAATTAAAGAAGTTATAGAAGTAGCCCCTGTTAATCGTGAATTGTTTCCATCCACACCTCAGGCTTCTGTGCAATATATTCCGATCGTTATACAGACTCCACTTCTCCTTCTCCTTCATTTGTACCGTATCGTTGCACAACCCCACCCTCCAATGGCTAATGTACCAAATTTTCTCTTGAACAACATGCTCCCGCTAGCCCACTTCCCGCCGTCGAATGATAATGCCACAGATTATTTGAAGATTCCGCCTAGATCTAATGGAGAAAATGAGGTCGATGTCGAAACATTCCGAGACTTCTTCTCGTCTTAAAACTTAAATGTAGAACATTTGGATGTGGTCTTATTGTTTTAACCAATCACCGGATGGTGAAGCTAGAAAGTGGTTCAAGACATTGCGTACCGTTCCGTAAATACTTGAAATAATGATAAAGTTTTTCTCAAGAAGTGGGGAGAAAAGAAATATTAACATGTGTTGTCTTACCGACTTAATACCTCGAAGAAGAAGTTTCAATGAAGGTGTCGCAGTTTATTAAAAGATTTAACAAGTTATATTTTGAGTCCGTCTCGAAATGAAGCCCTGCGGAAACACCGCCAAGGATATTTTTCATAGTGGCCTTTGATTTTGACTTTGGCTTCTCTTTGAGGGAAAGAAAACTCCTGCCACTAGGACAATGCTCGCCGACAGCCTGAGTGGAGGCAAACTTTGCCTCCACCAGGAAAATGAAAGCAAAAGATGAGCAAGATACTAGAAGGAGAGGTAAAGAAGAGGTCTCTACCTCCAATCAAGACAAAGACTCTGACAAAATGGACGAAATAATAAAAATGATTAAGAATATGGTCAAGCTTGAATTGGAAGCTAAGAGTTCAGCCCCCAAGAATTTTTATAATGCTCCAAATAGAGGATAATCTCAAGATAAAAGACCACTCACCGCATATTGCTCTTTATAGTTAAGGAGCATCAAGACTGTACCATCCTCGTACCTAGAAGGCCCAAGCAGATGACTCCACCTGGGATGTCATTATCAATTAGGAGATTCAAATCTTGCTTTTTCAAACAATAATGATATAGAATGCCCATTGCAAGAAGAAGAAGAAGCAGAGATTGATCATTATTGTAAGTAGTTTCCTGATTTCATGCAAGCACATTTTGTAGAAATTAGCTGAATAAATCACTTATTCAATGAAGATTAACCCGATCATACATCAATTTCGAATTGCATGCATAACACATAACCTTCTTCTACAATTAATTGTCACATGCGGAATAATATAGAAGCAATCGCACATCAAATCAATCACATTAATTCCAAGAGTGTATATGCCTATAGCTGAAAACCCCGCAAGTATTGTGTATATTATAATGGAGAAATCATGTAACAATCATAGTACAAAAACCTTTACAAGTCATGCACTACCTCCCATGCTACACACTATCAAGCTAGATCTAGCAAATCACTTGGTTCCTAACCTTAGCCACTTGATAGCCAACCTTGATTGCGTATTTTAATGCTAGGTGATGGCTCTTATATAGATAAACTACCTCAGCTCAAACTTTGCAATACTCATAGCTTACTCCACCTATCTATGTTAAATAACAATGATAGTTACAAATCGATAGCTAACTCTCATCTCTTTCATCTATCTCTTCTAATCGGTCTCCCACCGAATCGATCATGCACCGTAGTGAACCGAAGTGTTCTTGAGTTGACTAATGAGTTAATATTTAGTAAATTAAATATTATTTAATTTATTCCACCTATATCTATGATTAGTTAGTTTAACTAATCTCAACTAGTTCAACTAAACAAACGAACACAACCCACCATTCCTCCCGTTAACTCCTCCAAAACTCCTGCCACCTAAGTCTAATCGGGTCAACCATGCAAGATGCCATCAAACCCTGGGGAACCACGTGATTCCTTGTAAAGCCGCCTTGCATTGAGCCACCACACCAAACTCCATGCGCCAAGAGAGTAAATCGTTATTTATAGTCAAATATTATTATGGTAAATAATATTTGACTCCATATTTTTAGAGACTGCCTAAAATACCGGGTCCTAAAAATAGGTCTCATCTATTTTATTCAGCATGTCGAGATACTGCCATGAATCTCCAAGTAGAATTCCCAAATTATGCTCCGTATGTCTAAAAATAGACACAGTCTAAAAACAGACTTTGCGCTGCACTTAGTTCTATGTGCCTGCCTAGTGAAGGCGACTCATTTCACTGCTCCACCTGTCGCACCAACACTCCTCTCAAAGAAGATGATTATCCGCAATCCCTATCTTGCCTCCGTGGAATTCGAACTTGCTCGGTGAGTCAGCCGTGACGTTCCGCATCCCCGATCCTCCGTGGGGAACATGGCATCATGATTCCTCCGCCAACACACCCTCGATGTGATGGTACCGATGTCGATTTATATGTTTGGCATCTGGTCATGAAAATCGATTAGCCGAGCGTGATGCGCAACACTGTTATCACAAGAGATCACCGTAGGCTCCAAATGCAACTCGAACAAACTGCGAGGATCTTCTCATCCAAATACCTCGCATGCACCCAAACTTGTCGCCATGTACCCTACCGTCGAATCGAGTGCCACGGGACCGTTCGCCGTACCAGAAACCGCCGTCGATCCACGTCGAAACCTCCGTAAGTGCTCTTCCCACCGTTGGACTCCTCGCCCACCGTACCGCGGAAACCAGAAAGTTCTTCACTCCATCCTCCCCGTTCCACCACACTGCTATCCCGATGTGCCTCTCACATAGCGCAACACATGCTTGCCCGCCTTCCAAAAGAGCTTGTAGTTTAACCATAGCTTGCGAAAAGCTAGTTAACGCATAGCATACATCGGGTCGAGTATTGACCGTACACATCAACGACTCCCACCAACCGTCGATGCATGCTGGCATCCACTACCTCCTCCTCGAAGTAGCATCTCCTTCCTCCATCCTCCAGAAGAGGGGTATCAAATAAAGCTTGCAGCCCCGCATGTTGAACCTCTCCGTAATCTCCGGCATACTTGCCCCGAGAAACAAATAGCTTCCTCCATCACAATGTCAAATCTCCAATCTCAGAAATAATGAAGGATGCCTGTGCTCTTCATCTCTCAAACTCTCGTGCAAGATCATCCTCGCATGAAAGTATCAACCGCCTTGCCGCGTCAAAATCGATCATCTACACAAAGACGATGATCACCGCCTTCCTCCACCACAACCGGTGGCTGTGTCGTGATCCGCCCCTACCTTGGAGAATCCAAGCCCGGGAAGTAGCTATCTATCCGAGTGTACCAAGCACGCAGGTGCTTAAGCTCAAACCGTACGCTGTTTCCCTTGAGTCCGGCACACATGCGACTCACCGCCAAGATCTTTAAACTCTTAGGCTGCTCTATGTACACCTCTTCCTCAATAACTCCGCGCTGAGGAACGCAACTTTCACATCCATCCGATGAATGCCACCCCCATCCTGGCCGAGAGCAAGGATCGTCCGTATGAAGAGCACTGCGACAAAAGTCTTCCTCAAGGTCAATCTCGATCCGTGAGAAGCCACCGCTTGCCGAAATCTCGCCTTGTACTTCTCCACCCCGTCGCCCTCGCTCGCTTCACTTTGTAGATCCATCGCGAACTCTTACTAAATCGATTTCCCAACCTGCCCTTGGGACAATTCCCTCTACGTAATCGTTCCTAATGATCGAATCATATTCTTCGATCATGGCATCGAACCTGGCGCGGTTCGGCGCTCCCTCAAAGAGGATGGCTCTGCCACACCAGCTACTGACTCATAAGAGCCAGGCATCCAGCAGCCCCATCCGGTGACCTGCCTCTGTCCGCGCCGTGCCGTAGGTGGTCCCACAACCTTCTCTCCCCGCATCCCGCCGCCGGCCGCCTTTTCCGTAGTGCGCATGCGCTCGATGGTTGGCGCCGGGTGGTTTCTTCGCACTCTCCCGAACCTCCTCTTTGTGGCTGATCCACATCCCAAGCTCCTCCTTAGGAACCAATGTGCCTCCTCATCCGCATGCAAGTGTGGCTCCCTCCTCAAGCGAACACCCATTATTTTCTCCTCCGAAATTTTATATCCCGTTCATTGGGTCAGCTCTCGCGACCGGTCACACACACCGATAGTGTCAGGGAGGTGTATCGTTGTACCCCACAAATATTCCAACTCTTGCCAGCTTGGATCCTACCTTCTCGCATCCTTCGTCACATGCATGTAGACAGAGATCCGAAAATCCGCAATGGAAAGGCCACTGTGCCTCTCTGCCGTGTATCAAGCCTCCTCCTGTGTACTCATGCCAAGAACTCGTGAGGACACGCCCGCACATACACCGCTCGTATTGCCTCACCTCACAAGTGAAGGGGTAGGTTCCCCGATCATGCAACATCGCCCGTGCGGTGCTGACCCACGATCGTTCGTTCTTCCGCCGCCCACCCCGTTCGCTCGTGGGTTATGGGTGCGATGAGTTTTCCGATCCTTCGCGGGCCGCAACTCCCTTGAATTCAGCCGAGATGAATTCACCACCGTTATCACCCAGAGCAATCACCTTCTTCCCCGACCCTTCTCGACCAAAGGCTTTAAACTCACGTAATCCTCGCTGGCTGTATCGCTCTTCTTCTGCATGAAGAAGATCCGCACTTTCGAGAGAAATCATCAACAAAGATCACATAATACTCGTGCTTTCATTGCCGAAGCAATGAGAAAGGACCACACACGTCTGTGAACTCTCTCAAGGACTGCCGTGGCGCGACTATCCCTTCTCGTGAAAGGTGGCTTTCACATACCCCAAAGTACACCCCTTGCACCGATTCGATCGCAAGAGTGCCCTTAGGAAGTCCAAAAGAGAAATCGCGTAATCTTCAAAAGTCTACGCAGAAGATGGCTCCGACCCTTGTGCCATGTTCGCCCTCATCATCCCCGCTCACCACATCTCCACTTTGCATGCCACAGTCGCGCGCTCATTCACTCCCGCAATCGATAAAGGTTCTCGAGTTCGAACCCTTATCTTCCTCGGTTCTCGCAGTCTTACCCACAAGCAGAAAGCTTTTCCTTCGCCGAAGACCACACTGGCAACCCTTATCCTCCAACACTTACCGAACCGGTGTTCTTCTTCAATCTCAGCACATGCATGACACATCCTTTTAAGACAAAGGCTTACCGTACTCCCTTCCGAAAGGATACCGTACCGATACCGCCGGCACCGTATCTACCGTCATCGCCATTCGATGTGTACACCAAATCCTTGTCCTCCGTATCCGAGGAACAACTCCCGACTTCGTCATATGAAATGACGCACCGCCGTCCAAGAACCACACCGATCCCGCATACCCTGAAACTAAGTATTGCACCGTGAAACTTTTTGACAACCACCCCACACTTCCCACTATCTCCTCGTTAATCGAGGAACTTTCGTGAGGTATTTGGCGATGTCGTCGCTCTCTCCATCTTGATGTTCCCGAGCTTATCTTTGAGCGCCGCCTCTTTGGTCACTCTTACTCGGAACAGATCCGTCAAAGCTTTCCACATTAACATGGAGTAGCTCACTTGCTGAAGGTCGGATACAATATGATCCTCGTATCGCTTCTCCAACAGATCCTTCGACATTTCGCGATCTTCTTTGCATATGCATCACCAAAGCCGCATCAAGGCTTTGGGACATCCGCATCCACGAACTCCTTCGCACCATTACTTCCCAACACCTGCCCATTCGATCCTTCCATGCAAGGGTTCCTCGAACTCGCCTTCGAAGAGCATATTCGAGTCGCAAACCATTGAAAGAAGACATCTTTTCACCGGCACCAAGAAGAACAACCTTCGCAAAATTCGAATTCCAACCCAAAAGCTTATCGCTTCCGATCTATATTTTCAGAAAACAAATTATTTCCAACCTAGATTGACTGTATGAATTCACTCTTCGCATCTTTCACTCACAAAGAAGGATGAATATTCCGAGGCTACCGTTCGCATGCAGCATCACCGAGAAATAAGTTTCGAAATCACCGTAATAGACTTCTCGACAATTAACTTCGTTCCGATACCATGTAGAAATTACCGAATAAATCACTTATTCAATGAAGATTAACCCGATCACACATCAATTTCGAATTGCATGCATACACATAACCTTCTTCTACAATTAATCGTCACATGCGGAAATAATACAGAAGCAATCGCACATCAAATCAATCACACATTAATCACAAGATGTATGAAAAAGCTCATAGCTGAAAACCGCAGCTATTGTGTATAATATAATGGGAGAAATCATGTAACAATCATGGTACAAAACTCTTTACAAGCTCTCATGCACTACCTCCTCTGCTGCCACACACTATCAAGCTAGATCTAGCAAATACTTGCCCAATCTTAGCTACTGACAGCTAACCTTGATTGCTATTTTAATGCTAGGTGATGGCTCTCCTTATATAGATAAACCACCACCAAACTTTGCAATAATTTACAGTTTTACTCCACTCCATTCATGTGTCGTTAAATAACAACAAAGATGGGGCCATAACCCAGCTAACCTCACTCTTTCATTCATTCCCACTGTCTCCATCGAATCGATCATGACCGTAGTGGAATCATGTTTCAGAGTTGACTAATGAGTTAATATCAGTAATTAAACATGTCATTTAATTTATTCCACTCATATCTAGTTGATTAGTTAGTTTAATTCAATCTCAACTAGTTCAACTAAAAAACAAACAACACAACTCCACTATCTCATTCCGTTAACTCCCCTCCAAAACTCTGATCAAGCCTAATCGTCAACCATGCAAGATGCCATCAAAAAAAACTTAGGAACCACGTGATTCTCGTGCCGCTTGCATGAGCCACCTCCATGACTCAAACTCATAAGCGAAGAGAGTAAATCGGTCACATAGCCGGTGTCATTATTAAGGGTAAATAATATTTGACTTCCATATTTTTAGAGACGACGAAAATAGCCCCGGGTCCTAAAAATAGGTCTCACTTCATTTTTACCGACATGTCGCATACTAAGAATCTCCAAGTAGAATTCCCGAACATGCTCCGTATGTTTTAAAAATAGACATAGTTCAAAAATAGACTTTGCGCCCTAATCTCCACACCGCTGCCCACTTAGTGAAGGCGACTTCATTTCACTAAGCTCCATCATCTTGCTGCATTCTCAACACATTTTAATGTAAAATACGATATCAGATCTTCAAGGAAGAGAACCCGGACTCAAGATCAAGAAGAAGAGCCACCTTAGAAAGAAGCAACTGCTCAAAAAGAGATGACAACGTAGAAAGTTGCAGAAAAAGGTAAGAGTCCTCTTAGCATTCCTGTGCAACCTAATGATCAAATTCCTTCTTCCTCCAAAGTTGTTAGTCCCCCTAATGCTGAAAATAAAGAGTCAAAGGAAGTTGTGATAGAAAAGCCTTCCTCTGCTTTTAGTTTACAAAAAGAGCTTGAAAAAATTAAGATTCCAGTCCCCTTGACTGAGCTATTAAAACAGCTTGCATATCAATCCTGCTACTCTTCACAAGCTCCTCCGAAATACCAATTGTGCCCGATAAACTTGAATCTTCAAGAAGACCAATGGTAGTTTTGGCTCACATGTCGAGGGAGATAAGACTCTTCTACTCCTCCTTTCTACGTGTCTTTAGTTATTCATGACCGTTACACAATCGCATGTTGGGATTCGTCTCTCATAATCTTGCGTTCTGTCCGTCATGGAACAACTAGGATCGCAAATTACAAGGCCATATAAAGACCTATATTCATTTGATTCTAAAGAGTTAAATGCTTGGGGATGATTAAAGATTTAGTGGTTAATTTGGCACAAATCCTGAAGAAAGTGTAGTTATGGACATTGAGGTTGCCGATATCCCACTCGCTTGTATGTTGTTGTCAAGGTCCGTTGGGTACAAAAATTGGTGGGTCAATAAAATGGACTTAACATATGCTAACTACTTTGAGTGCTTAGAGAGAAGGTTATACAGGAGACTAGATCGAGCAAAATTGTAACTAAGGTCAACGCTCGAGAATTCCCTAGTTTATAACAAAGAGGATATTTCCTTATGTTTGATAATAGCAAATCAAAATTATGCTCATGAGCTCCTTTTGGTCAAATCCAAAACTGAAAGAAATTAAGGAAGACTAAATCAGAAATTTGGACTTTACATTTTGATGGAGCAAATTCAAAGGAAGGTATGGTTTGAGTATTATTAATCTCCCCACAAAAAATAGGTGCCACCGTTCCCTTAAATTGGAGTATGAGGTCATACAATGTATCAATACGATAATCGCTATTGGGATTGCAAACAAACAACATGAATATAAAGAATTTAAGTCTGGGAGATTCTAATTGTCGTTAGACAGTTTTAAATCAATGCCAAACAAACACCCTACCGAAAGCATATAGAAACGAAGTATGGGACATGGTGGAGAATTTCTTCTTGCTTAACATAGCCATGCCCCGAGAACATAACAAAATAGCAGATTCTCTTGTCGTAGCTACGAAGATATCTGCCTCTCGAACTCACTTGCAGATACATATGAGGGTACGTTATAGACTATCCATCCCAAATAATATCAAGCAATCGGTGTATTCGAAGATGATGAAAATGAAGAGATTTGGACATTTAGGGGAGTTTTCCAATATGGAGATTGATGACAATGAGAAGAAGAGGTCGAGAATATCGAAGAAAATAAATGGGAAAATGAAATGATGTGGAGTAGGAGGCCGGCAAAGCCTAAAAAGGAAATGTTATCCCTAGAGGGTCAGCTCTAGAAAGATTATTTAACAAAGATGATATTCGTCGCACTTCAAACAAAGTGGTAGAAGAGAATCAAGTAGAAGACTTGAATTTGGGCACTGGTTTCAAGCTCAAAATTTAAAATTATCCAAAAGATTTTAGAGGAACATAAAAGAAAATAATTAAACTCGTTTCAAATGCATAAAGACAGTATTTGCATGGTCCTATCAGACCTAAAAATTTTTGATATTACAATGCGCATAAAATTCTCCCCAGGAAGATGCAAAGTCATATGCGTGCTTGCATGCATAAATCCTCCGAAGGTTTCATTGAAAAAGAAATTAAGAAGTCAAGGCCAAAATAATTGTGCCACCTAGATACCGTAATGGGTAGCAACCCTTTGTTCGTTCGAAAGAAAATTTGAGAAATAAGGCTAGTAGACTTTAGAAACTTTAAACAAGAGCATCTTTAAAAGATAATTATCCATTGCCTAAGATGGATCACATTCGTAAAGTGGCCTTATCTCCTTAATGTCAATGATGGATGGGTTTTCTCGTTATAATCGTGCAGTTGTGTTCCTGAGGATCGGTTAAAGACTACTTACAACACCATGGGGGAACATTTATGTATGCCAAAGATGCCATTCGGGATTAATTAATGCAGAGCTACTTTTCAAAGGAAATGGACATGAATGGCTTGGGAGAGTGGTGACAAGTTTCCGTGTATATTTGGATGATATCGCGTATTTTCCTTCAAGAATGATGATGAGCATATTGGAGACTGCAGTAGAACTTTTGAAAAATGCGTAAGGTATGGCTCTTCTCTTAACCCTCAAAAGTCTTTATTTGCATTAGATGAGGGAAAACTCGGTGGCACATTGTAACTAAAGATGTAGTGAGAATAGACCTCAAGAGAGTTGAGGTTATAAATGCGTATTCTTTACCCAAGAATAAGAAGGAAGTGCGGGTGTGTTTCTAGGCTTCTAATAAATTTTCTAAGAAGGTTTATTCCTAACTACAAGCCGAGACAGTTAGGATACAGAATCGATATGTTGAAAAAGAATAATGAAGTGAAATGGTCCCAAGAATCTAGGAGATGTATCTATGATAAACAAAGATTTACAGGCTCTGTACAATGGACTCGATTATGCTAAAGCTATTTATGATCTTTACTTGCTCACCCCATACACAGTCGGGAGTCTTATTGCAAAAATGAAGATGGATATGAGCACTCAATAGCCTTTTTCAATGTATTGCATGATGCAGAATCGAAGTATAACATACTAGAAAAGCAGCAGGCGCTATGCTCTGTGAAGTTCCTCAAAAGCCTTTAGGAAATATATTTTGCAATTCCATATTACTTTTCCATATGTTCTCTACGCGCTAAGTCAAAGACACTGCTCAAGGAGATAGTGAAGGCAAAAGAGGAAGATGGATTGCAAAAACATGAGTATGACCTCGGGATGGCAAGGCCCACCAAGCTAAGCTAAAGGACAAGGGTTCGCCAAAATTGCCCCAATCAAACTTAATGATTTAGACATAAATTTATCCATGATAGCAAATCAAGAATCAAGAAGGAGAAGAGCAAATGATTAGAGCTGCCACCAAATGATACACACTAAATATCTCTAGTCCTTGCACAAAGAAACAGTCAATATATCTTAACACCATTGTCCTGCTGTGATAAGGTAAAATACGGAGTCAAGATGAAATCCCGTAAATACACAATTTATGAGTGCCTATACCGGAGAGATCATTCGTGTATTTTACTATTGTGCCTTGCGTAAATGAAGTAGAGAATGTAATGACAGAATTTCATGAAGGAATATGTGGAGGACATTGCTACCCGGAGGGCTACCACAAAATCCTCGAAGGTTGGTTTCTACTGCCAAAATTATTTACGATGCTTTTGTCATTAAACATGTGACAAGTGCCAAAGATTTGCAGAAGATGTAAATTAGCAATGGTTTTAATTCCGTATTCATGTAAAATTAACCATTTTGCAAATGGATTAGATTTTGTTAGTAGTAGACATCCCCATCAAGTGGCCAATATAAAATGATACTAACAGCTACGATTATTTTGCAAAATGGGTGGAGGCCATATACCGCAAGAAATGCTACGTATACGTGATAATTAAATTTGTGGAAGAAAACATCATATCCGTGTTTGTCGTCCCCGCTAGGATTGTAACCGTATAATGCACGTGCCTTCAAGTCTACTTGTGTTTGTAACTTTCCGCTAGCCATAACATTATATTGAATCACTCCATGACTTACTATCCACAAAAATGGTTTGGCAGACCCTCTCCAACAAACACTAGTAAGGGTCTTAAAAAATACTATTAATGAAAATCGAAGAATTGGGATTCCCACCAAAGTTTGCTCTATGGGCGACGAGATAACCAACAAGAGAGCTGATGGAATTTATGAATTAGTATATGGACGAGTACCAGGAGTCAAAAGATACCGGTACTGTTGGCCAGACGTTTTATGTGAAAGTCAGAAGAACCAGATGATACAAGCGATGATTAACCAACCAAGAGAATTGGAGGAAACATGGAGCCAGGACCCGAGATTGAAGTGAGCATCGTATGAAAATGAAAAACATCTTGATCAAAATATGCAAAGACAGAACTTTTCAAATCTATGATCCTGTTCTCGCATGGGATGTCCTAGAGGCTCCGAAAAGGGAAAACATGCTAAATTCCGATCCACTATGGTTTGCCCATTCAAAATTGTAAATCAAGGAGGAAATAACATTATGTTAGAGAACCTAAGGTGTATGACCGTCGGGACGTTCGTAAACGGCCACACCAAGCCCTATTTTCAATTTTGACCCGGCAAAGCATGCTCATAAAGGCACGTTATAGACTTTGTTTCAGTTTTTATTTTGATAAGAGATGGGTGCTAATGAGTTTTGAAGAAAAAGCAAAGGGATTGAAGCACAGAGTTCACATACAAAGATGATCAAGGGTCTGCAAGTTCTCGGCACGTCCAAAAATGAACGCATCGTCCCCAGATGGAGCCGATGTTGTACATATCAACCCTTCGACCTAAGATTTTTGCCTAATGTTCCCCCATGATCATTCAAACCTGCTATCATGGCCGAAAAATTTGGTATGCTGCCTACCGTAATCCCTTTCCGCCCGAAAAATACACTCTTCAAAGGTTGAAAACCCGCATTCAAAAACACACGTCTTCTAGCCCTTCACCTTCAGCCACTCTTACTTTGTATTCCATGTGACCCGGTGCAAAACCATATGCCCGAGGGAAAGGTCAATGTTCTGTGCCCAAGCGTTGTCAAGGTACCGATCAAATCCAATCGACCGAGCGAGTTGGATTCTTCGCTGGTGGTCCTCGTGCTCACTGTTGCAAACCTGTTTCATTCACACCACTGCTGTGAAGGCGTTCTGCCAAAAACCCGCGGATTCCATTGAATGTGCGCCACGTGTCTTTTGTACGGGGTTCGAAAACCGTCCATTTCACGCGTTAACCTCTCGAATCAGTGCTCTGGGTAGCCATCGTACGCATCGCCTGACCCCACACCTCCATCCAACCCGTGGTGATTCCCCAAAGCCAAGGTGTTTTAACCCGCGTCTATCGCATCCTGCTCATTTTTTAGATTACCTTTCGGCTCGTATTAACCGTCGATTTCATCCCTCATCGTGTGGCCCACATCATCCCCCGCTGACCACCGCCGACTGCTTCTCCCACCACGATGCCGCCGTTACAAGTGCTTCAATCGTCTCATCTCCGCCATCCGTCCCCCGCACATCCCCGTCATCCCGTTTCATGTTCATCGTTGGCCACACCTCCACCTTTCTTCGTATACCCAATTCATTCATCGTATTTGAACATTCTTACTACAAACTCGCTCACCATTCTTCACTATTCTTTTATGCTTTTCTTCACTCCCACCGTAATTCCTCCACCTCACCCCGCACCTGCTTTACCTTCTTTTGTAAACTTGTCTCCCACCATCTCCATGTCCGCCATCCCTCGTGATCGGCTTATCTAACGGGTTTTTGTTTTCGCAGATCGCCATGGCTAAAACTATCATGACTCGTCATTGCCATTGCTGCAGGCCGTGAATGCACGACAAGACCATGTTTCCGTGAGCAAAATTGGTGGAAATATCCGGAGTCGCCATGATGTGACCACCATTAAAAGCAAGGATATGTATAACTCCATAGAACCCTCTAGAGAAAATCAAGACAAACATTTGAGCAAAGTAGAGTATTAATAGGGCGCATGAAATATCGCCGAAAAGATCAAGAGACAATGGTAGCCCTACTAAAGATCCGGGGTTGAAATTCGAAGTGAGAGGACCTGGGAGTACCACAAAAATAACACAAGGTCCCCAAGGTTTTATTGCGTACATTTTCTCTTCCCGCTAAGTGCGCGTAACATATGTATATTTTATTCTTTATGGTTCCTTTGTTCATATATATTTTCATCCTCAAAGATTTATTTTTACAAATGAGTATAGTGTATCTTTGCACCAAATAAAGACTAACTTGGGTCAGTGATAGTATGTTTTTTTTCACACTTGCTTTAAATAAGATCATTAAATGTATATCACCTACCTCATTCTCTAGAGTTTTCTCCTTTTCCTATAAAACTAGAAAGAAAGACATTGTAAGGGTTCCGCATTTCAATCAAAGAACCGTGCAATGTAGTGGACTTTTTGTATACATCTTTAAAAGTTTCGTATGAAGGCTCAGAGCTCCGTAGGGTCTGGAAGTGAGGAGGAGTTATAACTCCGTAATGAGGATTCCGGTCTTTGGTATCCCACAAAAGATGTAAACTTTTCATGTGTTAATACAATATCTCATTTCATGCTATTTATCTTCTCGTGTCATGTTCTAGAATGCGAGTTGCTCACTAGTCTTGGCAAGGATTCATCCTGGCCTGGTGCCCATACTTGGATTGGGGCCAAGCGCTTAAATAGGCCTAGTCGTGATAGACTCGTTCCATGTTCATTTCATCCATATTTTTTGCTATATTAGTTACTCGAGGAGGGTGCTTTAAACTACCATTGTCATGGCGGGATTCTTGGTTGATAAGCCCATATATGGTTCTTCGTGTATCTAGGTGTGAGCCCTTCATGCTAACTAGTATCTCCTTCATGTTTCTTCACCGCATCCGCTTCTCGATATTTGATTTCTGGGTGGCATGTCATTTGAATCGGCCTCTTGGCAAAGAAGTCGTCTCTCTTAACTGCCCGATGCTTTGTATCGGAGTTTTGGCGTCGTTCCTACATTATTCTTATCTTTGGTATCAAATTTTCCTCGAGGAGAGTTTGGTTCCATTTAAACTAATTTCCTTGTTTAGCAAGAGATAGCAAGAGAGCTTTTGGATTGACAACCCAAGCTATATTAAGAGCTCCTTGCTATGTTAAGATGTCCTAGGCACTGGTCTATGGCAACTCTAGACTGTCTCTAGGGGTGACAAAATCATCCACAACACCTTAATTGTAGCACAATTTACTATTTTTAGCAGTTTTTTGGTTCTTGAACTTTCGGAGCTGTTTTGAGGCCCTACAAGATGTTTATTTGGGCATGAGGGCCTTCGAGCCTTATTGTATCAAAAAATTTAGAGGCCTTTTGCCGCCACATCTCTTCTCATAGATAAGCTACCAACTCCTTAGCTAGTTTATTTCCATTTTGTCTGTAAACAAATTTCAGTTCTTTGATATTAATGAAATGAAGTGTTATTTCTGCTACATGCTCATATTTATGGTTATATGTGTATTCTGTTGCATTCTTGCATAATTTTGGATCAGGAGAGGACCCCAGAAAGAACTAGAGAGGAGTTAGAAATGTAAAACAGAAAACAAATCAGTAAAGGGGGCTATTTTGAAATTTGTCCTCCTTTAAATTTATTGAGTTTTATTTATTATACTCTATACAAGAAAGCTATATATAGTAATCACTATGGGTTAAAATGATTTCACTCTGAATTAATTTGTAAATTTTTGAAAATTATTTGCAAAGTTTATTAAAGATTTAAAAAAATTAAATACTAAATTTATTTTTTTAGATATTTAAAAAATATTTTTGAATTTTTAAAATTTGAATTTCTAATTTTAAAATAAATAGATTTAGCTAATAAAATTAATTTTATCAACTTTAAAATTAATTTATCAAAATTAAAAATTATTTAAAAAAATAAAAAATAACCAAAAAAAAAACTTTCAAAGCCAAAACCTAATATTTTCATAAATTAATTAAATTAATTATGCAATAAAAAATAAACCATTATTTTAAAAAATAAAAAAACCACTATATCATACCTATACTTATTATGCAGCTATTACATTACATGTAAAATTATTATATAGGTTTTGTCACTATTGATTTATATATATTTATATGTTTTACTATCATGAATGCTGACGTGGATGAGTTTTACAATCCAATAAATAAAATAATAGATATTTATATCGACAACACGGGGTGGATGACTTTCACAATCTAATAAATGAAATAATAGATATTTATATCAAACGTCAATTTTACAATGAAATTGTTGGGCAAGTCAAATAATTATATAATTTATTTTTATATCTTTTTTATTTTTTATGTTTGCTAAAGGCACTTATATTGTAATTAGTTTTGTTCAAAATATTTTACTTTGTAAATTTTTAAAAATTATTTGCAAAATTTATTAATGTAACATTTTAAATTAAAAAAATACTTTTACTTTTTATATATCTCTTAATTATCTAGAAAAAGATAATCTTATTCATGCTTTAAACAATATGATATTATAATTAAACAATACATTATCCATGCATTATACTATATGTCAATATATTTAAATAAAACCTTATTCGACTTAATGCATTAACACATTTCACATCTATAAAAACTTTAGATCACTTATAAACTCACTCAACCATATATCAATCATACTAAGTATTAAAACAATCTATTGATATGACTGTATGTGTATATTGAGATTTATGGCTATTGTACATATGGATTTGAGTTTTGACAATTAAGATTTTGGTCCATTCTCAACCCCATAATCTATGGTTTAACTCAGCGTTATACATATATACATCAGAATCATTTTAACTTGATTTTCCATGGTACTACATGATGTATGTGATTAATTTAAGCGTACATGTGTTTAATTGTCCTCCCAATATTCAATGCCAATTTTCTGGGATTGAGTCGACATCTATGGGTTTTATCGTCGTTGGATCTCTGGCAATGATCGACAGTGGATATGAGTCAATCTTGGGTTAGGGTAGTCGACCTACCCACAACCCTAACTGTTTTTTCTCATTTTCTATGATTGTTGTAGCCTTTTGCTCTGCCACTCTGCGACTTCGAACCCATCAACACTCCATTGTCACACTGCTTACAAGCTTGCTTTGGTTAATTTATGCTCCAACACCTTATCTCTGGAACAAGTAATTTCTCACATAGGACCGAATTTTATTTGGAAATGTTTTTTTATGGGTTTTACGGTTGTTGGTCTTTCATTTATCCATGCATCCACTTCGGTTGATATATTATGGAGGTTCTATTTGTCTTCACAGGTTCTTTATTTGCCCTATATTTCTTGTTGCACAGATGAGATTTGCTACTATTTACACTCTGCTTAGTTGTAAACTCAACATTCTTGCTATGTAGGCTCCAATCGTAATGAGACTCTCATGTTGTTGAGCGATCAAGTTCAGAAGACTCAACACATTCGCACAGGTAAAATTCTTGGTTTAATAGTGTTCTCCTTTGTGTCATTTCCAGGGTTATTAATCCCTCGCATAGGGTTTAACCATATTTTCTTTGGGTTTTGTTCGATGTTTCAGCTTACGGCTACCATATTCCTCCATTATTTCACCCAGGTAAGGCCTCCTTCCTCGCAGGGTATGGTGATTTTAGTTATTAATTGATGCAGTATCTTTGTTTTAGACTGCTAATGCTAACATCGCGTTGTTGATTTTGCATGTTACATACGAACCTCGCTTTCTTGTCTCAACTTGCAAGGCACTTCTACCTCGGTGCGTGCTCTATATTTTGTAATGACCACGTATTCCTTGATGTACAGGTACCACAGTCCGTGAGTTTATTACTTGAGCTAGATGTTAAATCCTCCTGGAAATTCTGGGTTTGAAACCCTAAGTTGCTATAGGTTGTTCTTGTTAAGGAGGCCTTATGGCTTTATCTCTTTCTTTTTGGAAAATTCGGTGTAATTGATACCAACTGTTTAGTGTTGGAATAATATAATCAGTTTTTTCATTTTTCATATATATAATTCTTACATGCACGGATACTCCGTTTCAACTTGGTTTCTTGCGAGTTTATGGTCAAATCCATGTTTTTGGCTTGATTGTAACTCCTAGTTACTCTGTTATTATTTGATCGATAAGGTCTCTCAAAACAAATAGATATTAAGACTAATATAATATGTTCATGGTTGCCTTTTATTTTATAATTAATTATTCAAACATCTTTGGTATTTGGGATTAAAAGATATACAGCTTCATAGCACAACTACTGTGTGTTGTTCTTACTTCCTCATTATGTAGTCTATGATTCTTATACTAGAATTTTATTTCTCTGTGTTATTAAAATTCCAACTTTACTTTCTATTTATATGATAGTTCAGTTAATTAAATCTTGACTGGTGGAATAAGAAAGTACTGTAGATGAATACCTAATTTTCTTTTATTCTACATAATTTGTTCTTTCTTGTTAATGCAGTTTGAATGTTCTCATCGATACATAGATATGCTATTAGCACTTCTTCCAGAAGAAAATCTTATAGAAATGACGTAACTAGAAATAATATTTTACTTTCTAGGTAGTTTATTATAATTTCTACTGCTTGTAGGGTCGATGTCCAGACCATCAAGGTTCTAGGATACCCACTGTCTGCCTAGTCCGAGTATAGGATGATAAAAAAGAGGAGACAACTAGCTCTATCCGGAGTGTCTACTCTGGACTAAATGGACAGTCTCTTCTACCATACATATCTGTAATTTCACATATATTCTTCCGATTTATTTTTCTTAAACTGTTTACACCTACGCTATAGACTTTAACTCTTTCGATAAGCATATGATTATACAATATTAGGACTGTATTAGCAGATTGCTTCCATATTATTTACATATCTAGGTATATACACATATTCACTAATTTTTTTATAATACATGTAAATAAATATTTTTAATAAGAGGCATAAAAAAGTCTTTTACTACTTTTGTATACATATTCATCAAATTTACAGAAGCATCTGTCTAAGTAATTATATTTCACAGTGAATTTCATAATCTTTCTTTTCACACAGACCAGTTACTTATCTCACTTAGAACTTCTAATGATGATCCTCCCAACCTTGAGAGAGGCTATTACGTCTTTGTCTCCCCCTGTGCTCCGCACTAGAGTAGGGATTAACTAGAAGTAATTCAGGTTGAGACCTCAAGACCTCCAGTCCAGTCTTCCTTTCCATAATAAGGGTTGTTGAGTTTTGAGTGGTTCAACTAGCTCTGGATTAACTCTCATCCTCAAGCCTTCTGGCTTTTTTTGAAGTTATAGAACCCCCTTTCCTTACTCATATTTTCCTTTTATCGTCGGAGGAAAAGGTAACTATCTTTAACTTCTTTTGCCTAACTACTATGGAATCTTGGAATAATTTATCATCAGTCTTTATGGAAAACATTCCATAATTAATTTATTTATTCAAATACATAAATAAAGCATATTCATTTTCAGATTAACGTTACATGTTAATCTCATTAAGAAAATTAAATGCATAATCCTTTTTTTTAAATAAATAGAAATAGGTTAAGAAACAAATCCATCTATTACATCTTCCCCCCTAAAAGTAAACACCTTCCTCGGTGTTATATTTTAGATCAGCAAATAGTTCTGGATATGCCTCACGCACAAATCATTCATCTTCTCATGTAGCATCCTCGGGGCCAAAGTGCTTCCATTGCACTTTAACTTGGGTGATGGCTCACCTCCAGAGTGTTAGACTCCGTCTTGCCAGTCCACTGTCAGAGTCAAATTCATCAAAGTGGATTTCACGTCATTTGACATGTTATGGATGGTCTTTGGTCAGCAAGGAGTCTGTTAGAATTTTTAGGTTTAGGGTTTTGACAATTTGGTTTGTACAATGTTCAATAATGCCAAAGGCACGTAGGGAAGGTCGAAATATGTTTTCATGGTCAGTCATTTCATTATCATATGCTTGGAAATCTATTTTTCCTCAAAACTTTGTTTTGAGAAAAAATAAAGTATTTCATCTTCATGTAAGTAAATCCAAGATATTCTAAGTAGTATCAGTTGTAATAATACTTCATGTAGTCTGGGTTATCTTCAGGTTTCAGCATCCATGCAAAAGCACAAACAGAAAGAACATCATCAGCAATCAGAGACAAAGCGAAATCAAACAAAACAGAGTTTTGCATCCAAATGCCAGAAATGCCAAATTATACAACACGCTCAGCAGTTTGGTGGAGTTTGATGGTTATTATCTTGAAAGTGAAACATGTGTGGCTTGTAGCTGTCCAGAAGTGCCTTATACAGGAATGAAGTTGGACAATCTGAAATCTGAGACCAAGTTCACTGACAACAAAAGCATTGTCAAATGCACAGGTAGCCACACTATCCAGAGTGTCATGATGACTGTTCATGATGCTCGCCGGTCAAAATCAGTTAAAGAGCTCAATTTATATTACAATAATAGGCCTATTTGCACTACAACACCAGGGCATATATTGGGTGGTTTTCATGTTTGCACCAATGGTTTTGACTTGGCTACTATGCATCAGAGCGATTGGCCTCTATAATATTATTTGCTGGAATCCACATGTACATCGGGCACTCTCTCCATATTACATGTACAAATTTTTGAAAAAAGACAAAACGAGGAGGTTGGACGTCCTTGGGAGGCATTCTATTGTGCATCACTGGTTGAGAGGCAATGTTTGCAGACCTCGGGCACTTCTCACACTTATCAAGAAAGAAATTGTCAAAAACGCCCAAAAGAAAAGCCAAGTTGAAGTATGGAGGGATGGAAATGCGTTTTAGAAGGGCTGAGACAGGGTGTAGAGAGTGCGCTCGGCACATAAAAAGGAGCGCGCGGTGCATAGGATGCGCGCGGCGCACTGAGGAGAAATTGGAAGTGTAATTTAACACTAGCGCGGCGCATAGAATGCCCGCGGCGCATTGGGCCTCTCACGCGGCGCACACGACAGAAAACCCAAAAAATTCGACTATATCTCTAGAGATAGGCAGATGCAATGAGTTGAAAATCTTGGAATTGAATAGAAATTGTCTCGAGGGATCGTTGCCGATGGATCTGGGTCAGTTGCAGAGTCTAAATGTGCTAAATATTTCTGAGAATTCCATCACTGGCTCCATTCCTAAAGAAATTTCCCATTGCACGGAATTGACAGATTTGAAATTAGATACAAATAATCTCAATGGATAATCTCAATAGATCAATACCATTGGAACCTGCTCAGTGACACAATCTCAGGCCGCTTCACTTGGTATGTAATTCGGGCAAGCTGGAGATTGTTGTCATTGCAAACAATCGATATTACATTGTTAAAGTTTTTGTCAATCGTCGTGTCAAACGCCTCAACTCCTGTTGTAATGTTAGCATGCTTCACCAACAAGATGGCGGGATTCGTAAAAAACAAATTTACAATCATCTTTGGATATACGAATCCATTTTTTTATACAAAATGTTTGACAATTGCTGGAGACGGTGATGGGATAACTACAGCTGGCTCACGGCATGGCCCAAGAGGTTCAGGGAGTGTTAGTTGTTATTATCATGAGGCGACATAAATTTACTGTTGGTCTTATATCCGGATCATCTCCCACCTTACGTCCAGGGCAGTATACACCTGTTATAATTTTTTTTTTTTCTTGATGGTGCATCAAGCGGAATTCTATTTTCCTTTATCAAAGGGCGTAATCTTTGTTCAAAACCATTTTTTATTAAAAAAAAAATTTCAAAAGGTAAATGTGATGTGGCAGTCAAAGTCAAAGCTAAATTTAGAGAGAAGATATCCACAACAGCAGAGCGGTAAGATTGGGGGCCTATTTTTGTTTTCAGTTGTGATTCGAAAGGGTCTTCAGCTACAGTTTCCGCCCTTTCATTTTTCATCAACAGATTTGAGTAGAAAATGTAGCGTCGTTCCTTTTCATGATAGGGGGTTGGCTTTTCAGCTATTATTAGTTAATGATTAAACAATCCCTTAGTTTTAGTGGATCTGTTTTCCCACAGATAGTTTTATTTATTGTATGAAAAATCATTTGTAAGGAGTTGGAGAGTTCTGGAAAACAGTGGGAGAGGTGTGAAGGAAAACTTAATTGTACAGTTTTTGACAGGGATTTAATGAAAAGATACAGCTCTGACTCCTGAGATTCTTGTGGTGTGAATTTAGCATTTGTCTTTTCTTTTGTTTCATATGTAGCTTGTTATGTTTTACATTTCATTTCATAATCATTTCCAATTGAATACTTTTAAGTGAGAAGGGCAGAATCCAGTTTACTGCTCTGCCTTGGGAAAGTATTCATGTTCTGTGTTTTCTTCTGTTTGATAAGGATTCAACTATTGCCCTTGTCAACCTCTCAGCAGTCTTTTCACTCCATATAATTTCAAAATTGAATGCTAAATTTACTGCCTGTCTTGCCTCCTGAGATAATCTGTGTCTCGGATTTAATCTCTCTACTCATGCTGTCCTTAGTCCCACGCTGCCCAGAAAACCTAATCATTCATAAAAATACTTTCCTATCTATTTATTAGCCTAAAATCAGTTCCCATTTTAAGTCATCTCACACCCTATTGCTCATTTTATCGAGATTGACTGGAGAGAGCCCTCTCCTGTCCTTATAGGGCTAGCTACGAGGCTAAGCTTGGTTTGATGTTGCCTCGAGTTTTGCCTTCTTCAGCCTGAGGCAGATTCGAGCGCTAACATAGTGGCGACCATACTGGGGAGAGTCTTCCCCAGTAAAGGATGATAAAGTTCAGATCTGATCGTTGATGGTGAACAACAATCAGAGACATAGCAAGGCTGAAATCATTCACCTGGCGATTTCACTGAAAAATCCAGAAATCAATGCTTCATGGTGACTTCACTGCAGGGATATCAGTAGCTGTGAGATTTTCAAGATGGACCGGATTGAACGAAGATACGCTCCCATGAGCCGAGATCACATCCCAGGTTTTCCAAATAAGATGCCCAAGGTAGATTGGTCAAGGAATCTGCCTACGTTTAACGATGATGGTAAGAAAGACGCTGCTTTACATCTGGTTAGATTTCACATGCATATTCGCAAGTTGAAGGTGGATTTTCCTGAAGACTGTTTGATGAAAATGTTTATGGCTACTCTGGAAGATGAAGCTCGATCTTGGTATGAAAGTTTGCCATCTGCTTCTATTTATCGTTTAAAGCATTTTCATATAATATTCTTTGAAAGATATAAAGAATCATACCCATCTTTGAATTTAGTTCAGAATTATTGTAGCCATGTTCACAATTTCATTAAATATCTTGAGAATGGTTATGGAAATAATGAATTGATGGACGAAGAAATCATAGAAGCATTGTATGAAAATCCATTATGGCAGCCCACAGAAAACTTAGAGGACACTTATGAAGATCAGCAGGTTGAAGTTTGCCATATGGTTAAAGATGAAGAAAGAGAGAGTCTCATTTCAAATCTGTCCACAGAAGAAGACAACATGCAGATTGCAGATTGTGATAATGTCCAGTCAGCCATTTCAGATCTACATTCAGATTGTGATGACCAAGAACACCTTGTGCTAAATCCCATGAAAGAGAATTTTGCTGTTAAAGTCATCTGGAAAGAAGAAAACAGAGGTATGGATTCAAATGTTTTTAGTTCATTAGAACACAGCCTGCATGAGGAGGTAATCCAGTCAGTTCATGAAAAAGAAGATGAGATCTTCATTCAAGTAAGTGAAACAGTTTCTCTTGATGAAGTTATGGTAGATGATAGAAATGTCATGTTTGAGCTTCAAGAATCATCTGAAGTTGCTTTTCTCATGATTGATGACTGTAATGAAAATCCGGTTGTCCTATCATATGAAGATGACCTACCATATTTTCAAACTACAAAAGATCAGACCATTCAGGACTGCCTTTCAGATTCTTCTTCATATGTTTCATGCTTTGAAATGTTTTTCGAGGAAAGCTGCTCATCTATTTATTCAGAATGTTTTGAAGCCCAGGAAGATATTTTTACTGAAGTACATGATGAAGGAAGATCAGAAGCAGGAGAAAAAGACACCTTGTTCTTTCAGCAGGAGGTAAATCTTCATGTTTTTCAGGATCCAATGGCAGATTTGTTGCAGTCAGCTGTGAAGGTGTTTATTGCAGTGTTCAGTGATGAAGGAGATCATGGTCAGCTATGTTTTTGGATGCCCAGTTACCAGTATTTATTGTTGACCAGCAGATTTGATCAGGGAAATCAATCAAGAAGGAATCTGCTTGACTGGTTACATTGGCATTATGATATAGTTTGATGGTATATTGTCTTGTAAGAAACACAGGCAGTTATGTACTGCCAGTAAGCTTTAAGTTTTAAGTTCAGGTCTTAAGTTAGTTTTCCAGAGTCAAGTTTTTTTTTCCGTCATTTCAGTTTGCCATCAAGTCGGTTTGATTCAAGTTTTAATCAGTTTCTAGTCAATAAATTAATCATGTCAATTTCTTGAAATAATGGACTCCATAGCCCAATGGATGGAGGCACTGTCTGCTCTCCCAAAGATCTGCAGTTCTTGGCACCTCCAAGAAGTGGCAGCTGCCATCCCCATTGGAGCCAATTTTAGACTCCGTCTTGTCAGTCTGTTGTCAGAGTCAAATTCATCAAAGTGGATTTCACGTCATTTGACATGTTATGGATGGTCTTTGGTCAGCAAGGAGTCTGTTAGAATTTTTAGGTTTAGGGTTTTGACAATTTGGTTTGTACAATGTTCAATAATGCCAAAGGCACGTAGGGAAGGTCGAAATATGTTTTCATGGTCAGTCATTTCATTATCATATGCTTGGAAATCTATTTTTCCTCAAAACTCTGTTTTGAGAAAAAATAAAGTATTTCATCTTCATGTAAGTAAATCCAAGATATTCTAAGTAGTATCAGTTGTAATAATACTTCATGTAGTCTGGGTTATCTTCAGGTTTCAGCATCCATGCAAAAGCACAAACAGAAAGAACATCATCAGCAATCAGAGACAAAGAGAAATCAAACAAAACAGAGTTTTGCATCCAAATGCCAGAAATGCCAAATTATACAACACACTCAGCAGTTTGGTGGAGTTTGATGGTTATTATCTTGAAAGTGAAACATGTGTGGCTTGTAGCTGTCCAGAAGTGCCTTATACAGGAATGAAGTTGGACAATCTGAAATCTGAGACCAAGTTCACTGACAACAAAAGCATTGTCAAATGCACAGGTAGCCACACTATCCAGAGTGTCATGATGACTGTTCATGATGCTCGCCGGTCAAAATCAGTTAAAGAGCTCAATTTATATTACAATAATAGGCCTATTTGCACTACAACACCATGGCATATATTGGGTGGGTTTCATGTTTGCACCAATGGTTTTGACTTGGCTACTATGCATCAGAGTGATTGGCCTCTATAATATTATTTGCTGGTTTCCACATGTACATCGGGCACTCTCTCCATATTACATGTACAACTTTTTGAAAAAAGACACAACGAGGAGGTTGGACGTCCTTGGGAGGCATTCTATTGTGCATCACTGGTTGAGAGGCAATTTTTGCAGACCTCGGGTACTTCTCACACTTATCAAGCAAGAAATTGTCAAAAACACCCAAAAGAAAAGCCGAGTTGAAGTCTATAGGGATGGAAATGCGTTTTAGAAGGGCCGAGACAGGGTGTAGAGAGTGCGCGCGACGCACTAAGGAGAAATTGGCAGTGTAATTTAACACTAGCGCAGCGCATAGAATGCCCGTGGCGCATTGGACCTCTCGTGCGGCGTACACGAAAGAAAACCCAAAAAATTCGGCTATTCCTCCAGAGATAGGCAGATGCAATGAGTTGAAAATCTTGGAATTGAATAGAAATTGTCTCAAGGGATCGTTGCCGATGGATCTGGGTCAGTTACAGAGTCTAAATGTGCTAAATCTTTCTGAAAATTCCATCACTGGCTCCATTCCTAAAGAAATTTCCCATTGCACGGAATTGACAGATTTGAAATTAGATACAAATAATCTCAATGGATAATATCAATAGATCAATACCATTGGAACCTGCTCAGTGACACAATCTCAGGCCGCTTCACCTGGTATGTAATTCAGGCAAGCTGGAGATTCTTGTCATTGCAAACAATCGATATTACATTGTTAAAGTTTTTGTCAATCGCCGTGTCAAACACCTCAACTCCTGTTGTAATGTTAGCATGCTTCACCAACAAGATGGCGGGATTCGTAAAAAACAAATTTACAATCATCTTTGGATATACGAATCCATTTTTTTATATAAAATGTTTGACAAGAGATGGTGATGGGATAACTACAGCTGGCTCACGGCATGGCCCAAGAGGTTCAGGGAGTGTTAGTTGTTATTATCATGAGGCGACATACATTTACTGTTGGTCTTATATCCGGATCATCTCCCACCTTACGTCCAGGGCAGTATACACCTGTTATAATTTTTATTTTTCTTGATGGTGCATCAAGCGAAATTCTGTTTTCCTTTATCAAAGGGTGTAATCTTTGTTCAAAACTATTTTTTATTAAAAAAAAAAATTCAAAAGGTAAATGTGATGTGGCAGTCAAAGTCAAAGCTAAATTTAGAGAGAAGATATCCACAACAGCAGAGCGGTAAGATTGGGGGCCTATTTTTGTTTTCAGTTGTGATTCGAAAGGGTCTTCAACTACAATTTCCGCCCTTTCATTTGTCATCAACATATTTGAGTAGAAAATGTAGCGATGTTCCTTTTCAGGATAGGGGGTTGGCTTTTCAGCTCTTATTAGTTAATGATTAAACAATCCCTTATTTTTAGTGGATTTGTTTTCCCACAGATAGTTTTATTTATTGTATGAAAAATCATTTGTAAGGAGTTGGAGAGTTCTGGAAAACAGTGAGAGAGGTGTGAAGAAAAACTTCACTGTACAGTTTTTGACAGGGATTTAATGAAAAGATACAGCTCTGACTCCTAAGATTCTTGTGGTGTGAATTTATCATTTGTCTTTTCTTTTATTTCATATATAGCTTGTTATGTTTTACATCTCATTTCATAATCATTTCCAATTGAATACTTTTAAGTGAGAAGGGCAGAATCCAGTTTACTACTCTGCCTTGGGAAAGTATTCCTGTTATTTGTTTTCTTCTGTTTGATAAGAATTCAACTATTGCCCTTGTCAACCTCTCAGTAGTCTTTTCACTCCATATAATTGCAAAATTGAATGCTAAATTTACTTCCTGTCTTACCTCCTGAGATAATCTGTGTCTCGGATTTAATCTCTCTGCTCATGCTGTCCTTAGTCCCACGCTGCCCAGAAAACCTAATCATTCATAAAAATACTTTCCTATCTATTTACTAGCCTAAAATCAGTTCCCATTTTAAGTCATCTCGCACCCTATTGCTCATTTTATCGAGATTGACTGGAGAGAGCCCTCTCCTGTCCTCCTAGGGCTAGCTACGAGGCTAAGCTTGGTTTGATGTTGCCTCGAGTTTTGCCTTCTTCAGCCTGAGGCAGATTCGAGCGCTAACACAGAGCATGATTTCTCTCTGATCAAGAATACGTTGAGGTTCTACCAAAAATTCTCCACCAAGCTCAACCTGCAATCAACAAGGACTTAAGTTAATAAACCTAATGTTCATTCCTTCTAGATATTTAGTACCCAGTCTTATTCCTACATTAATTTTTTTCTAATGTATCACATGCCTCAGATCATGCACATATTATTTCAATATTAATACATGAAACACATTGTGCACCCGTATGTGACTGGGTAATGCCAATCGATAGGCCACAAGTCGTACTCTTTCCAATATTTGGAAAGGTCCACAGAACCTTGGAGCCAACTTGGCACACAAATTCCACCTTAGGGTGCTTAACCTAGGTTTGATTCTCACGTAAACATGATCACCTACTTCAAACACCCAATAGGTTCTCTTTTTGTCCGCATAAACCTTCTACCGATCTTGAACAACGTTTAGGTTCTGTCTAATCTTATTTTCTTCCAGTTCCATCTCAGCCAACACCTCCGGGCCAAGCATTAGTTTGGTTTAAAGACTACTCTAGTTAATGGGAGTTAGACACTGTCTCCCATATAAGGCTTTAAATGGACTCATTTTAAGAGACTCTTGGTAACCATTATTGTACGCTAATTCCACCATATGTAGATAACCTTCCCACTTTGTGGGTTAATGCATTACATACATGTGCATCATGTCTCCCAGGATTTGATTCACTCGCTCTGTTTGTCCATATGTCTGTGGATGATAAGTGCTATTGAAGTTAGATTGTGTACCCAATCCGGTAAACCGTTCCTTCCAAAAGGTTGAAGTGAACTTTGCATCTCAATCCGAGATGACTTTTTTTGGGATGCCATGCAACCTAAATATTTCTCTCATGAAAATATCTGCAATATGCACCATTTTGTAAGTGGATTGTATAGGTATAAAGTGAGATTCCTTTCTCAGTATATCAACCACTACCATTATAAAATCAATATGCCTTTTTGATCTTGGTAGACCGGTAATAAAATATAATGATATAACCTCCCATTTACATTCAAGTATAGGTATGGGCTGCAACAATCCTACTAGATGTTGATGCTCCACCTTAACCTATTGAAATTCCAGACACTTGTTTAAATTTTCAGTAATATTATACCACATACCGGGCCAAAAATAAACTTTCCTTATTGTTGTCAACATTTTCTGGTATCGTGGGTGTCTAGAATAATTACTGCAAGTGGAATTTACAACAAAGCCTTGATGTTGAGGATCTCCTTCGGCAGGTCCGTATCCAAGCACGTTTGAAACGCCCTCATACACAAAGGTCCAAGATATAACTATCTTCCTAACACACAAAAACAATCACACTCTGCTCTATTCTCCCGAAGTTATAATTGCTTCCCCTCTCTGTGATTGTTACTTCTAACTAGCTAACTAAGGCAATGGAGATGAAGCAGGACTCCTTATATAAAAATGGAAGAGGAGGATATGGGCCCTCAAATAATGGGAAAGAATCTTATCCTTTGGAGTAGTTACTATTTTATGCGAACAATAATCCCAAAGGGGAATTCCTCGGCCATATCCTCAAAACAAACTTCCAGCTCTCCGCTTCACGAAGCTCTAGTCATGGAAAATTTGTTTCTATTTAAAAGAACTTTCAAAAATAGGATCGGTGCGAGTCAGAAATTAAGATAGAGCACCAATCAGTGTGGGCGTCAGTGTAAATATTTGCTATCAACGCAGGTTAGACACTGAGACAAAGCACCGGCCTTGAAAACCGGGTTTTATGGGGATCTTCCAGAAAAGTTGTAAAGTGAGATGAATTGGCAGACAAAATGTGGTTAAGGGGTATGTATTCCATGCTTGGAAAGTGTTACATCCCTATATTACTAGTTTAGTCCCTTATTTTTATTAGTGTAGCCCCCTTATTGTTATTGTTGTACCCCTGTAACCCCAATATTGTTATTATTGTGCCCTTACATTATTATTTTTAGGTCGGCTAGGATTATATTGTGGCCCCATGGACTTCTGTATATAGAAGGAGCTTTTGGTCATTTATATCATCTAATAATTGTTCATTTATGTAATGTATTGGAGGTTTCCCCCTCGAAGTGGCTGATTTCTAAAGCGTTGATCTCTCTTTTCTTCTATTTTTGGAGCCGGTTTCATAACATTTGGTATCAGAGCTTTCGATTCTAGGGTTGTGCTGCTCCAGACAGGTCATCGTGGAATTTTCTCTATAAATGTTTTTCTAAGAAGGTTTAGAAGTTGAAATTTTTACATAGCAAAGCCGAAATACTAAGGAACCTCGTGGAAAATTTTTAGATCTTGGTTCGCAATATCTCCGGAGATATGATCTGTGCAAGTTAGGGATTTTTGTAGGCTCCTCAATTTAACCTAAATAGGTCATCGTGGAATTTTCGCTATAATTTTTTTTCTACAAGGGTTCAGAAGTTGAAATTTATACATAGCAAAGCCATAATCCTGAGGAACGTTGTGGAAAAATTTCAGAGCTTGATTCGCAATATTTTTGGAGATAGGTTCTGTGTAATTTAGGGATTTTTCAGGCTCCCGAATTTCATCTCAAAGAGGTGACTATGGGAAAATCATCATAACTCTCTCTCAAAACATTGGATTGGAATTATATAAAAAGTGGCTGCAAGTACACGGAATTTAGTTTCTTGTATAACAATTTCAGAGCTGAAAGAGGAGACAGTGACACATGGCATGATGTACAAGGTCGCTCTACTGAACTAGTCCATAATTAGGTCATTGTGGGAGATTTGGCATAACTTTGCCTTGAAGAATATAAATCAGGTTACACCTCTGAAAGTTGAAATAAGATTCAGAGGGCTACTGGAGGGCCCAATTTTATATATTGAAGATTCAAAATCACAAAGATAATTCAGTTTCAATATCGAGCTCCTCAAAAGGAAGAAAAAGGTGTGTATTTTTTTTGAATTGCATAAGTCTCGTTTGAAAAAATTAGTTTGAATTTATTCCAAGGGCATATTGAAGAATATATATTAGTATTGGGTTCTAAATTCCCCCCTAAAAAGAATTCAACACACATTAAGCCTTCAGAAGGCTCTATTATGACTCATGAAGAAGAATAAATGCAACATGAGATATCAAAATTACAAGAGAAAGTGCACCAAATTTCGCTATCACAAAGAGCAACAAAAAATGAAATGGATGGTTTGAAGAAAGGCGTGGAAGCTAAGATGAATGGTTTGGAAGCTAAGATGGATGGCATGGAAGTTGGCATGGAAGCTAATATGGATGACATGGAAGCTAAGATTGATGAAAAAAATGAAGGACAACATGGAAAAAATGAATAATGATCTAAAAGTAGACATCGAAGGTTTGGCAAAGTTGATACAAGAAATGTTTCCTAATGGCAAAAAGATAGTAGAGGGTATCACAGGGAAGCCAGGAAATATAATAAGCTCTAATGTCATGAAAAAGCTTTTGAATAAAGAAAAACGAGGCGTAATTGCACAATTATTCTCACTAGAAGTTCCAAAATCAAAATCATCTATTTCTGCAGATCTCCAAAAATTCTTGGACAATCATTCCAAGGTGTTTTAAACTCCCAAAGGACTCCCACCTATTTTTGATCATGATCATGCTATTCAATTGATTCTAGAAATTTTTCCTCCAAACATCAGGCCTTATAGATATCCTTATGTCCAAAAGAGCGGAATTGAACGTATGATTGCAGAAATGTTAGATGTTGGTATAATTCAACCTAGTCAAAGTTATTTCTCTGCTCCAGTAGTATTGGTGCACAAGAAGGATGGATCATGGTGCATGTGTTTGGATTATAGGGAGCTCAATAATCTCACCATTAAATATAAATTTTCCATTCCTGTGATTGATGAATTATTTGATGAATTACATGGAGAAATTTATTTTACCAAGTTGGATCTTCGTTCAAGATATCATCAAATTAGAATGAAGACTGAAGATATTTCGAAAACAACATTTCGAACTCATGAGGGTCATTATGAATTTTTGGTCATTCCTTTTGGCCTTACCAATGCACCTTCTACATTTCATGTTGATGACTCCATTTTCAAACTCCTTCTTGTGGAAAATTTGTGCTAGTATTTTTTGATGATATACTAATCTATAAGGTGTTCCTGAAGGATCACAAAGTTCAACATGTTGACAGGGTGCTCAAACTATTGCAGGAGAAACAATTATATGCAAAAACATCCAAATTTTTCTTTGGAGTACAAGAGGTGGAATATTTGGGTCATATTGTATCTCACGAGGGTGTTAAGGTAGACCCTAAAAAAATTAAATCCATTAAGGAATGGAAAGAATTTTTCATTTATGTAATGTATTAGAGGTTGCCCCCTTGAAGTGGATGATTTATAAGGCGTTAATATCTCTTTTCTTCTATTTTTGGAGTTGGTTTCATAACATAAAGTACACAAGGGTCACTGTATGGGTCCTCTAGGATCAAGGAATGGGGAGTACAGAGACAGTGACAAATTTATGTGTAACAGATGCCCCCTAAAGTATGAAGTCCAAACACGAGTGAGGGGTGAAATTATTTATGAGTACGTGCAAGGAACCAGATGCTACTGTCGAGAGACCTGTAAATCAAGAATAGATACATATACATAACTGAAATATTTGATGAAAATACATGAATAAAGGTATGGACGCAGCCATCCATAAAAGAATCCATGGTATGGTTGCAGCCATCCATCTGAGAAGGATCACATATAGAATCGTGGTATGGTCGCAACCATCCATTTGAATGAAACATGGATCCAATCATGGAAAAATCATATCGCCTCACAGCCTGGATTTTATCAGACAAACCCTAGGGTCTTGCGCTCCATCCCGACCTGAACAAGTACAAATTGGCATGTGAATGAATGAACTGAATTCGAACATGCAAGAAAGTCACCTGATTACTAACCAATGATGAAATATGTTAACAGGCGTGAAAGAGACCACCAATAATGAAAATTGTTCTCAAGGTACTAGTAGTACAATCCACAGAACGTGAATAGTGAGCTGGAGTCG
The DNA here is from genome assembly GCA_034641835.2 of Pinus albicaulis. Lineage (NCBI taxonomy): Eukaryota > Viridiplantae > Streptophyta > Pinopsida > Pinales > Pinaceae > Pinus > Pinus albicaulis. Next base: position 907,440,940 of record CM076583.1, on the reverse strand, counting down.
AACACCCATGAAAGAACCCGATCGGAGACCAATGATGTGAACTTGTCGTCGAATGCGAAGAAATTTTCATTAGGGCATGCAAGCTCTAAGGTACCAGAAAGGAGTCTCTAGATCAACTTCCCAGATAATGAGCTGAAGTCGACAGGAAACGATTCGTCAAAGGAGGGTCATAATGAATCCCACATCATCGACACAAAACATAGAATTTGATATGAGTGTTAATCAATATTGAAATAGAGGATCAGGGAATGTACAAACTGCAGAAGGATTTTCTCTTGAAAATATCGGCGACACCACTCTGGAATTTGGTAGCATTTGACTCAAATAGGATTAGAGGTCATGTTGATAAGATTGGTAATTGAATGAGAGGCAAACAAGTTTCCCAAACCCATGGAGGCACAGTGACAGAGTGAATATATCCTAACCCAACACGAACTGCAGATAACTCGGTAACGTCATCGTGGCGATTTCCAATGTCATTTATTTTTAACGAGTTTGACAAAGGGAAAAATCGGTGTCTTTTCATGTTTAGAGAGTCTTAAAAGAAGCAGAAAAAAAAAAATCCAGCAAGTCCCTTTTCGTAGGTAGTCTCACAAATCCGAAAAGGTAGAAAACAATATCTGAGAGAACCTCTTAGCCATGTTCGACTAGGGTATTCCTTTTTCGTAAATAATCTGTCCCAGCCCGAAAAGGGGGTAAACGTATACACGGCAGATGACGTTTCATAGCCTTTAACAAGTTAAAAACGACAAGAGTCTTGACAATCTTTTCAATTTTTGAGAGTCAGAAAAGAGATGAAAGATGACTCCTCCTGGAGGAATGAGTGGTATTAAGGGTAGAAACTAATTCCAATGATGGTTGGACTGCTGAGAACAAGTAAAGGTCAAGAGGCTGGATAACAAGACCACTCATTGATGTTGTTCCTTAGGAAAGGGTAAACAATCAAGTGAGGGCATATGATCGGCCGAACAAATGGTAATGATGGAATGAGAAAACCAAGGCTCATCTGGAAAAATAGGCTAATAAAGTGGCAATCAAGAGAGTTATACAAGGAATGGTTTCATTTTTACGCAAGCTTGAAATCAGGAAACTCTGCTTGAAGTTGGTTTCATTTTTACACAATTTTGAAACTGAAACAAACTATTCTTGAAACTGGTTTCATTTTTACACAAGCTTGAAATGGAAACAAACTATGCTTAGAATAAGTTTGCATGCCCCCAGCATGATGACTCAATTCGAGGTACATGGTCCCAGCTTCATGGCATTCACCAGAGCAGACTGCTAGTTACTAGCAGGTGGATGGAATGAAGGCTCAATTACGAGATCAAGAGAAAGATTCGACTTGGATTTTATGAGATCTAATCAAAGACTCAAATTGAAAAGGGAACCTATTTCATTTTTTAACAAGGTTGACACAGTAAAAGAACTATCCTCATGACACCTTGTTTCATTTTTTAATGAGGTTTACATAGTAAACGAACTATCCTCATAAGATATTGTTTCATTTTTTAAGGTGCTTGACACAAGAAAACGAACTATGCTCCCCAAGAATCTTGTTTCATTTTTAAGGAGCTTGACACAAGAAAACGAACTATGCTCCGCAAGAAGTTTGTTTCATTTTTTAAGGAGCTCAACACAAGAAAACGAACTATGCTCCACAAGAAACTTGTTTAATTTTTTAAGGAGCTTGACATAAGAAAAAGAACTATGCTCCAAAGGATCTTGTCATGACGAATAAGAAGTCATGGCTTCCAAGAGCTTCTCATCTGACGAGAGAACAATACTCTGGAAATTAGGATCCAATGCCTCCAGTACATTGTGTACTACCTCACTGACTGAATTATCAGTGGATGTGGACATGGAACATGTGGCCACATAATTGACCTGTGGTGGGGAAGATATCACCAGTAGGTAAGGACTAGGAAGGGAATACGATAGACCAGATGTCACATCAATACCAATGAATTAAAGATGATCAATGGTCACGATCCAACCTTCATGTGGAAAACATATCACATGAAAGAGGGAAGAGACAATATTTCCCATGGCATAAGCATAGTCGCGCCCCAGGATTAAATTAAAATCCAAGGGGCCTTGGACCACCATTACGTCTATATAGATGGTTTTCCCTGCCAAAGTAATAGGCAACTTCGGAAGGAGCCCTAATGGTTGACTTGTTCCTTTGTTAAAAGCCAACATATTTTGAGTAATAGGGACAAGCTCTGGAGAACCCAAAGCTTGCCATGTAGTTGAGGAAAGAATACTAACCGAGGCGCCTTCATCTATAATTGTGCTTGGTACGACCATATTGCAGGCCTGTACAGTTCTCTCAAAGGGAACATAAGAAGGAAGACAATATCCTGTGAATCGACTCCAATCAATGGAAGTGACCAAACTACATGAAGGGGTTTCCATAAGAATATGAGGATTATCCCCTTGCGTTACGGGAAAGGAAATACCATCCTCTTGGAATATGGGAACGAGAGCAGGAGGATCGGTTTTTGGAACTGTGGCGATGGGAATTGGAGGATCATCATCCTGGATCATGGAAACGGGAGGATCACCCTCCGATCCTGTGGAATTAGAGGAAACAAAAAGAACCTAACTGGGATGAGACCCACTCTCGATGGAAAAGACCTGATGAAATTTAGATGGAATCAGGTCGACCTTTTTCTCAACCAATGATTGGTCAGGAATGGACTCGGGAGACTAACTTTCAAAGAGAGTGGAATTGACTGGAGATGAATCTCGATCAATGACTTGATGAACTATCAGGGGACTCAAAGAAATCTTTTGGTAGCTGACGGGAAGACAAGACTTAGAAGCCAAAATTTTATCCAATACGTTAGAAGCTTCATCCATATAAGGACAAAGGTGAATGGGATGGTTCCCTTCACAAAACCTACAGGGAAATTTGATCTTACCCTGCTTCTTACGAGTCTCATTATCTTTAGCTGAAGGCTCATCATAAGCATGATGTGCAGAGGTTGATGATGAAGAATGAATCAGGCCAACGGACCACACTTCTATCACCTTGTAAATACGAGGGAAATCACAAAGAAGGTGGTCACCCTCAGAGAGCTTGCAAGGGAATTTGACTCTACGATATGGAGTGGGAGGTTTCTTGATATTATCTGCATGGGTAGCAATAGTTTCTGACTCCCCACTAGCTTATTTTCCTTCCTCCTCTTCAACTTTTTCTTCTTCCTCTTAGCCACCTGGTTACTATAATCCAGACTTTCACTAAGCGAAGAGGGATAACGAGGTGAAGAAATAGGCAAAGAAGGTAAGGGGTCAATTTTAATATCAACATGTGGTTTACATGGTTCAGGTGGAGGAGAACTTGGTTGAGAAAATGTTTGGATGTTCGAAACCATAGGGGTCGAAAATAACCAAATCAGCAGACCAATGGTTAATCCCGGGAGAGACAACATTGCCATATAAGGGGCACTAACATTCCTGAATGAAGGAAAAGGACCAGGATTCCCATATGAGGGGATTCCTTGGTTAGTGAACTCTAGAAATTTTGGCATTGGAATCAACCCTAAATAATCACTAAGGAATATAAATTTAACCAGGAATATTTCGTGGGTAGTGAATTTTAAGACATTGAAACAAAACTTTGCCTTTTCATGTTTTAAGAGTTGAGAAAAGAACAAAAGGTGACTCTAGTCACTTTCAGTTTGAACGAGCTTGAAAGGACAAGTGATTGATGATATTTTCAAATTTTTAAGAGTCACGGAAAGATCAAAATGACTACTCAGTAACTCTAAGCAAGAGGGTGTACCAAGCTCCCGTGAACTGTAATATACACCTTGGTGATCAAATGAAAGAGCAATGCCCAAGGAATTAATGTATATGCAGGCAGTATCCCTGAAGGTTTTTCTCAGTGTATCACAGTTATAGGGTGACAGACTCAACTTCTTATGGATAAAGGATTGAAACCTATGAGGGTATCCCTTTATATACACGACGGTAGAGGGAGCACAAGTCCGTACTAGCATTGTCTAATGCCAGATGGCGAGCGACAACTGCTAGGTTTAATGATTTCGGAACACATCACTAGCCTAGACCTCTAAGTGTGAGTGTTAAGTTTCAATGATTCCTTATATTGATTGAATAATTTTTATGGTTTATCTTGAATTATGTCTTCGTTTCAAGGCCCTACCGCTGTCATTGGAGAACTCTGTAGCTATATGAGAAAACAAAATTTTCAATTTGATGAATGCTATCTAGTTAAGGGAAGAGTCTCAAACAAAGATGCAACAAACAGTAATACTGCAAATGAAATTGACTTTCATGATCCAAAAGTAATCTAAAACATTCAAATATGTGAATTATGAAATGTAATCTATGCAAAATTCTCTTTTTGAAAACTATGCAATTGTAATCTATGCACAATTTCCTTTTTATTTTGAATGAATAAGAATGCACTCAAAGCGACTTTTAGTTTTCAATTATTAAACAATGTAATATAAGTTAAATGATAAATTTCAAACATAACTTTTGAATGCAACTTGATCTAATGCATTTTAACGAAAATATTTGAGATGAAAACTAAATGAACGCAAATTTTCTTAATGCAAAAAGGATGCAACCAAACATTAAGAATACAATCTTGTTTTGAACACTTTGTAACGAATTCCTAAAAATTATACAAGACATATGAGTTCAAGCACAAAGAGGACTTCCAAAGCGTGAGTTCAAAACAAGGAATTCATTCCCTTTTACATCAAGCAATCATACAAAGAAGACTTTTCAACTGAACAATGAGCAATGTAATCTATGCTCACATGAAAACAAGCGGACCAAATGGACTTGGGTGGACACTTGAGAATTGATCACTCAATCAACCAAAAAGAAAAAGGTAATCAACTATAGATGGATCACCAAGCAAAGAGACTGACTCAATCAACAGGGCGATGACCCGCGGAGCAAAAATGATCCAGATTTATGCAGGAACGCAACAGAATAAACATATAACCATAAACATAGAGATGCAACGGAAACAACACTTCATTTCATTAATATCAAAGAACTGAAATTTGCTTACAGACAGAATGGAAATAAAACTAGCTAGGGCACTGGTAGCTATCTCTGAGAAGAGATGTGACAGCTACAGGCCTCTGAACTCAATTACAATGAGGCTCGAGGGCCTATTTATTATTGAGAAACAATGGAGAACCCTAAACATCCAAAAAAATAACCCTAGGAGATGAAGCGCCAAAACTATGGGCCCCGTTTGGGTAAATTGATGTTTCAACTTCCCAGGGACGTAACTTTGGCATACTATCTCTGTTTGACGCTCATGATACATCATTAGAAAGCTCTATCCGAGGAATACAAATTTCGCCATGAATATCATTCCGGAACGGAATGATGAATATCATTCCAGAATAGAATGATATTTGCTGGAGGCGCGATGCCAAAAAAACGTCGTTTAGGGCCTCAAAACGGCTCCCGAAGTTCAGGACCTGAAAAACTGCTAAAAATAGTAAGTTATGCCGAAACTGAAAAACTGAAAGAGACAATGGTGGGGGCCCAAGTGGAATAGGCGGGTGGCCACCAATATCCACTTGGATCATTCCTCCCCCCTTAGGAAGCAATGGTCCCCATTGCGTTAAGTTCCTCCATGAGATGAGGAAATTTCTGCTGAACTTGGTCCCTGGTGAACCACTTTCCTTGGTGCAGGAGTTGGCCAGCTTTGACAACCCGATACAGTTGGATCCTCTGTTGGCGAGTGTTCTTAATTTGCATGTCCATGATACAATCTGTGGTGGCCTGTTCCATGTGCTCTGGGTTTAACTCTGTTGGTGTGAGTTGTTTTGCAATGTCGGAGGTGTCCAATAGAGGTGGGAAGTAAGGACGAAGGTGATCCACATTGAAGACTGGGTGTAGGCCAAGGAATGGAGGAATACTAAGCTCGAAGGCATTGTTCCCTACAGCCATGGTGATGGTGTACAGCCCGTATCGAAGCGGGTGAAGCTTGCGGTGGGGTCCAGTGAGGCGCTCCTTCTACAAATGTAGCCATACTTTGTCACCCACCTGGAAGTTGTGTGGCACCCGGTGTTGATCATGACGCTACTTGTACTTCGCATTAGCTTTGCCCAATATATCATGAACCTATTGGCGAATGTGTTGAATGCACTCAATGAAGCTACTTGCTTTGTCAACTTTAGACTGGACATGAGCTGAATCGGCCTGAGTAGTTGCAAATGGTATGGCTACGTCAATGGGACATAGTGGCTGGAATCCCAAGCCCACCTGAAAGGGGCTATGGCCAATTGAACTGTGGAGAGCCCTGTTATAACTATGTTGTACATAGGGGAGGCTCTCATCCCATGTGCGTGGATGCTTTGAATTGTACATGCACAGAATGTGTACAATCATTCTGTTGACGACCTCTGTCTGGCCATCTGTTTGGGGATGGAAAGCTGTGGACTTGGTGAGCTTGGTATCCAACATTGACCAGAGGCTGGACCAAAATGTGCTGAGGAACCTGCTATCTCGATCTGATATGATAGACTGTCGGATCCCAAAGTGCACCCACACTCGTTCAAAGAAGAGTTTAGCAGTGGCTTCTGCTGTGATATTCTTCTTACAGGCCGCCATGATGGCCATCTTCGAGAATCTGTCAACGACCACGAAAACACATTCATTTCCATTCTTAGTAGAAGGCAGGCCCGACATGTAATCCATGGAGATGGATTCCCACGGTCGACTAGGGGTAGGTAGTGGAGTATATAGGCCTTGCTTCTTGATGGTCGGTTTGGCAATGGCACAAGCAGTGCAGGATCTGATGTGCTTCTCAACATCCTTTCGAAGGTTCGGCCAATAGAAATACTTCTGGAGTATTGCTACTGTTTTCTTGACCCCGAAATGCCCAGCGACTCGATTGTAGTGTGCTTCCCATATCATCTTGGCACGCTCGCTTGAAGGAACACAAAGGTGTCCCAGGTGACATAAAAGTGCATCTTGGAGGTGAAAATTTGGAACTTGTGTGCCCCCCAAGAGTGCCTTGTAAGTGTGGCCGAATTTTGGGTCACTCTCATAGAGAAGCGGCCAATCAGAAGTCTCGTGCCCACAAGAGTTGAGCACGGTGGTGAGCGCCACGATCGGTGGTCGGCTGAGGCAGTCCGCAACATTATTGGTGCTACCCTTCTTGTACTTGATGTTCAAATGAAACTGTTGCAGATATGTGGACCACTTCTGATGGCGATCATTCTGCAACTTCCCTTGTGTCTGTATGAACTGCAGGGGCCGGTGGTCCGTGTGGATGATTGTTTCCTTCCCCAAAATGTAATGCTTCCATTGTCGACAGGCTTGCACAATGGAATACATTTCTTTGTCATAGGTGGGATACTTGCGAACTGTCTCAGACAATGTCTCACTGTGATATGCCACTGGATGTCCCTGTTGAGTAAGAACTGCCCCAATAGCATAGTCAGAGGCATCTGTCTCGATCTCAAATGGCTGTTGCAAGTCTAGTAATGTGAGCACTAGGGCAGAACAGAGGCGATTTTTCAATTATGTGAACGCCTTCTGTTGAGGTTCCGACCAAAAGAATTTTGCTCTTGCTCCTCCCTTGGTGACTTGACTCAAGGGCCATGTGATATGAGAGAATCCCAACACGAATCTATGGTAGAAATTAGCAAGACCCAAAAAGCTGCGAAGCTCTGTTATAGTGGTTGGGGCTGGCCAATCCCGAATGACTTGGATCTTGGCTGGATCCACATGCACCCCCCTTTCATCAATAATGTATCTCAGATATTGAACCTGGGTCATGCCAAAAGTGCACTTCTCCAAATTGGCACACAACTTGTGTTGCCGCAGTGTTTGGAGGACTTGTCGGATGTGGTGAAGGTGCTCTTCCCAAGTCTTGCTAAAGATTAGAATGTCATCCAAGTACACCACTACAAATGAGTTGGTGAATGGCCGCAAGATGTCGTCCATCATCCTCATGAAGGTTGCGGGAGCATTCGTCAACCCGAAAGGCATGAATAGCCATTCAAAAAGGCCTTCCTTGGCTTTGAAGGCAGTCTTCCACACATCAGAGGGTTCAATTGGTACCTGGTGATACCCATACTTCAGGTCAATCTTGCTGAAATATTTTTCACCTTTGAGTTGGTCCAGAAGGTCATCAATCCGTGGGATTGGGTACCTATTCCAGACAATGATCTTATTCAGCGCCCGATAGTCAATACAAATTCTCCACGTCCCATCCTTCTTCTGTATCAACACGATCGGGCTCCCACAAGGCGATGAACTTGGTCTGATGTGACCTTTCTGCAACAGCTCCTGAATCTGCCTCTTGATTTCATCATTCTCCAGAACAGAGCGCCGATATATCGGTCCATTGGGTAGTGGCGCACCTAGGGTCAGATCAATCGGGTGCTTGACCTGACAGTGCAGAGGAACCCCTGTGGGTGAGGTGAATATGTCCCCGTACTCCTCCACAACCTTATCCATTTGTTGTTGTCTTGCGCAGGAGCCCGTCTGGAGGTCGTGCTAACATTCTTCTCCTTGCTCCTCGGGGCGGATCATTAGAAAACAAATTTCCTGTTTGAAATGAGCTATCGCATTGTTTTGCAAGAATAAAAGAGATAGCCGGCAGAGGTGTAGCACTTCCGGTATCTTGTACAACTTATTTCCCAAAGTAACAATACCAAAGACAAAGGTTTGATCTAAGGGCTACGCATTCAAGTCCACAGGTATGGTTGTCCTAATAATACATCAGAAACATCAATAGGAGAAATGTCACATAATACCTCATTCGTGAAGGGCTTGATGCTATAGGGAAGGCGACACTGCCAGCCGACGCGGAGATCTCATCCTTGGTGAAGCCACCTAATGGTGTATGGATGTGGGTGAGCTGTGGTCATCAAGACCAACCGCTTCACGACGTCTGTTGAAATGAGATTCTTTTGGCTCCCATTGTCGACAATGAACTGTACCAGGGAGCCCTTTACCCACATTTGGGAGTGGAAGAGATGTTCCTCCTCCTTTGGATCTTCTGGTTCCTCCTTCTGGATCTTTGTAGTGGCAACAGTGGCATTGGGCTCCGCATCAATAATATGTTTCCATTTTTCATTCCCCTTTTCAGGTTCTGATTCAGAGTTGAAGCATGCATCTGACTCAGAAGCCCCCATCTCGGCCACTAGCGACTGCTTGGCCCGACACTCACTTGTGTTGTGAGTGGAGCTCTTATGGAACTCACACCACTTTCCCGTGTCCTTCTTTGGATTTGCGGTGCTATTCTTTTCTTGTGGCTTTGACAGATTATCTTTAGCCACCATGCCTTGGCTCTGTCCTTTGTTCTGCGGTTTGGAAGCACCTTTCCCTTGCTTTTGATTCGTAGATCCAAAGTCTCACTTCTTCTGTTTGAATTTCTGCTCAATATTGGCAGCATACCGATATGCCGTACCAAGCGAGGAGATGTCGAGGAGCTCCATTTCCTCCTGAATGTATCTGTGCAGAAAGTTGCAATACTTTAGCACCAAATGTTTCTCTAAATCTTTGATACCCAACTTTGTGTGCAGGGTATGGAATAGATTTGTCATCTCATGAACATCTTGATCCCTTTGTTGTCGCAGCGTGGTCCATTGTATGTACTTGTCCTCATAGCTCCCCACGGGATAGTACTGTTCCTTGACGGCGTCTCGGAAAGAATTACAAGTTAGTACGATCGATAATATATAGGGTTATGTCTGGTCTTTGTTCTCACAGTAGGTTTTCCACCAGTCCTTAACATGGGGGGTAGCTTTGAGGAGTGAAAAAATAATCTTCTCTCAGTCTAAAAAGTCATAAACAGAGAAATATCCTTCTAATAGATTCAACCATCTATATATGGCACCTGCGTCTATTTGACCCTCAAATATGGGAATGTCAAAATTTACTTGTACCTTAAAAGGAGTCGCACCTCCAGAGTGGCTGCTGGATGCAGATGCGCCGCCAGTGAACAGCCGTTGAAGGATTTGAGCAAAGTTATCCATCATCGTGTTCCTTTGTTTTTCGAGAGCCTCCTCAAGCAATATTTTGATAGGATATCCTGCTCCCTCATCTTTCTTTTCATCCCCCATGGGCGTCCGTCGAGGTTTGTGATGCTGATCTTGCAAAGGTTCCACCAGATCAAGCCCTAGCTCCTTATACCCTGACCTCGTTGGGGACATGCAAAGAAGGATCGATAAAAAGCAAACTGCTCTGATACCACTGATCTGGATTTATGCAGGAACACAACAGAATAAACATATAACCGTAAACACAGAGATGCAGCGGAAATAGCACTTCATTTAATTAATACAAAAGAACTGAAATTTTCTTACAGAGAGAATGGAAATAAAACTAGCTAGGGCACTGGTAGCTATCTCTGAGAAGAGATGTGGGGGCTATAGGCCTCTGAACTCAGTTAAAATGAGGCTCGAGGGCCTATTTATTATTGAGAAAGAATGGAGAACCCTAAACATCCAAAAACCTAACCCTAGGAGATGAAGCGCCAAAACTATGGGCCCCGTTTGGTTAAATTGGTGTTTCAACTTCCCAGGGACGTAACTTTGGCATACTATCTCCGTTTGAAGCTCATGACACATCATTAGAAAGCTCTATCCGAGGACTATAACTTTCACCACGAATATCAATCCGAAATGGAATGACGAATATCATTCCAGAACGGAATGATATTCGTTGGAGGCGCGATGCCCAAAAAACGTCGTTTAGGGCCTCAAAACGGCTCCGAAAGTTCAGGACCCGAAAAACTGCTAAAAATAGTAAGTTATGCCGAAACTGAAAAAATGAAAGAGACAATGATGGGGGCCCAAGTGGAATAGGTGGGTGGCCACCAATATCCACCTGGATCATGCAACTAGGCAATCGATGGACAATCCTAGAAAAACCTAGGGTATTAGGATGCACGTTCCAACAGAAAGAACAAAAAAAAAAACCAAAAACCAAGCCAACGAGTCAATCAAACAAAATTGAGTGAAGGGGAGAAAATGTAAGTCATACAGAGAAAAGGACTAGAAGGGTAAGGCACATTGTTCAAAGACTTACGGAAAAAACCTTAATTTTTCACACACACAGGAATGGGTGTGACTTTTGGGGCTAAAAATACCGCTAAAAGCCCAATTAGCGCCACTGTAAAACTAATAGATAGCGCTGATCAACTTGATTTGCATGACTTCCAGACAAATAAAAGCGCCAATTCTTGAAAAAGAAAAAAAACAAATAATTTCCACTAACCAGGACCAAACTCACCACTTCAAGCAAAAACTAAAAGATTTTAATTGATGAAAAACATAGGAACAAACAACGAAATGGTTGTTTGACTAAACTCGTCGAATGAATAAGACCTCAAAGAGTGAAAAATGCAAAAGAAACTCCCTAGTGGAGTCGCCAACTTGTTGTGCAGGAAAATCCCCTCTGTGGACAGAGGCGATCCCTCTAGCCCTAGGTTGGGTCTATCAACTACAAGGACAACTAACATCTACCTTCCTAGATTGTAAATGAAATTCAGAACAAGGAATATGACCTACCTTGTTCTGATGCTATGTTTTCATCTTCCGTCGAAGCTTCATGATGTGTCGCTCTTCTAAATCTCGATACACGCTACTACCAACATTCGATTATCTGTACAGACAGTCAAGACACCACGACAAACATAAAATCACGAAAAACCTAAAACAATTAAAATATATCTAATTTATCAAGGAATGATATAAATCTCATTATAAATGTAAACAATTGTGGAATATAAACATCAGTTGCATTTTATTATGATAAAGACAAGGGGAGTTTACAACTAAGCCTTGATGTTGAGGCTCTCCTTCGATAGGTCCGTATGCAAGCATGTTTACAACACCCTCATACAAAAAGGTCCAATATCTCACTATGTTCTTAACAAACAAAAACAATCACACTCTGCTCTATTCTCCCAAAGTTATAATTGCTTCCCCTCTCTATGATTACTGCTTCTAACTAGCTAACTAAGGCAGGAAACATGAAGGAGGTCTCCTTATACAAAAATGGAGTAGGAGGATATGGGCCCTCAAATAATGGGAAAGAAACTTATCCTTTGGAGTAGTTCCTATTTTATGGGAAAAAGAATCCCAAAGGGGAATTCCTTAGGCATATCCTCATAAAAAACTTCCAGCTCTCCTCTTCGAGAAGATTCTAGTTGTGGAAACTTCATTTCTATTTTTAAAAAAATTCCAAAAGAGGATCAATGCGAGTCAGACATTAAGATAGATCGCCGATTGATGCAGGTGTCAATATAAATCTCTGCTATTAGCGTGGGTCAGACAATGAGAAAAATCGCCGACCTTCAAAACCAGGTTTTATAGGGATCTTCTAGAAAAGTTGTAAAGGGAGATGAATTGATAGACAAAGTGTGGTTCAGGGGTATGTATTCCATGCTTGGAAAGTACACAAGGATCATTGTATGGGTCCTCCAGGATCAAAGAATGGGGAGTACAAAGAAGTGACAAATTTATGTGTAACAATAGTGGATATTTAATAAATGATGGGCATGTCGACAAATCTTAGTGGATGAACCTTCACGAATACCCCTCATGGATTACACTCCATCAAATCCAAATTCAACTAAATTTTTCATGGATAGATTCATGTCTGCCAAAAGAGATGTCACGACATCATACATAGATTTTGATTTTCCATCCCTAACATGTAGCAATTGCATGAATTTTGTAGCACATGGATCTCTTCCTTAATTTTTCAAATATATAATATAAACAAGAAAATGTTGCACCATAGTCTGATTAGTGCTTTCATCAACTAAAAGTGAGTAGTATGGCCTTTGGAAAATCTCATCTTTTAATTTTCTCCAATATACCTCCTTAGTAGCTTCTAAAAAGTCTTTTCCAGATGTTGTATTTGTATATACTGAGTATTCATCTAGAAATTCTTGTTTCAGCATGTAATTTTGGTTTTAAGATGTAATTTTTAATTTTCACTATGTAATTTTATGTCATTCAAAATGTAATAAGTTCATGATTCCCAAGTAGCTAAATCAGAGTTCCAACATGTCAAAACATCAAAATGTCAAATCCTAGTGTTGTCTAAGCTCATCAGATGATCAGATGTAAAAGAAAAAATTCAAATGAAAAGGTATAGTTTTAAAGTGAAAAATGAATGAAAAGAAAAGAAAGTGGGTCCCAAGGCCAAAATCATTCAAATGATCAATTATAAATACCACCACAAGGCAATCAAGAAGCTCATTTGTTCTTGCATACATTGAGCACACACTCCCTTGGTTCATAAATTCGAATTGCAGGGTCAGAGGAAAAATTTTTGTGGCATTGCACTTTCTTGAGGGTGGTGTTATGCTTTCTCAACAAGCATTCTGCTTTTAGTAGGCAGCGTTGTGCTTTTTCCTGAAGGGCGCTGCACTTCTGGGCAAGGCATTGCACTTTTACCCAGCTTGCCCAAAAGGTGCCAAGACTCAAGAAAACTCTTCTAAACCTTCAGTAATTGCTTCTTACACCCTCTAGCAAGTAAGTACATCAATTTTATTGCCTCCTTGTACTCCTAAGCATTGATTTCATAGTGTTCTTGTTCCTAAGTAAAATTGGCATTTGTTCTAGTGAAGAAACCTTAATTCTATTCCACATTCCCAATTTGATGCCCTTCGACCCTTAAATCCCTTCCTACATCATTATTAAATCCATCCCTACCCCTACACTACCATTTCCTAGTCCCTAGATCCCTTTCCCCTAAAACCCTAAGTCTTAGGTTTCTAAATTTCCTAGGCAGCCACTTCCTCAAACCTGTAATTTAATTTCCATTTCCAACTCCCTTGACATTTCAACCTCCTATCACCTCCTAAATCTCCATAACCCCTTCCCCCATCTCCCTAAATTTTCCTAAACTTATCCCTATTCCATAGAACTATCTACACTCCCCATTCCCATCCACCTCATCCCTAGGGTTTCTTGGTCACAAAACACTATGGAGGAAGGCAGAGAATATATGGAAGAGGAGGATAGAGAAAATAGAAGGGCTCACAAAGGAGGAAGAATCCTAAGGGTGGAACCCACCAACACAAATGAACTGACAACCTCTCCCGTAGAAATTATACAACAAGCATGTTTATCATGGATTCAATCTGATCTAACAATGTGCTAAAGCTAGATACTAAATCACTTCTACAAATAAATTGTGGAATTAAAAACACAATCGCCAATCACATGAAGCAAAGAAGGATCAATCAAACCACAACACAGATAATTTCTCAGGGAAAGCTTACTTCTCAAAACCCCACTATTTTCTATTTTATATTCAACATGGATACATGAAAAAAATACATACAAATATTCTCACAAGAGCCCTCCTGTACTCAACTAATTGTCTCACACTGTCTTGGACAAAACTGACTAATACTTAGCCAATTCTTACCCTCCTGACAGCCTGCCTTGCTTACAAAATTCACATGGAATGCAATCCCTATTTCATAGGAATTTTTTCCTTCCTTGAATGCACAAGGATTATGGGCAATAAAATGGGTGTTTGGTTGCAAGGGTGAAACCCAATAATCCTACAACTGATAGTCAACTTCCCTTTCACCTAGATCTCAACTGAATCTCCACTAGAACTGGCATGCATGCAGCTAATAATAGTAAATCCTCAGTTGCATGTGAGATCGCTAATTGTAAATTAAATAATATTTAACTCACTTGATCTCTCACTAGTGTATCAAATAGTTACAACTAGCACAATTAAGTTTAACTAACTTAACTAAGTTAAAATGATTACAACTTGCATTAACTAATGCACCACTACATTTCGAAATCTGTTACAACTAGAATTACTCTACATACCTCACCAACTACCATCAACTTGAAATGCATGAGTTAACTGAGTTTATCAGACTCAGTTAAATATTACAAGTTATTTTGAGATTAGATTAGATTTTATTTTCCATCTTAATTAAGGGATAACTAAAATAGACATGCACCAAATTTAGCCCACACCAGTGTAGGTGCTGCTAAGACTTGTGGTCCCACACTAGTGTAGGTGTTGCTTAGACCTCCTGGTCCCACACTAGTGTAGGTGCTGAAATTTATTTTTGAATTTCAACACTCCCTCTCAACAAGAAAGGGATTATCCTTCACCCTGATCCTGTCTCTATGGTATTTGAATTTGCTCCTAGTGAGCACCTTCGTCAGAATATATGCATCCTGATATTTCGTGGGAATGTACTGAAGTAACATTATGCACCTCTGCACACAATCTCTGAGATGGTGGTAAAAGATATATATGTGCTTGGATATATCATGAAACAAAGGATTAACCGAGATTTTAATGCAACTCTCATTATCACAATGTATCACTGTTAGATCCATCTGAGAACCAAAAAAACTGACTTAGGCCTTTCTCATCTAGATAACCTCACATGTAGCTTGACTTGCTGCCATGTACTCTGCTTGCACTGAATTGAGTGTTAGAGATCGTTGCTCCTGCTATACCAAGAAACTGCTATCGATCCCTCTTGATGTGCTCTTTCTATCTGATGGAATTCCTACCCAATTTGCATCTGCGAAGCCTTGAAGCTTCACTCCCTCTGTACGTGTGTACCATAATCCATACTCTGATGTGACCCTCAGGTATCTCAATACATGTTTCCCCGCCTTCCAAAAGAGCTTCGTAGGCTTAAACATAGCTTGACTCAGTTGGTTAATTGCATAGCAAATTTCTGGTCTAGTGTTCACTAAGTACATCAGTGACCAAACTAACTGCCTGTAGACAGAAGTAGCATCCTCTTTCCTACAATTTTTTGGAAGAGGAGTGTCCATGGGTTTACAACTCTCCATGTGAAACTTACCCAGTATCTCTTTGGCATAATTTCCTTGAGAAACAAAAATTTCACCATCTCGCTGCCATATTTCCAAACGAAGGAAATAATGAAGGAGTCCCATGTCCTTCATTTCGAACTCCCTTGCAAGATCTTCCTTGCATGAGTGTATCACCTACTTATCACTAGTCAAAATTAGATCATCAACATAAAGTATAATAATCAGTAGCTTACCCTCAACCAAAATATGGCATCAGCTTCACTTGTGGTGAAGCTCAGTCCGGTGAAATAGCTGTCAATCCGAGTGTACCAATCACGAGGTGCCTGCTTCAGCCCATACAGTGCTCACTTGAGTCGACACACATGTGACTTACTGTTGAAGATATAGAAACCTTTTTTCTTCTCTATGTACACTTCTTCCTCAATAACTCCATTGAGAAACACAATTTTCACATCCATCTGATGAATGTGCCACCCCATCTATGCTAAGAGTGAAAGGATGGATCTAATGGTAGAGTACCTTCCAACTGGTGCAAAAGTATCATCATAATCGATCCTCTCAATCTATGAGAATCCCTGGGCCAAAAATCTGGCCTTGTACTTCTCCACACTCCCATCAGTAGCTTGCTTTACCTTGTAAATCCATCTCGATCCAACCACTGATTTACCAACTAGTCTTGGGACAATATCCCATGCACTGTTCTTGACAATGGATTCATACTCCTCCACCATTGCATCAACCCAAATTGGTTGTTGCACTACCTCCTGAAAGGAAGATGGTTTAGTCACAATACATTTTCTCATAAGAGCCATGTATCCAGTAAAATTTTCTGGAGATTGTCTCTGTCTGTGCTGTGAAGTAGGGGCTCCTACATTCTCTACAACATCAAGTATCAATCTATCAGCTTCCATGGTGTGCCTTCTACCATTTTTGATGGATGGCTCTGACTGAGTGTTTTCTGCCACTCCATGATCTGCTGCATGTGGCTGCTCCACATATTGAGGCTCATCCTTGGGAACCAAGAGTTCTTCCTTTGCATTCAAATATAACTCCCTCTCAAGGGACAATCGCATGGCTTTCTCCTCATAAAATTTTATATCGCGTGGCACAACAATCATTTTGTTGTTTGGAAAATACACCTGATAGTTGTGGGGAGTTTCAGTGTACCCCACAAAAATCCCAATCTCAGCTGTTGGTTCCAGCTTCTTCCTGGTGTCTTTGGTCACATGCACATAAATAGATAAGCCAAAAATCTTAAAATATGAAACATCAGGTTTCTTACCAGTGAAAGCCTCTTCTGGTGTACTCATGCCAAGTATCTTATGAGGACAAAGGTTCTACACAAATACCGTTGTGATGCATGCCTTTGCCCACATATGCATCAGCAGGCCCTGATCATGCAACATCGCTCTTGTTGCACTCACAATTTTTATGTTCTTTCTTTCAGTGACCCCATTCTGTTGTGTAATATTCCAAAATGGGAAAAGTTGGAATATAGTACAAATGTTGGAATAGCAATGTAAATCATCATATAAAAGCATGAGGTCAATATGGATCCTTTACATTCATCATGACAACAGCATATATGTATAAAATAATGGGCCACCAAACATATAACAAGATAGAAAGAACCTCCAATAGAAAAAACCCTCAATAAGAGGTGTTGCTACTATATATCAAAATGTCAGAAGACTGCTACAATGAAGTCATAAGGTGCACTGCTACAGCAAATGAACATAAAAATATGAGGGGATGATATATGCCTCAAAAGATACAACTAATATAGATCTAGGCTCTATACAACCTCCAATGAAGAACCCAAAAATGGTTTTCAGAAATACACCAATATACAAGATCTGAATCAAAGCCCTAGGGCTGAAGATTCACTACAACATATAAACTGGAAAGGTTTGGTTGATTTGATGTGCCAAATAATATAGCCTCCTCCAATAGACTATCTAGATGAAAGGATGAGCCCTTCTCTAGAAAACCTTCTCCCCAAATGGCATACTGAAACCAGCCTGCAACTCCTCCCTTACTGCTGCTTAATTCTTTGACTTCAAAATCAGCCTCACTTTCAACTTCTTCACTGATTTCATGACTTTCATTGTGTTCCCCATTTAAGCTGCTTGCCTCATCATTGATGTGATCTTCATTTTCATTATCAACCTCTTCACTTATTTCATTTTTTTCATGACTGTCATGACTACCTTCTTTCCTGTTGTCCTGTTTATCACTGATGCTTGCTTCATGGGTGTCACTACTGCCTTTAACCTCTTCATTTTCCTCACTGTTTTAATCTTGGCTTCCCTCTTCATCTTTTCCCTCATCTATGTCATGACTAGGAGCCTCATTGTTTTGACTGTCATTAGGGCTCTTAGTCTCACTTTTTTCCTTAGGATCATCGTTTGTTTCTTTTTCACTTGCCTTATCATCATCATTATCCACCTCCATGTCTTCTGCTTCACTGCTGACCTCTTCTTCATCACTGCTCAATTCATTTCCTTGCTTGGAGGTTAAAATAGGGCTTTGGTCATGAGGGCTTAGGGTTTCTATTCTTTAGGGTTTTGACCAATTTCCTTTAACCATTAAATCAATAAAACCACTTGGAGGATAAGGAAAAGTATCCACCTATCAAACTTTGACTTCCTTGCAGGTTCTTTGATGCATCTTTGGAGGTGTTCCCTTGTGCTTTTTAGCAATTTTGCAAGTGGAATAAGCTTTTTTGCCCTAAGCACAGTGCCAGGAAAAATCTGGGCCTGTCGGGTCCTCCTGGGCACAGTGCTGCCTGCGTGCAGGCCTGCCAGGTTCCCTGAGCATAACACTACATGTTTAGTCAATTTAGTGTCCTAAATTGTTAACATAAATTATCGACCAGGGCTAGTAAACTGATGAAGTGTAATGCACTGTATGTGCCTAAGTATCCCTTTTCTTACTTTGTTGTTTTAGTGTTTTGTTGATGTTTTTGGGGTTTTTATGTTTTGGTTCTTAGTATTCTGTTCTATACTAGAAAGATGATCTTAAATCTATGTAAAGAGAAAAAAAAGGAAAATGTTAATGAATAAATGAAAACAGATTTTATTTTCAAGTTCTGTTCTTAACTAGAAAATGATGAAAACAAGGAGTCCTAATCCATGGATATTACAACTTCTAAATTAACATTCATGAAATGAAAACTCAAAACACTACAACTTAATCAAATTCATTCAGTTAAAGGTTTATTGGAAGAGCTTGTGAAAAAGATTAATTCTAGTGCAATGAGGATCTCCTAAAACATAAAAGGGAAATGCTGAAACAATCAGTAACTTAGAACATTACAGAGAAATCTAATTCATTTGATAAAGGTTTATTGGAAGAGCTTGAGAAAAAGATTAAGTACTATAATGTAGTAAGGATCTCCTATGAAATGCTGAAACAACTTATAACATTACAACTAAATCTCATTCATTTGATAAAAGTTTATTGGAAGAGCTTGAGAAAGAGATTAACTATAATGTGATAAGGATCTTCTATGAAACAAAACAATCAATAACTCATAATATTACAACTAAATCTCATTCGTGAATTAAAGATTTATTGGAAGAGCTTTTGAAAGAGACTAATTGCAGTATGATGAGGATCTTATATTTAACTAAATAACAGAAAATGAAATGCTAATAAATTAGAATATTACAACTGAATCCCATTTATTTAATAGAGATTTATTGGAAGAGCTTGTGAAAGAGACTAATTGCAGTATACTAAGGATCCTTTAACTAAGCAGATCACATGAAACGAAATTCTAAAACACTATGATTTAAGAAAGCAATCTAAGTAAGGAAAGACAGTAAAACAGAATTGAAAATAACTTAGCTAGAAAAGATGTAAAACCTCCTCGAATAGCAGGGGCCTTTTGCTACCAATTCGGTATTAATCCTTTAGCTCCTTAAAAATGTAATCAAAACAGCATCTGGGAACTGATCTTCTTTATTGAAACAGAGTTTTAGAAAATAGAGTATTCACTGCAAATCTGAACTGTACTGCACTTTTTCTAAACTGTCTTTTTGGTCTTGTACAACCAATATTTAAAGGGAAATTACATAACTGATTATGAGATATACTTGCTACAAGTGGCTAATTTGAATTAGACTTGCAATAGGACTGTTGGACTCTTGCTAATTCGAATTTATACTTGTAATAGGACTGCTGGACTCAAATCAATAGTCCTGCATTTGGATAATATAGTTTGACTCCACCTTTGACCATGATTTTAGGCATGTTTTTCTGTTGATCTATACTAAGTGAATAAGATAGAATCCATGTAGGCATCATTCTAGAAACACCCATGTGGCCCAATCCTCCAACTAACACTTGGAACATATTCAACCACAAAAATAGCTTCGGAACACCTGATCAGCTATGGAACATATGTATTCTATAGCTATACTGCATAAAATTATTAAAACAACAAAAACCATGAAAATACAATATGTTAATCAATTGCGTGTATCCTTGGGACAATCCTAAACATTCTTCATTGATTGGGGATGATGAATTGATGAAAGAGAGGTGAAATGAGATGAGAAGTTTGTAAAGAAAAGGGAAATTCTAGGGTTCAACATACCCCCACTGCAAAACTATTGCATGTCCTCATGCAATTTACCAAAATTTCAAGTTCTTCTTCCTTATTGCATGTGCTCTGATACTTCAGCCAAAACATCTAGCCTTATTCTTCTGTTTCTTGAAAATGATTTCTTACAAGAAATCCTTCCCAACTGTCCCCTGGATTTTTCAGTATCTCCTTCCAGGACTCATTATGAAATTCCTTGTTCTTGAACCACCATTCTCCTTGCCTTGGGTGTCTTGTTGCCTCAGCCAAAAATGATTCTGTTATTGTGAATTTGATGTCTCCAATCTCTACTTCTGCTCCATCAAAAGATCTAGCAAATGATTTTGTAATCTCCTGATGGAAGCCATCAAATTTTTCTATAAAATTCAACCATCCTGCTTGCTGTAGTAGCTCCCTGAATTGTGGATATCCCTCTAGATAATTGAATCCTACCAGATCTGTTCTAACAATTAGACCCATTCTTCACCTGTGCAGAGTATCTTCCCCTTCATATTTACTTTCCTATGCTTAAAGATAAATTGGTTGCGAAGTTTAATGGATGTAATTAAGCTATGAGGGATAATGAAGTGGCTACAGATCTGATGGAGAATTTGTGGTGAAATAAGTGAATGATAGAATCTTAAGGAGACGTGGACTAGTAGGTTACGTTTGTGACTATGACCGTTAGTCATTACTCAAGGTTTTAATGAGGACCGTTATAAAATGTTGGATAAGGGATATGGCCAAGATATGTTAATCAATTTGAATGATAGGTTGTTTAGGAAACATATGATTATACACATTGTATCTATTTCATGTTTTAAACTTTTGCTATTAAAATAAATTTCACAATTTACCTCAGAACTTTGACCTTGTTAATTTTTGTGCTTCATGTTGTTCCTTGGGTCCTCTTTTAGCATGTTGGTCTTCAAAACAGAATCCTTCAATTTCCTGTAATCATCATCTCTTTGTAGGTTGTACAATTGTGTCAGAACTACTGAATAAGATGTGGCTGCAGCATGTAATCTGTAAAAAGAAATGAAATATGGCTATGGAATATGGATGTGAAATGAAATGGAGTGAAAGTGGAATATGACTTGTGAAATGGAATGAAAGTGGAGTGAGATGGAGTGAAAGTGGAGTGAGATGGAGTGGAATTGTAAAATGAAATGAATTTTGCAATTTCTCTCAAATGGTACATCAGACTTCCTTAAAATTTTATGAGGTTGTTACCATTATTATTATGCATCTTCTGACAAAACATCTCAGCCATTGGTTGCATGAATCTCCCGAAAAATGAGAAATTGTTGTAGGTGAAAGTGGCCAATTTCTTGAAGAATACACACTGAAATTTTCTAATTTTTTTTTTTCTTATTTACCCTACCTCAATGCATTTACCATAAAAAATTCAGGACCAACAGATGCACGGTTTGAGAGTTATGATAAAATCAATTTCTGCCCTGTTTCACCCTTCATGTTGCCCAATGTTGCAACAAAAAAATACGCCACGAACTCATTTTAAGGCCGAATTGAGTGATTCAAAAGGGAAAATATGTATTTTTACCTTTTCTACTGCCACATGCTTTCAAAATTTCATTTTGATGAAGAAAAGGCACTGTTGTACAAAAATACCAAAATCTGTCCTAATCCGTCCATAATGCTGAAAAATGAAAATATGCCTTAGAAACCCATCTGAAATGTCCTTCAAAATTTATTATTTTTGAATTATTTCCATTTCATACTCAATTTATCATATTCTGAGAAAACCCAGAAGCTCAGAATTTTTTATTTCTGCTCCAATCTCTTCCAATATTTGCGCCAAAACTGCCTCTGGAAAAAGTTGCAAAAACAAAAACAGGCTCCTACAGCAATAGCTGCAGAAACTGCCACTTTCCATAGTTGTTGTCGAATTGAAAAAAATATGAACATGATACTACAAGAAATTAATAAAATGTACTGCTGCAAGTTGTTGTTGATTCCATAAAACCATTAGCCTTCATCGAAGCCAAAATTCATGGTACAATTCTTACCATGTGAATGAATGTGTTGAAGTCGATCATGAGAAGAAATCATTGGATTATCGATCAAGGAAAAAAATAGTTAACCAATGCAAGACAACTCACCGATAATGTAAATGAGTGTCAAGGTACCTGAGTGCATCTTGACAGGGACGAATGAATGTGTCGAGGTCAAGCCACCTGCAAGGTTTGACAATTAAGAGACATTGTTGTATTCCCATTGTTATCAACGAGGAGGCTTGCCATTGATGTATGCAAGTTCCAAGGTACTCCAAATAATCACTAATCTTGTTCCCAGATAAAGTGTTGAGGTCGATGGGACAAGATTTGTTGGAAGGTGGACCTTAAGGAAATCCACATCATCCAACTCGAGCATAGAACCAAAAAGGATTTGAAGAACCATAAAATAATGAAACCATCATGAAATTGCAGAACTTATTGTGAAATTTTCTTGCTAGTTGCCTGGTTTTCAAGAAAAGCTCTTGTTTAATTGTGCCAACAAGCTGGTTTTCACAATAGGACTTATTTTTCTCTTTACTCTTCTTCTTCTTCTTTTCTTTTTTTTTTTCTTTTTTTTTATATATGTCCTACTCTACTTGAAAAAGAAAATAGTATTCAAGTATATGAATACTTCCAATGGAACCATGTCTGTAACAATATGATAGATAAACTCATATGTAGGTTTGAAAGGTACTCTTTGATATATACCAGTGTATGAGATATCGACTGTCTTGATTTAGATGATGTCAGAAGATATTGAAGAATTGAGCATTGGGATCCGATGACTGACTTGAACCAAGATTCAATGTAATCTTGTCTTCCTTGTCTTTCCTCTATCATGAAATGCAAGTCTTCGGAGATGTGATCTTCATTCATAGAATCTGGTGATAGGCATGCATGAGACTTTTCAATCTGGTTCTAATAACTTCTCTTTATCAATAGACATCCCTGATTCTTGGACCTTATCTAAATCTTCTTCTTCTAGTCATTGTTCTTCAATCATAGCTGGTGAATAATTTTGAAATACCTCAAAATTGTAAGTTGATTGAGGTGTTTTATGGTTGGGGATATGAAATGGTTATGCATGTAGTGGACTGGGAATGGATCTTTGGGGTGCTTGTGTGGATGGTAATGGGAAAGGTTGAATTGAGGTCAAATGAGGGTGATATTGATGTTGTGGTGGAGGTGAATGGTATGAATAACATTGATGATGGTATTGAGGATAGAGAGGGAAAGATTGAGGAGATGGTGGATTTCCTTTGTAGGGCCTTTACCAACTTTGTTGCCAATATTGGTTTTTAGGTTGGAATTGAGATGGCCAAGGTTTCCAAGGTTGGTTTTGAGGTTGGGATTGAGATGCCCAAGGTTGCCAAGGCAAGGGTGTTTTCCAATTACCTTGAGATTTTTGTGCATAACCTTGAAATTGTGCATAAGGATATTGCATCGTATTGGGTTGATGAGGCTGCCATAGTCCTCTTGGAGCTACATAAAAAGTTGCTCTTGTGCTTGATTTGCTCTATTGTCATTCTGGTAAACTGCCTTCAACCCTGGTAATGGTGGGAAATCTTCAGTAGTATGTGCTCCTGCACAAATTTTACAAATTTTAATGTTATCAAGTGGACATTCATGCAAAGCATGTTTCTTTATACATTTAGGGCAAAATATAAATGAAGAAAATTTTTGTTTGTTTTGCATTCTTAGCATGTCAGTTTTTTCATTTAAATTACCAAGAATGTTTAGCAAATTTTTAGGTTCAGTTTGACTTACCAATCCTGATGCCGACTTACTTACTGTTTCCATAAATGGATCTTGAGGGGATCTTACACACTTTGCTTTTCCTCTTGATATGTTCTTGCATAGTTCAAAAATTTCTTGAAATGGAAATTGATAGACATATCCTTTTCCCACAAGATTATGAAGATCAATCCATTCATCCTTTATAGCATTTAGTAGGAGAGTTTTTAATGCATCTGATCCTAAATTATGCAATTTAGATCTTTTGATATTATAAGTAAATCTCTCCACTAAATCTTCTAGGATTTCATCATCTTTTTGGTTCATCTTAAAGACTTCATTTCTAAGTCATGGTGCATGCAATAATCTTTATATTTTTCCAAAAATACTCTTTTCATATCATCCCATGTCCTTATAGAATTTGTTCCTAAAGTCATGAGCCATCTAAGAGCTCTATACTTCAATGTTGCCGGAAACAAATTCAATTTTTGAATGTGCAATGAGTAGCCATAAGATCTACAAATTATTTCAAATTCAAAAAGAAAGGTTTCCGGGTCTTCTGATCTCATACCTTTGAAGTTAGGAAGTACAGATGGATGGATGTTCTTCATTTGAACGTTCATATCAGTTTCTTGAATGGGAAATCCAAAAGTATCTTCCTCATTGTCATCATCTCCATCCATTTCTTCAACCTCCTTTGTCACCTCTTCTTCTACCTGCAAAAATATGAATTCATGATGTGGATGTGTGGCTCTTACTACACCACATGATATAGTGGGTGTGGTAGGTGATTGAAGTTTTTTTTTTTTTTTGGATGTAAGAAATAAGGTTACCTAGTTACACTTCCCCGACAACGGCGCCAAAATGTTTAGTCAATTTAGTGTCCTAAATTGTTAACATAAATTACGACCAGGGTTAGTAAACTGATGAAGTGTAATGCACTGTATGTGCCTAAGTATCCCTTTTATTACTTCGTTGTTTTAGTGTTTTGTTGATGTTTTTGGGGTTTTTATGTTTTGGTTCTTAATATTCTATTCTATACTAGAAAGATGAAGTTAAATCTATGTAAATAGGAAAAACAAGAAAATGTTAATGGATAAATGAAAACACAGTTTATTTGCAATTTCTATTCTTAACTAGAAAATGAAGAAAACAAGGAGTCCTAATCCATGGATATTACAACTTCTAAATGAACATTCATAAAATGAAAAGCCACTCAAAACAGTACAACTTAATCAGATTCATTCAATTAAAGGTTTATTGGAAGAGCTTGTGAAAAAGATTAATTCTAGTGCAATGAGGATCTCCTTAAACATAAAAGAAAAATGTTGAAACAATCAGTAACTTAGAACATTACAGAGAAATCTCATTCATTTGATAAAGGTTTATCAGAAGAGCTTGAGAAAAAGATTAACTATAATGTAGTAAGGATCTCCTATGAAATGTTGAAACAACTTATAACATTACAACTAAATCTCATTCATTTGATAAAGGTTTATTGGAAGAGCTTGAGAAAGAGATTAATTATAATGTGATAAGGATCTTCTATGAAACGAAACAATCAATAACTCATAATATTACAACTAAATCTCATTCGTGAATTAAAGATTTATTGGAATATATTTTGAAAGAGACTAATTGCAGTATGATGAGGATCTTCTATTTAACTAAATAACAGAAAATGAAATGCTAATAACTCAGAATATTACAACTGAATCCCATTCATTTAATAGATATTTATTGGAAGAGCTTGTGAAAGAGACTAATTGCAGTATACTGAGGATCCTTTAACTAAGAAGATGACATGAAACGAAATGCTAAAACACTATAATTTAAGAAATAAATCGAAGTATGGAAAGACAGTAAAATAGAATTGAAACTAACTTAGCTAGAAAACATGTAAAACCTCCTCGAATAGCAGGGGCCCTCTGCTACCAATTCGGTATTAATCCTTTAGCTCCTTAAAAATGTAATAAAAACAGCATCTAGGAACTAATCTTATTTATTGAAATAGATTTTTAGAAAACAGAGTATTCACTGCAAATCTGAACTGTACTATACTTTTTCTGAACTGTCTTTTTGGTCTTGTACGACCAATATTTAAAGGGAAATTACATAACTAATTATGAGATATACTTGATATAGGTACCTAATTCGAATTAGACTTGCAATATGACTGTTGGACTCTTGCTAATTCGAATTTAGACTTGTAATAGGACTTCTGGACTCAAATCAAGAGTCCTACTGCATTTGGATAACATAGTTTGACTCCACCTTTGACCATGAGTTTAGGCACATTTTTCTGTTGATCTGAACTGATTGAGTAGGATAGAATCCATGTAGGCATCATTCTATAAACACCCATGTGGCCCAATCCTCCAACTGACACTTGGAACATATTCAACCACAAAAATAGCTGTGGAATGCCTGATCGACTATGGAATGTCTGTATTATGTAGCTATACTGCACCAAAATTATTAAAACAGAAAAAACCATGAAAATACAATATGTTAATCAATTTCATGTATCCTTGGGACAATCCTAAAGATTCTTCATTGATTGGGGCTTATGAATTGATGAAAGAGAGGTGAAATGAGAAGAGAAGTTTGTAAAGAAAAGGGAAATTCTAGCGTTCAACACTACGCGCCCTTTGTGCCTGTCGGGTTGTTTCTGGGCAAGCGGGTAGTGCCCACTTATAAGCACAACACACTCCACTCTAGGAGCAAAACAGTGTAAATTTACACTGCAATTTCTCCTCTACGCGCAGCACCAGGTGCCCTAGGCATAGCGCCTGCACGAAAGCGCAGCGCTAGGCATCCTTGCCGAGATTTTCCCTAAACTCAAAAATTTCTCCTTGAAGGATTTTCACTCTTTTTCATATGGACAATGAGTTAAGTGATAAGAAAATTGACCCTTTATAGTCTTAGGAAAACAAATTTATCCTTTTC
Source organism: Pinus albicaulis (assembly GCA_034641835.2). NCBI lineage: Eukaryota > Viridiplantae > Streptophyta > Pinopsida > Pinales > Pinaceae > Pinus > Pinus albicaulis. The sequence continues at coordinate 907,413,848 of CM076583.1, read as the reverse complement.
AAAACCCACTTTATAATGTTTTAGTCCCTTGGTTACTTTCACTGATTTTCATTTTGAGCTTTTGCAGTAGGTGGCTAAAAAGCATTTCAAGTGGTGCTTTCTCCTTTCTAACCATTTTCCTTTGTTGTTTTTCAGGTAGATGACATGATGGATTTTGACCTCCTTTGACCTGTTTTTGTCTTTATCACTCTGTTTGCAGATGTTTTTCTTGAGTGTCATGTTTTACTGTGTTTTTTCTTGTTCATGCCTTTCAACCACTTTCAGTCAATAAGTTCCATGAAAAATTTGAAGTGACTCTCTTCCTTCTGATCTCTGGAGCATGATAAATCCATTTTTGACAACCACTACAACTTTCATAATCATGTATGTTATCTCCTTGTTAGGCCACTTCTAATTTTTGCAGGTGCCATGACATACTAATTTGGCCCTTTTTGTCATCCTTGGATTTTAACACTTTCATAACAATAACCTCATGATCAGTTTTGCTTCTCATCTTAAAACTCAACCATATTCTTTTATTCCTTTGATCACTGAGTGAAAAATGACTGAAAATGAAGGCTTGACCTTCCTTATACTGATACTATTTACCTATTTTCTCTACATATTTCGCTTCATGCTCATCTTTGTATGCCATCTTCAGTTCTTTTGTTGCATTTGATCATTGCTTGGTATACTGCTAGACTATCATCTTGAAAACCCTAGTTCCTCTTAGAGCCAAGTGCTTCTTGTCTTCTTTGCTACAAGATGTTCTTCATTAGGGACAAAACACTTACCTCATCAAGTTTAAAATATGTTTAGAGGACCCTCAGCAAGAGTTTGGAAGCTTTTGAGGTGATTTGAGTTGTTAGAGAGCTTAGAAGCTTTTCTTGTCCAAAGGTGCAGTGCCATTTTCTGAACGCATAGCGCCTTTTTGCATAGTGAATTGGGAGGCATTCCCAATGTAAAAATTGGTCCCGTGATATCTCGTTCAAAATTGTATCTTGTCTACTTTCCAAATATACCATTTTTTCTCTGATTGGAGTTGATTTTCGCTGTCAAAGGTTGATTCTTCCAAGACTCGTCAAAACGTGTTGAGTGATGGTGCAGAAATGTAGAGTGCTGGTGCAGACAACTTTTGGATGCCTTCCTCAACTCCAAATTGAGCTCATGATAGCTCATTGGAAATATATTCTAGTATAGTTGTCTTTTTACCCATCAATAAAGTCATTTGGACACTCCAACTATGAGAAAACCTGATTTTCCCAAGGTCACTCCAGAAGTGTAGCAGTTCTCCTGTGACACCTGTATTTTTGAAATTGCTCCCAAACCATGACATCTGTGTAAAAAATGAAGGAGTTTTTTATTCTTGGACCTATTATGGAAAAAAACCTCTCTCACATTTGTAAAATTAATCTCTGTTTGGTCAGAAAAATAGTTTGAAGAAAAACTAGCCCTAGGTGTGGCAAAAGAATTGTCCTTTGGAAAGAATTCTCAGAAATGATGGAGGCATGATTTTTATGAGTTGGTATGGTTCTATGCTTGCTGATATGACCTTTTAACACTTCTGAAAAAGTGTCAAGCTTGTCCATTACCTGATATGCAAACTCTGAAACTGAATGATAGTCTTCTTTGGAAATGATGACCTTGGAACACATGAAACCCTAATTGACCTAGTGGGGGGTTCTTTGACCTCTCTTTGACTGAAAATTGGCTTGGAATCTTTAAGTTAAAAATAGAGTACTAACCAAGTGGTGTAATGAAGATCCAAAATCCAATGTACTTGATTTATCTAAAGAGCCTACAAAGATAGTTTTGAGACCATCAATGCTTGAGGAATTTTGGGGAATCATGGGAATGAGTCAGGCTTATAGGAAAACCCTATATGGAAAATGGAGTCATAGGCAAGGGAAAAATAGAGTAATGATATTATGGGTAGGAAGAAGGATGGAAATGAGAGGCACAAGCCATTTTGACTCTGTAGGAGTTACAAGGTGATCATGAAGTGGCAAAAGGGTAGGATAGTGAAAATTTTTCTCTAAGGATAATGAAGGCAGTGAGATTTCTAAAAGTCAGAATGTTCATGGAATTTTTTTTTTAGAAATATAGAACCAATATTTATTCATCTACAGATAATGAAAATTATCGATGACTAACACTACTCAATTGCGGAAAATAATTAACGATCATGAAAAATCAACATAAACATGAGATAAGATTCAATCACATATTGCACAAATATTTATCTAGGGTAAATAAAGTGCTCAAAACCCCTTCCTATATATATATATATATATATATATATATATATTACATTAATAAAAAATAAAGACGAAATACAATTCTTTCTCAAGCCTAAGCAACCTCTGCACTAGTATAGTCTATCTCACTACCTCACAAGTTGACTCTGGTCAATACTTAACCAAATTCCTACCTTCCTAAGCTCCTATCTCCTTGCACCATTCCTTGCGGAATTAGCCCCTATTATTTAGGGAAATTATCCATGGATAATTGTGAAATTCCTATAGGACCTTCTCTGTCACTATGCACAACCTATACAACTGATAATACATTGCCCTTGAACTCCAATATCAACTGGGTAACTCAATTTTCCTTCATGCATCAATTATTCTAGGTTTATTATTGAGTTAATTGGTTTATCACAGGTGAACACACCCCACTACTGGATCTTCCTTTAGTTCTTAATCAGTTACAAATAGTTAAACTAACAATATCTCAAATTAACTAAAATATATTGCTAGAAATTAGAAATCAATCATACCAAATTGAACTCAAGTGTCTCCTAATCGAATTAACTCAGTGATAAGTGTCATATCACCTCAGTTAAATACCTCCAAGTATTTTACTGAATTTAAAATTCAAATTTTAATCTAGTTTGACCAAAGCAAAGTCAAAACTAGGTTGTTGCTACCTCATTCAAACCCTACCATGGTAAGTTCATAGCTTTCTTCTTCTTAATGGTATGGGAATATCATTAGCTACCTCCAGACCCTCCAGCTTCAAAGCCACTTGAGTAGGTCCACCAAACATTTGTTAAAATTAAAGTCTATAAAATATTTTATTATAGATGGATAGCTATATTAGAAAGAGCCACTAGGTATCCTTATCAATTATATTCTACTTGGCTAAACCAACTAATTAATCACTCGACACCAAAATGATGTATGTGGTGTACATTACAATTATAAATCCAATGCGCATAGAATTTTGAGGAGCAGTTTATATTGGCCTACTTTGTTCACCGATGTAAATAAAAAGGCCAAGGATTGCCACCAATGCTATATTTTAACTAGAAGGAAAAATTTGGTTGCCTTACCCTTAAAACCAATTATAGATGAAGCTCCATTTCAACAGTGGGGGCTGGACTTCATAGGAAAAATTCACCATCCCTCTAGTAGTCAACATCGTTGGATCATCACTGCTACTGATTATTATACTCAGTGGGTTGAAGCCATCCCATTAAAAATGACCAGTGATAATGTAGTAATGGATTTATTGGCAGAAAAATATATTTTCACGGTTCAATTTCCCCAAGAAAATCATTTCCGATAATGAAAATCCATTATTTTCAACAACTTTATGAATTTTTTGTGATAATTATGAAATAAAGTGAGGCCATTCAACAACCTATTACCCACAGGGGAATGACCTAGCTGAATCTACCAATAAAAATATTATGAATATCCTTAAGAAGTATTTAAGCTCTAAAAAGAGAAACTAGCATGTGATATTGAAATTCGTTGTATGGGCATATAGAGTTATCATGGATAAATCCAACTGGCACCTCTCCCTTTTAGTTATCCTATGGTTTAGATGTCACAATCCCACTTTCACAGTTTCAAAATCATGAAAAATTTACAAGAAATAAATGAGAAACCAAATTATTTACAAAGAAGAAAAAACAAAATGATCCACCTGCACCAGGAAATAGAACAAACCTACAAAAAGATAGCTAGGCACCAAGCTAAGGTCAACCAACTGTTTGACATGCGTGCTAGATACAAAACCTTTCTTCTTGGGGATTGGGTTCTCCGGTGGGATAAAAGGAACGAAGAGCCCAACAATCACATAAAATTTGATAATTTATGGCTTGGTCCTTTCATTATATATCAGGTTGAAGGTGAAGAAAAAACCAAATGATCCACCTTCACCAGGAAATAGAACAAACCTACAAAAAGATAGCTAGGCACCAAGCTAAGGTCAACCAACTATTTGACATGCGTGCTAGATACAAAACCTTTCTTCTTGGGGATTGGGTTCTCAAGTGGGATAAAAGGAATGAAGAGCCCAACAATCACATAAAATTTGATAATTTATGGCTTGTTCCTTTGATCCAACGAGTGTCTGACCATCATTAAACATGACCCTTCCCTAATTAATCCTCATCCTTCACCAAATTTTTTCTCCATCCACCTTTTATGTCAATTGTATCTACATGTCGTTGTGTATCCCGAGTGCTCTGGGAGGTGTCATCTGTGTGCAAAGCAATAAGTCGAGCTCGACCCATTTCTATTTTTACCGGGCAAGTACTTTTCCACCCACCATTACTTTGTTTTACATCTCTTTTTTTCCCTAATTGATTAGGAAAATAAAATTTCAGAAGAATTATCGAGGGAAACTCTTATTAACGAGCTAGATGGTGCCAGAGACAGCCAAATTCACCACACAAATATTTTCACCTTGAAACGAACCTTAAATTACCCCTCTTGTAGTTCCCAAGATGATCAATGTCTTAATCAGACTAGGGTTTTAGCTGCCGCACTTCCTCATGTGCATTTTTACCTTGACTCTACCCTCCTACTAGATAAGTATTTCAAACCTAGACCATCAGGTCTTCCTCGAAATTATTGAAGACATCATCTCCAAAATGTTATGTATACTGGTTACTATAATTGACATCACCGAAAACGGGCTTGACCAATATTTTATTACGTGGGAAGAAGAATATAAAGTCGAGTTCCTCAAAATCCTACCCAAAATCCCCAACCCCAACAAGAAGTTAAAATTCCTTATCCCCACCAGTTCAATAAATCCTTTATATATAAAATTAACATCGCTACTTGCCATTATCTTTGGCTTAGTAGATGATTGAAAAGTTGACAAAGTTGTTTTCTTAGCTATTTGCCTCATAACTATGAACCCTCACAAAATGGTTATTAATTTTCTGAAATATTTGACTAGGGCTATCATGGTTGACCTTACTCCTGCTATCCCCTTTAATTCTTATCGTCATTTTTTGTATCCAATGCATATAATATTATTTAATTATCGCACTTATTTTCTATCGTCTAAGCTTCTCACAACTATTAAATATGGAAATGAAAAGGAAATGTAGATTTACCAGTGGAAAAACTTGATATACCCAAGATGTGCCCTCTACTCTTATACCTAATATATTGATCATTTCTCTTTTTAATTGAGAGTTAAATTACTTGGTGAGGCCCTTGATAGGATTTTCGAAGAGCATAGAAGACTATTACAACTCACCGAGGAAGATAACATAGGAAGCCAGTTCCTATAAACAAATTCTATTGATTAGGATGTATGGTTTCGAAAAAGAGCCCTTTCAATTGCCAAATTTTATAACACCTTTAATTTTTTCTTGTGAATTTTTGAGACAAAGATTCATGGTTAATGAGTTACATTTTTCTTTGAATAAAAAAGAAGCATTGTTTAGCTATCCCTACTCAATTCAGCCTCTTAATTCTAAAAATAAAAATTTTGTTGACATAATTGAAATGAAAATTCTTTTATTTGGATTAATGCATGATAATTGTTGGCATTATGACCTTTTAAAAAAAAAATGGATTAAGAAAGTAGGAATGAATTTCAACCAATACTCATGAAAGCAGAGTGGAGATGGAAAAGTTGGAAAATACTCTTTCTCCATGTAACAACCCTGGTGAAAATCCCATGTAATAAACATTAATAAAGGAAAAATAATAACCATGGTCATGGGACACGTATTCCAAGCTAAATTTTGGGAAAAAAATCCTATTACAGGTGTTCATATGGTTTATTATGGCTATGTAAGCTGGCTAAGGCTTTGGAAAGGAAAAGTGGCTTTTATTGGCATTTATTTATGAAAATAATGGAAATTAGTAGAAAAGGAAGGTGAAAGGTCACAAGTTTCATGTGAGGAAACTGAAGGAAAATAATGTAAAATTGAAGAAATTAGAGGCCTCTTTAATAAAAAGGTTTACGAGGATTAGTTCATAGACTTTTTTTAGTTCAATTTTGGAGCTCTCATTCTATTATCTCTCTCTCATACTCTTGGACACTTAGAGTATCTTGTAGCACTCTTCGAGAGTGTGGCATACATCGATTTTTGGATCAATAACGAAAGGGAAGAGAAAGAAAGTGCAAGAGGACATCGGGATCAATAACTACAACGAGTTTTTCTTGCAGGTACCAAGTTGCATGTATGTTTTTCTCACTAGTTTGGAATGCAGGGCATATGCATGTGGTTTCTTGGTCATGATATGTCATTGGAATGGAGGACTGCCTGTATCAAATGGTGATCCCTGGTATTTCACCAAGAGTGTTGCAACTCCCAAAGGCTACTCTACTTTAATTTATCAACCCGGGGTTCAGACAAAGTTGGAGGTGACAATCCTATATACACAACATATGCATTCTACTCATGCCACCCTCTTATGAGTCCTACGAAAGGGTGCTATTGCTAAGGTTTCTGAGTGAAGTCTGTCACACTTCTGAATTAGATCTAGAACTACAAATGGGTCAAAACCATTACTCTATCAGCAATCAAAGGGCTATTCTAAAGCAAGAAGATACATCTATCTATTTTGCAAGAAAGGAAATCTACAATTTAGGCTATTGTGAGAAATAGAAGTAAACTAGGAAATGTTCATGAAGTAAATTGTTGAATTTAAATTGTAGAAAGGAAGACTAATCTAATCACACATTTTTGGGCCAAATGGCTAAGTAAAATCTAACTATTTTATGCTTAACTTCTATGTTTTAACAATGCATATAGTCTTGGGCTAACTATGCTTGTAAATACTTTGTTTTGCAGCAAAAGAAGGAGGCACTAAGGTGGATTAAGAAGGTATTGGATTCATGGATTAAGATTTGAAGGTGACTTGTAGGTTGTGGTAGGGTTAGGTGAGGTGGAAGATGGTGTCTGTGCTGACAGAGAGGCTAACTGGCACTACTACAGGATCTGTTATAGGTTTCCTATAGTGCTACAAGATGTCCTGTAAATGCTACAGGAAACAGGACAAGGGTGTTTTGAGGCAAAAATTGATGAGGATAGGGGTAGGGAAGGTGGAATGAAGGTGTATTTAGGTGGATGGATGGTGGCCAACCCATTGGTTGAGTTCATAACTTCTTTCAAATCTCGTCTTTCACTTCTAGGGTTGCTCTCGGTGTGGTGGTGAAAATCTCAAAAACGGGGTTGAGGGAGAATTTATTGAAAGGAGGTTGGTGAAGGGTGAGAAATTGAGCTAGGGATGCTGGTGGAGTCCTCATCTACTACTAAACTCAAACCTGTAAGAAAACTACATATTCATGAAATAAACATTGACAAATATATGATGAAGAAGATGGAAAAGATGAGTTGAATTTGATAAGAAAACCTACTTATGCATTCAAACATGAATATATCTCAGTATTCTCAACATGTTCATAACAACTATGAAAAACTATCTATTATTTCCAAGAAATCATAAAATGAAAAGCAATCTTTGGCTTGTGGTGAAGATCTTCCCTCCTCGGGCTCCAATGAAAGAGGTGAGAGAGGGAGGCTTTGACACATAAATTTTGGAGTTTCTATGTTATTGTACCATGATATATAAGATCCTAACTACTGTTAGTGTCAGTATTTTCATCCTTCCATTAGGGATAAAAAAATCCTCTTTCATATATTAGGGTCTCATTCAGAGTTTTTTATATTTCCACTAGGTTTCCATTCAAAAATTTAGTCATTGATGGTAGCCCTAGCCCAAAAACATCACCCTTCCTTAAAATTTATTACTTGTTGGCATATTTTCATACCTTGCTGACTATACATCATACCATCACATTATTCATGTCATTATGACATCTAGTCAATCACGATTATCATTAGGTCTTTAGGGTTTTTTAAGGTCTTATTAGGTTTATAGGGCTTTTCAAGGTCCAATAAAACTTCATGTCCATTGCATAAGACCAACAAGTAAGGAAGTGATCAAATAACATCTCTTCACCATATGAATATTATTTGTAAAGAGAAATTCTTGTTTCAGCATGTAATTTTGGTTTTAAGATGTAGTTTTTAATTTTCACTATGTAATTTTATGTCATTCAAAATGTAATAAGTTCATGATTCCCAAGTAGCTAACTTAGAGTTCCAACATGTCAAAACATCAAAATGTCAAATCCTAGTGTTCTCTAAGCTTATCAGATGATCAGATGTAAAATAAAAAAATCAAATGAAAAGAAAAGAAAGTGGGTCCCAAGGCCCAATTCATTCAAATGATCAATTATAAAGACCACCACAAGGCAAGCAAGAAGCTCATTTGTTCTTGCATACATTGAGCACACACTCCCTTGGTTCAGAAATTCGAATTGTAGGGTTAGAGGAAAAAAAATTGTGGCGCTGCACTTTCTTGAGGGTGGTGTTACGCTTTCTAAACAAGCGTTGCGCTTTTAGTAGGCAGTGTTGCGCTTTTTCCTAAAGGGCACTATGCTTCTAGGCAAGGCATTACACATTTTCCCAGCATGCCCAAAAGGTGCCAAGACTCAAGAAAACTCTTTCAAAACCTTCAGTAATTGCTTCTTACACCCTCTAGCAAGTAAGTACATCAATTTTATTGCCTCCTTGTACTCCTAATCACTGATTTCATAGTGTTCTTTTTCCTAAGTAAGATTGGCATTTGGTCTAGTGAAGAAACCCTAATTCTATTCCTCATTCCCAATTTGATGCCCTTAAACCCTTAAATCCCTTCCTACATCATTATTAAATCTATCCCTACCACTACACTACCATTTCCTAGTCCCTAAATCCCTTTCCCCTAAAACCCTGTCTTAGGTTTCTAAATTTCCTAGGCAACCACTTCCTAAAACCTATAATTTAATTTTCATTTCCAACTCCCTTGACATTTCAACCTCCTATCACCTCCTAAAGCTCCATAAACCCTTCCCCCATCTCCCTAAATTTTCCTAAACTTATCCCTATTCCCTAGAACTATCTCCACTCCCCATTCCCATCCACCTCATCCCTAGGGTTTCTTGGTCAACAAAAACTATGGAGGAAGAAAGAGAATGCATGGAAGAGGAGGATAGACAAGAAGAGGAGATAGAGAAAAGAGAAGGCCTCACAAATGAGGAAGAATCCTAAGGGTGGAGCCCACCAACACAAATGAATTGATCGCCTCTCCTGTAGAAATTATACAACAAGCATGTATATCATGGATTCAATATGATCTAACAATGTGCTAAAGCTAGATACTGAATCACTTCTACAAATCAATTGTGGAATTAAAAACACAATCGCCAATCACATGAAGCAAAGAAGAATCAATCAAACCACAGCACAGATAATTTCCCGGGGAAATATTGCTGCTCAAAACCCCACTATCTTCTATTGTATATTCATCATGGATACATGAAAAAATTACATACAACTCTTCTCACAAGAGCCCTCCTGTACTTAGCGAATTGTCTCACAATTTCCTGGACAAAACTAACTAATACTTGGCCAATTCTCAGCCTCCTAACAGTTTTCCTTGCTTACACAATTCACGTGGAATGCAATCCCTATTCCATAGGAATTTTTTCTTCCTTAACTATGCAAGGATCATGGACAATACAATGGGTGTTTGGTTGCATGGGTGAAACCCAATAATCCTACAACTGATAGTCAACTTGCCTTTCACCTAGATCTCAATTGAATCTCCACTGGAACTGGCATGCATTCAACTAATAATAGTAAATCCTCAGTTGCATGTGAGATCGCTAATTGTGAATTAAATAATATTTAACTCACTTGATCTCTCACTAGTGTATCAAACAGTTACAACTAGCACAACTAAGTTTAACTAAAGTAACCGATTTAAACTGATTACAACTTGCATTAACTAATGCACCACTGCACTTCGAACTCTGTTACAACTATAATTACTCTGCATGCCTCACCAACTACCATCAACTTGAAATACATGGGTTAACTGAGTTTATCAGACTCAATTAACTATTACAAGTTATTTTGAGATTAGATTACATTTTATTTTCCATATTAATTAAGGGATAACTAAAATATACATGCACCAAATTTAGCCCACACCAGTGTAGGTGCTGCTAAAACCTGTGGTCCCACACTAGTGTAGGTGCTGAAATTTCTTGTTGAATTTCAACACTCCCTCTCAACAAGAAAGGGATTATCCTTCACCCTGATCCTGTCTCTATGGTATTTGAATTTGCTCTTGGTGAGCACCTTCGTCAAAATATGTGCATCCTGATCTTCCGTGGGAATGTACTGAAGTAACATTATGCACCTCTGCACACAATCTCAGAGATGGTGGTAGTAGATATCTATGTGCTTGGATCTATCATGAAACAAAGGATTAACCGATATTTTAATGCAACTCTGGTTATCACAATGTATCACTGTCAGATCCATTTGAGAACCAAAAAAATTGACCTGGATCTTTCTCATCCAGATAACCTCACATGCAGCTTGACTTGCTACCATGCACTCTGCTTCTGTGGAACTAACTGCCAGAGATTGTTGCTCCTGCTATACCAAGAAACTACTATTGATCCTATGCTGAAGATCACTCTTGATGTGCTCTTTCTATCTGATGGACTGCCTTCCCAATCTGCATTTGCGAAGCCTTGAAGCTTCACTCCCTTTGTCTGTGTGTACCATATTCCATACTTTGATGTGACCTTCAGGTATCTCAAGACATGCTTCCCCGCCTTCCAAAAGAGCTTAGTAAGCTTAACCATAGCTTGACTCAGCTGGTTAACTGCGTAGCAAATGTCTGGTCTAGTGTTCACTAAGTACATCAGTGGTCGAACTAACTACCTATAGACAGAAGTAGCATCCTCTTTCCTCCAATTTCCTGGAAGAGGAGTGTCCATGGGTTTACAACTCTCCATGTGAAACTTACCCAATATCTCTTTGGCATAATTTCCTTGAGAAACAAAAAGTTCACCATCTTGCTGCCATATTTCCAAACTAAGGAAATAATGGAGGAGTCCCATGTCCTTCATTTCGAACTCCCTTGCAAGATCCTCCATGCATGAGTTTATTAGCTACTCATCACCAGTCAAAATTAGATCATCAACATAAAGTACAATAATCAGTAGCTTACCCTCAACCAAAATCTGGCATCAGCTTCACTTGTGGTGAAGCTCAGTTTGGTGAAATAGCTGTCAATCTAAGTGTACCAATCACGAGGTGCTTACTTCCGCCCATACAGTGCTCACTTGAGTCGACACACATGTGACTTACTATTGAAGATCTCGAAACATTCTGGCTTCTCTATGTACACTTCTTCCTCAATAACTCCATTGAGAAATGAAATTTTCACATCCATCTAATGAATGTGCCACCCCATCTATGCTAAGAGTGCAACAATGGATCTAATGGTAGAGTACCTTCCAACTGGTGCAAAAGTATCATCATAATCGATCCCCTCAATATTTGAGAATCCTCGGGCCACAAATCTAGCCTTGTACTTCTCCACACTCCCATAAATAGCTTGCTTTACCATGTAGATCCATCTAGATCCAACCATTGATTTACCAATTGGTCTTGGGACAATCTCCCATGCACTATTCTTGACAATGAAGTCATACTCCTCCACCATTGCATCAACCCAACTTGGTTGTTTCACTGCCTCCTGAAAGGAAGATGGTTCAGTCACAATACATTTGTTGATAAGAGCCATGTATCCAGTAAACCTGTCTAGAGATTGTCTCTATCTGCACTGTGAAGTAGGGGCTCCTATATTCTCTACAGCATCAAGTATCAATCTATCAGCTTCCATGGTGTGCCTTCTACCATTTCTGATGGATGGCTCTGCATGAGTGTTTTCTGCCACTCCACGATCTGCCGCATGTAGCTGCTCCACATCTTGAGGCTCATCCTTGGGAACCAAGAGTTCCTCCTTTGCATGCAAATCTAGCTCCCTCTCAATGGACAATTGCATGGCTTTCTCCTCCTCAAATTTTATATCTCATGGCAAAACAATAATTTTGTTGTTTGGAAAAAACGCCTGATAGGTATGGGGAGTTTCAATGTACCCCACAAAAATCCCAATCTCAGCTGTTGGTTCTAGCTTCTTCCTGGTGTCTTTGGTCACATGCACATAAACAGATAAGCCAAAAATCTTAAAATGTGAAACATCAGGTTTCTTACCAGTGAAAGCCTCTTCTGGTGTACTCATTCCAAGTATCCTATGAGGGCAACGGTTCTGCAAAAATAACGTTTTGATGCATGCCTCCACCCACAGATGCATCGGTAGGCACTGATCATGCAACATTGTTCTTGCTGCACCCACAATTGTTATGCTCTTTCTTTCAACGACCCCATTTTGTTGTGTAATATTCCCAAATGGGAAAAGCAGGAATATAGTGCAAAATTTTGGAATAGCAATATAAACCATCATATAAAAACATGAGGCCAATATGGATCCTTTACATTCATCATAACAGCAGCACATATATATAAAATAATGGGCCACCAAATATATAACAAGATAGAACAAGCCTCTAATAGACAAAACCCTCAATAAGAGGTGCTGCTACTATATATCAAAATGCTGGAAGACTGCTACAATGCAGTCATAAGGTGCACTGCTACAACAAATGAACATACAAAGATGAGGGGTTTATATATGCCTCAAAAGATACAACTAATACAGATCTAGGCTCTATACAACCTCCAATGAAGAACCCAAAATGGGTTTTCAGAAATACACCAATATACAAGATCTGAATCAAAGCCCTAGGGTTGAAGATTCACTACAACATATAAACTGGAAAGGTGTGGCTGATCTGATGTGCCAAAGAATATAGCCTCCTCCAATAGACTCTCTAGATGAAATTTTGAGACCTTCTCTAGAAAACCTCCTCCCTAAATGGCATACTGAAACCACCCTACAACTCCTCCCTGAAAATAACGCAGTCCAAGACAAAAACTACACTGTAGGGGAAAATAAATAAGTGGCTTGATGCCAAATGTTGCAATAAGTCTCAAGGGCCTTCCTTATTTTCCTCCCAATGGAAAGGAACCATTCTCCACTAAAAATAAGCACTAAAGTGACCCAAATATATTATCCACTGCTGCAACCCGCAACACAACACAACCCTCAATAGGATCTATGCTATAGATGAAAGATGAAGCTTGGCCTAATGCTTAAATGTGGAAGTATAATGCAATGCTCTTCCAACAGGCCTCTCAAGGAAAGAGGTGGGATTCCCGATCAGAAACGCCCTGTGCTAAACATCACTGCAATCTTAGCTAAACAACTGAAGAAGCTATATGTCTAAACATACCATATATCAAAACATAAACATATCATAAGCTGAATAATATGGTTGCCATCCTCTTCCTTATATAAGTAATGAGATTTCTAAGCCTAATCCCCTTTCATTTATGACACTACTTCCATGCAAAGAGTCTCCATCTAAAAAATTTTTGTCCCACAATGAATGCCACTCCTCCATGACAGCGTTGTTGATTTGGTCAAAGTTGACCCAGTCTATGTGTTCCATCCCCTTTTCACACACAAGGGTGCTTAATTAAGATGCTAATATATATCCCTTTCACATTTGGCATTGAATATATTCATATTAAGGATATTTATGGATCTCCATATCCTCTTATTCATTAAACAATAAAGCAAAAACAAAATTTAATATTCCAACTAGCTCATGGCTAATTTGGGAATATTACAGTCCTCCCCTCCCAAATGTTGCTTGTCCTCAAGCAACTGAAAATGTGAGTGCTGCAACTCTTCTCCTCCATCATTGGTGACACCTTCATGTGATAATATTTCCTCATAACCTAAGTGTCTCCCAATACATCCCTCCATGACATGCTCCTCACAAGTTCTCATGAGATGCAATTGATTCATTCCACAAGGAAGCAAAAGTTCCAATGTACAAATCATGGTTTGCCCAAGGTTCTCCCTGAAAAATGTAGCATAGTGAACATATCCGAGAATCTCTCTCCCAAAGGGCACTTCCAATCCTTCTATCCTCCCTCCAAAAATTCCCATAAAAAGGATAAGTACATCATTAATGTATGGGATCAAAACCAAGTACATACAAACAACAATATGCAAAAATGGAGGAGGTTCATAGTCCCACATGTGGAACCAACGCAGTAAATCTCTTGATTGCATTAGATAGTGATATGGTAAGTGGTTTCCTCACCACTTACTTTCTGCCATAGTTTTCTCACATGTTTTGAAAATGTGAGAAATGTTTGGTGCCTTTGGAGTGCACCTCGAATGGTAAATCATCTCCCTATATCCTCCTAGGGAGTGGCCATATTCAACAATGTTTATGACCCAAAGTTGGCCATGAAGTTTATATGGAAGAATGTTCCTACTTGGAGCAATGGCTTGCATATACATGGCAAAGGAGTGCAAATAATCATGAAGTAAAACATCATGCACATAAACATGTTCCTTACCATAATTTATGCTCATACAAATGGAGTGGTACATAGATATATCCCCTCTCATTCCAAAAGAGAAAAGAGGTGGTTGTGATAACTCCTCCATAGAGCTATGTATCTCTCCCATCTCCACATGGTCCATGAATCTTTTCAAATGCTAATATATCTCTTCCTCAAATCCTTCCCAAGTGTACCCCTCCATGATGGTGTGGTATGCTCTCATAGAATAAGTATAGATGAAGAGGAAATCTTCATGGGCTCTTTGTAATAACTTCTCCTTGAGCTTGGAATCTCTAGATAAGAAGATCCTGCCATGATAATAGATGACTTTATCTTGGACTGAATATCCCTCCTCTTGAATCTAGTCATCAAGTATCATGCACGTAAAAATATCCTTGGAATAATCCACCAATATCTGGGATTTCCAATATGGATATATCATCCCAAGTGAAAACGTTGATGATCTATCATATGGTTGTCCTCCTCTTTGACATCTCCCATGCCAAAGTCACATGTTGGAAGGTTGCTATCCTTCCTTTGTTTCTCCTTTCTCAGCGCATAATCTGAAATGAGAGTGGGTAATGATGATATTGGGAGAATGTCTCCTTCCTTCTTGAGTCTACCCAAGACTCTCAGTGTTGTACCAAGACCTCTCAATGCTCCCACTCCTCCTAGATCTATGAGTGATGCATCATGATGTGAGACATTCCTCACCAAATTTGGATTAGGTTTCCTCCAAGGTGGCTTTCCACAAAACAATAATGTCTCATGGGCCAAAGTCATGTGCATAACAAATGGGACTATTAGTTCCTTGCTTCCACTACGCAAATCCATCTCTATTTTTTGTGTGGAAGTGTTATGTGATGGATATGTGTGCATGCCTTTGATCATCTGATTTTTTCCACTCTTCCTTTCCACCCATTCCATCTACAAAGTCTCCCAATCTGTGGTGACCTTACCCAAAGTAATCAACCACGACACACACAATATCACTTTAGTGTCAGGTATGTCAACCACAAAGAAGTGATCAGTCAATGTATATGTCCCCATGGTGACAGATAAAGATGGAACATAATGCATGCATTGCATAGTTCTAGCTCCTGGGACCAAAATAGAAATCCCTCAAAATCATCAGTGGGCAATGCCCTCCTCTGCACTAGTTGGGCACCAATAAAGTTATGGGTAGCTCCACTGTCAATCAAGACTGAAACCCTATGATCTAAGATGGAACCTAGAACCCTGAAGGTAAATTACTTGGGTACTCCTCTCAATGATACAAGAGCCCCTCCAATTGAAGCAAATGCTCCATTCCCATCTCCTGATGGTGATGGTTCATATCCTACTATGCCTGCACTGTGACCTCTCTCTGGTTCTACTTCTTCCTCCTCCTCATCATCTGAGAAGACCTATATGTAGTGTGCCTTTCCTGCCGCACATCTATGTTTAGGTACCCATGATTCTTGGCATGTTAATCAAAGCTTTTTTCTCCTCAAATCTCTTCGGACATCATCACTAAGAGGTGTTTTACTTTGGCTCTCTTTTGAGAAAGGAGCCTTTTCATCTTTTCCCTTTGATGGAAAAGAGGGCTTTTTTTGAAATGTTGCCTTTGCTTTTGGCAAGCCATCTTGCAGATCTCTAGCCCTTTCAATGGCATCTTGAAGGGTAGTGGGCTTGGTAGAATTAACCAACCCATGAAGAGGTTCTGCTAACCCATCAATGAGCATATAGACCCTTCTTGCTGTAGATAAGTCAGGAACCATAACATAAGTTTTAAAAATTCAGAAATATAAGTTTCTGGATTACCTGATTGTTTGAGCTTTGCTAGCCCCATGAATGGTGCCTCAGGATCTCTTTGGTCAAAACTCTCCACCAACCTCCTTGTGAACTCTGAATATGCAGTCAAATTGGCATGACCCAATGTAGGCAAGCCATGGAACCACCAATCATGTGCCTCACCCTCAAGGTGCAACGCTGCTATCTTAATGGCCTCAATCTTTAGTACTTTTTTCAACTAGAAGTAGATGTCAAGCTTCTCTACCCATGATTTGGCAGTGCATTTAGATGACCCATCAAAGTTGGGTAAGAAAAACATGCCCATAGTTCAATGTAGATCATGATTCTGGATGAATCCTCCACCTCTATTGTGATGCATGGGTCTCTTATTGTCCTTGATTTGAAAAAATTCTTGAAAAATCAAGTGATCCTTGAATCTCTGAGATTGAGACTCATACTCCATGAAATATTATTCAAGATTTTCTTGTTCTTGAAACCCTTCATTTCTGATTGTTAAGAATGTAGGCATTGTAGAGCGTTGGGAAACTTGTTGCCACTTCACTGGTTGATCACTCTAGTGATGAGAAATGTTGGAGCCTTCACCATGCAGAAATCCTTTAGGGGATTCCTTGTATCTATCCATCCTCATCTCCCTTATTTCTCTAGCAATGTCTTGCATGGTTCTAAGAATAAGCTTTGGATACTCCTTCTCTTCATATCCTTTTGATAAGGGGTTTTACCCATGCCTTCTTTCTCATCTGTATAATCAAACTTCTAGTGTCTTCTTCTGAGATACCTCTTCTCTCTATCTGTAAGTGGATCTCCTTATTCTTATGACATATTGGCTAAAGATGCACAGGATGAGCCCAGATTATGCCCTGATACCACTGTAATATTCACAAATGGGAAAAGCAGGAATATAGTGAAAAATGCTGAAATAACAATGTAAATCATCATATAAAAGCATGAGGCCAATATGGATCCTTTACATTCATGATAACAGCAACATATATGTATAAAATAATGGGCCACCAAACATATAACAAGATAGAACAAGCCTCCAATAGACAAAACCCTCAATAAGAGGTGTTGCTACTATATATCAAAATGTCGGAAGACTGCTACAGCGCAGTCCTAAGGTGTACTGCTACAAAAAATGAACACACAAGTATCAGGGGCTGATATATGCCTCAAAATATACAACTAATACAGATCTAGGCTCTATACAACCTCTAATGAAGAACCCAAAAAGGGTTTTCAGAAATACACCAATATACAAGATCTGAATCAAAGCCCTAGGGTTGAAGATTCACTACAACATATAAACTGGAAAGGTGTGGCTGATCTGATGTGCCAAAGAATATAGCCTCCTCCAATAGACTCTCTAGATGAAATGTTGAGACCTTCTCTAGAAAACCTCCTCCCTAAATGGCATACTGAAACCACCCTACAACTCCTCCCTGAAAATAACGTAGTCCAAGACAAAAACTACACTGTAGGGGAAAATAAATAAGTGGCTTGATGCCAAATGTTGCAATAAGTCTCAAGGGCCTTCCTTATTTTCCTCCCAATGGAAAGGAACCATTCTCCACTAAAAATAAGCACTAAAGTGACCCAAATATATTATCCACTGCTGCAACCCGCAACACAACACAACCCTCAACAGGATCTATGCTATAGATGAAAGATGAAGCTTGGCCTAATGCTTGAATGTGGAAGTATAATGTAATTCTCTTCCAAGATGCCTCTCAAGGAAAGAGGTGGGAATCCTGATTTGGCATTGATTTTATTCATATTAAGGATATTTATGGATCTCCATATCATCTTATTCATTAAACAATAAAACAAAAACAAAATTTAATATTCCAACTAGCTCATGGCTAATTTGGGAATATTACATGTTGTGGGTTATGAGGCGCTATCAGTTTTCTCTGAATTCCTTCTTTGTTGCAGAATTTCTTGAATTAGTTAGAGATGTACTCACCACCATTATTACTACTAAGAGCCTTCACATGCTTCCCCGTGTCTTTCTCCACCAGTGATTTAAACTCAAGAAAATTTGAGAATGTCTAATCTTTCTTCTACATGAAGTAGATCCAACACTTCCGAGAAAACTCATCAACAAATATCACATAGTACTTATGCTTTGTTGTCGAAGCAACAAAGAATGGTCCACACACGTCTGTGTGAACTCTCTCAAGGATCCCCGAATCTTGGTTCTCCTTCTCATGAAAGGTTTCCTTTACATATTTTCCCATAGTACATCCCTTGCATGTGTCTGACTGTGCCAGGGTACCCTTTGGAAGACCTGTAGAAATCTGCTGCATGACTTTCAAGGCTCCGTAGTGAAGATGGCCCAATCTCTTGTGCCATAACTTGCCCTCATCCTGGCTCACCTCTTTGTCTGCCTTGCCCATCAATGTTGCACAACCATCTACATCTAGCTTGTAGAGATTCTTAACTTGAATCCCAATCTTCTTAGCTTGTCCTATTGTTCTGTGTTGCATGAAATTTTTTCCTTCACTGAAAACAACATCATAGACTCTATCCTCTAACATTGCAACTGAGACCAAATTTTTTTCAAGCCTAGTACATGCATTACATATTTTAATTGAAAGGGTTTACCTGAATGTCTTTGGAAGGTAGTGGTACCAATCCCAATAGCACTATATGGCCCATCATCACCCATTTCGATATGCATCTGGAGGTCCTTCTCCTCCAAGATACTAAAAATTTCCTCGTCTCCCTTCATGTGAAAGGATGCACCACTATCCAAAAACTAGACCGATCCCAATGCACTTGACACCATCCATGCAATCAATTAGAAGTAAAGCTCAAATTGCGAGGCCAAAGCCTCACGAGCTAAAGATCCTGAAGCCTTCTTGTTCTTATTCTTTTGTGGAAAGTTAATGGCATAATTCCCATGCTCGTTATAGTGAAAACACTTCACTCTAGAAATGTTACACTTCTTTCCATGTTTGGACTCGTATTTGGAATGGAAATTCTTTCCTTTCCCCTTCTTCGCATTGGCAGCCAAAGTACAATATTCTCCATCTTCATTCTTAGATGAAGATCCATCTATGGTATTCCGTTTGAACTCCTCCTGCACCAAATCTGACCACATTTGTTCCCAATTTAGCAGCTTTTCCCTTCCATTGACAGAGTCTTCATAACTATTCCAACTCTTGGGAAGTCCTAGGAGAGCTAAACTCACCAAATCATCATCAGAGAAAGTAATTCCAACACTCCCCAGCTCATCCTGACATTGGACAAACTTTGTTAAATATTTTGGCATGGAGTTGCCTTTCTCCATCTCAATCTTCCTGAGTTTATCTTTCAGTGCCAATTTCCTATGGTCACTACTGCTCTAAAATAGATCCGTCAAAGATTTCCACATAGCATATGGTGTCACTTTTCCATGGAGACTTGAGACAATGTGGTCTTGTACTCCCTCCAGTAGGATCCTCCTTGCCTTTTCCACTTTCTTTTGCCATGCATCAAGATTTGCAGCATCTATCACAACATGTTTAGGAACATCATTGTCAATAAATTCATTCAAGCCATTGTATTCGAGTATTGCCTCCATCCTATCCTTCCAATAAATATAGTTAGAGATTCCCTTGAGTGCATACTCCAATCTCAAGCCATTGAAATCCATTTCGATCCTGAATCAGTTGTAGCACCAAGAAAGTCTTTCTACAAATTTGAATTCTATTCGGTCACAAAATCAGATCCTCCTTCACTATTGTGATTTCCTATGCTCTGATACCATGTAGAAATTATACAACAAGCATGTATATCATGGATTCAATCCGATATAACAATGTGCTAAAGCTAGATACTGAATCACTTCTACAAATCAATTGCGGAATTAAAAACACAATCGCCAATCACATGAAGCAAAGAAGAATCAATCAAACCACAACACAGATAATTTCTCGGGGAAAGCTTGTTGCTCAAAACCCCACTATATTCTATTGTATATTCATCATGGATACATGAAAAAATTACATACAACTCTAATTCATGAAACAATTACATACAACTCTTCTCATAAGAGTCCTCTTATACTTAGCTAATTGTCTTACAATGTCCTGGACAAAATTGACTAATATTTAGCCAATTCTCATCCTCCTGACAGCCTGCCTTGCTTGGGAAATTTATGTGGAATGAAATCCCTATTCCATAGGAATTTTGGCCTTCCTTGACTGTGCAAGGATCATGGGCAATCCAATGGGTTTTTGGTTGAATGGGTGCAACCCAATAATCCTACAACTGATAGTCAACTTCCCTTTAACCTAGATCTTAATTGGGTATCCACTGGAACTGACATGCATTTAGCTAATAATAGTAAATCCTCAGTTGCATGTGAGATCACTAATTTTGAATTAAATAATATTTAATTCACTCGATCTCTCACTAATGTATCAAACAATTACAACTAGCACAACCAAGTTTAACTCACTTAACTGATTTAAACTGATTACAACCTACATTAACTAATGCACCACTGCACTTCAAACTCTGTTACAACTAGAATTACTCTGCATGCCTCACCAAATACCCTTAATTCAAAATTCATGAGTTAACTGAGTTTATCACACTAAGTTAACTATTACAAGTTATTTTGAGATTAGATTACATTTTATTGTCCATCTTAATTAAGGGATAACTAAAATAGACATGCACCAAATTTAGCCCACACCAGTGTAGGTGCTGCTAAGACCTATGGTCCAACACTAGTGTAGGTGTTTCTTGGAACTCCTGGTCCCACACTACTGTAGGTGTTGAAATTTCTTGTTGAACTTCAACATCTCTTATGACTTTCAGTTGTTTTGAGTATGTAGGTTGCCTTGATTTTCACAACATGATTCAGAGGGTCAACATCATCCTATGTTGAGTAGAGTCTTCATCTCAAACCTCAAATACAATCAGGTGACCCTTGCAAGTGTGACCTTCACTGTATCTACATCTATCATTGTTGCTGCTACAGGGATTCCAAACATGGGTGAGAGGTGGTTTAAATCCAAAGATTTGGAGGATCATTATTATGAACCATTCATCAAACCAAGGTACATAAATGATAGGAAGTGGGTCTTCCCTTTCGGCTACCTTCTTGATAGGTATGCCCCCATGATGAAAATCATCATGAAGTACTTCTCTTGTGAAGGAAGGTTCTCTAGGCTCTACACATATCATATTAGACTGCGTATGCACTTCACAAGAGTAAGATTGCTAAATATCCCATACTATCTATTTAGGAGCATAAAAAAAATAGAATTCATTATAAAAAAGAGAGATTATGAATAGAATATGAACAACCTCTTCCACCACTCATTGATCAAAATCATTGTACTCCATCACCTTGACCAGTTGAGCATCCCATGGGACACCTTCATTTCCAATGACATCACTTCTCCACAAGCTCCACATGTTGAAGATGTGCCTTCTTTAGCTCATCATGCTACATCTATGCCTCCATCTCAGCCCACAACACCTACTCCTTCATCAGCTCAACCTACTACACACATTTCACCACCATCATCACCATGTCAGGATTAGTTTGAGTCACCTAGCAAAGTTTTGATAAGCAAGCCTAAAAAGGTTGAATTGGGCACATTGGCCAGAACATATTAGAGAGAGTGCAGGCAAGTGTTTCCTCCAAGGAATTTGAAGGGAAATTGCCTTATTCCTCAGCAAATTAGGTACAAAAGGGTAAACCAAAGATGACAGAAGCATATGAGCCCAAGGAAGCCATGCAAGAGGATGAGCATCCTCATGATGAGGAAATAGATTTTGACCTTGTTGACTTGGATGAGAAACATGATTATGAGGCATCCAATTTGATTATCAAGGATAATAATGACCAAATCAGGGAGCTTCAGACCAACTTGGAGAGATATAAATTTTTTATTTCATATTATGAGTAGGAAAATCAACAACTCAAAACCAAGCAGGCAATCATGGAGATGGAGCTTCTCAAGGAAAAGAGAGAAGAAAACAAGGCAAAGGCTTTGCTTGATCAGGCTTATGAGAGGTATGGTGAAACAAATGAATAAGAAGAAAAATTTCCAAGAAGGAGACCTAGGACTAAAGGGCTGAAAAGATATCTATAACTAGAGAGGAAAAAAGACGCTGAACTTGCTAATGAGCTCACTTTAAATGAGCAGTTTGCCATCATCGTCAATGAGAACCGGGAGCATTGGTTTGAGAGGGTTATTGAGCATCTTAATAAGCTCCTAGAGATGTCCAAACACTACTTAAAGAGAAATTATATTTCAAGGGCAAATAAGGGCAATGATTTACAAGGGAAGATGGCCAAACACTACTTCAAGAGAAACCAGATTGCAAGGTCAAAGCTCCAAAAGGCCAAATCAAAACTTGAAACCATAACCAAGAAAAATGAAGGGGAAAAGATTTATATCCTTACTGAGGAATCACTCATTGCCTAACATACTTCATCAGCCTACCAGAGAAGAAATTTTGAAGAAATTTGAGCAATTTTGGGACATTTTGGAATTTTTTTCATTAGGCAGTTTTGCACAATCACACTGTCAAAAGTGCATCGCCTTTTATAGGGACCTCCAATGGTCAAAATAAAAGCGCCATTGGATTCATAAGGCAAAATAAAGTCAGTAAAACAAATTTTCAAATTTTTTTTGGGTCAACAAAGCAGTCAAAAAGTCAAAAAACACCCAAAAAATCACATTTTTGCCTTGTTTTGGAGGTCAGCGTTGTGCTTTTGACCAATCTTGGGAGAATGAACTTTTAAAGGGTAAAATAAACGCCATTTTGAAAAATAAGTGAATATATGGAAACTAGACAGGACCAACTTTCTAATGAGCTATCCTGAGCTTAATTTGGACACCGGGAACCCCTTAAAAAGTGGAGTTGAAGTTGGCACTGCGATTTTGACCAATTTTTTGAGTTTGCTAATATTTGTAAATTTTCTTAGTTTTTCTCAGTTTCACTTTGGAAAATGAAGTTTTACCAATGTAATTCAATGATGTAAATGAAATAATCATGTTTTTACACTTACCTAATGTTAAATACATTAGGTGAAAACTCTTGATGAGGTGTAATGAATCAGTGTCCAAAAAGTGAGGGATGAGTCAGTTTGACCTCCCTACACTCTAGGTTTCAGTTCAGTTTTTGGTGGAAATGCTCCTCCACTTAGGGATTTGACCCTAGTGGTTGGGAGAAATTTTTTTGAGTTCCATATATTGTTCTTTTAAACTCATTTCACCGGTTTTATGTTGTTGCATTGATCAAAGACTCTAGTGTAATCAGTATTTGGCAGGAAATTAATGAAAGAGTTGCAGCTATTTCTTTGGGATACTTGTGGTATGGAAATTTAGCATAGCTTCTTCTTATGTTACATATGTATGAATTTTTTGTCTTCATGGTCCATTTCATCTCTATTATATTTTGATTTTCAATTTGATAAGAAGAATACATCCCTCATGCTCTGTTTTGGGGAAAATATTCATAGTTTGTCTCATTTTCTTCAGTTTAGAAAGAATACATGCTTTGCCTTACTCTTTCTAGCTCCTCATCAGTCTAATCCATCTAACACTGAAACCCTAAAGTGTTAGCCTTCCTACCTACCTTGCCCCATTGAATGGACTACAATATTAATCTTATTTGCCCTAACCTAGCCTCTTTGACCTAATCCTCATCCAACATACCAATTCCAAAAAATAAACCCCTGTACTCATACCTAGCCTAAAACCCTAATTAATCCAGCCCTCTTGGCTACGACTTTGTGGAGATATCCCTCTTCAGTTTGGTAGGGATGGCTACCAAGCTAAAATATTGGTCAGTGGTTACCTCTGTTTGGACTCTTTCTCAACCTTAGAGATCTGGTGGCGTGATAAAAACTACAAAAAATGTGAAATGGAAGCAAACCAAAAACAATAAAATGGAATGTAATAAAACTAGTTGAAACTCATAAAGTAAACTAGCCACAATGGCACAAAAATAAACATAAATACACGAGAGAGAGAGAGACTGAGGCCAATGGATTGGGCCCTAACCCACAAGCTCAACTCTATGAAACTAAATCAATGAAGGACAAACTTAATACTAATTTTATTGTAGATATAGTCTCATTACATAACAATGAAAGTCTAAAAAGCCTATCACAAGAGCTGAGAGTCTACTAGCTTCCTCCAAAATTCAAATCCTAATGAGATCTTTCTCTGATCTATTTAACCTGAAGGGTAGCTACCAAAAACTCCCTAAAAATTAGGTGATATGTCCCCTTTGACTACAAGAGAAGTGGAACTTTGGTGCACTTGATCTTCCACTTACTTGGTTGCCTTTGGTTTTGAGTTGTTGGAGGAAATATCAAGGATCCCTTGACTGCCTTTAGGAGTTAAGGCGGTGGAAAAACCTCCTATAATCTCTCCTTTTTGTCTACTCCGAGATTTTATTGCACAATATTCAACAAAAATGGAATATCTTTGTGATTATCCTGCATTTACCCCATATTAGGCATTCAAAGTATGACAAGCCTTAATCACCATTTACACTAAGCAACATATGACCATAATGTAATTAAATGTGAGAAATAGAGACTAATAAGGCTAAAAAGGTGACAATCAACCCTTCTATTTATACCCAATGATGGGGCTCATCATCACCCCCCTACCAAATGGTTGCTCATCCTCTAAGAAAAATAGTCCTCCTTCTTCGTTTCTTTCGGTGCTTTATTTTCCCCTTTGACTTCCCAAGGAAGAAATGAAGGAGTTCCTTCAGGAGGGCAGATTCCATCATTCCTTTTTGCCTCCTCCCATTCTCTACTTTCCTCATCTCAGTATTTCACTTCACCCAGTCCTAGCAGCAAAGGTGGACTAGGTTTCAAGCCAAGCCATTGTATTTTCATTTCTTGAATAACCCTCTTGTATAATGGTGCCCTTTCTAGGGCACCCCTCAATCTCTATGGGGTATGATATTCCATGTTTCAAAGACTAAGAGGGAGGCGTTTCCACCTTCCTTGACTTGCCATTACACATTCATCTCCCCAAAACCTATAAATATCATCAAAATGTGCAATGACTTGTGCTTGTGTGATGAGGTACTTGTCTCCAAGGTTGGCATCATTCTCTACCATGAGGTGATTTTTGATGACTCCCATAGGGTCGAATATTTCTATCCTTATGTGTAGAGACTCTCTGTTTTCTCTTCTCATCACCTTGTTTACTTCGTTTTCTCTTGCTTCCTCATTGGCCATTCAAGAAGCTAATTCCATTAAATGCATATCTCCCAACCTAGGGTTAGGGTCCCAAATGTTTAAGTCTGTCAAAATAATATTATGCATGTAGAATTATGCCATATTTTCCATTTCTCCCATCCTGGACTGATTGAAAAATTTAATGAATTGCTTGTAGTTATAAAATGTAACCCATGAGAGGAAAATGTATTAATTTGAAATTGGAGCCATTGTTCTTTGAGGTAGATGGTATAGGAGTTTGATGGATATTTATGTTGGATGTACTCCATGCAAAAATATCCCATGGTGGTAATTTGTTTGTCTTTTTTCTGAAGTTGACTCTACAATATTTCATTCTTTGCCCGTGTTTATTGGAGATTCTCTTTCCACATGGATTATATAAGTATAACATCAGACAAACTCCTTCCAAAATCAATGACCTTCTCCTCCATGATCCCTATGTCATGCACACCTTTTTCTGTAGAAATTTTCATCCACTGATGAGTGCATGGTATTTCTTGTTCCAACTAATAAAATAAGGGGACTGCGAGCTTCTGAGGAATCATTTTAACCCCTTAAATAAATTTATAGTAAGAACTGAGATTTGGCTGAGGGCTAGGATGTGAAACTGCTGATATATCCATAGGGACAGATTTTGGGGAGGCAGACTCCTCATTTTTCTCCTTCTCTTCCTCCCTTTCGACATATTTCCTTTCAACTTGTCCTTCTTTCTCAACTTCTTGGGCCTCTTTCCCACCCATGGGTACCTTATCTCCCACCCCTAAGGCTTCCTTCTCCGTTTCTGGTACTACTAGAGTGTCCTGTAGCACAGATAGAGTTTCCTATAGCAAAATCTTTCTTTCCTTTAGAAAACCCTCCCTTACTTTTGTTTCCTTCTTTTCTATCTTTTGAGGGTCTGTGGGGGCTGGTAGATGTGTAAGGGATGCCAACATAGATGAATTTATCCTCCTATAGGTCACAGTTTTCCTCTCAAGTGAGGTGACCTCTTGAACTTTACCTTCTTCTAACCTTATGTGATCATCCTTTTTGGGTGACTCCTCAATTGTTATAGGGCTTTTGGTTGGATTCTGTGTCTTCCCCTGCCTTACCCAGGCACTCTTTCTAGTCCTGAAGTAAATGGGTGTTTGTCTTTTTCTCTTGGCCTTCACTGGTGTGCTCAAAGTGGCTAAGGTAGCAGCCACTTATTTCTATGTTATCTCAGGTGATGTGATGGTCTGTTGAGAAGAGGTATCAATGCCTAGAATAGGGTCTAATATTTCCTCATCACCTACTACCTCTTCCTTCTTCTCCTCTATTTCTTCCTCCTATGTTTCATCTCCCTATTTTTCTTATTATGTTTCTAGGTCTTCTATGTTTTTTGTTTCAACCTCTATCACTTATTCTTCTTCGTCTTCTCCTTCCATCTCTTCAACCTCCCCTTTTTCTTCTTCTTCCATTCTCCTCTCTCTAAGACTAGAGGCAGAGGTTTGTCTAGTTTGGGTGGCTATGAAGGTTTCCCTATCCATATCTATGAATGAGGACCAGTGCACAGGGAGGTTCAATATGTTTAGAGCATCATTCACTATCAGCTTGATGAGGCCATGGTGAGCTAAGTTTTGGTACTTCCTTTCCCTCGCCTTTTGGCTCGTGTCCCTAATTGAATGCAAGAGGAAATAGGGAATGCTCAATCTTTGTTCTAGAGGGATTTATCCTTGAAAATTTTCATCCACTCATAGTGCGGTATCCATAAACCACACCAAGTCTATGCTCACAGGAAATTTATTTTATAATGTGGAATGCTACTTCATCCCAAGGGTATGGAAGGATTTCTCTCCTCGCTCCATTTTTGTCTTCAATGAATTCTTCACCTGGTAGAAAGAAGCTCATTTTAGCTGAAGTGATGGACACCCTATCTTCCCTATTCCACTTGAATCAAAGGGGAAATTGGTGATTTTTTTAATTAACCCAGGTGTAATTGTGATATCTAGGCCTTTAACCACAGTGGTGGCCCTCTCATCTGTTTGTGATTGCAGGGCCACTACAAATTCTTGAGTTATATCCTCATCAAAGCCTTTGAGGAGCTCGAAGAAACCTAACCACTGGTGGTTCCTAAAAATGTCCACCACTTGAGAGTGCAATCTTATCCTTTTGATATATGTGGGCTCCCTTCTATTAAATCATCCTCCCATTTTATCACTGTGTGGAGGTTGAATGGTTTTGTCTAAGAGTTATTGGTTAAGTGTGGCCTTAGATATTGTAGTTTTTAATAAACTCAGGCTACCTTGATTCGACCTCTTAATTTCTAAATTATCGTTGACTGTGCATAAATTTCATGGAAAATTCACAATTTTGGGGAGTGGAAACCACTTACCTCTCACCTCTTGTATTTTTTTTCTTGGGAGATAGTGTTCTTAGGAGTTAATACCACCTATGAGTGGCTCTTATTTGCACTTTTTCGCACTTCTTAACCTTCTATGAAGTTTCCTGTAGCATCCATAGTTTCCTGTAGCACGGGGTTTGCATGCAGACTCGGTGTTGGTGTTGCGTTATTCAATGTATCCTATGAATTTCCTTCCTCCCACTTCTCTCAAAATGGTAAATGAAATGAGAATAATGAGCCAAGATATCCCTTTATGGCAACTTAACCAAATTTTGAGGAGAGTGATGACTTGGACTGTGCCATGCATTTTCCCCATTTGGACCGTTGGTCCCACTCCACTTAATCATTTCCTCTGCCTCAGAATCACCTCCATGTCCTTGTGAACTCCCCCTTAAATGATTTGACTTTCCTAGGTGGCATGTACACTCAAATTCTCGTTCACTTTAACTTCACGAGGGTGGCAATGTTAACTGGCCACCTTTTTTCCTTTTTAATTTCTAATTCTCGGCATTAATTCATTTTGGTCAACATGAGTGCAGAGCGAGAGGGTGGAGGGACATACCTGAGCCTACCTATTGCTGAGGAGTTGCAGACATCATTTGGTGCAGGGAGCTAGAGTTTGGTGATATCCATGATTGTTTTTCTGTTTGCTGTGTTTTTTCTTTATACATTTTATGAGTGAGAATCTTATTTCTGAGTGAGTTGCTTAACCTTTTTTTTTTATTATTCTTTTTGCAGGTGAAGCATGGAGGTCCTCAGGTGATCTTGTTGGTGTGATGATCCTCCTGGAGTCTACTAGTGGTCCTTTGAATCCATTTCCATCGATTTAATCTCGCTTTTTGACCTTGTTGTGCAATGTAGAGGATTGCTACATGAAGCAATCAACTTGCTATAGCAGTCCATTATCTGCTTCTTTAGAGCTCCAAATTGCCGAGAAATGAAAGGAAATGGTGTATGGAGATTAGGGATGGAGCTATGGAATGAGTGGAGTGATGGAGAGGTGAGGGTAGAGGTCCCATGTCCAGATATAGGTAACCTAGCTGCTAGTGGCGAAAATAGGGTTTAGAGAGTGAGTAATTATGCATGGAGTGGAGTGAGGGTTAGGAGTCATAGGTATAGGAAAAAAATCCATTTTCATGCTTCTCTTGAAGTTTATATGCCCTTGAGAGATCTTCCTTTCTCGCAGATGAGTTTCTTGTAGCAGTTACAGGGTCTCCTCTAGCACTATAGGAAATCTTGTAGCAGCTAGGACATCCTGTAGCAATTACAGATAGGAGAAAAAATGGGTTTTCTGCTTACTTGAAGAGAGAAATGGGTGGATGGATGCATGTTGGAGTTTCTTATGGAGTGGGTAGACAGAGGAGAGAGAGAATATAGGAATAAAACTGCTCCTCTGTGTCTAAAACCACCTTTGATCATAAACTTACAAAACATAAATAAGTGACTGCATAGGTGTGATCTTTCCTTTTTATTTTTTCCTTTTTGTGTTTTTTCCCTTATTTTTTTGAGGACGGGTCGACTGCCTCCATTGAGGTTTTTAACCCAAAAGCCTACCTTGGGTGCCTCAAGGAGGTTTTCACCCAAGGATATTTTATTTCTTTG
The DNA here is from genome assembly GCA_034641835.2 of Pinus albicaulis. Taxonomy (NCBI): domain Eukaryota; kingdom Viridiplantae; phylum Streptophyta; class Pinopsida; order Pinales; family Pinaceae; genus Pinus; species Pinus albicaulis. The sequence continues at coordinate 907,384,247 of CM076583.1, read as the reverse complement.
TTTTCTCTTTTCCTGCTCCAAGACTGCCTCATGGAGGTTTTCAACCCTGGAGTTGGCCTTGGGCACCTCAAAGAGGTTTTCACCATGCCTTTTTATTATTTCTTATTCTTTTATTATTTTTTTCTAGGAGGGGGAGATACTGGAAACTATGGAGCTTCTAATGACATACATCTCCCTGTTTATGGAATTTATAACTCAGCCCTAGATAGGGGCTTCTTTTATAATTTGAACCTGTAACCATTGACGAGCAGGGGGGGGGGCCTCTTCATCTATGGTTCTTATATGAACCACACCATTATCATAGAATTTTTCCACTTTGTAAGGTCCCAGATATCTTGTCATTAATTTTCCTTTGAATTCATTGAACCTTGAGTCATAAAGAAACGCCCAATATCCTTCTTGAAAGGTATTTTACTTAATTTTCTTATGATGTTAAACCTTCCTTTGCAGCTAAATCACTTCTGTGTGAAGGAGTGCCTGCATCGTGAAATCATTTAACTAAAACAACCTTTCTTGTTTGGCCTTTGTGATATCTAGGTCTAACTCGCCTGCCATCCTCAAGGTGTTGTATTCAAACTAAATGGAAGGCAGATTTTTCTTCCCATATACTAATTCATAAGGAGTGAACCCTATGGTTGTCTTCCAAGTGGTATTTTAGGCCCAAGTGGTTTTTGTGAAACCAGCTCCAAAAATAGAAGAAAAGAGAGATCAATGCCTTAGAAATCATCCACTTCAAGGGGGAAACCTCCTTTATATTACATAAATGAACAATTCTTCGATGATTCAAATGATAAAACCTCCTTTATATATATAGGAGTCCATGGGGTCACAATATAGTCCTAGCCAACCTAAAAATAATAATGTAAGGGCATGACAATAAAAATAGTGGGGTTTTATGGGGCACAATAATAACAATATAAGGACTACAGGGACACAACAATAAAAATAAGGGGGCTACACTAACAAAAATAAGGGACAACACTAGTAATATATGGACCTGACATGCCCCTCTCATTCAAAAAAGTGTTTCCCTCAACGCTTGATTTTTTCTGGATGCTTCTGTATAAAATTCTCATCCTCCCATGTGGAATATTCAACGGGTAAGTTCTTCCACTTGCTGAGATACTCTAAAATTGATCGATTTTTTAGTTTTCGAGTTCTTCTTTCCGTTACTTCTTTAGAACTTCTTTCGCTGCGATGTTGATCTTCCTATTGTTTCATTCGATTATGCACCAAAGTTTGGTTATCCTTTGAGAGTTGGAGAAATTGTTGTTGATGCTCGATGTCATCTTCCACTACTTTTAATCCATATTAGCTTTCATTTTATCCTTCAAACAATCCATCTTAGCCTCAATTTTTTCCTTTAAACTATCTATGTAATCTTTCATTGCTCTTTGTAAGATTGAAATTTGTTGCACTTGGTACCGTAATTTTGATATATCATATTGGAATTCTTCCTCTTCATGAGTCATAGTAGAGACTTTTGAGGGCTAAATGGACATGGAAATGTTTTTGGGAGGCATTATATAACTCAATACTGATATATTCTTCAATATGCCCTTGGAATCACTTTAAACTATTTTTTCAAACAAATGTTATGCAAACTTGTTTAAAAAATACACACCTTTTTCTTACTTTTTAGAAGGTATATATTGAACCTGATTTATCTTTGTTATTTTGGATCTTCAAGATCTAAATTTATATCTCGTATTAGCCCTCTGATTCCTCTTTCCAATGACACAGGTCTGACCTGATTTGGATTCTTCAAGACAAATTTATGCCCAATCTCCCACAATGACCTAATTATGGACCGGTTTAGTATAACAAATTTGTACGACGTGCCACGTGTCATTGTTTCCTCCTTCGGCTCTGAAATTGATACACAGGAAACTAAAATCCATTTGATTTTAGCCACATTTTAAAGAATTCTAATCTGATTCTCATAAAGAGAGTTATGACAATTTTCCCAAGGTCACCTCTTTGAGATGAATTCCACAGATCATATCTCAGAAAATATTGCAAACCAAGATCTGAAATTTTTACAGGACGTTCCTCAGTATTTCTTTGATTTTTTTTTTTTAGCTTCTAAACCTTCGTAGAAAAAAATTTATAGAGAAAATTCTATGATGAATTGTATGAAGCAGTGAAACCCTAGAATCCAAAGCTCTGATTCAAAATTTTATGAAACCAACTCCAAAAATAGAAGAAAAGAGAGATGAACGCCTTAGAAATCATCCACTTCAAGGGGGGAACCTCCTTTACATTACATAAATGAACAATTCTTGGATGATTCAAATGAAAACCTCCTTTCTATATATAGGAGTCCATGGGGTCATAATATAATCCTAGCCGACCTAAAAATAATAATGTAAGGGAACAAAAATAACAATAGTGGGGTTTTATGGGGCACAATAATAACAATATTTGGACTACAAGGGTACAAAAATAACAATAAGGGGGCTACACTAACAACAATAAGGGACTACACTAGTATTATAGGGACCTAACAGTGGCTTCCACCAATCTGTCTGGCCAATCTTTCCTACTGCTGCTCACAACCTTGGTGAGGATATTCTCCAAGGCTCTGTTTGTCACTTCCACCTGGCCATTTACTTGAGGATAATAGGTAGTGGAAGTCTTGTGCTTCATCTTGTGCCACCTTAGAATATTTTCAATGAGATGAGATGAAAATTGAGCCCCGTTATCAGTGACTACCTCTCTGGGGTATCCAAACTTATAGAACAAATTCTCTCTCAGAAACTCTGCTTCTTTCTCCTTTGTTTCCACGTTTACAACCCTTGTCTCAACCTACTTGGTTAGGTGGTCAGTGCATACTATGATATACCTCTTTTTCCTAGATTGTGGATCAATGGGTCCAATGAATTCCATGCCCCATTTTTCAAATGACTCTAGAGCCACCTGAGGGTGTAGAGAGATTTCATCCCTCTGTGTATTTTTCCCCATCCTTTGGAACTGATCACACCTACTAGTGTGTCTCCTGACATCTTGGTGGAGGGTAGGCCAACAGTTACCTGCCTGAAAAGCTTTAAATGTTGTTCTTTTTGTAGCAAAGTGGCCTCCACAAGGACAATCATGACATGGCGAGAGGATGTCAAAAAATTCTTCCTCTCTCACACATCTTCTGATAATTTGTTCAAGGCCCAAATTGAAGATATTTACACCAATCCAAGTGAAAGGGGCACTTTTTCTGATGATATTTTTCTTCTCCCTGGATGAGAGGTTTGGAGGGAAATTTTCAGCAACTAAGTATTTAGCTATGTCAGCAAACCACAAAGAGAGTGTTGAGATAGCAAATATGTGTTCATCTGGAAGATCGTCATCCACCATTCCTTCCTCATCTATAGGTAGAGTTAGTCTATATAAAAAAATCTGCAAGAACATTCTCCTTCCCTGGTTTATCAACAATTTTCAGGTCAAATCATTGTCATAAAAACAACCATCTAATTATTCTAACATTAACATTAGGTTTATGCATTAATTAATTGATGACCACATGGTCAATGTGTACAAAGGTCTTATAACCATTGATATAATTTCTAAATTTTTTTAAAGCATGGAAAATGGCTAAAAGTTCCTTTTCTGTGACTGTACAGTTGAGTTTGGCCTTGGAAAAATGATTTCTAATGAAATAGATGGCATAGGGACTCCCCGAAATCTTCCCCCACATCTTTATCTAATGCATCTGTGTGGATGTGGAAAGGAAGAGCCTAATTTGGACCTCAGAGAATGGGGGCAGTAGTTAACTTTTCCTTAATGAGCTAAAAAGCTTCTTGATAGAGAATGGACCAGATAAATTCAGAATATTTGGCCAACAAACCAAATAATGGCGAAGCCAATTTGCTGAATCCTTTGATGAACCTTCTATAGTGGCCAACTAAACCTAGGAAACTTCTGATATCTCTCTGCTTTTGCAAATTAGACAACCTTTTTATGATGGTGATTTTGTTCAGGTCCATCTGTATTCCTACTTGTGATATTGAGTGGCCCAATACTACTCCTGCTCTTTTTAAGAATTCACAATTTTCTGGACTCAGGGAGAGATGCACCTCAATGCACCTTCTCAACACCTTTCCCAAATTGGAGAGAGCTTCTTGGAAGTCATCCCCATAAGGTGTGAAATCGTCCATGTAGATTTCTACCGAGTCATGGACTAGCTCCGAGAAAATGCTTAAGAAAACTCTTTTGAAATTAGCTGGGGTATTTCAAAACCCAAAGGGAAGGACTTTGTAAGCGAAAGTGCCCTAGGGACATGTAAATGTAGTCTTGTCCTAGTATTCAGGGCTAATTTGGATCTGGTTATACCCACTGAGACCATCTAAGAAAGAAAATAATTTATTTCCTGCAAGGCTATACACAACTTGAAATATAAAGGGAAACAAGAAATATTCCTTCTTGGTAGCTTTGTTGAGTTCCTGGTAATCAAAAAAGATTCGCCATTTTCCATTCTTCTTTGGGACTAGGACAAAAGGAGATACCCACTCATTGTCTGATATAGGATAGATGAAACCTGCATCCAATCATTTTTGCAGTTCTTCCTTTACTATGTCTTTTAGAGTTGGTTTCATCCTTCTTTGAGGTTGGTGCACATGCTTTCACCCTTATTTAATGTAGATATGATGTGTGAACACTGAGGGATACACCCCTTTCATATATTTGTAGTCCCAAGAAAACGAATCAAGGTTTTATTTCAAGAGCTGGCATAGTTCCTCTTCTTCTTTAGCTGATAGGGATGAGTTAATTTTCAGATATTTTGATGGGCCAAATTCCACAGCCTTGGTGGTTTTAGAATTTGAATCCACTTAGTGCAATTCCATCCAAGGGTGGCTCTCAGAAAATTTTACTTGGTCATCAAGTGGACTGTTAGTGGGGTGATGGTTCTGAATGATTTGATTGATGAGGTCATCCTCATCTGGTTGCCCCCCTCTAAGAACAATATCTATGGTACAAATTAGATAGGGCATAGTGTTGCATACTTCATCTTCTTCTTCTTCATCCTCCAACCATAAAGGTAGGTCATGGTCAATGGAGGGTTGGGCGGGAGGATATAATACCAACTATTTACACAAGGTCCCATTCTTTATAGTTATGTTTTTGACCCAACAAATGATACACACATTGTAAATGGCTAACCAAGGTCTCCCTAAAATGAGAGGATATCCATTAAACTTTTTTTTTTGGCTTGAGAAGTAGGAAATCTGTAGGGTACTCCCAAGAGTCGATTGAAACCCTAACATCCTAAAAAATTCCTTCCAGAGCTACTTTGGACTGGTCTGCAAATTTCAAAACCGTTGTGGTTTTCCTCAAACACTACAAGGAAAAGACCCTCTAGCGGAGGTTATAAAGGAGGGTTTTAGTGTTATAAATTGGCCAAAATTGTGAAAAAAGAAAATCTAAAACATCCATTTTTGATAACGGAGGTTTTTACGGAACTTTTAACAGAACTTCAACACAACTAAAAAAAAATAGGTGTCCTGAGGTTATTATGAATGTTTTTCGCATCGGTGCATGCATCATGTGTGAAAACACCAGTGCGTTTTAACCAGTACAGACCGGTACTATAAACATAGCAAAAACTAGGATGGAAAACAAATTTTTGATGCCCCGAGGCATTTAGCAACATCCTGATGCATGCCACCAACAAATACGCACTGGGACGATAAAAGGTGCATGCACCGGTATATTCGAATTACAGTTCTAAATCACCGAGGAATTTAATGCAAACTGTACCAGTGCATTACAAATACGAATGCACTAATGCATTCCACTGGTATCTGCCTAGTGCGTATGTGGTGTGTACATGCCCCGGGCCATTAAGGTGTAAAAATGCACTGCCGCGTTAAAGGCAGACCGTACAGGTACATGCACACATTTCTGCCCGGGTCGTAGTCGTCGGTAAAGCGCACAAACCGTTCTAATTGGTATTGGTATTTTGTGCGGTGCTCATAGGTCATAGAGACGCATCGGTGCGCACTATCATACACACACACCGGTGTGCAGTATCAGACACATGCACCTGTGTTCATTTTCTATATTTTAGAAACATCGCCCTGTGATAGTTTGTTATTTTTTAAAATTCATTATTCATCAAAAGTCGACACATATATTATAACAATATTCATATCAATTAATTTTTTATTAGTGCATTTGAATGTGATGTTTGGATGAATTTATTATATCATCACATTTCTCATCTCTTAATTATAATATTTAATCATCCATATATTTAATCAGTGGTGTAACATTTCACAACGAAAATGGAGAACACAATAGAATAAAACATATATATATCTATATATATATATATATATATATATATATATATATATATATATATATATATATATATATAGATATAGATATAGGACACTCTTTTTCATAAAAAATGGGATAGTTATTTGTATCCCTTTGTCTTTCAATTGAGACACTATGTCCATTACATTAAATAAAATCTCTGGAGGAATGTTTTGTTCATATTGTTGATTGTTTTATTCCTCTTCAAATTTCATCTACAAACATAAAAATGAAGTGTAATTAGTGTATCTACATTGGTGAGAATAATGAAAATTGCAATATTAAATAATATGCATCAATGTAAATCGAAAAGAAATGTACCATAGCATGAATTGACTCGTGAAGTATACACATTCTTTCATAACCAAATTTCATGCCTTCTTTCAACAATTATTTTGTTGGCACAGTTCCATACTTTGTTTCCTGCAAGTTTTATACCCCATAACAAATCATAGATTTAATATAAAATATTTTTTTGTTATATTAATTATAGACGGAGCTAAGTAAAAGACGATAGAATATACCTACAAATTCCACAGTTAATTCCTGATATACCAACATATACTGATAACCCATATTTAACCCAATGTCAATCAATTCTTCTGATGGTTATTCTTTCTATGTTAGCACCTGTTTGAATACATTCAATGATGATTGTTGTAAAACAACTTAAAATATAAAAAAATTAAATCTATTTAAGTTGTTATAAGTAAGTAACAATTGCTCACAAACTTAGATATCAACCCTTTTCTTCCTTGTTGTCATGTTTTATGTGCTGAATGGGTTCCATTTTCTTTTCTTTTCTGCAAGAAAATACTTGAAAAATAATATTTAATGTTAAATGATTTATTTATTGTACCTAATCAAAAAATTCAATGATTACATATTACATTTGAAGCATGTTGTTGTTGAGATGTCTCCTCGTATGATGCAATTATGTCCATTTCTTTGACCATCTCCTTGTACACCTTTTTGGACATTCCTACTGGAATATTTCTGATATTAGCTCATTCAACCTTTGATATTTTCATAATCTTCCTGAAAAAGTAACATGACAATAAACTATTTAATTTTTATATTGATATATGAAAAATAAATATAGGAATGATAGTGCAAAACAGGACACGAGCATGAATGGCGCAGGGCGGGAGTCAGGCAGGTTTGAATTGCGATGGGTGGGAGAAGGTTCAGGGCCTGTGTGCCATAGAAAATGATGAACAGACATGGAAATGTGCGCTGCTTGGACTACTTTCTCAAGGAGAGGAGAAGCCCTCTTTATACACTGGAGGAAGGTTATCGTCCATTGGTTCTGTAGGCAAATCAGATGGGAGGGTGGGAGATTTTTTGACTGACAGTAGGAGCGCGGCACCATTGGTTAAGGTTCTCGAGCTATAGGGGAAGGGATTGTCTCAGTGTTTGAATGTGGAAGAGAAGGATATCGAAGAAGGTGATTATCAGAGAGTATATCATTCAGTGTTTGAAAAGGATCAGGATCCTTCTCTGCTAACGAATAGAAGGGGGTATGGTTTCTGTGAATGGGAGAGATTGAGCGCTGCCTCAAAACATATAAGCTTGGAAGAACAGTGTGGGGTTCATGTTCATGATGTCACAAACGAGACGGGCTCAAACAATGTAAGGGAGGCAGGAGCATAGAAGAAGGGGAGCAGAAAAAAGAAATGGATCAAGGTCAAAAGAGCAGAGTATAACTATGCCTTGGGTGAAGACGTAGGCTGGGAGCAGGTTACACAAATGGCGAGCAGAACACTGGTTGGCAGGGCTGTGGGGAGGTTTTTCGCACTAAAAACTGTTGTTGCTTGGGCTGAAGCGCATTGGAAAGTTGTCCTTGGATATGTGCCTGAGGTGGTGTCTCTCTCAAATGGGTGGTTTTCTTTCAATTTTTTGTAGCCCGAACATATCCAGTGGGTGATGCATCGGTGCTAGGCTTTGGACCATTCTCCATTGCTGCTAAAACTGTGGCACCCTCTTTTTGATGCAAGTAGGGAGAGGGTGGATTCGGTTCCATTATGGGTATGTATTCCTGGACTGCCTCTCCACTACTGGACAGAGGATCATCTCCGTGGTATTGGAAATACACTTGGGGTATTTCTAGAGGTTGATCTCTCTTTTTTAAAGACAAACCACAGGTGTGTTGCTAGAATACTTGTTATGATCAACATCAGAGAAGGACTTACTGAATCACTGAACCTCCGGTGGGGGCATTATGACATTAAGTAGCTACTAGATTATGAAAATGTTCCTTTCAGATGCCGTCGGTGTCATTTTTATGGACATCCTGCTTCCGAATGTACTTCTTTCTCTCGAAATGTTAAAATCCGGAGGTCTAGTCGATCTGAGGTGGAGTCTATATCAAAGGGGGATGGCTCTGGCCCTTCCAATACGCAGCCATTGTCCACTTCATATTTCTCATGCGTTACAAACCCTGAAAATGGTTCCAACACTTCGTTAGATCTGGACTTACAGGTGTTGGTTGCGGAGCCTGGTCACACTTCAGGGCAGAAGTCACTCTCTCAGATTTCTGATTATGGAGCGTTATCTGCTGTGAAGATCCATAGTCGGAATTTCGGAGCGGATTTCCAGTTAAGGGAGGATGGCTTGTTGAAGGATGTGTTAACTTTGTTGAAAACAACTCTCATGGGATCTTTTCCATTCTCCCCCATCATCAATTTTTCCCTTTACTTGGTCTCGACTTCAATACCGGTTTGGACGGATGATTGTGGTAAGTTAACTAGTGTTGTTCCTACTATTCTTTCTCAGCCAACTCTCCAAGAGAAGGTTGTTTTTTTTGATCCAGGTGAAGGGTTTCTGGCTCCTTTAGTAAAATTTTCCCCTTTGGTCTCTAGCTATAATTTGAGATCTAGTGTAAAAAAAGGTGCAAACATAGGTTCTGGTGGGTTTGGGAGGGGGAAATCCCCAGCAGCTTGGGGTAGGGGTAGGATCTCTTTTTTGGCAAAAGCTCAGGATAGAGCCATGACGGATGTACATGATGGGAGGCAGATTTCAATTGACAGGATGCTTAGAGAAAGCCATTCCCTGAAGCCTGGTGTGTGATGAAGATTATGTCCTATAATTGCAGGGGTTTGGCAGGTCCCCTTAAGAAATATGCCTTCCGGAGGATTATAAATTTGGATTGTCCCGATATTATTCTGCTACAAGAGACCTTAGGTGAAGGGACTGTGGTCAAAGCTAGGTTGGAAGGTTGGTTTCCAGGATGGACTTTTGAGTCGTTGGATGCTAGAGGAAGGTCGGGTGGTTTGGTTGTCGGATGGAATGAAAGAACCATCAAACCTCTGAACTTCTGGGGTATGGAGTCGGTCCTTGGGTTAAAAATTTTGGTGTTGGAGCTTGGTGAAGTTTTTAATATTTTTAATATTTATGGCCCATATCAAGATAGGATCCCATTCTGGGACACACTCATGGATAACTCTTTACTCAAAGGGGACTCGGTGATTTTGGGAGGGGATATGAACTTTTCATTGGGCCAATCAGAGTTTTGGGGTCCTCATGCACAAACTAATCTATTGACTGGGTAATTCACACAAAAATTGGAGGAGAATCATCTGCTTGATATTGAGCCCATAAAGATGAAACACACCTGGAGGAACAATAGATGTGCGGATGGAAGAATAGCGAAAAGACTTGATCGGTTCCTGGTGGCTGAGCAGATTGTGGACAAGCCTTTTCATATTAGGCAGTGGATTGGATGTGGGGGTGCATCTGATCATTTCCCTATTTTTCTTGAGTTCAAGATAGGGCCTAGGCAGCCCCCTAGCCCTTTAAAGTTCAACAAAATCTAGCTCATGGATGATTCTTTTAAAGCACTTGTTCTCACTAGGTGGGTCCCTTTTAGGGCAGATAGTACTCTTTCTGCGGCTTTTCAATTTGCTGAAAATTTTAAACGCATCAAGGACGCTTTGAAGATTTGGTCGGCTGCTAAGAGACAGAGGGAGGATATGGATTTGAAGCAGGTGGAAGAGGATCTTCGCTTGATCTATGAGGGGATTGGAGGAGGGTTTCAATCTCAAGTTGATAAAGACACTGTTGTTTCTCTTGAAAAAAGAAGGAACTCCCTACTTATGGATAAGGAGGAATCTTGGAGGTTGAAAAGTAGGGCCACATGGTTGGCATTTGGGGATGACAATACAAAAAATTTTCATGCTTATGCATGTGGTCGGAAGGTAGCTAATACTATATGGATTTTAAGAGATGGACAGGGCATTGAACATTCTACCTTTGAGGCTAAAGCTAAGCTGGGGTTTGATCATTTCAAGGCTCTATTTAAGGCTCCAGCCCATGCATCTCTTGCAGAAGTGATAAGAGTTGCTCAATTCTTTCCGAGATTTGTGAAGGAGGCAGATAATAGATTTTTGATGGTTGAGGTTTCTGAGAAGGAATTAAAGGAGGTTCTTCATAGCTTCCAAAAAGACAAAAGTCCTGGGCCAGATGGATGGTTGATAGAATTTTTCTTGGCTCTTTATGATGTGTTAGGGGCTGATTTGCTAAAAGTTGTGGAAGATATCATAATTTCAGGGAGGATTCCTACTTATTTTAATTCAACTTTCATAGCTTTAATCCCGAAAGTGGATAACCCTCTTTCTCTGGCTGATTTTCGTCCTATATCTTTATGCAACTGTATTTATAAAGTGGTAGCCAAGGTGGTTGTGAGAAGACTCAAATGCATTCTATCTTCTCAAATCTCTGGTGAACAATTTGGCTTCCTGGATGGTCATCAAATTCATGAAGCAATCGGAACTTCTCAAGAGGCTCTCCACAACATGAAGACCAAGAACCTAAAAGGGACTGTGCTGAAAATAGATCTCTCTAAAGCATATGACCGGGTAAGTTGGTTATATATTCGTATGCTTCTGACTCACCTTGGGTTTGGCATTGGTTTCATAAGATGGATTATGTGTTGTATTACTACTATCTCTTTCTCTGTTTTGATAAATGGGGCTGCATCTCCTTTTTTTCGTGCTGAAAGGGGTTTACGCCAGGGATTTCCCCTTTCTCCCCTTTTGTTTTTATTGGTTACTGAGGGTTTGAGTAGAGCTCTTCAGGAGGCCAAGAGACAGGGTTCCTTGAAGAGCATACAGGTTGCTCCTAATTTTTTCATTACTCATCTACTTTTTGTTGATGATTTTTTAATCTTCTGCTCTAGATCAGTGCGTGATGCAATCACTATTGGAGAGATTTTGGACCTATTTAGCAAGGCCACTGGTATGGAAGTGAATGCTGGGAAGTCTTCCATCACTACTCATTTTCTGAGGGAGGAGGAGAGGCGTGAGTTCATGAGGATCTTTCCCTATCAATCTGCTGGTTTGGATATTAGGTTGAATTATTTGGGATTCCATATAAAACCCAATGATTATAGGAAACATGATTGGAGCTGGTTGCTGGAAAAGATGGAAAAGCGCTTAAGAGTATGGTGCCATAAATGGTTGTCTAGAGCTGGGCGGCTGATTTTAGTTAAGTCTGTTCTGGAGGCTATTCCAGTTTATTGGTTATCCCTCTATTGGATTCCAAAGGGTATTTTGGAGGCAGCCAGGAGGATTTGCTTTAGATTCCTTTGGAGTGGGAAACAGGATTTGTTGGTGACCCCTTGGGTTCGGTGGGAGAAAATTGTTGTCCCTAAAGGAATGGGAGGATGGGGACTGAAAAATATCTTTCTATTTGAACAAGCTCTTGCTGCAAAGGGTGGGTGGAGGCTTATAACTGTGGACAGCCTTTGGACACAGGTGATCACTCAAAAATATATTTCTCCTTATTATATTGTTGATTGGAGAAGGAATCCAAGAAAATCCTTTGCGGGTGGGTCGGTGATTTGGAAGGCTCTTGTTAAATATTTTCACATTCTGGAATCAAGTCTGGCATGGGATGTGGGTAGCGGCAGGAAGCTTCGGGTTGGTGAGGATCCTTGGATGGGAATCGTACGTCAACACATCCTCCCTAGGCGCACGGTTGAGGCCTTAAGGCAGAGGAGGATTACTTTTTTATCCCAACTTGTTGATCCGGTTCGGAGAAGGGTGGGCTTCCAGCCATGGATTTTGGCCTCTTCTTTGGGGTTGGATGCACATGATGAGAGGGCTTTGGCTGTTTATATCCGAGCTTTAAAACAGGTTCATATTATGCTTTAGGTTAGGGATGATACGATTTCTTGGGATTTTGATTCTTCGGGGATCTACTCTCCTCGGGCTGGCTACACAAAACTTAGTACTGGGGTTGTCTTGGGTGAAGAGAGGTGGTGGTGGAAGAAACTCTAGAAGCTAAATTTCCCTCCTAAGACTCACCTTTTTATGTGGTGTGTCCTTGAAAATAAAGTTCCTACCTGGGATGTTCTGCAACACAGATGTTTTCAGGGCCCTGGATGGTGCTTTCTATGCAATTCTGATGAGGAATTAGTTAACCATCTTTTCCTAAGATGTCCTTTCATTAAAGGTGTTTGGCTAGAATGTTCCAAGTTATTGGGTATTCTTTGCAGATGGGAGGGCTTAACTGTGTCTCATGCATGGGATTTTTGGTGGGTGTCTTATGCTGAGCAGAATCTAAACGCTCTGCCTCTCCTTGTAATCTGGGGTTGTTGGCTGGCACATAATCGCCTTCTTTTTGATGGGTCGGTCAGTACACCAGAGATCATTGGAGCTATGTCTATAGGACTGCACTCTGCTTTTCCTATCCATATCCGTGCTGCCAATCAGAGGGAGGTCCTACTGTTGGACATTGATAGGAGGAATCCTTGGGGTTTCTTTGATGGGGCTATGCAGCAAAATATTTGTGGTGGAGGGGCTCTGTTGTTTCTATCTGATTTCCATTGGTTTGAGATCTCTGTTGGGGTTGGGGAAGGAACAAATAATTATGCTGAATTTCTGAGCCTCAAGATTCTTCTGATGTTCGCTGTGGAGAAAGGCTGCAGAAAGATAAATTTCTATGGGTACTCTTTGAATGTGATAAATTGGATAAAAGGAATCCAGCAATGCAGAGTTCACCATTTACAAAATATGTTCCGCTTTATAAGGGAGATCCTCCTTTCATTTGAATCTTTCTCCTGTCAGCATATATATCGAGAAAATAATGATGAGGCTGATCGAGCATCTAAGAGGGGGATTCAGCAGGACGAGGGTATCTGGAGAAACAGAGAACATCAGGATGGAGAAACCACTGAATTTATACATCCATCATTATTTGACTGAGAGGCTACAGGTTTACTATGTTGGCCTGTCAACTAATTGCCAACAGTAAGCATACTCATGGTGTGCATTTTTACACAACTGATTATGTGAAGATGGATGTGATATTTCTCTGTATTATATCTGGTTTGCATACTCGATGGTATTTTCTGCAGTAGGTTGGAACATTTTTAACAGGTTGAACAGCAAAAAGTCATGGGTTGCTTACACTTGGTGATCATCTCTTCATCATATTTTGCGATGGTGGTTGCACTTCCACTGTTTATCTAGACTAATGGAATGTTGCAGCGGGCTGGACACTTTTACATGACACATTTTTGTCATTAACTTTTCCCTGGGTGGTGATATTATAGTCTTTATGCTGTGTTTATTTATCTGTTTTATCCATATGGTCTTATGACTGTCTAGGCTCTTTATTGGCTTCGTGAAGAATTAGAAATGTCACCTCTAGGCAGTTTTCTTCTGAAAGGTTTATTGCTAGACTGCTAAAAGGAGATAGCAGCAGTTTCTGTAATTTATATTATGAACAGCATGTTTTTTCTTCCAAATGATTAGGAAAATGCTTGATTCTGTTTCAGCACAGGATTACTTTTCACTTTGTAACTGCTTTTGCCTACAAACTCTAGAGTTTGTCTTCTTCAACACACATTTATGTGTCTCACTATGTAATTTTGTACTCACCTGCAGTGATAAAATTATGCTTTTTTCTCGAGGAAAAAAAAATGAAAAATAAATATAACAAAAGTGGTATTTATAAATGATTTATTTGTAGTAAAATATACATATAATTCTAGAAAAAAATTTAAAGGAATATTACTTTTTAAATCCTTCTTTTTTGTTCTTGTATGTTTTTGCTATTAAAAGTCTGACATGTCTCATTGACCAATTCTCTGGAAACTCTTCTTGTAGTTTAAATAAAATTTTGTTCTTAGAATAATTGGATTGGTTTCTGTATTGTAAGTGGAAAGAACATCTATACATTCGTTCCACTAGATCCCTCAAAGTTTTGTAAAAGTTTGTCCCCCTTTCATTAACTGCGAGCACCACTCCACATGAGATAAGGAGCAATTCATTTTCATTTTCATGTTATTCTTTTACTTTTCTTAGAACAACATTCCTTTCCTTCATTTTTGGTCCCTGTAGAACGTAAATTGTAAAGAATTTACAAAGAACTTGCCTTTTTTTCTTTTCTGAATGTGCTATAAGTGTTTTTGTTAGTTGAAATATTGTCGGCCATTTTTTTTTATCAATATAAAACTTGTACCATTAATTAATATATTTTATAAATAAATCACATACTTTTGAGGTAAAAAAAAAAATCAAGAAAACAGTGTGCTTATATATTTAACTGCCCCAATGCGACTTTCACCACTTAAGCACCGACAACGGTGCGATATGTTATTTTAAACGCACCACCACTACATTAGGAACACTGTAAAATGATCTTTGTTAATAGGAGACCCGATGCGTTATATTAATATGGGAGCACCAATTAACATAAACAAAAAATGAATGGAAAACATTTTTTATCAAACAATGTTTTTTGTCAATACGCGACCGATGTGTCACAATAAAAGTGCGCATCTGTGCACAATATTAAACAGGGTGCATCGATTAACAAAAGTTGTTTTAAAAAAAATCGTATAAGGATCGAAAGTGGTTGGGATCCGACTCTGCAAGTGGTCATGTGGGTTAGATGTGATACACCTATATATATATATATATAGTAATACAAACCTTATAAATCTAAAATGAAAAGACCTAATTGTGAATTTTTTTGCAGTCACATAAACAAGAAGAAGCAAGGGTTTAAGGTAAGAATGGATTTATTTGTTTTCTTTTTTCTGAATAGAGATTGTAAATTATTTTATTAGTAAAATGCACAATAAAATCTAAATTTTTTACTATGCATGTATTAAATATAACAAAAAATGTAAAAAAACAATTGTTACAGTAAAATTTAACATTTTTACTATACCACGGGGTTTTTGTGTGAATCACCAGATGTTTGAAATTTTGATTCTCTGAATAGTGTTGTTGTTCAAAAGTATTTTTCTGCTCGAAAATGCTCTCCAGCTCCAGGTATGTCTCTTGTGCAAACCCCTCCCTGAAATGTTTTGCAAAAATAATGAAATAATGAATAAATTTTACTATTTAAATAACATTTTATGAAATTAGATTTTCGAAAATCATTTTCTGCTCATTTTTCAGTTTACCGTTTTTTTTTTCACTTCAAAAAAATAAATTTGTGCTTTTTTGCCCCGATATTAGGTGTGTTTTTTAACTAACTGCATCGGTGCATCAGGTAATAAAACCGCACCAATGCAGTTAAAAATACACTAGCACCGATAGCAATAACTCATTTTTTAAGGCACCAAAATTACTTTTAGGTATGCACACCAAAATTTATTGTTTATTTTTCTCAAATGCAGGGAGAAAATCTCTTAATTATATCAAATGGACAATTCTTCAAAATCCAGCTCGTTCCATAATATTTCTCAAATTCCATCATAGAGTTCTCCCTATCCATCTCCAGATGTAATTACTTCAGATTTTATTTATATTTTCATTATCTAATTGATTTTTTTTATTTTATCCATTTCAATTAGTTGAATAAAATTTATAATGTATACAAATTTGCAGGTTCATGCATATTCATAATCAAGTTCATATGCACAAAATATTTAAATAGTTCCAAAACGTCGGAAAATTTTATCACGAGAAGATACCGCAACACACGGTTGGTAGATGAAAATGGCAGTCACTTCACCCTTCCAATTGTAACATTCCATATTCAAGCCACAATCCTAGGACAATGATGGTAATAATTGTTTGGTATATTGTAATTATTTCAATGTCAAGCCAATTAATCATGCATTGATGTGCTTACTAATTGATAGCATTGATATTGCACTAATCATGTTCAATATATTTTTTGATATTATTAGGATTCTAGTGATGATGGGTGACCTACCTATTATCTTCCATTGCACCCCACGACAATGTAAAATCGAGAGAAGCATGAATTAAGAGAAAACCTCGGAGAGAAACGATACCAAGAATGGTTGAATCAACCACCTATTCAATTTCCACTACGTCCAAACTCACTAATTAGGAATGACTACAACAAATGTAGTTCTTCACAAGTTGTCAATAGAGGCAATCAAATAGAGGTTGGTATGGATCATTACTTGAGGGATACGATGGCCATGGAGACAATGTTGTTAGATGCTTTCCAGAATGATGATCAGCTAGGGGATGATGCTCATATCGCTAATACCTTTTTCGAAAGCCTTAAATTTTCTTCCAACACCCCTGTCTTTGGACCTCACGGTCAGTCAAAGTCTACCGAGTTGGGGAAAATGATGTTAATGGAAAAATTGAAAGCAAATTTTGGCTTGTTGAATGCATGTTTCCTGGAAATTTTGAGGTAATTGACCATCAAGTCCCTTATATTTTGAGAAATCTTGTCACACAATCAACATTACAAATGGTAAATTTTATGAACGTGTTGACGGGAAAATGTGTCCGGCCAACAGTAGGGGATCTCCCCGGTAGAAAGTCCCAATTAGACCTTGAACCATTTGGAAAAGGGATCCCGTCCGGGGTGTGGGTCCGGCTACCGCTTAAGTCACCTTCCCCTTCGGTCTCAAAAGAACTTGATTGAACCTGCAGACACACACTTATTCACATGATACAGAATACATGATTGATGCATTAAACACGTATATAGCACTATGCATAGCAAGACAATAAATAAATCATATACGCCGAAGGAGGTGTCGTTAGCAACACATCTTTGGGGTTATGCTTGTGAGGTATTGTCTTGCTACGCATAGTGCTATATACGTGTTTAATGCATCAATCATGTATTCTGTATCATGTGAATAAGTGTGTGTCCGCACGTTCAATCAGGTTCTTTTGAGACCGAAGGGGAAGGTGACTTAAGCGGTAGCTGAACCCACACCCCTGGACGGGATCCCTTTTCCAAACGGTTCAAGGTCTAATTGGGACTTTCTACCGGGGAGATCCCCTACTGTTGGCCGGACACTTTTCCCGTCAACAGAATTGGCACTAGAAGGAGGGCCTGAATGGCAGCCTCCCAGCATACAACCAACATTCCGTCAAAAACTCCCCATGGGGAGGTCATAAACGACGAAGCTATCCCTCCTCCGTTGGAAGATATTCCAAGGGAGGAGGCTCTATATTATGAAATCACTAGAGAGAATTTGAGGGCCTTGCGCCCAGCTACCCGCAATCTCATCAGGGATTTGCGATATGCCCCAATCATGAGTTTCTTGACCCATACTAGGACCCCTACTGAAAATATCACTCACAACGGTGCCCTGGTGAGTACCATACCCCAGTTGGTGAATCTCATGGTTGAAGACCTCACCACCGCTGTCCAGGGGGATGAGCCGATTCCCAAGCTCCAAGGGGGTGAGGAGGAGGAATTTGGTACCACTAAACCTTTCCCCGACCCTCAGCCCAACCAAGTCCAACCAAACAAAAACCAGGCACACCCCCCACCTGGGGGAGGTGATGGAGATAAAGCTCGTAGGACTGAAGGTGAGGGTAATAGAGCCCGCAAAAATGAAGGCGAGGGAAATAGAGCCCACAGGAATGAAGGTGAGGGGAATAGAGGCTGTAGGACCAGAGGTAGAGGAGATAGAGGCCGAGGGCAAGGACACCGTGCCAACCACTGCCGCCCAAACCCAAATAGGTCGCTTGTCCACAATTGGGGATTTCTTAGAGACATTGCCAACCGTGAGAGATATCCAGATGAACACTCTCGCCATGAGGGAGAAGCATCGGTGTCAGGTACGGGGAGTGAATCTGAGCATGAGTTCAGACACCACCAGCAGGATAGGAGAGTGCAACCACTTACCTAGATGGCCCAGTCCCCATTAGATCTTTTGGTCCCCCTCCATGACCTACCTAGACACCCTGAGAAGCATCTCCCCAAGTTTGATCCCGAGAAGGGCACCTTGGTCGAAGATCATATAAGCAGCTTCTTTCTTTCTCTGCAAATCATGAAGGTTCAAACAGATGATGTCGCTTGCCACTTGTTCTCGCATACTCTCGAAAATAAAGCGGCCAACTGGTACCGCTCCCTCCCAAGTGCCTCCATTACCTCATGGGATCAATTCCATCGCGTGTTCTTGCATAAATTCTCCGAGGAAAAAACCCCTTCCATGCTCCTCATGGAGTTAAGCACCATTAAGTGCCACAAGAAAGATAAGGTTAGAGACTTCAATCAGCGCTTTGCTACCATACTGCAAAAGTTTCCCCCAAACTTGGCATTGGACAACTCTATTACCATTGACTATTATACAAAAGCTCTCCCCAGGGATATCGCCGTATTCATGAAACGCGAAGCTCGACCCACCCTTGCAGCCAACTACGCAGCCACCCTCATTATAGAAAGAGACATGCTTTCTATAGGAGCCATCGATCACGAGGGGAGAGACGACCACAAACCAATCACGAAAAGGGGTTAGTCCTCCACGAACAAAACCACAGACAAGGATAAAGACGCTTTTGACTTTGAGAGTATAGCAAAGACCCTCAAGCTATTGACAAATGAAGTCTCTGACCTGAAAAGGAAGGGTGTAGAATCCACGACTAGTGCCAAGGCACCCAAGCCCTTTTTCAGAAAGAGCAACCCCAACACCAACCAACCTCTGTCTAACCCGAACATTGTTCTCAACGTGGAAGAGATAGGAAAAGATAACTTTTGTTCGTTCCACCAGGTTGCCCACTCTGAAAAAACATGCCCACAATGGATTGGCAACATGACTGCAGTAGTAAACCAGCTTCTGGACGATCAAACTCCAGGGGATGCAGAGGAAGATAATGTTTCGGACCACGATGAAGATTTTCCCCCAGATGAAGAACTAGGGTCTTCGGTTCTTGCATTTGACATTATCCGTGGGGAAAACAATCTTACTGTCACTGATATCAACATGGCAGACAATCCTAAGGCCCCACTTGTAAGAAACTACAGCCTTAGGAGCAAAGTTTTGGTTCCCAAACCATCCTTTGAGGAGAATAAAAGGGATTTCTTAAGGAAAATTATACCCCCGGGGAATGAACAGCAAGTTGCCCCTAAGAAGCCCACCAATGACAACACCCGAGAAAATCAGAAGAGCAAGCTCCCGTTGGGGTCCCCCACAACCACTACCGAGCCCTGTCCTCAATTTGATCCTACTTATAACATTGTTGAGGACATGAAAAAAACCAGAGCCAGCATCTCCCCGTACGAGCTTGCCCGCATCATGAATCAACGAGAAATCATTCTTAAAGCCTTCGCCAATACCTCAACTACCAAGCCTGTGAGCAATACGTCCGCGCAACCTAGTCCAAGTGTTCAGTCTATTATAAATGCCATCAATGCAAATTCCAGAGAGTCTACTCCTCCTTTCCTCTTGTCTTTTGAGATTTTCAACTTCAACGTCCATAACTGTCTAGTCGACTCCGGTGCCTCCACAAACGTTATGCCCCTATCTATTTGTAAGAAGTTGAACATCCGCCCAGAGAAAACTGATGAGAGGATCATCCAACTTGACAGATCGCAAGTGCCAGCCGTAGGAGAGCTAAATAACGTCATCATCTACCTTTCGTCCGATTCTAGAGTCCACCAATGTATTGACATTGTGGTGGTTGACATTCCTGAAGCCTATGGCCTATTACTTAGCAGAGACTGGTCCAGCAAGCTGCAAGGATATTTTGCCACCGACTGGTCTCACCTGTGGCTTCCTTACAAGGGCCAAAATAACCAAATCAGGGTCGAAAGTGAACCATATATGAAATATACTGTGACTGATTTGGATGCTACTAACGAACCCATCAGTTTTGCCCAGGAGGAGCTTGGCATGTGCTTCTTGGAAGCCATTTTCGGATGTTATAACCCCCCTCAATCTCCTGTAGACCCCGAGATTCAGTCTGAACTAACACTCGTCGTTGAAGACCGAGCCACTCCCATCTCACACCAAACCGAAATCCTGCCCCAACCTACAACCCCAAAGGAACCAGAAAATGACGTATGGACCCTATTCTATGACAGTTCCAAGACTCATGACGGAGCCGGTGCGGGCTACATCTTGCTGGACCCTCAAAAGAACAAATTCCTAATTTCGTGTCAGCTTGAGTTCCAGTGCACCAACAATACTGCTGAATATGAAACTCTAATCCTCGGGCTCAAGAAGGCATTGGATTTAAAGGTAAGATTCTTACGAGTCATTGGAGATTCCGAGATCATTACTCGGCAGGTGCGCGATGTAATATTCCTAATTTGCGACAAAAAATTGGAATATTCTATTTTGTTTATTTTGCCACCCATAGTTTGTAAATAAATAAAAAGTGAGTAAAGAGGGTCTAAAATCACCTAAATGAAATAATACATCCACCTAGTAGCAAAACATTATGACTTAAGTGGGAGTCAAGGGGGGACCCAACACCACGTGGAGGAGGGGGCCTATGTACACTCTAGAAGTTTCTCCAAGCTTCTATGCAGATAAGGATAAGAATGTGGATAAGGATGAGGATGTGGAGGAGAGAGAGAGGCTACATTGGGTTTTGGAGGGAAACCTACACTATAAAAGATGGAGGAGCCTCCTCATTTGATTCATGCTTGGATTCTGGGATTAATGATTATTGAGTGAGACATTTGTCTTTCTTTGGCACGCTGGCTGTTTAGCCCGTCTGCTGCACTGTTTAGTGCACCGAGTGTCTCCGTGCGGAGATCTCACCCTTAGCCTCGGGGGACTTCAAGTGCCTACTCAGGCAAGGTTATTTTCTTAGCATCATCCTCTAGGACAGCGTTATTGCTGCAGCGGCGTAATACTGTGTTGTAGGGTGTTGCCGTGGTGACTTTACGACACCACCTCCTTCTCTTGTTTTTCAGAGGGAGAGCCTCTCTTTCCTTTGGAGGATCATATTGGGAGATATTGGAGCTTATTATCAGATCTTAGCATCAGGCCTATATTTTCTTCATAGTATACTGTGCAGTTCTTTCCCCAGATCTGCGTTATTGCTGAGGGAGCAACGTTCCAAGGGTTTTGGCATCATTTTGGAGTTAGATCTCTGATTGAGGGTGATCCTTGGACTGGCCAACCAATCCAAGTATATTTCTGATCTGATACTGAAGTTTGCTTCAGAAATTATGAATCATTCTTCAGATCTGCTGCAGTAAAACTCAGATATGTTCTAGCATTTTCATGTATTGCTGAAATCCCCAAGGGGAAAGTAATAAAGAGCCCTTTGGGCATTTTGTCTCATTATAGATCTTTGTTTTCATGTATTTATCAGTTTCAGATCTGTAATATAATAAATAGAAGCTTCATCCTCCTAGATAAAATGCTGAAGGGTTTCTGAATCAATCTTTGTCTTGCGGCACCTCTATCTTGAGGGGTTTTCTATATAAAATTGTTGTTTAACCTTGCTGAAAGCCTATGCCTTGTTCTAAGACTCATTATATGATTATTTATAGTGTTATACATCATATTCCTTCAGAAAATACGCTTCCCTTGCTTCAGAAAATTTCTGCATATTCAAAGTCTTGGGAAATCAGGGTTTTTATTGACTAGTCGGGAAGGAGGAACTGTTTAACTTAGCAAAACGCCTTTTCCTGAGCTGAGATTCGACATGGAAGTCCCTCTTGACCTATTCTAACACATCCCAGAACCTTGAGATGTCATTTTACACATATTTCCTTATACACTCATTTTAGGGCCAAAATCCTCACTTTTCCCCGCCTTTTTGCCCTTAAAAGCTGAGTAAAGGTTGTTGCTGTAATTTATTTTGTTTTCTGAGAATTTTCAGACATATTATATGATATCTGAAGCCATCATAACTGAAGAATTTTTTTTTAGGCATGATCTGCTGAAGAATCCATTTTTGGGATATTACAGTGGTATCAGAGCATAATTCTGGCTCAGCCTGTGGAGCTAACTAACTATGGAAAATAGGAGGATCTCAAATCAGCGTGGTCATGTACCCTTTGGAGATTATTTCCGAGAATGGAATTCCATGGGGGAAGACTTCAAAGCAGCTTTGCCCTTCAAAGATTACTATGAGCTCAGACAGGATGAAGGAGGAAGGTACTATGGTAACAGAGGAGTTTCTAGCATGAAGAATTCATATTTTCAGCGTACCACGGGGATATCACCTCTTGCCATGCATGAGGAATCCAATAGTCCCTGTGAGTCTAAGCCCAAGAAGACCGGAATGGTGAAAAAGGAGAGTTTATTCTTTTTCAGATCCAGAAAAGATGCATCCACTGTTGAGGAGGTCAAGAGTTTATTCTTTTTCAGATCTAGAAAAGATGCATCCACTGTTGAGGAGGTCAAGAAGGTTGAAGAAAAAGAAGAGGAAGTACCATGCGCTTCCAATGCTCATCAAGAAGAAGAGATTACATCACCTCTTGAGGAGGCTTGTGAAAACGTTGTCACACCCATGGGGGAGCAACCACATGCATCAATAGTTGGAGCAGCCAACGCTTTTGAGGATGGGACTCTTTCAGTTCTACAAGAAGTTCCTAATGCAGATCGAAGGCAGCTTGGTTGGACTGCGTTGTGTAACATGGAAACACTCAAGAAGGAATCAAACACTCATTCTCATGAGCCATTGTTGGATTTTACATCACATTGGAGATTGGGGTTTGAAGACTTGAAGGTTGATAGTAGACATCTTGGAGTAAGAAACCTTTTCTCCCTTCAAGATGACACTTTCTCAATGAGCTCTTCTCAGCTCAAAGAGGAACTTCTACTTTCAGATCCAAGACGTCATTGGTTTTGGAAGACTATGGATGAAAGGGAGGTCTTAAGGAGAGATCTCACTGGAGATGCACTTCGACACACTATGGGATGCAATGACTTTCTTCCCTTCTCACAAGAATAGATAGAAGATGGAGGACATCTTAGGATGGATAACATCTCTCATGCTTGTGTTGGACATCCCTTGAGCCATACACATCATGATGGGAGGTTTTTTCCTACCACCTATTTGATTCTTGACAGGGTCTCATTGATCCTTGAGAAGTTTATATTTCAAAATCCCATGAAGTGCAAAATCAGTAATTTGATTTGGGAGGATGGTAGCCCTCATGGGAGGAGTACCAGGATGAGGAGAAGAAGGAGGCATCCACAAGTGATTGAGTGGATGGGGATGATGAGCAAGGAGCTAGGAGGCTACTTGCAGATATGTGATACCAGGCAGCAGGAGGCTTGGCTACGTTGGTTACTCTTGAGGGAGTTTGGCCATCACTTGTACTTGCAGATCTATGATACTAGGCAGCAGGAGGCTTGGCTGCACTAGTTACTCTTGAAAGAGTTTGGCCATCACTTGGAAAACACTCTTCCTAAGAGTCAGAGGATGAAGGAAAGATGGTTGGATACTTGCATCATTGAGGAGCATAGAGTATGGATGCATGGTGTTGATATGATACTCATATCATTCATTGTGTCTTCATCACATGATTGGTATGATGGAGGTATGGGGAGGCAACATGTCTTGTTGCTTTGTTTGTTTCTGGGAGAGCAAGAGCAGATTTTCTCTCACACTTTGTATGATGTTGCAGGAAGAGGAGATGGCATTATCTCCTTGATCTTTGATGATGGCTTGGAAGCACTTCCATCTTGGGAGGTATTCCACATTTGTTGTAGCATTATTAGAGGAGTCTTTGACAAGGAGCATGTCAAAGAATGGAGCTTTGTATTGACAGGAGCTTACTTGCATGAGCTCACAGTGCTGTCACTTTGGAGCATAACATTATGGATGAAGTGCGCCCAGCAGAAATATGGTGGATCTATAACCCATAGGTCCCAGGATCACTTCATATTTGTTGCACAAAGAGGAGGTAATGATGATAGAGGCATTTATCACTATGGCATATTTTTCTTGACTTGGATTCCCAAGCATAAGGAGGATTATCTTCTTGCAGCACATGGTTCTATGGAGGACTTATGTATGGACCCATGTACCATCTTACTTCCAGCATATGGTGAGGATTTTGTTTATACATTCATTGATTTGCACACTCTTACCATTCTTATGCAGAGCATTGCTTCACAAGGGGGCAAGCTTGTCACATTGCTCCATGAGTTGTATTGGGCCAATCTACATGATGGAGGCAGCCATCTCTTTTGTGGCTTTGGGAAAATGTTTTATCACCTCATGTATGTTCATTTGCAGCACTATATCATGTATCATATGAAGACATGCATGGTTAACATAAACATTTTTCCTTGCACTCTTATCAAGCAGCAACTTGTAAAACTGCGTTGTACTTGTTGGGGAAGCTGTTGGTGCCTCTTTTCATCACATGTAACCTTCAGCGTTTCCTTCATTTTGTTGTTGATCATGTCTCCATTTTCCGATATAGATCAGATTTTTATGGGAGGCTTGATTATGAGGGATACACATGAGTTGGATGTGTCTTTGAGTGGGAAGAATTCTCACATTCTCTGCACTACATGTTCTAATGGGAGCATGGGAGGAGGCATGGCCACCACTACTACATATGTGTTCTCTTTTGAGGTGGGCCATGAGATTGATATTCATCCATTGTAAAGCCATGGGCAAGTGTTTGGTCTTATGTTGTTGTCATATTCAGCCATTTACTATCCATTAGTAGATGTGATGAATCTTGTACATCGCTTGCCATGTAATTTTCTGAAGTTACAGTGGATGAGACTATGTTGTATCCTTGTGAGAGATTGTTTGCATTATGTATCCTCATGTAACACCTTCATCAAACATCTCATTAGGATGATCCATGATGCACATGTCCTATTCTTCATGGATGAATTGTTTTGGGCCAGCCTGTTCTTCATTGTTGGAGGAACCTTCTTTGGAGGATTGTTCTTCACTTTGCCATTGGAGGGCAATGATTTTGCAGCCCAAGATCAACATACACTCTACACTTGTCATGAGTGGAGAGAAGGACAACATGGGGTAAGCTATGATGCTTGCCAAGATCAGATTTTCAGCCCACCTTCATTACCGGAGCTTGAGGTGGAAGGAGATTTTTAGGAGTTGCCTTGTCGGGAGGTGGCTCATTTTGTTTGGATGATTGCTTGGGGATGGAGGATCCACATGAGAGAGATGTTCCTCACTTCATGCCTTGAGTGGAGAGAGGTGATGAGCTGGTACATAGTCGATGGGATAGCTTACACCATGACAGATATAGCACAGCCGGAGTCATGGTCTTCATCATTCATTGCTAGAGGTAGTGCACAGTCCGAGCCATGGGACTTGGGCTATTATTGGCCATGGTGGCAATGGGATCCAAGAGGATTGTTGGTTGGCTGGTACCATGAGAGATCAGTTTGGGATCCTGGCATTGAGAGATCCCTTCATATCAAGATGATGTAGAGTACAGGGGAGATTCAGTGGCGCATCTGGGACCCAGGCATATTTTGCAATATTGGTGGAGAGCATCCGCTAGGAGGAGACTTGCTAAGGCAGTTGCTTGAGGGCAAGCAACATTTTGCTGGGGGGGACTGTAATATTCCTAATTTGCGACAACAAATTGGAATATTCTATTTTGTTTATTTTTCCACCCATAGTTTGTAAATAAATAAAAAGTGAGTAAAGAGGGTCTAAACTCACTTAAATGAAATAATACATCCACCTAGTAGCACAACGTTGTGACTTAAGTGGGAGTCAAGGGGGGACCCAACACCACATGGAGGAGGGGGCCTATGTACACTCTAGAAGTTTCTCCAAGCTTCTACGCAGATAAGGATGAGAAAGTGGATAAGGATGAGGATGTGGAGGAGAGAGAGAGGCTACATTGAGTTTTGGAGGGAAACCTACACTATAAAAGATGGAGGAGCCTCCTCATTTGATTCATGCTTGGATTCTTGGATTATTGATTATTGAGTGAGACATTTTTCTTTCTTTGGCACGCTGGCTGTTTAGCCCATCTGCTGCACTGTTTAGTGCACCGAGTGTCTCCGTGCGGAGATCTCACCCTTAGCCTCGGGGGACTTCAAGTGCCTGCTCAGGCAAGGTTATTTTCTTAGCATCATCCTCTAGGACAGCGTTATTGCTGCATCGGCGTAATACTGTGTTGTATGGTGTTGTCGTGGTGACTTTACGACACCACCTCCTTCTCTTGTTTTTCAGAGGGAGAGCGTCTCTTTCCTTTGGAGGATCAGATTGGGAGATATTGGAGCTTATTATCAGATCTTAGCATCAGGCCTATATTTTCTTCATGGTATACTGCGCAGTTCTTTCCCTAGATCTACGTTATTGCTGAGGGAGCAACGTTCCAAGGGTTTTGGCATCATTTTGGAGTTAGATCTCTGATTGAGGGTGATCCTTGGATTGGCCAACCAATCCAAGTATATTTCTGATCTGATACTGAATTTTTCTTCAGAAATTCTGAATCATTCTTCAGATCTGCTGCAGTAAAACTCAGATCTGCTCCGGCATTTTCATGTATTGCTGAAATCCCCAAGGGGAAAGTAATAAAGAGCCCTTTGGGCATTTTTTCTCATTATAGATCTCTGTTTTCATGTATTTATCAGTTTCAGATCTGTAATATAATAAATATAAGCTTCAGCCTCCTGGAGAAAACGCTGAAGGGTTTCTGGATCAATCTTTGTCTTGCGACACCTCTATCTTGAGGGGTTTTCTATATAAAACTGTTGTTTAACCTTGTTGAAAGCCTATGCCTTGTTCTAAAACTCATTCTCTGATTATTTATAGTGTTATACATCATATTCCTTCAGAAAATACGCTGCCCTTGCTTCAGAAAATTTCTGCATATTCAAAGTCTTGGGAAATCAGGGTTTTTATTGACTAGTCGGGAAGGAGGAACTGTTTAACTTAGCAAAACGCCTTTGTTTGAGTTGAGATTCGACATGGAAGTCCCTATTGACCTATTCTAACATATCCCAGAACCTTGAGACGTCATTTTACGCATATTTCCTTATACACTCATTTTAGGGCCAAAATCCTCACTTTTCCCCGCCTTTTTGCCCTTAAAAGCTGAGTAAAGGTTGCTGCTGTTATTTATTTTGGTTGCTGAGAATTTTTAGACATATTATATGATAGCTGAAGCCATCATAACTGAAGAATTCGTTTTTCAGGCATGATCTGCTGAAGAATCCATTTTTGGGATATTACACGCGATACCATTCATTATTTGTCTCCGCATTTAAAAGCTTATAAACAAGAGGTATGGCATCTTATTTCTTCTTTCAATGCATTTGGAATCAAATATGTTCTTAGAATGTACAATGCAGCAGCTGATACTCTAACTAATGCTACTGCTAGATTTACCCCTTTGAGGGATGGCTTTTCTATTGAAGTTATATACAGACCCTCCGTGCCAGATAATATTACTAATTTATGCATTTTTAATGATGATCAATAGATCTTGGAATTTATGCTCAACTCTGAAGTATTCAAGGACGCGGCAATAGATGAGGCGGATCATGATCAGGCTTTGTAGGAAGAGCATGATAAACGTAAAGAGAACCCCATGCCCAAGGGGGTAGTGTCACTGGAAAAGCTCTTTGATCTGCAAAGACGATTCCACGGCCCCCCAAATACCAAATTACAAAGCTCCATCCTGGCACGTCGACAAGTGAACTTGGGATTAGATGAGAACCCAAAGTTCGTCAACCTTGGCAAAGACTGTACTGATGAAGAGACGCAAGCCTTCACCCAATTATTCCATAAGTATCAAGATGTATTTTCTTGGATGTATGATGATCTGAGTACGTACGATACCCGGATTATTCAGCACGTGATACCCATGAAGGAAGGTGCGAAGTCGTTCAAACAGAAGCTCAGAAAAGTGCATCCTACTCTAGAATCGATGATCCTAAAGGAACTAAAGAAGATTTTGGATGCTTGCATCATCTTCAAAGTTCATCACTCGACATGGGTGTCAAATTTGGTCCCGGTACGGAAGAAGTCTGGCAATATCCGCTTATGTGTGGATTTTTGGAACTTAAACTGGGCCTTGAACAAAGACAATTATCCCGTGCCACCTATGGAACAAATATTGCAAGCTGTGTTAGGATCCGAGATGTTCTCCCTATTGGATGGGTTTTCTAGTTACAACCAAGTATTGGTAGCAGAACCAGATAGATTGAAAACTACCTTTCGGACCAAATGGGGAACTTTCGCTTTCAGACGCATGCCTTTTGGGTTGATAAACGCGGGGGCGACCTTCCAACGGGCCATAGATATAGATTTCCGTGGTTTGATAGGGCAGAGCGTGGTAGTCTATTTGGACGATGTCACCGTGTTTTCAAAACACCGGGGCGATCATTTACGCCACCTCAAACAAATCTTCGAGAGGTGCAGAAGGTACGGGATTTCACTCAACCTGAAGAAGAGTGTCTTCGCTATGGCAGAAGGAAATTTGTTGGACCACATTAAAACTAAGCAAGGCATTGTAGTAGATCCAAAGCGGGCAAAAGCCACTTCCCAGATTCCCCCCCCGAGCAGTAAAAAATCAATGCAATCTTTCCTGGGGAAAATCAACTTTGTCCGTAAATTCATATCATATTTCGCCCAGATAGTCAAGCCTTTGCAGGGAATGATAAAAAAGAATACGGTTTTCCAATGGAATCTACCAGAGAGGGAGGCCTTTGACAAAATCAAGCAGGCTATAGCTAAAGCGCCTTCCCTCCAAAGTCTAGATTTTAGCAGAGGCTTTATCCTGTATACTTTCGCTTCAGATTCTTCACTTGCAGCTGTCCTCACGTAGAAAGAGGGAAACAATGATGAACGACCTATTTCCTTCATGAGCACTGGTTTACAAGGAGCTGAATTGAACTACCGTGAAATCAAAAGGCAAGCTTATGCAGTCTATAAAGCAGTCAAGCATTTCAGGCCCTACATCTTGAAAAACCATGTCACGATTTTCGTCCCCCACCCAGCTGTTCGCTCACTGTTTGTGCAGTAGGAGCTAGGCGAGAGGCGAGGAAACTGGGTGGCATGCCTGCAGGAGTATGATTTAGAGTTTAAACCAGCACACACTGTGAAAGGACAAGGATTATGCCAAATGGCTGCGGAGGCTGCAAGTTCATGTGGAGTTGAAGAAGAGTGTTGGGAACAGGAAATTGACATGTATCAGAGTGACCACGTGCCTCAGCAGAGAAGCCCTTCTTAGTACTCTGACCTTTCAGGGTACTTAGCCCAGGGCGTACTGGACCCCACTCTAACTGCCCAGCAGAAACGTGCGATAAGACTCAAAGCTTCATCTTACCAGCTGATCCAGGGAAAGATTTTCAAGAAACATTACGATGGAGTCCTGCTACGCTGCTTAGAACATGATGAAGCACAGAAAATATTGACCGAGCTGCACGACGGACCAGCTGGAGGTCATTTTGCAGGTGATACCACTGCCCACAAGATAATGCGCGCGGGATACTATTGGCCAACCCTTTTTAGAGATGCGCATGCATATGTCCGGAAGTGCATCCAATGCCAGAGATTTGCGAACCGGGAGGCACGTCCAGCCGCCCCCTTACTATCAGTAGCAGTGGAAGATCCTTTTCAACAGTGGGGTTTGGACGTCATTGGCGAAATCATACCTCACTCTTCCAAGCAACACCAGTATATTCTTATAGCTACTGATTATTTCACCAGGTGGGTCGAAGCAGCACCTTTATGCCAAATCAATGATCATGAGGTAATAGAATTCCTCACTCATTTTATCATCACCAGGTTTGGCATTCCAACTTCCTTGGTTTTTGATAATGCAACTTACTTTTCATCTTTTAAATTATATGATTTTTCTCTGGAAAACGGTATTGTTCTTAAAAATTTTGCAAATTAATATCCCCAAGGAAATAGTTTAGCTGAGTCGAATAATAAAAATCTGATCCGCATCATTAAGAAGACCCTGCTGTCCCACCAGCGCAACTGGCACAACGCCCTTCATAATGCACTTTGGGCCGACCGTCTCACGCCCAAGTCCTCCCTAGGCACCTCTCCATATTTTCTCGTGTATGGAAAAGAAGTTGTTCTTCCTCCCCGTTTATCTCTCCCTGCCCTTCAGCTATCCCAAGAATGTCATGGTACCCCATGCCCTACCTTGCAGACTTGGATTGACACCCTACTAAAGTTGGAGGAAGAAAGACAAAACACCCGGGAAAAGTTCTCCATCCACCAAAGCCGAATCAAGAGATGGTTTGATATAAAATTTGCAGGGAATAAAAACTTTGAGGTAGGAGACCTGGTCCTGAAATGGGATAAAGCTCACGAAGAAAAGGGAAAACATTCCAAGTTACAAGCACTATGGACAGGTCCTTTCCAAGTTAAGGAGAAAATAGGTTCCCATACGTTTAGACTACAAACCCTTGAGGGAAGAGTCGAGGTCCTCCTGGTAAACGGCCATGACCTCAAACATTACTTCACTTAGCAGCCCTTAGAGGGATATCTTATCCTTTTACCATAGTTTCCGTTTTCATCCCTTTTAACAAAAAAAAATAAAAAAATAAAAACGGAAGGGCTTGTCAGAGCCACGCAATTGGCACACTGCAACAGGTTCTATGCTGATGGAAGGCCTTTTTTCCCGATAAACACAAAGGTGGTAAAATCTTGCTTTCTACCGGCACCTAAAGGCAGCATACGATCTAGCTCAAGCCATCAAGCAAGGAGCCCACCTAGAAAGTTTGAGAGGGTGTCTGCAAAAGAAAGTGCGATGCAGTGGTAACTAGATCGAAAGGGAAAAGAGGTACTCCATGCTACGTCAGGGCATCCGGGAAAAACCAAAGTCCTCATACTAGACCGGGAACAACCTCTCTACAAGAAAAATAAGTCGGGATCCCTCATCCGCCCAGGCAAAAATTTCCCATCTCCAATAAGTGCCACAATAACATCTAAATAAGTGCCTCAGGCACATTCAAAATAAGTGAAATAGCACACTAATAAATGGTAAAGGATTGAGAAAGGATTTATGTGCAGAGAGGTGATGTAACGACTCCGCCGAGGTACTAACTAGGCTCGCTGGCAGCGGAGCAACGTTCACGATTCCTAGGTAGTGACTTCGCCGGAGCCAAGAGGTTCGCTGGCAGCGAAGCAACACAATGAGGACAAAATAATTGTATCGGACCCTGTAGCTGCCTGGAGTTCTCCAACCCTTTTGGTCTGGAGGCCTAAAACAAATGGAATTTGGTTAACCAATGCCCGAACAAGCCAACAGGCTGAGCAACCTCGCAAGGTGCCAAAAAGCTAGGCAATGTTGACCCTAAGGTAAAAGAAACGGCTAGTGAAGACCCCTCCCTTCCCCCTTCAAGGCTAACCATCGGCAAAGACTCTGGGTTCGTCCAGTGAATCGCCATTTGTTGTAGCCTCTACAACACCCTCCAAAAAACCCCACTTCAAAATTTTTTTGGAGCCCCTTAAACTTAAAGAAAAACTAAGTAAGGAGTCCAGAAGACTAAGTTGTAAAGTCGCAAAACTTCATTTTTTGGAAAACCGCGACCCCGCGACCTCGAGGTCGCAAGGTCGCACACCTCTGGAATCACTCGAATTGCGACCTTGCGACCTCATTAAATAATCGCACGTGCGACCTTTTTATATAAAGGAGGTCACTAGGTCGCATTTTTCATATGCACCGAATAGAAAGAAACGGCTCTGACAGGTCGACTGGCATGTGATTTTCCCAGGTAAGTTGCCATTTTTCCCTCCTGCTATTTCCTTTTTGGTTATTCTTGCCAAATCCCTGCACCCTCAGCGTTTAAATTGTCTTTTTCCTCAACCATTATCTGCATTTCTTACTTAGGGTTTCTTTCTGATTCTAGTTTTCACCACACTTGCCCCAACTCATCACAATTGCTTGCCCAAGCTTCTCATGGCCTCTTCCCTACTCCAAAAGCTATCCCTTGACTCTGTCTGGACCCATTTAGCTTTGTATTTTTCCAGATAAATGGAAAACCACTCCACGCCGCGTGCACCCAAAACCCCCCGGCAAGCCCTAGTGTGACTTGCGACCCCGCGACCTAGTCGTTAGGTCGCAAAGTCGCATTCTCCTCGATTTTCAAATTTTTTGACCCTGCGACTCCGCGACCTAGTCGCAAAGTCGCAAGGTCGCATATGGTCCATTTTCCCAGTTCGCGACTTAGCGACCTCGTGACCTAGTCGTGAGGTCGCAAGGTCGCACCCCTTCCATTTTCGCAAATCTACGACTTAGTGACCCCGCGACCCAATCGCAAGGTCGCAAGGTTGCATTTCCATTTTTCCCAAACTTTGCGACCCTGCGACCCAGCGATCCAGTCGCAAGGTTGCAAGGTCGCATTTTCATACTTTCTCATAATCTGCGACCCTCCGACCCAGTAGACCATTTAGTCAATTTTTCCTGTGTCCCAGCGAAATCATTGATAAACTGTAATTGGTCTTATATCATCATGTCATTCTTATCAGGGGATTCTTTCATGAATATGACAGGTGAACTTGAAGCAGGCGCGGAGTGTATACCTGTACTCTCGGATTCCAGCAACATGGGACCCCCAGTGTCCCGGAAGAAAGACAAGCACTTGGCAGTGGAAGATGTGGAGATGGACATGCCAGTGTCCCCGCCCCCGATATACAGAGATACCCTTTGTACATTTGCAAAAGGGGACAGCATGCGATGGTACCAAGTGTACCAAGAGTTCGCCGTAACAGAATTCCCAGAAGACCTCCTGGATCGGGAGGTGTACTTAAAGGTCAAAAGGTCCAAGCTGCATCTTGTAGGTGCTCATCCGGCCATATTTCCATGCCCAGAGATGATAGACTGGATCATACAGAAAACGAATCCCAAGAAGTTCGTGATCCGAGACAGCGAAGGCAAGGCTTTCACAATGCTCGTAGGCTCGGATGCCCATGTTTATTACTCTTTGCCTCACTAAGAAGAAAACTTTACAGAAGAATGAGCTCTTGCCCATGCAGTCCCTGTAGTTGACACTATCAAGCAGTGGTGGGAGGAGCCCAAGAAATTTAAAGTCAAGAAAGACCAAGAATATCCGATGGCCAGCCTAAGAAAAGTATATAAATTAGTAGCCGTCATGCTTTGCAGATTGTACGGGCGCCCTGACGCCACCACCTTCAACGGCACATGGGCTACAATCACGGACTATGTAACGGTGCATGGCACCCATTTCAACTGGGCTAGCATATTGATGACCTCAATGCATACAAACTTGTCCTCAGCATTGGCCCCAAATGAAGGAATGCCTTCTGAATTCTATATGGCCTCTTATCTATTGGATGCCGTCTGTGCGAGCTTGCATTTTGAGGGATGGGCACATAACTAGGATTCCACGCAGACCCGTGCAATTCATCTACAAACCAAGGTGTTTTGGGAATCCAGGCATAAACAGGATATAGAGCCAATCTCTCAAGTATTCATCCCCGTTCTATACAGAAAATTATTTGGCCAGGACGCCCCTTGCATGTCTTGGCGAGCCAGGGAGACTCTAAGCCAAGTGGCCCATTGGTTTCCTTTTGCCGAATATACTTTTATTCGAGTCTTTGGCTCGTTCAGGGCACCACATGCTATGCCTCGCTTCGTTAAAGACAGAATGCTCATGCAAGAGGTATGCTTCCAAATGTCCTCGGGCTTCTCCAGTGTCCTATCCAAAGGTAAGAAGAATCCCTGGCCCGCGCTACCCCTCACTATCGACGCGTACACAGTTAAAGATTTCAGAGAGGTAGGGGTAGAGGGATAAGAGATGAAAAGTTATCACTTTGGGGCTTTAGAGTACCGAACATACAACCTAGAGAGGATAGTTCCCAAACACTGCAAGAAGGCTAAATTCAAATGGAACTACCAGCATGTAGAACGCCCAGGAGAAGATGAAAGAAGGAACTGGTACAATGCAAATAGACAACTTGCTCCGGGGGCAGACTCTGGCCAAGAGGATCCGGATGATCAAAGCCTGGAAGACAGGAGCCGTAATTTAGGAGGTACTTCTTCCTCTCTAGCTAAAAATCCTCGGACCAGCACAGGGCCTACTACCTCTCCCCAACAGAAAGAAGTAGAGGCCAAAGCCCATCAAGAGAGAGAAAAGAAAATAAAAGAGGATGAGGAAAAGCGCAAGAAGAGCCTAAGGGAAGAAAAGAAGAAGAAGCAGGCCGAGGAGGCCAGGAAGGAAAAGGAGGAAAAAGAGGCACAGGCCACAGTGGAACAGGCACTCAAGAAAGATCTAGAAAAAGTAGAAGCTGAATTCCAAAAGAAAGCAGACCAAGCTACTGCAGCCGAGTAGAAGAGGAATGCCGAAATAGAAGCAGCGGCAGAAGCAGAGCGCAGGCGGAAGGAAGAACATGAGAAGGCAGAAGCCGAGTGCCAGCGAAGGGAAGAGGAGGAAAAGAAGAAGAAGGAAGAGGAGGATGAAATGATAGAAGACATCGAGGTGTCTCCCCTTGAAGTACCT
This sequence comes from Pinus albicaulis, assembly GCA_034641835.2. Lineage (NCBI taxonomy): Eukaryota > Viridiplantae > Streptophyta > Pinopsida > Pinales > Pinaceae > Pinus > Pinus albicaulis. The sequence goes on along the minus strand of CM076583.1, from coordinate 907,349,347 downwards.
CTAGGTGGTACAGGAACCATGCTCTCCGATGTTAATTCCCACCAGGGGAAGGAGGAGGAGGTATTCGACCTCACCAGGCTCACATTCGATCAATTCTCCTTCAAAATCCAGCAGGAGAAGAGAAGGTCCCTAGCACAAAGTCCTTCCACCACATCCACAGTTTCAACTGGAAAAGACATAGTCCTTGATACTAGGACTAATCCCGTGATGATAGCATCGGCAGGCACGGCTTTTGCTGCAGCCACGGAAGAAAATGTAACCAGAATGAGTAGAGAAATCATTTCTCTACAAAATAGACTACAATCAGTAGAGCAGCGGGAGAAGAAGGCAAAACAAGAGAGGTCGGTGTTGAAAGAAGAGGTTAAACAACTCCGAAACAAGACTCCCCCAGTCAATGAAGTTCCACTTGCCATTCTAAAGGAGTGCGATGTATTAGAGGTGACCATGAGGCAGGTGTATGGGGAAATGTTCACCATAAAACAAACAGTTGCCCCATTGGTAAGAGCACGAGCAGAAACCAAGCAGAAGCACGAGTAGCTCAAGGAGGCCCCAGCTGCCTTAGATAGAATGATGGACTGGACAGTGTGATACCCTCAGGCTCCTGAGCATTTGCCTAAGAAGGATTGGATTCATACACAAGATGCTAAAGTCCAAATCCGTATGAAAATGCAGTCCAAGGATAAGCTATCCAAGGATTTGGATAAAGTAATGTCTTCATATGACCACCTGATCAGCGGCATCGACTCGATGCACACCCTTCATCACATTCCTTCGCTAGGGGCATTGGACGAAGGGAAGACCTGGGAACAAGTAGATCAAGAAATCCAGTCATTTCTGCGGCCCATCAAGCAAGCTATTGTCGCCCCTGAGCTCGCAGCATCACAAGAAAATCTGGGTCAGTTTCTTGTCACACCAATATGGATTTATACCAAGCTCGCCTCTCTTTCCAACCATATCTCTCAAAAAAGGGAAACTCTAGTCCCAAATGCTTTGGAATGCATGCATCAGTTGAAAGAGGAGGTCCCTCTTGTTTCCCCCATAGCAACAGAGTATCATACCTGGCAAGATTTCCTCAAAGAACAATATATTGACGCCCCTGACCTCACAATTGCGTGTTCATATTCATATCCTGGTGGCAGTAAGTCGCTGGCAGCAGTTAGAGGCAGGTCACAGGTCGCACCACCTAGGCAAGTCACAGGTCGCACTGCCTAGCCAGGTCGCAAGTCGCAGATCGCAGTCTCCTCCTAGGTCTCAAGGCAACACAACAGGTAGGCAGGCGAAAAGCTGGGAAGCCCAAAGGGCAGGTTTTGTTCTATAAACCTCCCTCCAGGGAAAATGTAAAGGACTTTTTCTTTTGGAGACTCAAGAGATATACAGCATTGTATTGAAAGATAACACTCTTGTGCATATGAATATAGATACCTGTTAAAACTCCCTTTGGATACGATGTGTTTTTCTGTGCGAACACTATGAGTATTTCTTATACAGTTTCAAATATCTTTTGATTAATGAAGCTGCACTCTTAATGGCATCATTTATGCATCATGGCTATCTGTGCTTGTGTTAATGATGTTCAGTTTTTCATTGCTCTCTTAATGGATGTTAATGACCTTTTTTATTAGCATTTGGTTTATCTTTCAAGAAGTAAAGGGGGATCTCGCCATAAAGAACTATTTCTTTTGTGGTCAGAATACCTCACAAGCATAACCCCAAAGATGTGTTGCTAACGACACCTCCTTCAGCGTATATGCTTTATTTATTGTCTTGCTATGCATAGTGCTATATACGTGTTTAATGCATCAATCATGTATTCTGTATCATGTGAATAAGTGTGTGTCCGCAGGTTCAATCAAGTTCTTTTGAGACCGAAGGGGAAGGTGACTTAAGCGGTAGCCGGACCCACACCCCGGACGGGATCCCTTTTCCAAATGGTTCAAGGTCTAATTGGGACTTTCTACAGGGGAGATCCCCTACTGTTGGCCGGACACATTTTCCCGTCAACAAAACGTTAATAATTATTGGCATTGAACATTTAATATTGTCCACCAACTACAGGTTATTAAAATATAAAGTTCTTCCAAGCGATAATGTCTTGCATGGTAGCTGCGAAGAGGCAAATAAATTGTTGAAAATGTTGGGTGTTGAGTACATATCATATCATGCATGTCCAAATGATTGTATTCTATATAGAGGAGAATATGAAAACAAAGAGATATGTCTGAAATGTGGGCATGACAGGTATGTTAAATCAAAAAATAAGGGTAAATCATGTGGTCCTCCTTTTAAAATATTGAGGCACGTGCCTATAATCCCAAGGATTAAAAGGCTCTTTCATTGCAAAAAATTAGATATGTTGCAGGGATGGCATGCCTCACAAAGAAGTGAGTTGGGATTTATCTGAATCCCAACAAATTCAATAGCCATGAAGCATATAAAGGATACATGGCCAGAAAAATTCAAGGATGAAGTACGAAGTCTACGACTCAAGATAGCCATAAATGGCGCCAAACCATATTCCCTCCAGAACAACAATTGTCTAGTTTGGTCTATAGTAGTGTTCAATAACAATACCCCCGCATGGTTTCCGGTGAAGAATGAAAATTTTATGTTGGCTCTCATAGTCCCCGGTAGAAGACAAGTGAAGAATATGGATGTCTACTTACAACCATTGGCAGATGAATTGAAGGAATTATGGGATGGGATAAATGTATATGATGTATCAAGACCCATCATAGCAGAGAGGAGTTTTAAATTGTATGGCATATGTTCTTACACAACATGTGATTATCCAGGCTTAGGAGTTTTCTTTGGTAAAGTACATGTTTATTGATTTGTTTATATACATAACAATATTCTTTCATATTAATTTAATTCGTTGTAACTGTTTTGATATTCATGATATTCTTTAACATGTCATGCAAATTGTATACAATAATTTCATAGGTAATGTAACAAAATGGTATTATTGATGTAAATGTTGTGAATTTCTCTTAAAGTCAGATGATCCAACGACCTACGAAAGCCAGCGTATGACTGCTCCAGGGTATTCCTCCCAGAAGAGCAACATCTGCTTTCAATGTTAAACGAGAGAGAACACAAAGGTCTGCAATAAAGACATCAAGTGAACGGCTTAGAGCATATGAGAGAGAGAAGGAGAAGTAGTTCATATAAATTTTTGATTAAAATGGGGAGCCTATGTTCAATGATCCAGAATTCTTCGACACCCATGTTGAGAAATTTCCCATTGGGATGAAAAGGAAATCTATCTTTTATAACCTCCCATAATCGGAGCATCTTAAGATTACTCACTTACTAGATCCCATGCATATATTTAAAAATGTTTCATATTCTTTATGGAGGAACATATCATTGAAAAAAAGTGACGCATTGGCTGTTAGGAAAGATCTTATTACTTCAAAAACTAGAAAGAAACATTGGCATAGACAATTACAAAGTACATGAGAGGCTAGTCCCTCTAACTGGTATTTCAAAGAAGGTGATTTCCCATGGATTTTTAAAAAAATATTATATATCTTTGGCAAAGGAAGTTATAATGGGTGTGAGGGTGCCATCTTCATATGGGTCTTCACCACGACGCTGCTTCACCGTGGAAGACCATTTGTCGAGGTTGAAATCACATGACTATTTGAAACTTATAAGAGTACGTATAATGTCAAAAGAATGATTTTATAATTTTTTGTTATATTAATAACTTTTATCGATGGGATCATAAAACATAACTAATTTTGTATGCATGTGTTTATAAATTTGCAGTGTCATTATCCTTTGTTCATCCCTAGGTGTGTTCAATATGACTTCCCCCAAGACCTAGAATGTGTCATATCTAAATTATCTGCATTTGTATATTGGATCACGCAAAAGGAGATTCATGTGGCTAGCATTCCATAGTGGCTCAAGAGATAGTTGATATTGTTTGTATGTTTGAGAAGGAACTGCCAACTAGTTTCATGGACTTGCACGTTCATCTTCTAATCCACCTATTAGGTGAGGGTTAATTGTTTAGGGTGGTTTCTTGTCGTTGGATCTTCTTCTTAGAGAGGTACATGAAGATATTGGAAGGATTTGTTTGAAAAAGGGAAAAACTCGAGGGGTCTATGGCAAAGGGGTACATATCGTATGAGTCTTTCTATTATGCCAGTGAGTACATCAAGCAGGTCAAGAACAGACCAGGTGTGGTGATTTGGGGCGATGAAAGGGATAAAGACAAAAGAGAAGGGGAGCTTCTCCAAAAAAATGGAAGAAGGCACTTGATAAAGAGTAAGCGACTTATAATTTGTCAAATTTACAGTAAGTAAATATTCACATTGAACTTTGATATAATGTATATTTTGATCTCATATGTACTATATGTCGGTTTGATTTCATTAGTGAATGCAGAAATTGAAGCAATCAATAAATTCATTCTTTACAATTCTGAAGTCACACAACCATGGGTTGCATTGTACGAACAAAAGAGGATGAAATGGGATTGTGACAGGAAAGAATTCAGACGATTGAATGGTAGAAGCATGCCTTATTCCGGTCATTTAAAAGAAAATATGCCAATTATATGCCCCAAATGTTGGGTTGTTGACCATGTTAGAGAAAAATATGATGCAATCGGTCGTTACCCACATGCTGAAGAGGATGTGATAAATGTAGGGACTGGGTGTAGAAACTCGGTAATAATCCATTTATGTACATTTTAGACTTAATAATGCACCTTTGAAATGTAACATCTATATTTTATATTTTAGTAGTTGGGTTATTAGACAAATGACACTATGATTTTTTAGCTTTTTTATAGGTGCATTTGTTCCCATCTATGTGGGCATATGGACACTATTTTCGCATAGAAAATGCCGACGATGGAAACATGACACAAGACTATGGAGTGGAAGTCAAGTTCAATTAATCTGGTCGAGCTAGCCATCGCGATCAAAACCTAGTATAAGGGATGTTAAGTTACGTTGGAAAGATACAAGAGATCATTGAAGTGGACTTATCCTCTTTCCAATTTATTATTTTTAGGTGCAAGTGGTGGGACACCTTTGATCGAAATAATGTAAAGGAAGATCGTGATTGTAGGCTGATATGTATCAACTCTAGAAAGATGTGTTGGATAGGGATTGGTGGTTCGTATTGAGACATGGCCCTAGATCAAAACATATTATCTTCCAAGCAAGTTGGAAGATAATGAGGGTGATCTTGAGAACAGAGAGTGATATGGGACATGTGTTATTTCATAATTTATACTATTTAAGATGGGTTTTTATAAAGAAGAGGACTTAACCTTATAACTAAGACTCTTTTTTTTGAAAAATTATAATATTTATTTTGAATTAATTGGTTTGCATTGTGTTAATGTTAAAATCATTTCACTTGATAATTTTCAATTATGTTGATCTATAAAGCAATGCACTATATCAAGTTATTTTTTTGTATGTCAATTCCTAAAATAATACAACTACTTGATTTCTTTAAATGGTTTTTCACTATATCATTACTTAAATAAATGAACCCTATTATATGTTTGTTTGTGTGTGTGTGTGTGTGTGTGTGTGTGAATGATATCTTCAAAATTTTAAAAAATGTATTAATGTATACTGTTATTTTTGGTATGTAAGATCATAATAAAATAATGGTAATTCTAAACATGACTTTATTTTCATTATTTTCTAAACTTTATTATGTTACAAAAATTCATATTATTCTAGATTTATTATTTTACAATTATTTATATTCATACAAATTTACAATTTTACAATTATGGTAATTTAACAATATGTACAGCATACATTTTACTTACGGTAGTTATGGTTCAAAATTGACAATTAATTTACAATTTTGAAAATTTTCAAATTTACAGCTTTTACAATTTTAATAAAATTGAATTATGACAATACATACAATTACAATTACAATTTTACATACAATTACAATTACAATTTTACATACAATTTAAATTACAATTATCATGATACATACAATTACAATTTCAATTTTACAAATTTACAAATTTACAAATTTTACAATTTTAATAAAAATCAATCATGACAATACATAAAATCACAATTACAATTTCACAATACAATTACAATTACAATTTTACATACAATTAAAATTAGAATTACAATTACAATTTTACAATTTTACATACAGTTACGATTAAAATTACAATTACAATCATGATACATACAATTGCAATTACAATTACAAAATTTTACAATTACCAATACGTGATATTTAATAAATATCATGATTTAATATTAAAAATAAACATCACGATCATGATAACCATCGTACAAACATCATATTCTAAAATACACATTCAAATTCGCTAACATCATCTAATCATCGTGATCATGATCATCTAACAAAACACAAGCATTGTATAACATCATCAAAACACAAACATCAAATGTACATCTCATGTCAAATAAATGCTATAACATCCACATATATCTGCAACCACATTAACTGAACATATCTAACATGACCTAACAATATACACATCATGATAAACACCAACATGTAGTAAATTAAGTACATCAACATGAACATAAAATACAAGCACCATATATATATATATATATATATATATATATATATAAGTGTATAATGTCAAAATATACAACTATAATAGAATTGCATATAAATGTCAAATATATGGTGGTACTACATCAATACTATAACTAGTAGAGGCCTTCTCAGTCGATGGTGCCTCATGCTCAAATGGACGTGCCTGCTCAACCAGAGGTGCCTACTCATTCAATGGTGCCTTCTCAAATGGATGTGCCTGCTCAGCCAGATGTGCCTACTCAGATGGTGTTTACTTAAATGGTGTAGTCTGCTCAACCGGAGATTCCTGCTCAAATGGTGCAGCCTAGTTAGAATATTTCTCTTAGGACTAGAAGTTGGCTGCAACTCATCATCTCCACGAGGTGAAGGAGGAACAGGAAGTGGAGTACTAGAATGATCACTCCCCTCATGATCATGATCATCTGATATTCTCTGTCGCACATCTCCACGATGCTTATCCCTCCTAACCACCAGTAGCCTAGATGCTCCAATGATATGATGCATAAGGCTCATCATATTGTTGAGCTCCAAAAATTTTCTTTCTTCCACCACATTCCACTCCATTTCTTTTATCCATTATTAATCCCAGGCTCAAATGATCAATGAAATTAGTTAAAATTGCTTTAAGAATGAATATCGTGGCTAACTTGCTATGTTTTTATGGTTGTGTCATTATAGTACTTTTTGAACTGAAACTAGCTACAGAATGCAGACATTCTGTCGCTAGTTTCCAATTCTGCAGCTAGCTTCATGTTTATACAGGTTCCAGATGTCATCTTGGAGAAAAGCACACATGGGTGTATTCCACGTCATGTCCTCATCGTTTTTTGCCCTCCATGGAAATTGAACGGAATTCTGTATGTGGTTAAGCACGTGGAAACTCAAACTAGGAGGTAGACTCCTAACAGAATAAGGACAGTCCAGATTCTGTTACGTGATCATGATCAGAGTCCTAGTTTAGTTTCTATTAGGAAAGACAATAATCCCCGTATTATCTCAAGTTCTGTTATGTATATTTGCTATAAATATGCTCGGGAAACCGAGAGACAAAGGTTAGATTTTGGTTAGATTTTATGGTTGACTGCTAGATCTTTGAAGTCTGTGAATACTCTGTTTTGAGGTGATTCCTCTTTAATGAAAGAAGCAGTATTTCCTTGAACGCGTTGAGTCGATTCTGAACTAGATTTCGTGCTACTCTGGTGGTAGAGGGCCCCTGCCTCCTGAGCGGCCTTGTTTATACAGTAGATAAGTATTTTAGTTTCACTTTTATTTCAGCTTATGTTCATATTTGTTTATATTTACTATCACAGCCAAACTTACTCTAATCAACTCTTCCAAAATATCATTATGAAGAATGAGGCACAACTGTGATAGTGTAGGTTTTAGTTTCATTTACTTTTGTTAGTTATCACAGTTAAAACTTACTCTAATAAACTTTCCCAAAATATCATTATGATGAATAAGGCATAACTGTGGTATTGTAGGTTTTAGTTGTTAGTTTACACTAAGTGGCATAGCCAATCTTACTCTTACAAAGCTCTTCCAAAATATCATAATAATGAGTAAGAAGTAGCTGTGGTGTCTTGGATTTTAGTTGTATTTACTTTCAGTCTTGTGTTTATGTTCAATTGCTTTGAATGACACAACCATACTTTTTCTCACAAACTCTTCCAAAACATCATTCATACTGAACGGGATGGACTGTAGAATTCCTTAGGTTAGTTGCATGTTAACTTAATTAGAGCACTCCGGAGGTAGAATGCATGTGGTTCAGCTCTGTCATTTCATTTTCAGTTTGATAATAGCTTTTTAGTCTAACATTGTTCACTTTACTTCAAATAGACTAGTGGCACTCTAGTTTAGTTTTAGCTCACTGTGTTAACATTCCAGTGTAGTTGCCATCCATTGCATTTCAAATTGTATTAGTTGTTAAATTTAAACACCACGGTCTTCATTATTTACAAAACTTCTTTTGTTCCAACCTTATATCAATATACAATCATTTGGACAGGAGTTAGTATCAGTTTAAGACCTAGAGTATTTTGCAACCTTTTTACCATTTCACAAACAAGCCTTTTCTCAAAGACCATTCTAAAAATAAATCTATAACTTTTGTGTGAGGCCTAGTGGTGCTAGATTGAGTTGCAGAACAAAGTTAGAAGCTAGTTTAGAATAGAAATCTTATGGTGCTACAAATTTTCTTTTCCAAATATATTTTAATAGACCTTTAATCATGGATGAGATGTTGTAACAATGTAAGTTGATTGTTTGATTGTTTAGTTAGGAAAACTTCATTTACACTTAACTGCCCATTTCTCAAGCTCTTCCAAAACATCTTTAATGAATGAATTGGACAAGTTAAGCTCATGTTGTGATTTATTTCCTTGAAGTCATTATCAAGCTTTGTAATTTTCTAGCCATAGTTTAGGCTTTGTTTTGTTTCAGTATTTTCATTTGTCATTTGTCATCCATAATTTAGGCTTCACTCTGTTTTTAACCAGTAGCTTCTTTCCACCATCATTTAGTTCTTTCCCTTGTGAACATAAAACCATAAAAAAAAATCCAAAAACATCATAAAACACTAGACACAACGTAGTGAGAAACAAATACCTAGGCACATATAGTGCATCACACTTCAACAGTTTACCAACCCTGGTTGACAATTAATGAACTCAATTTAGGAGACTAGGTTGAGCACAAACACATATCACGGGGTAGGTCCCTCCAGAACTCTGTGAGTGTACGATTCGCCTGGATATCTCTCATCGTCGTCAGGCGAACTCCCTCATCACCCGAGAGTCTACATAAGCGGTCTCCCAACTCCATCCTGAATCGAATGTCTGCCCTACGCCGCATGCCCGCAGGTATCTACACCCGAGGAGGTCTGTCACCCTGATCTGTGGCCTCCGCCATCTGCTCATCATCTATAGGATCATCTAGTGGGGGTGGAATCATGTCCCCAACGAATGTGTCAATATATATAAAATATATAGTTGTTCAATAATTAGACAATTTCATTAAAAATTTTAATAAAACAAGTTAAAGAATGTGTTAGAATAAATTTTATTCTAATTACTTAAGACAATAAAATGCAAATATATTAATTTAAATAAAACACTAATATTTCATCGAGCATCTGGCGACTCATCCTATGTGAAGAGGATGTTGGTACACCCTCATCAATCCAAACCTGCGTAAGGACACAACACCATCACGAACATGTGATCATCAACACTGGTTAGCAGCTCCAGTGCATCACTAGAGATCCTAGCCGAATACTCGGGTAGACCCCTCTTGGGAATCATCTGGCCCCACATCTGCATTCATATATGTAACATCAGCCTACGAGGTTGGTGGAAAAAATTAGGCCTTGTCTTCAGAAACCTCTTAAAAAAAAGCAAAATAACTCTGAAGCAAAAGGGAAGGTCAACCTCCCACGTGCTTGAGAACAACATCTATCTAATGCTATACAAAACTTCCACAAAAAAATGGTAGACCATCTAACAAGTCGTGGCATCTGGAATAAAGAATCAACATAAAATAAAAGAGGGAAACTAATGTGCTACTCATCATTGGTATAATGTGCAATGGTCGTCAGCAATAGTGAGAGGCGCCTAACCTCCTCTGGACCAAACGAAGCCTAATGCATAGCTGACCGCCAGACACCTAAAAAATCTGTAGGAGAAATTATATCATCCCAGATGTATCTCAGGAAATACACCAACTGACTCCCAGCTACATAATCGATTGGGACATCTAGGAACTGGGAAAAATCTGGTCCTCCCCTAGAGAGGCCAGTAATAAAATAAATTTCCTACTCAGTGGGTTGGTACCACTAGCCAGGACTGACCCAGAAAGCCTGTCGATGGGCATCCCACTTGTAGATCAACTGTCCTAATAACCCACTATGCCCCCTCACGCATGTATCCTCCACATAGAACTTAAGGATTCCTACCTCCCTTAAGAGCAACTAGGTGGGTGACGTAATAGGGTGAGGGTACAAAATTCTCTCCCTCTCCCGTGCCTCCAACTGTTGTATCATGTTATAATTGTCCTCCCTCTGCTCCTGTTGTTGTCTTTCCTCTCTCTGTTGATGTCATTGAATGATTCACATATTAAATACATCAGCCTCCCTCATACATAAAACCTAATTTTTTATCAAATTGAAAATGTATTTGCAAATATATAAATATAACTTTTATAGAAAAAAAAAACATTCGGTGTGCCCAAAAAAACAGTCAAGCACCACCACTGGTGCATACCTGTTTATCACACACTGCCAACGATGCACATGAAAAATTTGAACACACCACGAAGACAACAAATCTTATTTCAATAAATATTTTGGGTAGTGCATTGACCAAAATATCCACCCTAGGGCAGTTTTTATAGCGTAACGCACCAATAGCTAGCAATATTTTACCACTGGTCGTGGTGGTGTGTTCCCATAATATGGAGGCACTAGGCCATTATGTCTATTTTTACATAATTCTCGGTGTGTTGCAGTAAATGACCACACAGTCATATATTAAGTGTTATTTTTTTAAATCCTAAATTGTCGGTGCGGCGGGAAACCGACATGCACCACACTATTTTATTGTTATAACGATGCGCTTTTTCTCAATACCACACCGGGTTGTCACATTTACCGCCGAAAGCGGTTTCTGTTAACACCATTCATGGTGCAACCTATAAGTTTACAGGGAAAACCACGAACGGTGCGAGTTGAACATCTCGAACGCACTGCGCAAGAAAAAAAAATAAAAAAAATGGCGAATTTTAACTCAATTTAAGAAATTAATCCGCTCAAAACTTAATTTGATAAGAAACGAGTAGATTACCTGCACATTTGCGCATCGAGGAGGAGTATTTCAACAGAATACTAAAATCCAAATTTTCCCATCGTTTTGCAAAATTCGAAGTCCACATAGTGAGTAATGGACGGAAGCAATGTAGGAAATGGGAGCACCGATGGAAGGGCGCCTTAGAGAAGGAAAATTCACACTAGTGCTTGAGAGCTCTACAACACTATAACAAGTAAAAATTATTTTTTTACAGCTGGTATTTTTTTAAAAATTAACCCTTTTCTCAGTGCGCTCGACTATGAGACACACCGGGCGATTCTATCAATGGCACACTCTTCTTTACGATATGATGGATTACTGAGATGCACTGGGCTGGTTTGTATGGAGTGCACAGTGTATTGGTGTTCCATTTGATAGTATGCCTCGACGCGCTTTATATAAAATTCCCTGATGGATTGTATGTATGAAGTGCACCGATGCCTGTTATGGAGTGCACCGTTTTTTTCAGTAAATGATTCAAGAGACTCATTCTAAAACCTAGTGTGATATATAATTGCATCTATTTTTTTCTACGGTGCACAAGATTACTAAGATGCACCGGGTTGATTTGTACAGAGAGCACAGTGTCTCGGTGTGCCATTTGATAGTACGCATCGGTGCGCTTTATATAAAATGCCTCGGTGCATTGTATGTATGAAGTGCATCATTTTTTTCACAGTACTTAAAAATAACTCTTCAATGCTTCTTTAGCCTCTACTATGCGCTAATGTGTCACATTTCTATTAAGTTCATCGATGTGTGTTATGATTATAAATGCACCTAAAAAAAACATCTGCAAAAACCTCCACCCTATAAACTCCTCTAGTGACCTCTACTACAAATTTATATATGGGCTATTTTTATAAGGGATTCCTCAAAAACATCTTCTAGAGGGTCTTTTCCTTGCAGTGTGTTTCATACCTAAAAATGAAAGGTTATCCTAGATGCCTTCAACAACTCACTAACTTATGCTCTAGAAACATGTGATTAAGTTATAGGAAATCTTTGCTTAGAACCATATACCTCCAAAATTGACTTATCAACTCAATCATATCCTTTGTATGTCTCAATGAATTTAGGATCCTTTCATGTACCAATTCCTTGGTATGCCACCGATACTAGTATATGAACCTTGCACTTAAATGAATACGAAAGGATATAGTTGGAAATGTTGTGTTCTCTAACATAGATAGTGAATCTATATTATGTGTATGAATATGAATAAGAAATAATAGAAACACCATAATTTTTTACTAATGTGGACATTAGCATAAGGATGACATAAAATCCTATTATAACATTAAAATTTAGATATTGTAATGATAGACAAGTCAAACTCTATATAAAAATAATTTTTCTATGATAACATTTGTTTTTCTAGGTAATGTGAGTCCTAAAATGAATGGAACACCTAACATGTGGCTTGAGTTACTATAGCCCACGGAAATCTAAACAGTCAAAATCACCCAGGGATTACACCTGACCTAGGCCACACCATCCCTTAGTATGGCTGGATTTTTACCCACACAGTTTCTAACTAATGACCTTTTCACCACTGAATGCCTTAATAAAACACCATATCACCATATTCTCTATGCTCAATGGGAAATTTCTATGATAACAATTAATTTCACATTTAAATAGAATTTAAAATTATATAATGTCAATGTGAACTAAAATTTCAATGATTCAATTAATTGGAATTCATATAATTAATTAAACCAAATGTAACTTCTACAATAGTATATAAATGAAATTCAATAAATTAAACTAAATTCAAATTTTATAACAATAGGTAAAATTTTATAATTTAAAATTTTACATTATACAAGGAAAGGCAAGTGTGAAGGGAGTTGTAAAAAGGAATATTCCCAATTAAACAAACATTCATATCTATGTGAGAGTTACATTATTCAATTTCATGATTCTCTATGATGTCCACAACACTCTACATAGACAAATTCCAAGGCATTCAATAATTGTCACGCCCATAGAGCATACACTCGAGTTAATATGGGTCAAGTCCTATGGACCTGTGGAACCAACAAGGCTTACCGCAATGGTTGTGAACAACTTATGACTACTACTTCCAGACTATGCCTCTAGCACCTATACTTCTAGTGTAAGGTTTATATGTTAGCATAATATACATTCAATCCTCAAACACAAGAATAATTCCCAATTAACTTCCAAAATGAGCATCATCAAAAATGTTGCTATAAATGTCACAACATATGAGACAAGATACAATTCATGTGAAAAATTCATTTCATTATAATCTAAAATATTAAAAAAAATTGGCCCACAACCTACTCCCAATACAACAAAGACCATCCTTTGGTTCATCAACCAAGTCCCATAGAAAATAACCACAAAGAAAACACCTTCCCTCATGTTGGGTGTGTGTTATATTCTTTCCACAATGATAGGCAGGCCCAAAGATGGTGGGCAGACCTACCCATGGTTTTTTGCATGGGTTTTTCACATGGTTTAGGGCATGTTGGTTTTCTACCCATAGTGTTTTTTAGATCCGGTCAAAGGAACTAAGGTTATGTTCTAATCCAGGGTTAATGTATGGGGTTTTATGAATGCTTCGACATGTATATATATGTATTGTAACATTGAAAGGAATATAATGAAAAATTAATCTAGTAGTCCCTGTTTTGGGATCGAGGGGAAAATATTGTGTATATTTGTTTTATGTTTTATGTTTTTGCCATTATTTATTTTCTGTTTTAAGAATTTGTTTGTAGGTAATTTTTGTATAGGGTTAAAACCTACATTTGGTATTAGAGTTGTTTCGACTTCAAGGGGACGCCTTTGCTGCTGAGGGGTTTTTCTCGGGCCTGTGGTAGACCCTGTTCAGTGGGAGATATGCGAGAACCATTCTTGTGGTGAAAGAAGATGACGAACAGTGGAAATATAGAGATCGAGAAATTTAATGGTCAGAGTTTTGAGTTCTAGAATCTCAAGATCGAGGATCTATTGGTGGAGCTAGACTAGTGGATAGTTGTAGATCCTAGATTGGCACCAACAAGAATGTCGGCAAAAGAATGGGTGGAGATAGATCGGAAGGTGAAGAGCACATTACGATTGTGTCTCTAAAATTCAATGTTATTGAATGTATCATGGGAAGGTAGGGTGAAGGATTTGTGGGATAAGTTAGGGACTTTGTACCAATCTAATTCTCTTGTGAAAAAATTGTTCCAACGGAAGAAGTTGTATAACTTAAGGATGAAGGATGGAGACTCGATGATAGAGCATCTTAACGCCTTTAATATTGTAGTAAGCTAGTTTTTATCTATTGATATTAAAATTTTAGACGGTCTCTTAGTTTTTTGTGTAAAGGTGGACACTTTGAATAATGTTGCAGATGCATTGACAAAGTCTGTGAGCACTGAAAAGTTTTCTTGGTGTAGAGAAAAAATGGGTGTTGTAGGAAGATACCAATGAGTAAGCTCTTCTATGACCCCTTGTGTGGAAAATAAAACAACAAGTGGGAGAAAGTTGGGTGTGTGTTATATTCTTTCCATGATTAGTCGCAAGTGCATGACGGGTTTTGCACATGGTTTTGGGCATGATGGTTTTCTGCCCATGGTATTTTTTAGATTGGCCAAAGGAGTTATGTCTATGTTCTAATCCAGGGTTAATGGATTGGGGTTTTATGAATGCTTCAACATGTATATATCTGTATTGTGACATTGAAAGGAATATAATGAAAAATCAATCTAGTAGTCCCAATTGTGGGATCTAGGACAAAATCTATGTGTATATTTGTTTTATATTTTATATTCTCTCCATTGTTTATTTTTGTTTTAAGAATTCATTTGCAGGTAATTTTCGCACAGGGTTAAAACCTGCACATCATTCAATACTTCACTTGTACAATTTAGGGCATGCATAATTATCTCAACTTAGTTCGTTCCACACATGGCTCACCCTTTTGGTCGAAATGTTTTGATTTGTTCCACGCTTCATTCACCCTTCAGTATAAATGGTTCAACTCACTTATATCGCAAGGATAGAGTGAGCCTTCCCCTCATTCGGTTCTCCTCCAATATTTGTTCGGTACTGCTCCACGTCTTCTTCATATATTTTATGAAGTCCATTCATTCATGCCTATCAACTTCATTATGTGCTTTATTTTTATATGGTCTCATTGTGCCAAATCGAGTGATTGTTCGTTCGGGAAGGATGACACTCGTTTTGTCCCTTGTAGTGCCAAAAACCCCAAATTTTCTTAGCCTGACTCGTTCGGCATGTGGGCACGCTCATTCCAAAATAACATACCAACTTGCTCCACGTTTGGTTGACTCATTCTAGTGCACACTCGTTCCACTTTAGGAATGTGTTGACTTGTCTTATGGCTAGGCGCATTCATTCTAGGTGTGTTCGTCCACCTCAGGTGAGCATGCTCATTCCACTTGGACGTCTTGGGGCCACTTTGACATGGTTTTTCCAACTCAAGCTTTAATGCAAGGGCACACCTTGGGTTGACTTAGGTGTCTCTCATGCCACCTCAATCACCTAAGGGGAGCTCATTTGAACACATCGGTATGAAATTCCAAGTGTGGCCACACCGACTCAGGCACCTCATGGAGGCACTCTTGACTTGGGTGCTCTTGGTTTCCCCATGACATAAAACCTAAAATGTAACACATTTAATGAAAAATTTGTGATGGCACTCTCACATCGCAGCTCATCTAATCTAGCTTGTGTCACCCGTGGGAACTCAAGATTAGAGGCTTGACATTCTCCCCCACTAAAAATATTTGGTCGTCCTTAACAAAGAACATCCATTTGAAAACCATCCATCACCAAAGGTATTGCATCATCAAGAAGACTATTCATCAAACTGGCACATCATGCCATTAAACAACCTCCCAACTGCATCAATTATATGAAGAATGTTTATCTCCTAACATTGTTCAACCCTATTACTCTACAAATTCTCATGTAAGAATGTCATGTGTTGGATCCCCTAATTTCATCAATTAATTAGGTAGATAATTTTATCATTGTGAAAACTCCACAAGAACTCATGTCACTCGAAAAAATGCAAAAACTATCACATCCCCCCATGTCGTCCAAACATATCCACATTTACACATCATCTCATCTAAAATATTCTCATCAGGAAGTACCTTTGCTAGGCACTCCACATCTCCTCGGACTCTTCACCCTAAGAAACAAACAAAAATTCCATCTCCAAGAACTCATAAAGAAGATGAAGTAGGATAGCCTTAGGGAATACCTCTCCACCCTCCAACTCTAACTCCTGAAGATGTACTCTGCTCTCTCGAACATGCTCAAATAAATTTTGGAAATGGTTCTCCTACTCCTATAATGAACCCTCCATATCTATCTGCAATGTATCTCAACAAAGGAGGATACTATGAGCTACTTGCTTCTCAACAATGAAGCGTTACTCTGAACTACTTCCATCCCAACAATGAAGTGTTACTCTAAGCTAATTCCATATTTTAACTGTAATACCACTTGTCATGTTAGGTATAGTGTGTCCAAGAGCACCAAACTACTACCACTCTACTTTAGTTCTATACCAATTGTCATGCCCCCATTGCATACACTTGATTTAAGACTCATTGAGTCATATAGACGTGTGGCACTAGTAAATTTTATCGCAATAGTTGTGACCAAATTACAGATACTAATTCAAAACTACACCTCTGGCACTTATGCTTCTTATTCACATGTGATATTTATTATGTTAGAGAAATTAAAATTCAATCCTCAAACACAAGTATAAGCCGAATTAACTTCCAAAATCAATATTCATCATAAATGTTGCAATAAAAATCACAACATATCAAATAGGATACAATTCATGTGCATAAATTAATTTCATTATAATATGAAATATTACATGTTTGGTCCATGACCTATGCCCAAATACAATAAAAACCAACTCTCGATTCTTCAACCAAGTCCAACAAAAAATAACCATAAATAAAGCACCTTCCCTCGTTCAAGATTTCACTCGTACGATTTAGATCGTACCTAGCTATCTCAGTGTGGTTCATTCCACACATAGCTCACCCCTTTGGTTGGAATGGTTCAGTTCATCCCATTCTTATTTGACCCTTCAATTGTAATGGTTCAGTTCACATATATCGTAGGGATAGAGTGATCCCCTCATCTGGTTCTCATCAAACATCCATTTGGTTTTAATCCACATCTTCTTTGTCTCTTCTGCGAATTTTATTCATTCATGCCTCTCCACTTCATTTTTCCTTTTATATTTATATGGTTTCATCATTCCAAATCAGGTGGGGTGACACTCATTTGGTACCTTGTTGGGCCAAAAACCCAAAATATTAACTCCCTATGTTTTTTTCCCAAAACTCTCCACTCATTTTTAGTGCTAAAATTTGGAACAAAATATAATACTATATAATATATCCCTACTCAATCCCTACTCCTCCTAGTGACCTACTATTCAAAAGATCTTGATAGAAAACTAGAGGTAATATTTGACTCACTCAATTTCCAACTAGAGTTAATGATTTTACCCTTCTACATTTTTCTTCAAAGTTTACACATGGCTAGCCCCATATGCATAAGTAATGGAGATTGAATGGAATCATCACATCCCATGGTGGTCAACACAATAGGTTAACTTAAGTAAAGCATAAATTTTTCATGCAAAGTCTATTTTACATAATTATTACTCTCTTAGAAAGCTATATAAGTGTAGAGAAATACCAAATGTTTATCTAGTATCTCAAAATATCTATAGAATCTTTTATAACGCAACTCCCCACACTACTAAACATAAATAAAATGACTTTGAAAGTTGATTCCTCCAAATTTTCCACTCTAAAATCATTAATATAAATAATATAAATCTAAATGAATATTAAACTCTTTTACATCACTGACAAAATATATCGTATTTTTATTTAGCTAAATTCCTCACAAAATATTAAATTCATGTTACATTATGTAACATTCCCCCTATTACCCCTAGCCCCTACTAAGGTAAAAAGAGGGCAGTTGCTAAACTGACCAGACCCCCAAGATTCTAGTCATGGAGATGGGGTATAATTTTTTCAATCTTTATCAAACTCTTCAAAACTTAAAATGAATAACATCATTATTTTTGTTTCATTGAGACATTTCCAGCGATATAAAATTTTCCTCAATACAACTCTTGTATCAAAAGATCTAACCATTTGAATACCTGGCCTATTAACTTCTACCAAGTCATACTAGTGTGTTTTGTGGTTGCACCCATGTGGCTATTTAATTTAATGCCATGATAGCATCCCAAGGGTGTGTGGAATTTCTATTAATAGTTGACGATTCATTCATAACCTTTACATAATCATGGACCCCCTTATACATGATGATATATATATATAAAAAGGATTTTAATTTTAATTTTATTTAATTGTTTTGATTTATTAGGAGCTAAAAAATTTCAACCATCAAATTGTGCGAAACATTTTTTTATTATTCATGAAACCTTTCTTGAAATTAAATTTAGGAAAACCAACTACGTACTTTACCAAGGGTGTCATATCAATCTTAGATACATGACCTTTCTTTATTACTAGACCAACATGTACACATGCATCATGGTGGTGCATTTTTAATGTGCATGGAAATATTTTTCATTGGACATCATTTGTAATGTGCATGGAATTATTTTTCATTCATATTTATATTACTTGATCTTAGTGAGGTGTTCTTGGAAACAGATAATGCTTCTGGCCATTTCACTTCATTCTTATATGTAGTGTGAGCAAATCACTCCAATTTGGAATTGGATTACAACTTGATGACCATGACCTGAGACCAAGTAAGATTTTTTTGTTCCCTGAGCAAACACGTATAAATTAACACTCTTAATTAACCCCATTATGCAAACTCTAGGTCCACATGTTTAATATGTAGGATGTTCCATCTACATGTCTCACATCAAAGACAATCCTTCTATGTTAAGAGCTACAAAGTGAATGTTTGGATAGGCCTCTCTTACCATATTCTGAGTAACGCCCCTAGCATTGAAAGCGACTGAGCCCTCAAAGAGTAGAAAAGGATACAAAATTCAACTATTTATGTACACGGTGTGCAATTAAATATTTCATATATACACAACTTATGTATATACACATATCTTCTGTATATGCACATAGCTTATATATATGCGCACTTTTCGTGTATGCAAAAGTTTTGTATATGAAAATTATGTAATGCGCATATATGGAAGTTTCACATATATAGAATATATCAACATATACAAAATTTGTGTATATATGGAAGGTATGTGATAAAAAAGAAGTGCATACATAAAATTTGTGCGATTGTCGTATATGCACATATTTCGTATATGTGCATATCTTTTGTATATGCAAAAATTTTATATGTGCAAATTATATATATGCACAAATTTTGTATATACACATATCTTCCATATATGCAGAATTTCTGTATAGGCGCATATCTTCAGTATATGCTCATATGTTCTATATATGCGAAACTTTAATATATGCACACATATTATGTATATGCACATACTTGTACACAACTTCAACATTTGTATATACACATGTTCCATATATGTGAATATCTTCTAGATGTGCACAAATTTTGTATATATACACATATATATAAGTTGCGCAGATACGAAATATATGTGCATATACAAAAGTTGCGCATATATAGAATATATGTGATACAAAAGATGTGCATATATAGAAGTTGTTGTAGAACTTTTCTGTTTCCCACCCCGGTTTTCAGTTTCACCTTATTTCTCCAAATAGTTAAATGCCCTTTCCCATATCCTTACATTCAACAAACTGGAAAATAATTTTTTTTGCTGAAAACACAAATTCTGGAAAATTTACAGAATGCTGGAAAATGTAGAAATAAAAATCAGCAAGCATAAAACAACCATTCAACACATTTAACACTGATATTTTTGGTCAACATGACCCTGGAAAAACCCCCTACAACTCTTGGGGAAAACCAGTTCAAAAGCTTCTCTTTTATTTTTCTGAATATTGCTTTTTACAGTGAAACAGGAAAAACTCAGAAAAAATTCCAACAACCAATTTACAGACTTATCTCGATTTCCGTGCTTGCACACCACCTCGGAAATTGTGCCAAATCAGCAACAACAGAAAACAGAAAATTTACAGCACCTTAGGAAAGCATTAAACGTTGTACGTCCACCTCGGGAAGCGTGCCAGAATAGTTGTACTTTGCTGTACGGACTGTACAGATTTTGTACAGCAACCTCTCTCGAAATTTGTGCCAAAAAACAGAGTTGTAGCTGCTGTCCTCTTCCTCGGTTTTTGTGTCGAAAATGACAGCCACCCTCTTCCTTGAAAAACGTGCCTAATTTTTGTGCCTTGGAGTGCGTGCTTGCTGATGTACCCTCTTCCTCGATTTATGTGCCTCCTCACTTAGAAACACTGCCTCTCCTTTGCTGTACGGATTTTCTGCCTCGGTATGTGTGCCAATAAATGCTGCTGTACCTTTGCTGAAATCTCTTCACTGCTGCCCTCCTTCTTCTCACTGCTCAGAAAAATCTCCAGCTCTCCTTCTCTCCTTCTCCCAATCTGCTCATGAAAGAATGAATGACCTTTTCCTCCTTTCCCTCCTTTAATCTAACCCTAAGTGACTTTTGGGAATCCCTAAATCCAATGGCTGAAATAGATTGAGATCTAGGGCTGAGATTAAATGCTCATTTAAATCTCACTTTCTATTTTTTAATTCACCCCACTTTAATAAAGACCCACTTAGTCATTTATTTCCAAAGTCACTTTTACTTTCTAATTTTACATTGACTTTATTAAAGTCACTTTAAAAATTAGACTTTAGTAACTTTATCACTTAAAGTCACTTTTAAATTAGATTTGACTTTATAACTTTATAAAGTCACTTTAGTAACTTTATCACTTAAAGTCACTTTTAAATTAGATTTGACTTTATAACTTTATAAAGTCACTTTAGGAGAAAAATTAAATTATTTTGGACACTTTTCCCTAGGCCAAAGATCAAAGCCTTAGGGAACCACCTGTCCTCCGGTACCAAATTTCAACACTCCCTCTTACCGAGGAAGGTGTTCCTCACCACACCCATCTTGTCTCTCAAGTAGACATGCTTGCCCCGTGGTAAGGCTTTGGTAAGAATATCTGCAACCTGCTCATCAGTGGGAATATACTCAAGCTTCACAGCTCCTTTCTGAACATAGTCTCTGATGAAATGATATTTGATCTCGATATGCTTTGACCTGTCATGAAATACTGGATTCTCCATGAGTTTAATGCAACTCTGATTATCACAGTAAATCACTAAAGGTCTCAACGCCTGACCAAATAAGCCAAACAACATCTTGCGAAGCCAGATGGCCTCACAACTAGCTAGACTGGCTGCCATATACTCTGCTTCCGCTGAAATCAATGCAACTGACTGCTGCTTCCAGATGAACCATGACACCACTGCTGAACCCAACCCAAAACAACACCCTAAAGTGCTCTTCCTATCAGAAGCACAACCTGCCCAATCAGAATCAGTGTAACCTACCAATCTCACTCCATCCCCCTGCCTGTAGTCCAGACCATAATCCACTGTCCCCTGCAAGTAACGCAAAATGTGTTTTGCAGCCACCCAGTGAACCTTCCTAGGCTCACACATAAACTAACTCATCGTGTTGACTGCAAAACAAATATCTGGCCTAGTGTTGACCAAATACATCAAGGAACCAATCAGCTGTCTGTACAATGTGGGATCCACCAACTCGGAATCCGAAGCATGGAGCTTCTTCCAGTTGGTGATCATCGGTGTCGACATGGGTCTACAATCCTCCATGTGGAATCTGCCAAGGATGTCCACAATATACTTCCCCTGTCCCAGGAAGAAATGCCCCTCCTCCTGCCACACCTCCAAACCCAAAAAGTAATGCATCAAGCCGATGTCCTTCATCTCAAACTCAGCCGCAAGATCTCTCTTGCAGTGCTCTATGAGTCTCTCTGCACCTGTAATGACTAAGTCATCCACATACAGCACCAGAATGAGAGGCTCCTCACCTATCAGAATATAGTAAAGGTTCGAATCTGCCTCACTCTTTGTGAAACCCATCTTCCGCAAGTATGTATCTATCTTGGAGTACCAAGCTCTGGGAGCTTGCTTTAGGCCATAAAGGGCCTTCTTCAGTCTGCACACATGGGACTCCTTCCCATGCACCTCAAAGCCCTGTGGCTGCTCAATGTACACCTCCTCCTGTATGAAGCCATTGAGAAATGCGGTCTTCACATCCATCTGGTGGATCTTCCAACCCATCTTTGCTGCTATCGATATAATGGAGCAAATCGAAGTATATCGAGCCACGGGAGCGAAGGTCTCCTCATAATCTACTCCCTCTACCTGGGAGAACCCTCTAGCCACAAACCTCGCTTTGAATTTCTCAATGCTGCCATCTGCAGCATGCTTTACCTTGTAAAGCCATCCGGAAGTAACCACGGATTTTCCCTCAGGCCTCGGCACCACCTCCCAAACATCATTCTTCATGATAGAAGAATACTCCTCCTGCATGGCCTCTCTCCAGACCTGCTGGCTAGCTGCCTCCTCATAGCTAGAAGGCTCGGAGTCAAGGATGCTGGTAGCCATTGCCATATAGCTACAAAACCTCTCAGGTGGTCTGCTCTCTCTGACCGGCCTCTTAGGCCCAGCAACAGATGTGGCCTCTCTCAAGGTGTCCTGAAGCCACTTGGGCTTCCTCTTCCCTGAGCACACTTCTCCCACTAGAGAATGAAACTCCTCCTCCTCATCGTCATCAGGAGCCTGAACTCTTGACTGTCTGTCTGCTGTCCTCCTGCCTGCACCTGAACCTATAGATGCTGAGGTACCGTGTGAACTGTCCATCAGTGGACTCCCTAGTGAACTGCTCTGTGGACTACTCTGCATGCTACCCGAATCACCACCCCTCTGACTCTGTGAGCCACTGCTCACTGATGGACCTGACATCGTCATAGATGTACCTCCGGATCCTCCTGATCCCTGCCCACTGGATCCCTGTGACTGACTCAACTGCTGCTGAGGGTCTGGCTGATCCAGATACTCTAACTCCCATGACCTCCTAAAGGCCCTGTCCTCCTCGAACTTCACATCCCGCCTGACAACAACTTTCCTCTGTGCAGGAATGTAAATCTGAAAGGCCTTGGAGGTCTCACTGTAGCCCACAAAGATACCCTTCTCTGCGGTGGGCTCCAGTTTGGTCCTCTTCTCCTTGGGTATGTAGGAGTATGTGATACACCCAAAGATATGAAGATGACCAATATCAGGCTTCTTCCCAGAAAAATCCTCCTCCGGAGTCATGTGCCCAAAGGCACGATGCGGACTCCTGTTCTGCAAGTAAACAGCTATGTTGCAGGCCTCTGCCCACAAAAACAATGGCAACCCCTGATCATGTAACATGGCTTTGGCAGCCCCTCCGATGGATCTGTTCTTCCTCTCCACAACCCCGTTCTGCTGGGGGTTGTAAGGAACAATGAACTCCCTCCTAATGCCTGCCTCCGCACAATAGTCAACAAACTCTCCAAGGGTGTACTCTCCTCCATTTTCCGACCTCAGGGACTTGATCTTCCGACCTGTCTGTGTCTCCACAAGAGCTCTAAAATCCTAAAACCGCTTGAAGACCTCACTCTTGGTCTTCAAAAAATAAATCGAGGTCCTCCTGGAGTGATCATCAATGAATAAAACATAGTACTCATATCCACTCAAGGAAACATGAGACATCCGACCACTCACATCGGAATGAATCAAATCAAGTATCCCAGTCGCTCTATTGTCACTGCTGGGAAAAGGGGATTTGGCAAACTTGCCCATCGCATATCCTCTGCAAGTATCAAAGTGATCAGTACTGAAATCTGGCGCACCTGTAGTGATCTCCCGCAAAGTCTTCAAGGCTCCATGATACATGTGCCCCATCCTGCGGTGCCAAATCTCACACAGCTCAGAACTGCTATCTCTGCTGTCGGTGCTACTGCTCAATGCCAAAAGGGGCTAAAATGCAAACTTGTACACCATTGCATGGCGTACACCTATCACTCTAGCTGAATCAGCTGGAGCGCCCCTGGGATACATCAGCACCTGTCCACCCCTGAACAGTATCTCATATCCTCTGTCCTCCAAAGCTGAGATGGATATGAGGTTCTTCCTCATCCCTGGCACATAAAGAACATCTGACACCTTCAAAGGAGGTTTAGACTCCCTCTGAAATGTCAGTGTTCCCACACCGACTGCTCTAACAACTCTGTCATCACCGAGTAATACCTCTATATCAGTGCCACTCTCTGAAAGCTCTGAGAAGTACTCACGGACTCCTGTCATATGACGTGAAGCCCCATTGTCCACATACCAGATACCCGAAGATGCTCCGCTAGTCGAGGGAAATGCATGCTCCCTCTGAACCTCTATGGCAGGTAATCCTGCACTAGAGGACTCACACACAATGAACCCAAACTCTCGGTCAAAGCGATCTGCAAAGTCCTCAACCTCTGCTGATGCTGCCATGCTCTGGTTCTTCCCCTTCTTCTTCTTCTTCTCCGGACACACAACTACATAGTGTCCCATCTTCTGACAATTCCAACACTTCACCTTGGAATAGTCCTTCTGTGTGTTACCCTGTTTACCTTTACCTTTGCCTTTGCCCCCACCATTGCTTGTGGAAGCCTGCTGCTTCCCTTTACCTTTCTTGCCTCCTGCTAATAGTGCTACATCCTCATCCTGCTCAACTGGCTTGGCTGCCCCAAGCTGACCTTTCCTGATCTCTGTTTGAATGCAATCATCCCAAAACCTCTCCCATGTGGGAAGGGTCTCACGTGCACAAACCCCATCAGCAAAGTTCATCCATGAACTGGGCAGGCCATTCACTACAATCCGCACCAACTCAGTGGGTGGAATGACCTCTCGAATCGCTACCAACTCATCTCTCACATTAGTAATCTTTGTGAGATATCCAGTTGCACTATCAATCTTACCCATCTTAATGGTCTTCAGCTTCTCCTTCAGGACCATTTTCCGGTTCTCATTGGTACTATGGTAGAGATTGGACAATGCTATCCACATCTCATTAGCATTTCTCTTTCCTCTCACATGAGGAATGCAATGGTCTTTAATTCCAACTAGAATCAGTCTCTTACCCTTGTTGTTCTTCCTATTATATGCTGCCAACTGAGTAGCATCAGTAGGCACATTAACAGGCTGTTGTGTGGTATGAACCATGATATCCCAGACTTCTGCCTCCTCAAAGACACTCTGCATTCTCTCATTCCAAACGCTGTAATTGGTATGCCCATCCAACCTATCCTCCACCCTCAATCCCAATGACATCCTGTTGTCCTAAAACTGAAAAATAGCACTGTTGTAGTAAAGATAAAAATTCTGTTTGTGAAAAAATTAGCTTGCTGGAATTTTCTGAGTGAAAAATCAGCAGGCTGTATTTTTCTCTTTGTTGTCCCAAACTGCACTTTTAGCACTTAACCTCTGATACCATGTAGAAATTTTCTGTTCCCCACCCCGGTTTTCAGTTTCACCTTATTTTTCCAAATAGTTAAATGTCCTTTCCCATATCCTTACATTCAACAAACTAGAAAATAATTTTTTTGCTGAAAACACAAATTCTGGAAAATTTACAGAATGTTGGAAAATGCAGAAATAAAAATCAGCAAGCATAAAACAGCCATTCAACACATTTAACATTGATATTTTTTGTCAACATGACCCTGGAAAAACCCCCTACAACTCTTGGGGAAAACCAGTTCGAAAGCTTCTCTTTTATTTTTCTGAATATTTCTTTTTACAGTGAAATAGGAAAAACTCAGAAAAAATTCCAGCAACCAATTTACAGACTTATCTCGATTTTCGCGCTTGCACACCACCTCGAAAATTGTGTCAAAACAGCAACAACAGAAAATAGAAAATTTACAGCACCTTAGGACAGCATTAAACGTTGTACGACCACCTCAGGAAGCATGCCGGAACAGCCGTACTTTGCTGTACAGACTGTACAGATTTTGTACAGCAACCTCTCTCGAAATTTGTGCCAAAAAATAGAGCTGTAG
Organism: Pinus albicaulis; assembly: GCA_034641835.2. Taxonomy (NCBI): domain Eukaryota; kingdom Viridiplantae; phylum Streptophyta; class Pinopsida; order Pinales; family Pinaceae; genus Pinus; species Pinus albicaulis. The sequence goes on along the minus strand of CM076583.1, from coordinate 907,322,826 downwards.
CTGCTGTCCTCTTCCTCGATTTTTGTGTCGAAAATGACAGCCACCCTCTTCCTTGAAAAACGTGCCTGATTTTTGTGCCTTGGAGTGCGTGCTTTCTGATGTACCCTCTTCCTCGATTTATGTGCCTCCTCACTTGGAAACACTGCCTCTCCTTTGCTGTACGGATTTTCTGCCTCAATATTTGTGCCAATAAATGTTGTTGTACCTTTGCTAAAATCTCTTTACTACTGACCTCCTTCTTCTCACTGCTCAGAAAAATCTCCAGCTCTCCTTCTCTCCTTCTCTCAATCTGCTCATGAAAGAATGAATGACATTTTCCTCCTTTCCCTCCTTTAACCTAACCCTAAGTGACTTTTGGGGAATCCCTAAATCCAATGGCTGAAATAGATTGAGATCTAGGGCTGAGATTAAATGCTCATTTAAATCTCACTTTCTATTTTTTAATTCACCCCACTTTAATAAAGACCCACTTATTCATTTATTTCCAAATTCACTTTTCCTTTCTAATTTTACATTGACTTTATTAAAGTCACTTTAAAATTAGACTTTAGTAACTTTATCACTTAAAGTCACTTTTAAATTAGACTTTAGTAACTTTATCACTTAAAGTCACTTTTAAATTAGATTTGACTTCATAAAAATTATAAAGTCACTTTAGGAGAAAAATTAAATTCTTTTGGACACTTTTCCCTAGGCCAAAGATCAAAGCCTTAGGGAACCACCTGTCCTCCGATAACCAAATTTCAACAGTTGTGTCACTTTCATATATGCATATGGACATCTTTATTATATGAACATATCTTTCGTATATGTGTAACTTTTGTATTTGCACATATTATCTTTATATGTACATCTTCGTATATGCGCATACCCGAAAGTTATGTGCATATGCATATATGAAATTCACACAAATTATATATATGCACATCTTTTCTATCGCATATCTTCCATATATGCTTATATCTTTCGTATCTACACAAGTTATATATGTGTGTGTGTGTGTGTACGAAATTTGTGCACATATGAAAATATTCACATATATATGGAATATGTGTATATACAAATGTTGAAGTTGTGTACAAGTATGTGCATATACGAAATATATGTGCATATATGAAAGTTGCGCATATATAGTAGATATGTGCATATACAAAAATTGTGCATATATGGAAGATATGTGTGTATACGAAAGTTTTGCATATACGTACGTTGCACATATATAAAATTTGTGCATATATGAAATATGTGTGCATATATGGAAGTTGTGCATATATAAAAGATATGCACATATACGAAAGATGTGCATATATGGAAGTCACACCAATTTTATATATGCACATATTTTATGTCACATACCTTCCATATATACACAAATTTTATATATGGTTATATATTATGTATATGTACAACTTCCATATATACGCATTATGGAATTTGCATATATGAAGCTTCTACATACACAAAAATTGTGTATATATAGAAGATATGTGCATATTTGGAAAATATGCGTATATACATAAGTTGTGTATATATGAAAGATTTACTTGTACATCATGTACAAAATTAGTTTAATTTCATATCCTTTTCTACTCTTTGAGGACTCAATCACTTTCAATGGTAGGGGCGTTACTAAGAATATATGGTAAGAGAGACCTATCTAAACATTCCCTTTGTAGCTCTTAACATAGAAGGAATGTCTTCGATGTGAGACATGTAGATGGAACATACTACATATTAAACATGTGGACCTGGAGTTTTCATAATGGGGTTAATTAAGAGTGTTAATTTTTACGTGTTTTCTCAGGGAACAAATTTTTTTTACTTGGTCTCAGGTCATGGTCATCAAGTTGTAATCCAATTCCAAATTGGAGTGATTCACTCACACTACATATAAGAATGAAGTGAAATGGCCAAAATAATTATCTATCCAAGAACACCTCACTAATATCAAGAAATACAAATATGAATGAAAAATAATTCCATGCACATTACAAATGATGTCCAATGAAAAATATTACCATGCACATTACAAATGCACCACCATGATGCATGTGTACATGTTGGTCTAGTAATAAATAAAGGCCATGTATTTAAGAATGATATGACACCCTTGGAAAAGTACGCGGTTGGTTTTCCTAAATTTAATTTCAAGAAAGTTTTTATGAATAATAAAAAGAAGTTTCGCACAGTTTGATGGTCGAAAAAATTTAGCTCCTAATAAATCAAAACAATTAAACAAAATTCAAATTCAAATCCTTTAAATTAAATATTTAACACTGTTATTTCTACTTGTATAAAAATGTCCACCTATAAGTTTGTGGAAAATGGGATTAACCCAATATGTGTGTGTATATATATATATATATATATATATATATATATATATATATATATATATATATATATATATATATATATATATATAATGGGGTCCCATGAGTTTGTAAAGGTCATGAATGAGACGACAACTATTAATAGAAATTCCACACAACCTTGGGATGCTGACATGACATTAAATTAAATATCCGCATGGGTGCCACATGGGTGCAACCACACAACACACTAGTATGACTTGGTAGAAGTTAATAGGCCAGATCTTCAAATGGCTATATCTTTTGATACGGGAGTTATAATGAGGAAAATTTTATATCGCTGGAAATGTCTCAATGAGAAAAAAATAATAATGTTATTCATTTTAAGTTTTGAAGATATTGATAAAGACTGAAAAAAATTATACCCCGTCTCTATGACTAGAATCTTGGGAGTCTAGTGAGTTTATTAACTGCCCTCTTTTTACCTTAGTAGGGGCTAGGGATTATAGGGGGCATGTTACATAATGTAACATGAATTTAATATTTTGGGATGAATTTAGATAAATAAAAATATGATATCTTTTGTCAGTGATGTAAAAGAGTTTAATGTTCATTTAGATTTATATTATTTATCTTAATGATTTTAGAGTGGAAAATTTGGAGAAATCAACTTGCAAAGTCATTTTATTTATGTGTAGTAGTGTGGGGAGTTGTTTTATAAAAGCTTCTATAGCAATTTTGAGATACTAGAAAAACATTTGGTATTTATCTACACTTATATAGCTTTCTAAGAGAGTAATAATTATGTAAAACACACTTTGTATGAAAAATTTATGCTTTTCTCAAGTTGATCTATTGTGTTGACCACCATGAGATGTGATGATTCCATTCCATCTCTATTACTATGCATATGGGGCTAGCCATGTGTAAACATTGAAGAAAAATATAGAAGGCTAAAACCATTAACTCTAGTTGGCAATTGAGGGAGTCAAAGCTTACCACTAGTCGTCTATCAAGCTCTTTTAAATTATATGCCACTATGAGGAGTAGGGATTGAATAGGGATATATTCTATAGTATTATATTTTGTTCCATAGTTTAGCACTAAAAATGAGTGGAAAGTTTTAGGAAAAAAACATAGGGATTTAATATTTTGTATAACCTTACATGTAACAAATCTTAGGTGACTACATGGACAGTAAATCTTTCTCTGTATTTGAACATTTTCCATACTATAGAAAAGGGAGAAAAGATTCTTCACCTTCTAGCTAGGTTTTATCTTGTAATGGCTATGAGTGCACATTATGTATCTATTATGGATGATGTTTATATTTATTTCTATTCTATACTTCTCATATTTTATCTAATTTATTTATTTATGAATATAAATAGAAAATAAAGAAAAATAACATTCATAATAAGCATTTGATAATTTATGAAATCTAATATAACTAATTATTAATTATTCCAATAATCCTAAAAAAAAAATCACAATTCAAACCTAATAAGAAAAATTTAATTAAATCAAAATAGAGTATTTTATTTATATTTATTGTTGAATTAAACATTTTTCCAATATGTATATGTATGAGCCTAATATAAATTCATTATACAAATTATTAATTTATGCATCATTTCTATATGAATTGATTTCTTGTTTTTTTAAATCTAATAAATATTAGAAAAAATTAATAATATAAATTATAAATAAATTTAAAAGTTAGAGAAGTACTGATTTCTTGTTTTTTAAATCTAATAAATATTAGAAAAAGTTAATAATATAAATTGTAAATAAATTTAAAGGTTAGAGAAGTATATAGTATTTTAAATATTTAAAAACAAATTCAAAATTTATATAATAATATTTACTTATTAATACTAAAATATAAATTTTAAATCATAAAATCTAAATATATAAGAATAAATTAATTTTTAAAAATAGACAGAAAATAAAGAATATTTTCATTCCATGCTTTTAATATTAACAACTTCGAGCCATAGATTTGTTTTGTCGATATTAAAACTTATAATTTGTTTTGTGGATATTAAAAATTATAATTGGGCTATATAATATCTAAATTATTATTTTTAAGTTTAAAATTAAATATAAAACTTTTTACATTGAAATAGTTAAAATTGACTTTTCATAGAATTAAAACTTAAATATAATATATAAAATAAGAATTAAAAATGATGTAAGATTTAGTTGTTATATTGTTTAAATAATTGCTATTTTATAATATAATTTTAAATTTAATTGATTTTATTTATTTAAGTGTACTTAATATAAATTATATTTCAAATTTTTAACATCACTTTTATAAATGTATATCGTTTTATATTTTATTTCAAAATTTTAGTTGCTTATATTTTTTTATATTTATTATTAAAAAAAAAAAAAAAAAAACATTTTATTTTAAAAAATATATAATTAATAATATTTTATTTAGTTAAAATTATTAATTTAAAATTTTTTGTAAATATAAATTGCATGGACAAAATAAAATAATCCAAATTTTAACATTTTTTTCATGGTTGATAAACTTATGATAATAAAGTTATAAAATTAATAGTGAGAATAGTTATTTTTGGCTATTATTTATCACTGTGATTTAAGGAAAACAAAAGTCTGAGGAAGACATGATCTTAACCAAGTACAACCAGTACTCTAAATTTTAACATATATCAATCACATGCACAACCATATTAGTAAATGTGATTGAAAAACAACAATAGGCTTTAATAATATAGATCTAATATTAATCATAATATTAATATTAATATTAATATTGATAAAGATAAATATATAATAATAATAATAATAATAATAATAAATAACTACTATTATTATTAGTAGTAGTAGTAAATTAATTAATTATTAATAATAATTCACTAATTCATTTTTATTTAATAATAATTATTTAATTAATTATTATTATTTTATATAAAAAAATATAAATTGTTTATAATTTATACTAATTATTGTTCTGGGTTCTGGGTAGACGATGATCGAGTGCTATGTTAAGGCACTTCTTATTGTGAAGTTATCAGTTCATTTCTTCCCCCAATCAAAGTGATATATTGGACATAATGAAGATGTAATTCTAACAAACTTTCTCTCTATATATATAAAAACAATAACTAATAATATTAATAAATTTATAATTTAATTAAATACAATTAAATAATTAAATAAAATTAATAAAATAAAATATTTATTTAATAAAATTAATTAAATAATATTAAATAATTAAATAATTAATTTTATTAAGTATTAGATAATTTAAATCATATTAATATTAAACCATTTAAAAAACATTAACACGTGTCTTTATATAAGTTACAATATTAAAATCTTCATAAAATTATAAATAGATTAATTTTGTTTATTTTAATTACAATATTTTCTTAATAATAATAATATTATAATTTGAACCATTAAAAATAAATTGAAAATTTATATAATATATAAAATTAAATCCATAAGCAAATAAAATTAAACATTAATATTTAATAAATAGGGTGAATTTATAATTTTCTATGCCTAATGTTTTCAATCGGCTTGATGTCATCCAAATTTTTTATATTGAGTTAGAGATATCAAATTTGAAATAGAATTATCAAAAAAGAAGAAATATAGTTTTTTTTTTTTTTTCCGAGGGGAAAAATCATAACTTTCATTTATGAATATGAAAATTACATGTTGTATATGCTTTCTTCATATTTAGATATGTCACCTTGTGGTTGCATACAATTCATAAGAAATGCATCTCTAAAATATTCAATAAATAAATATGATGGCGCTGTATAATGTCTGGTAGATATAGTTGTTATGTATTTACATGTAAAAAGAAAAAACATCGATAATTAAAAGTTTCATATATGATAGCCAAAAAATATAGTGTTGTGTATCATTTGTCAAAAGTATAGCACTACCACCCTTTGTCTTGGCATGTCTTCAAAAGGCCTATGGAAGAATTGGTAGAATTGATGCTCATTGTGTTCCTGGATCCCCCAATGGTCCCTTAGTATGTGCGTTGCCTCCTTCGATAGTGAATCAGAAATTTTGTTCCTCTCCCTATAAATATGTTGACATGAGATATGGTCAAAATGTGCTTTGAGTTGATATACCTCATCCAGTATGTTCTATAGTGTGTGCACATGACATGCAGAATGTTGATTGATCCAATCAATGATGATTTTTAAGTCCCCAAATATCAGTATACGATTGTAGTGTTTAGTGAGAGAAAACTATCGAAGGGCTCTGAGGCAGGAAAGCTCAGCAAAATTGTTCGTTCCCCTTCCTAGACCAATTTTGACTTTGAAGTAGTGTTGTTTAGTAAGGTGCAGGAGTACTCCTCCCCCACAACCATCTTGTTGCGTTGAGCCATAAAAATAGGCCCATGGAAAAGATAAGTCAATGACCTCAGGATTGATGTTCTAGGTAGTGGTGGGAGGAGGGTCATCCGGAATCAAGTGATATAGAGTGGAGATTTGTGCAGCAATGGTAATCTCGGAAGCAAGGATGTCATGAAAGATGGCACGGTTGCGAGTGATCCATACCCCCTAGAAAATTAATGTGGGGAGGTTCTGGAGCTTGTGAGTGTTTGCGGATTTTCACCACGAATCCCAGGCCAAGAGATCTGAGTGACCAGCCTAGCTCTTATTAAGGTTGAGCGCTGAAAAGATATGAGACTAGAGGGCTTGTGTGACAGGGAAGTATAGGAAGAGATGATCAGTGTCCTCCTTAGCCATTTTCCAAAGTGTACATCTAGATGGTCCAATGTGTGAGTGCAGTTGTAGATGTACCCCTATGGGGATATTATTTGATAGAATACTCCACAATAGAATTTTTTCTTTTGCAGAGAATTTTAGTTTCCAAAGTGGGCTCCACCACATGCACTAAACCAAAGGTCGACGAGTTCCATGTTTGGAGGTCACCTAGATGATCTCACCCTCCCTATCTATGATTCGAACATGTGATTCTGACAGTGCAACTAGGTAGAGGGCCCAGTCATCCTCCCATTGTTGATGTATGTGAAGGTCACGAAGGGTCAACCATATTTGTTAAAAAATGATTGTGTTCTCGATCTGCCACTTGGTTAATAGTATAAAATTCAACATTTTTTAAAGCTCGGATGAGATATGGTGGGAGGATATGTGCATTACCGCATCTATACCATGGATCACAGCCAATGCGAACCTGACTACTAGAGCCCACTTGCCATGCAATTCCATTTCTTATTTGTTAAATATAATTAAGGATGGGTCTCCAGATTGTAGAGATGTTGGATATGTGCTATGGACCTCTCCTGATCCAATCAATAGGTTTGAATGGGTGAATATATTTATGAGTGACAACCCTGGTCCACAGATTATGGTCTGTGAGGATCTTCCATCCCAGTTTTTCAGCTAGAGCCTTGGCAAATGTGTGTATATATTTTATGCCCCAGCCCCCCCACTTTTTTGGGAGGGAAATAAGATCCCACTTAGTCCAAGAAAAAGTGTGACCCTCCTTTGCACCATTCCACAGAAACCATCGACAAATTCTTTGAATCCTATTGAGCATGCCTTTTGGTATCCAACCCAAGGACATCGAATAAACTGGGATGGCCTCCAGTACTGATTTAATAAGTACTAGTCTACCTACCTGAGAGAACCACATGTGGTACCAAGCATTTAGTCTCTTGTCGATCTTTTCAATTAGCCAGGTCCAATCCGATGCTTTGTAGTTGATTGGATTGAGATGGACGCCAAAGTGTTTTAGACCCTCTTCGAACCTGACTGGGTTGAAAATAAATCACTATTGTGCATAGTGAGATTCATGTGGGGAGCAGCCATGGCTGGTGATAGCATATTTGGAGTTATTACAAGACATACCTGTAGCTTTGAAAACAATTGAAGAATAGAATTGAACATTTTTATGTCTTCAAGGGATCCATTCATGAAAATAATGATATCGTCCACAAATAATAAGTGTGTCAATATGTAGTTGTCAGTGAGCTTCATGCCCCTCAGCCTGCCTCTATCCCTTTCATCAATCAGGCATCTACTCAATCCTTCCATGACTAGTAGGAAGAGAGGTGGGGATAGTGGGCATCCCTGTCTGAGGTCTCTCTCTGCATGGAATAAATTTGTCACAACCCCATTTATGAGGACACTGTAAGAGACTGAGTTTATGCAACACATAATCCAATTGATAACTGGATTAGGGAAACCAAGGTGAGTGAGAAGCATGCAAATGTAGACCCAACTAGTCTGATCAAAATCATTTTCAAGGTCAATCCTTAGGATCCCACTTAGTCCAAGAAAAAGTGTGACCCTCCTTTGCACCATTCCATATAAACCATCGACAAATTCTTTGAATCCTATTGAGCATGCCTTTTGGTATCCAACCCAAGGACATTGAATAAACTGGGATGGCCTCCAGTACTGATTTAATAAGTACTAGTCTACCTACCTGAGAGAACCACATGTGGTACCAAGCATTTAGTCTCTTGTCGATCTTTTAAATTAGCCAGGTCCAATCTGATGCTTTGTAGTTGATTGGCTTGAGATGGACGCCAAAGTGTTTTAGACCCTCTTCAAACCTGACTGGGTTGAAAATAAATCACTATTGTGCATAGTGAGATTCATGTGGGGAGCAGCCATGGCTGGTGATAACAGATTTGGAGTTATTACAAGACATACCTGTAGCTTTGAAAACAATTGAAGAATAGAATTGAACATTGTTATGTCTTCAAGGGATCCATTCATGAAAATAATGATATCGTCCACAAATAATAAGTGTGTCAATATGTAGTTGTCAGTGAGCTTCATGCCCCTCAGCCTGCCTCTATCCCTTTCATCAATCAGGCATCTACTCAATCCTTCCATGACTAGTAGGAAGAGAGGTGGGGATAGTGGGCATCCCTGTCTGAGGTCTCTCTCTGCATGGAATAAATTTGTCACAACCCCATTTATGAGGACACTGTAAGAGACTGAGTTTATGCAACACATAATCCAATTGATAATTGGATTAGGGAAACCAAGGTGAGTGAGAAGCATGCAAATGTAGACCCAACTAGTCTGATCAAAATCATTTTCAAGGTCAATCCTTAGGATGATACCTTTGATATTCTTTGTGTGCATAGAGTGTAGTCCCCCCTCTACAACCCCGATTTCTTCATGAATCCGTCTATTCTCCAGGAAAGAAAATTGTTCAAGAGAGATATGATATGATAGAATAGGCTTGAGTCTGTTTGAAATAATTTGGCAATGATCTTGTAAACAAAATTACGCAGGGATATTGCACGAAAGTCCTTAAAGGATGAAGGGTGATCTGACTTGGGGATGAGGGAAGTGAAGGTGGAGTTAAAAGAATCATATATGCACCCGGTTTTCCTTGTTTCCTCCACCACCTCCAATAGATATTTTCCCAGAAGATTAAAGAAAGAAAGGTAGAATTCAATCAACTAGCCATCAAGTTCATGGCTCTTATCCTTCTTAAACCACTTGAGGACAACCTCCAGTTCTCCCATAGTGACAGGATTAGAGAGATCCTCAACAGTATCCTGGTTCACAAATATAGGGAAAAGACTAGCAACATTTATAGTTTTAGCCAGTGTGATGCTCTGTGAAGCTTTGTAGAGGTTACTGAAATGAGTGGTGCCCATATGTGAAATCTGGTCAAAAGTCGAGGCAGTAGAGCCATCCTCATTTTCAAGTTCCCAAATTGTATTTATGGCCTTCCTACCTCTAGCATATTGTTGGAATTTTTTTTTGTTTTTATCCCCTGCTTTAGTCTAGATGGCTCAGCTTTTGAGTCTCCACATTTCATCTCTATCCTTAAGTATTTTTTGGCACTCTATTTCTAACTTGATGAGGTATTATTTAGCAGAAGAAAATGTGAAACCCCATGAGTGGGGTCCTCAAGTAGTTCTATCTCCTTCTCAATTTAACAAGTTTATGGTCATTCTGTTTTTTCTTTTCTTTAGCCCACTCAATGGTTAACCTCTTAATAATATGTAATTTTTTTGCAAAGGATGTAAACCATGAATGCTTATGTTGAGGTTGTGCACTTCTCCAAGCATGGTTGTCCTTTATAATGTAATCCTCATCCTGAAGCCAAGAATAGCGAAACTTGAATGGTGAGGCAGGTTTTTGGAATGCACCAGTGATCTCAAGTTAAATGGGGGAGTGACCATATATGCCCCCAGAACCAACCCACTACCTATAGTATCCCAGATGTTGAAGCAGTTCCTGCTTGATGAGGAATCTGTCTAGCCTACGTGCACTCATAGCATCACCAGTGCATCGGTTGTGCCAAGTAGGAGAGGGGGTGGCCATAATGGGATCCACCAAGTGACTAAGAGAAGTATGCTGCCTAAAAACGTTAGTGAGTGGATCCATCTGTGCATTGGGGCCCCAAGATTCAGCAAGACCCAGGGAGAAATTTAGGTCCCCAGCTAAGAGGATATTATCAGCATGTATGAAGGATGATTGTAATAATGAAATCCAAAAATATTGGTGGTGTTGACAGGGGCCATATACATTTACAATCCATGGTACTTTTCCAAGTTTTTCAGATAAAATTTCAGCTACAAGGACTCCATCCCTAACCCATCAATTGATGATTCTAATGATTCATAGGATAAATCCCAAAGCAAGTCCACCTAATCTCCCACGGGCATCCAGGACGTGAAAATTCTAGGAGGGAAAGAGGGAAGGGAGAGCGGAGATAGTAGTCTCAGATGGTCCAAGGGTTTCTTGAAGGATCATAATATCCACATTAACAGAGTCATAAAGTCACCTGAGGGCAAGGTTCTTTGCAAGGTTAGACAGCCCCCGAAAATTGAAAGAGAGGCACTTCATTGGGTGACCATTGAGGGGGCATGTCTTTCTCTAAGAAACCATTCAATGGAAAGTTTTTTCCCGATTTCTACGTCCAAAATAGCCTGTAATATGGCCTTGGATATATTATAATGACCAAATCTATGGATTTTTGCAGGGATGTGTGATATATTATGGGCAGAGCCCAGGCCGGCTGGTGCAGAGGTACGGGAGCGGAGGTTGTAGGAGTGGGTTGATGATGCATCAGATGTATCCACCTCCAAGGAGGAGGTGGAGGCAGGAGGCGGAGGGAAGGTAGGGGGGAGGAGTGGACTAGAGGGGAAGTAATAGTAGGAGGTGGAGGCAGGAGGTGGGGGGAAGGTAGGGGAGAGGAGTGGACTAGAGGGGAAGTAATAGTAGAGCATACAATGGATGACACACGAATGCCAGGTTGGAAAGATGCAGAACAATTATGCAATGCAGGCAATGACGAAAAGGATGAAAAAGTAAGAGGGGAGGAGAAGAGGTACCAGAGCCCGAAGGGTTCCTAGAAGAAGTGGATGCAGTCATGGATCTGGTGATCTGATTCGATGGATGAGCAGTAGCCACGCTGACTGTCCCAGAGGATGGCAGGTCCATAGGCGATGTGAGGAAGCTCAATAGTTGTGTCTGCCTATTTAGTGAAAAAGTGATCGATTCCTGAGTGTCCTAGATACCAGCTAATGAAGGGGAAGATGCAGTAGCAGAGAGCAATGGGAAGTCTTTGGACACATGCTCCACCTTGTGGCATCATCTGCATCTAAATGTTACACCTTCATAGTCCAATATTTGAACACGGGTCGTGTTCCTCTAATGGATTTTTAGTGTTTCTTCCAGTCCCTCCCGAGTGTCCAGATGAACGAGAATGTGAGAAAAAGCTATTGGGTATGGAGCCTGATTATCTTGTTTATTTTGTATCACAGCGTTGAACCCCTGTACCTTAATAGGGCGGCAACGCCGCCCATAATTAAACGCTATCTTGGGGGGTCCAGGGGGGGTAGCACCCCCAAAGCTAAAAGAAGATGTAAAATTGCCTTGTAAAAGTATAGTAATTTCTAGTCAATCTGGGCCGTTCATTAGGCGGATGATCTGACGGTAGAATTTATGTTTAGTTTAGGGTTTTTTTCCCTAGAAGGAAACCCCTCACTTGTATGAGCGCATTGTATTGTGGCTGTGTATTGTATGTGTATTCTCAAAGCGAGAAACAGACAGGGAGATTATCAGAGAGAAAATAGGATATTACAGTGGATCTGTTGTAGGTTGTGTCTCTTCATTTTGCTGGATAATAGAAAGGAAGTACTGGTTGTTCGAGGTGGACATAGCCCAAACTGGGTGAACCACGTATATATGTGTCTCTCTGGTTTTATGTGTTTTGTGTGCTTGTGTTTTTTCGCATATTTTATGTGTCGCATTGCTCTATAATATATAGTTTTCTAACAACTGGTATCAGAGCCAAAGGTCTATTTGGCTAATAAACTCGCAGGAAAGAAGGGTTCCTGGTTTGAGTGGGAGCAATGGCAGAAGATAGTAAGTTTAGGGTCGAGAAATTTAACGACCAAAACTTCCCGCTATGGAAGATGTAGATGGAAGATTATCTGCATCAGAAATATATGTACCTACCATTGAGCAGAAAAACAAAGAATCTGACGACTATGACAGACGTAAAATGGGAGATTCTCGATAGAAAGGCACTCAGAATAGTACGGTTGTGCCTCGCAGTGTCGGTAGCCTTCAATATTTCGAAGGAAACAAAAACAAAGGGTTTTATTAAGGAATTGAAGAAATTATATGAAAAACCCTTGGCTTCAAACAAGGTATCCTTATGAAACATTTATTTAATATGAAGATGTCGAAAGGTGGATCTGTTGCAGACCATTTAAATGATTTTAATACAGTTACTAGTCAGTTAAGTTCTGTAGGGGTAAAATTTGATGATGAAGTTAGGGCTCTTTTATTTCTGTGCTCGTTGCCAAAAAGTTGGAATGGTTTATTTATGGCCATTAGTAACTCTGTCTTCGGATCTAGTACTTTAAAGTTTGATGATGTTGTCGGTGCTATCATTAGTGAGGAAATGCGACGGAAAAGCTCCGGTGAGACATCAGGTAATACTTTGAGTGTAGAGTCTAGGGGAAGAAAAATGGAAAGAGGAAAGAGCTTAGGATATCACAGTAAGTCAAGGAAAGGTAGATCCAAGTCCAGATCGGGGATAGTGTGCTGGAAATGCGGAAAGAAAGGACACCTGAAGAAATACTGTAAATCTCGGAAGGGAAAAGAAGGAGACACACAGCAAGAAAAAAATCATGAAGCAAATGTGACAGGCGATGTGTTACAAGATGTTTTGATTCTTTCTGTCGAGAATGTTATTAATTCCTGGGTGGTAGATTCAGGGGCCTCATTCCATGCCACCGCCGATAAGAAATATTTTCATGACTATGTTCAAGGATATTTTGGACAATTTCGTTTGGGTGATGATAAACCCTGTACAATTTTTGGAATAGGCAAAGTTCTTATAAAACAACAGAATTGAAACCAATGGCTATTAAAGGAGGTAAGGCATGTTCCATATCTGAAGAAAAAGCTAATTTCAACAGGGTAGTTAGGTGGTGAAGGTTGTGTGACAACTTTCACAGATAAAACTTGGAAGGTCACCAAAGGAGCCCTGGTAATAGAAAAAGGCGAAAAGGTTGGTACATTGTATTTATGCAATGGTATTTCTAACTTGGTTAATGCTTTAACTTCCAAGGGAGCATACGCAGCATTGTGGCATCATAGGCTCGGACACATGAGTGAGAAGGGGATGAAGATTCTTCACTCAAGAAATTTGCTTCCGGGTTTGAAGAATGTTGATTTTAATTTCTGTGAGAATTGCATTTATGGAAAACAGAAGAGAGTCTGATTTCTCAAATTGGGAAAGAAAATAAGAGCGAAAAATTAGAGCTTATGAATACAGATGTATGGGGAACTACTCAGGTATCATCTCTCGGTGGCTCTCGTTATTATGTTACTTTTATTTATGATTCAACTAGAAAGACTTGGATTTATTGTATTCAAAATAAATCTGATGTATTTGATACTTTCAAGAAATGGAAAGCTTTGGTTGAGATTGAGATAGGAAATAAGTTGAAGTGTCTCAGATGAAACAATGGAGGTGAATATTGCAGCAAAGCGTTTGATAGGTATTTTTTAGAGCATGGAATTCGCAGAGAGAAGACAGCTTCAAGAACACCACAAGAAAATGGTTTTTCAGAAAGGATGAACAAAACAATCTTGGAGCGTACAAGGTGCATGAGATTGCATGCAGGATTGCCTTTATAATTTTGGGCAGATGTTGTAGATATTGTTGTTTATCTAATAAACAGAGGGCCTTCAAGTTCCTTGGATGGTGATATTCCAGAGGAAGCATGGACAGGTAAAAAGGTAAAATACTCTTTTTTAAAGCCTTTTGGTTGTGAGGCCTTTGTCCATATTAATAAAGAAAATAGAACAAATCTTGACGCAAAATCAAAGAAATGTACCTTTATTGGATATGGTGTTAATGATTTTGGTTATCGCTTATATGATTATGAAAATCACAAAATCATTAGGAGCAGAGATGTAATATTCAATGAAAAGGTCTTGCATAAGAATCAATTGCAGGAAAAAGAAAACAAAGAATACACAGTTCTTGATGAGATCAAAGAAAAAGTAAAGGTTTCTGAAAATAATAATAATCAACAGCCACAACAATAGCAACCACCACAACAGCAACAGGCACCTCAATACACCTGAAAGTGGTGTCAAAAGATCTACTAGGATAAGTAGACCCCCTAAACGATACTCTTCATCATTATATTATTTATTATTGACTGATTTTGGTGAACCCAAATGTTATGAAGAAGTGGGAGCTAGCCATGAAAGAAGAGATGGAATCCTTAATGCATAACCAGACTTGGGAATTAGTTAGGTTTCCTGTAGGTAAAACTACATTGCAGAATAAATGGGTTTACAGGCTTAAGGAAGAAGATGGAGAAAAACAAAGGTACAAAGCTAGACTTGTGGTGAAGGGGTTTGCACAAAAGAAAGGTATTGATTTTGATGAAATATTTTCTCATGTTGTTAAGATGACTTCAATCAAAACTATTTTAAGTCTTGTAGCAGCGGAAGATTTACATCTTGAATAGTTAGATGTAAATACATCATTTCTCCATGGAGATTTATAAGAAGAGGTCTATATGGAGCAACCAGAAGGATATAAGGTCAAAGGGAAAGAAAAATTATTATGCAAGTTAAAGAAGAGCTTGTATGGCTTAAAATAGGCTCCAAGGTAGTGGTATCTAAAATTTGACAGGTTTATGTCTGAACAAGGTTATACTATATGTCACTCTGATCATTGTGTTTATCTAAAAAATAAAAATGATGGCAGCTATATTATATTGTTATTGTATGTAGATGACATGCTTGTTGCATGGTCTAACATGCAGGAAATAAATGTGCTCCAAAGAAAATTGGCAAATTCATTTGCAATGAAGGATTTGGGAGCTGCAAAACAAATCCTTGGTATGAGAATAACTAGAGACATGAAAAATCGTAAATTAAAATTGTTTCAGAATGAGTACATACAAAAGGTGTTGAAAATATTTAATATGCAGAATGCAAAACTAGTTAGTACACCTTTTGCTAGCCATTTCAAACTTAGTAAGGATATGTGCCCTAAGACCCAAGAAGAAATGGACTATATGTCTAAAGTTCCATATGCATCAATAGTTGGAAGCTTAATGTATGCAATAGTCTGCACAAGGCCTGATATTGCACATGCAGTGGGATTTGTAAGAAGGTACATGAACAATCCAAGAAAATAACATTGGATGGTAGTGAAATGGATTCTCAGATATTTGAGAAGTACCACAAATCAAGAATTATGCATTGGTGGTTCAAACATTTCTCTAAAGGGATATTTTGATGCGAATATGGTAGGTGATAGATATAACAGGAGGAGCACTACAGGATATGTATTTACTGTAGGTGGAACAACTTTTAGTTGGGTTTCAAAAATCCAAAGTGTTGTTGCACTTTCAACAACAGAAGCTAAAGTAAGTTGTTGCTACAGAGGCTAGTAAAGAAATGATTTAGTTACAAAGGTTTATGGATGAATTGGTTAAGAAGCATGATATGGGAACGTTATACAATGATAGCCAAAGTGCCATTGATATTGCAAAGAACTCAGTATTTCATTCTAGGACTAAACACATAAAGCTCAAGTACCATTTCATATGGTCAGTATTGGAAGATGGACAGTTGAAGCTTGAAAAGATGCGCATTAGCTACAATCCTACAAATATGCTATCAAAAGTTGTAACGATGGAGAAATTGGGATTATGCTCAGTTTCAATTGGTCTTCAAGGATGACGGTGAAGATGAGAAACAACCAGGTCCAAAGAGGATTCATTGTCCAACAAATGAAGCAACGGTGGAGTTGATACAATCAGTCTCCAAGTGGGAGATTGTTGGGTATGGAGCCTGATTATCTTGTTTATTTTGTATCACAGCGTTGGACCCCTGTACCTTAATGGGGTCCAAGGGGGGAAGCGCCCCCGAAGCTAAAAACAGATGTAAAATTGCCTTGTAAAAGTATAGTAATTTCTAGTCAATATGAGCTGTTCATTAGGTAGATGATCTGACGGTAGAAGTTATGTTTAGTTTAGGGTTTTTTTCCCTAGAAGACAACCCCTCTCTTGTAAGAGGGCATTGCATTGTGGTTGTGTATTTTATGTGCATTCTGAGAGCGAGAAACAGATAGGGAGACGGTGAGAGAGAACAGAGGATATTACATTGGATCTAGTGTAGGGTGTGTCTCTTCATTTTACTAGATAATAGAAAGGAAGGACTGGATGTTCGGGGTGGACGTAGCCCAAACTGGGTGAACCACGTATATTTGTGTCTCTCTGGTTTTATGTGTTTTATGTGCTTGTGTTTTTCCACATATTTTATGTGTCGCATTGCTCTGTAATATATATTTTTCTAACAAAATCCGTCTTTCCAGTCTTAATGTAAGTTCGATCATGGTCCAAATAGGTCCCCAGGATATCCTAATGCTGACAGAGATATCCTCCTTCCATAGGAGTAGTGACATACAAGGAAGATGAACCCATATGGGTCCAGCCCCAAGGTGTTCCCTTTTAGGGTCAAATAATTGGCTCCATCTCTTGAGGAGGACTAGTGCGAGCTCAATGTGCCAAAATTGGGATAAACCCCATTCTGTGAGATCCTTGGAGGTAAACTGTATAACAAACCATCACTTCATCAGTGTATAGACAATAGGGAGCTCTTATAGGGTGTTGCCCAAAATTTCTGAGACCCATTGTCAGAGCCTCTTGGCACTGTAGTTTCGACCACAGACCAACCCAACCAGGACCTTCTGCACTGTACCTAGCACATCTGCCAATTGAATGCCCTCTCCAAGTGTGAGTTGGATGCCTTTTTTGCTAGCCTTTACACACTTTGTTTTCCTGTCCAGGGGCGGGGGGGCACAGGTGGATCGAGGCTTCGAAGCCACTGAAGATGGGGGAGTAGTGGGTGCTTCAGAGAAGGGTGGTAAATTCAGTTCCAGGAGGTTGATGTTGAAGCGACTGGATGGAGGACGAGGAAAAGCAGGGGTAGTATGGGATGGGGGAGGGGATATGGTCACCGCTGACAGGTTTGTCAGAAGAAAAGGGCCAAAAGATAATGTGCTAGCTAAGGGAGTGGATGGGGTATGCAGGGAGTAGGTAGGCAAAGGGTTAATTTTCAAGGGTTCCGGAGACGGCAGGGGGAAGGTGTGCACGAGAAAAGCGAGAGTGGATAGTGAAGGCGATTAGAGGTTCGTCGAGCAGATGTGGTTAAACTCAACCGCAGTGAGTATGACGAGTGAGGTAACAACAGAGAGTTCAGGAACCAGGAAGGTGTCAAAATCATGGATGAGGCTGGATGAAGAAGGTTTTGTAGGTGAGACCCTAAGTGAAAAGACTGGCGAAAAGGATGAAAAAACCAGTTGTGAAATGAGAATATCTGTTGAGAAACGGGGGGGAGTAACCATATGCCTGCGGACGAGTAAGGGTCCTCTAAGTAATCAAGAATTTCATTATCCATTTACCCAACCATATTCAAAACTACAACCATCAGTATGATACAGGAAATCATTGATATCAGGTCGATGTCATTAGACAATTTAGCAGAGGGTCAGTTGGTGGTCAGGGCGTCCGTTGCGCAGGCGGAAAAGGTGGGTGTCAGGGACGCGGAGAACCAGGGAACCCATCATTGCTGTGGCTAGGTCACTCGCAGGTCATGGGTTCGAGCCCCCCAATGCGCCAAGCTCATCTGCTCCATCATTCAGAGAGTCTTAAGATTATATTAAGAAGAAATATAGCTAATATACCATTAAAATTGGTTACTATTTCTAATATTATTTATAATTCTTTGTATCAAATTTTGTAATATATTTATTTGACTAAGACATCTATTTCACTTGGTTATTTTATTGATATATATATTTCAAGTGAGGGTGTTTAATCTTAATAAAATTTCAATGACTTTGAGTGCTTACTACTCGGTATATTGAGAAAATACAAGTTTACGTTGAATTTGTTCAATTTTCAATACTAAAATTTTCAATGAATTTGTTCAAATTATGACATCGAACTTAGAGTTTTATATACTAATAATTTTTTAGTGGTAGAGTGTTTAATACTTGGTGTATCGATTAAAAGGAGTCATTTGTAGAAAGGTGAAAATATTATCTCTCACATTCTCTCTCATAATCAATGGTGAAATTATCATCTTGCATATTCCCATTCATATACGTAACTCTAAATTGACTTGAACTTAGACTTGGAATTTCTATCGACGATATGCCTATTCTAAATAACATTATTTTGGAATTTTAAATATCAAACTCGAACATATATTTACAACCTACAATGCACATAAGAACACATATTATAAATAACATTATTATACATTTTAAATATTTAAATTGTCGCATTCATACTATCATAAGAACATTGAGTAACAATGTTCATTAATGACTTGAATTTTGAACCACAATTCAGTGTGTGACGCAGAATATTACATGAGGCCACCACCAAATAATATATATTTAGAATCCCTATTTGTTTGCATTACAACTCTCCCAGTGAGGTAAGTGAAATGTATATTGGGTATCCAAACCTTGGACAAGAAATGTTTTCTAGATGCTTGGGATAAGGTAATGGACAACAAAGAGGTGCTCCAAGGTTCGACCCTAACCATGGTGTTTCGCATAGTAAACTCCTTTCTCCTAATGTTTGCCTGTGCTCTAGGGTTCGACCCTAACCATGGCATTTTGCATAGTAAAATTCTTTCTCCTAAAATGGGCCCTTCATCTTTAAATACCAAACATCATATCGAGAGGTGGCCATGATGTTCCTCTCTTCATCCACAAGTTCGTCGCTCAACTCCCCTAAGCCCCTGACGTGGATGCTCTTTGAAGGATGGAATTCATTTTGATCGTCGTCCATCATATATATATATATATAACCAATCGAATTGAAACAAGTTAAATTAATGTATCAAGAAAGGAACCATATGACCATGCAAAAATGCATATGCATGTTAAATTATGCAACTTGCCATATCTTAAAGGGGATAGAGCATGGGAAACTAAGGTTTATAAAGAACTAACGTTTTTAGTGTACTTTATAGGGGTAGGTGATGGAGAGTTTTTTCCTTTAGTTTTGGTCATAAATTGGGGCATGGAGGGTTCTTACTATAGTCGGTTAGGGGTTTAGTGGCTACAATATGAAGATGCAACTACCTTTCAAGGAGGTTTTAGAGGAGGCCATGCAATAAAGAAGGGCTTAATTCAAGCTAGATACAAATGTAAATACATTTACTCTAGATTAAATTAGTTTATTTATCCCTTTGCATTCTATATTTAAGGGTTATCTTTGGGTTCCCCTTAAGTTTTTTAGGTATATGTGAAAGAGAAGTGCTCCTTTGCTTATCTTAGGGAAAATGGACTTCAAATCATGATGGCATGACAAGAATATATATATATATATATATTACAATGAGATCAATTTTGATGTTAAATTGATGGCAAGGGGTGGGTTCCTTTTTTAATTCACATTTACATTTTGTAATAAAGTTGAACTAGTCACTTCCAACTTGAACATTATAATTACTCCTTATGGATACATGTGTATTTTTTTATAATGTAGGAAAAACTTATACACATATGGTAATTTTCCTAGTTCCGTGCCAATTGGTGTTTGATTAAAATCCCCTTGGTTTAAGTTTAATAGTGTACGTTGATGAGCTTACTAGAGATGCCATAAATAAATATGTGGAAGCATCCCTTGGGTTTCCCCGTGGAATTTTCCCTGGACTATAGAGAGGGGTTAGGGTTACATATGTATGTATGTTTGTATGCATATTCAAAAGTAAAAAATAATGTATAATCATTAGAAATGAATATACACGTTGCAATCAATATCGAGCACTTCAGGCTTGTTTCCTTTTATAAACTAACCCTCCATAAGGTCATTCTACTAAAAGATCAAATAGAGAGAGTGTCGTTCAATTTTCACTATTCACCAGTGGTCTAAAACAACATATTTCCTTTCCACTTGGCCAATGAAGTATCAAAAAATAATGAAAAATAGGGATATGTAATGGAAATTGTTACACGGAATTTTGTCACTGTCCCTGAAATCCCCAACTCACACATTGGAGGGTCGTTTTTGTGACCAGTAAGCAGTGTCATGCTTTGCAAATACCATCATTGCATCCCTTTACATGAGAGAAATATTTCTTCTGTTGACAATTCCCTGAGCAGAGCTGTAAAAACCCCTGTTTTTGCCTTGGCGCGAGTAGCCAGTTACACCCTTGCACCGATCGGGAAATTTAACACTGAGCCCGCACCAAGATGTTTATGGAATGTTTTTTAAAAATAGAGGCGGAGGTTCCATTCCAACCACCTCGAGGATGAGTCATTGGGAGTGGTTGAACTGGAACAACCACAAACTCCTTCCTTTAGTTAGTAGTTTCCACCTCCCTTGGAACTCTCCTAAAGGATAGGACTCCCTCCCACCTTTGTAGGGATCCCAACCTCCTCCTTTTCCTCTATAAAAGAAACTCTCTCTCTTAGTGCAAGCTAGTTGAACTTGGAGAATTAGACATACTATAGCTGAATTACTAGAGAATATAGAATAAGAAGGAATTACATTGAGGAAGCTTAAGTCCATGACTTATAAGAGAGCTTGAGTTCATGCCTTCATCCCGTCCGAATTCCCTGACAAACATTTGAGACACGCTTCGCCTGAACCCCGCTGGAGGATACTGTGACGTCAAAGCATCGGTTGTACTCTTGCTTCTATTCATTTATATACATGACTACTATTTGGTTCGACTATTATGTTATGATGTTTATTTAATGCGATATGTTTAGCCCTCTTTGACTGGCTAATAGTTATGAGTGAAACCATTATGTCATATGTTGTTCTTGTTCTTTATCCTATGTGTAGGTATCTGAGCGTAACAACGAATGGATTGTGATTTTCCAAGGCAGAAGTGAGAGGCTACTACTCATTCTACAACAACGATAGCGTTGGATTCCAGGTAGGTCAATCTACCGTGTCTTTTTTTATTCATTAACTTCATTAACTAGGAAGAAACACTTTAGCATGTCCTTTTGTTTCTAGACCCACCCTAGGGCTAGAGGGATTGTCTCTCTCTGCATAGAGGATTTACCTTCATAACAAATTGGCAACTCCACTCGGGATCAGTGCAAGTTTTTTGTTTCATCCTGTTGAGTCAATTTCAATTATTGGTTTAGTTATCTATCTTTTTTGGGTTTGTGTGCTCATTAGGTTTTGGTTTTTCCTCTTCTTTCCTTAGTTATCAGGCATGGCATGGTTTTTCTTTGCACACTCGTGCCGATTGGTGTAGGTTCCTCTTTTTTCACTGGCGCCAACCCCTGTATGGCGTGGATTACAGCCTTACAGTCACGCCAACCCTTGTAGGATTTGGTTTGACCTCCTTAATGAGTGTTTTGGTCATTTGTTCTTGCTTCTGGGTTATTTTTTGGGTGTGATTAAGCCTTTGGGACTGTGTTTACTATTGTAGACTTGTTTCTTTCGTTGTTTATCCATTTTCTTGTCGGTATTATTTAAGACCTTAGGGTTTCTAAGTGTTCTTGTACACTAAGCCTTCTGTTTGAAAACAAGTCTCTTTGATTGTTGTCAGTCTCGTTTTGGGTCATTATTTTGAGTTTTTCTTGATCCTTTTGAGTATTGGTTTTTATTTAATGATCATTTCATTTTTTATTGGTCCTTCTTTTTCTTACTTTGAGCATCGATTACTTTGCTTGTTTGGGTAATTTTGGGAAACTCTATTTTTGATTGAAAGTTTGCTCGATGAGCTTGCATGTTTTTGTGTTTGTTTTGAATTGATTAAGTCATTCAATTTTAAATCTCTACATTTTCAAAACTCAAACTAGTGTTCATTTTGTTTTCCATTGAATTAGTACATTGTGTGCTTCATTTCATTGAAAAATTCAAAAAAAAATATTTTTGCATTCTTTTGTTGCATCGAAATTGAAATGTTCCTTTACATAACTAGCATTTGTCAATCTAGGAAGGAGTTTCGTTTTTGATTGATTTCATTAGAGGCATTAGAAGTTTTCTTCGCATACTTTCCTTGCTTTTTACTGTTTGAAAGATTTCTATCCTTCTCATAACTAGCATTCATCGAATTGAAATGATGTTCATTTGCATATAGCTTGCATTTAGGAAGTTGAGCTCCAAATTCGATAAGGCCTTGAAATTGAAACATAATCCAAGATCAACTTAAAATTTACTCAATTAACCTAAGGCAACATTGAAACCTAGCGCAATATTTCTAGTGGTCTAGGCTAGAGATGTGTTCCGGCATCTTAAAACCTAGTAGTTGTCACTTGCCTTTTGGCTTCAAATAGCGCTAGTACAAACTTGTGCTCCCTGTACCATCGCGTATATAAATGGAGACCCCTCTACGTTGCAATCCTTTATCTATAGGAAGCTGAGTTTGTCGCCTTGTAACCGTGATACACCGAACACAACATTCGGGGAGACTACCTGCACGTATGTTAAGTCCTTGGTCATTTCTCTTTCATTTGTTCACCAAGGTGTATATAGCAGTTCATGGAAACCTAGTATACCCTCTTGCTTAGAATACATGAGTAGTTGTTTCGATCTTTTCGTGACTCTTTAAAGAAGAAAAATATCATCGAGCACTTGTCCTTTCGCGCTCGTTTCAAATTGAAACTGACTAGAGTCATCTTTTGTCTATTTCTCGACTCTTAAAACATGAAACAATGAATTTTGGTTCCAATGTTATAAAATTAATCACCTATGATCACACGCCTATTAAAAGTTTTGTTACTTGGCCTGTTTTTTTTCCTTAGTTATTGATCTTGGAACCTTCGATTGGTTCTCTCTTTTCCTTCCTGTTCTGATATATAGTCAAAGTGGCGGAACCTCTAGTTTCATCATCCTCACTGCCTCCTAGTGGTGGTTCTTTCCCGAATGTTTCTTTTGAAACCCCTTAGTCCACTAGGTCTGCTGAGTTTTCACAGTCTATTCTTCTGTCTATCCAACCCCTTGCTAATCGATCTCCGCTTGATGAGCCGGTTGATTTCAATTGGCCGCCTTCAAGTGCTTGGTCTAGTTTTGGGGAAGAAGGAGAATTTCCTCCTCTTATGCCAATATCGCCTTTTGTTACTGTTGCGGTACCTCCTAGTTCCCGTAGTCTTTTCAAAGATCTTACGGCAGACTCAGATATGGATTCCTCCAGTCCTGTTGGCAATGAAGGAATGCCTGTTTCCATAGGAGAATATCAACTCTTTCCTGAAGATCTCTCTCGTGCCTCTATCCAATCTTCTCCACCTTCGGTGTCACTTCTGGCTGGATATAGCTCTTTGAGTCAGATTATGTCTGGTGTTGCATCCATAGCACAATCCAACACAGTAACTCCTCCTCGAAGTTCAGTCCTCCCTTCGTTAGGACTGTCACCTTCAGCATCAGATCTGTCAATTACTGTTATGTCTATCCCAGTTCAACCTAGTATCTGTGTGGCTTCGTCGACACCGGTTGTTACATCTGAGTCATCCAAATCTTTTCACACTCGCAGGTCTCTTGTTCTCAATCCTACATGGCATATTAATCCTGACCCAAGTAGATCACAATCCCGCACTGCGGAAACTCCGTCTACATCTACTACGCCTATGGTTTCTACCTATGCGTTTAATGAGCAAATGTTGGATATTCACCGAAGTTATGTTCCTTCGGTGGAAGCCTCGCCTACTTCTAGTGTTCTTTCCACTACTCCTGTGATTCCTGGCGGCCTTACTTTTGAGGACTATCTGTTAGTTATACAGCAGCAGAATCCTCAGGGTTCTCAGCAATATTGTGCTACTGGCAACCCTATTTTTCATCATTATGATTGTTGGTAACCCTATTTATTCATTTCCACTTCATTATGATGAGCATGGTAATCCTGTTTATTTGCCTCCTACTGATCCTTATCAGACTGCTTCTCAGTTTAGACCTACTTTTCCTATGCAACCCTCTGGCTTTCAAGGACAACCCTCTATGGTAAAACCTTTAGCTCAGCAGGGCCCTGCTTTTGGTCCACAGGGACAACCATAAGATCCATAAGGACAACCTTCGGTCCAACATTGACAACCCTCTGGTCTCTCGGGTCAACCTCTGAATCAACCCAGATCATCTTTTGGTCCTGGGGGCAAGTTTATCCACCACAGGGACAACCTATTGCACCTCAATCACAGTCGCACGTTCAGTATGGCCCAAATATTGTGCAACCAGGACAACCCTACAGTCCTTCTCTGGGTCAACCTAGTTATTAGGGAAAACCTGGTCCGTCGCAACCATCAGGCCAACCTCGTGGCCCCCAAAAACCATTTCAACAGCCGGTTCAATCATCTCAGCAGTCATTGTAACTTGCCCACCAACAGATTCCTTCGTTTCCGTAGTTGATTCTACCTGTTTACCCTGCTCAGCAGCCTGCTCAACCACAGGGCGCTTATTACCCTCAAGTTTCATATCAACTAGTATATAGCGCGCCCCAGATTCCTTACCCTCAAAATCAACCTGTGTATCAGCAACCTCAAAGTCATGCTTACATTCCATAGCAAAACCCTTATGCTACTCAGCAAGGACCTTAGTGGTCTACCTTGACTCAATATCCTAGTCCTTAACCCCAGTATCAATTGAATTATCCTGCTTCTAATCCCTATGATCTGAATCCTTCAAGGCAGAATGTATGGGGACATAATCCCACTCGGACTAGGTGGAATGTACACACAGGTCCTTATCAAAGACCTCCGATGAATTTTAATACTAAATTACCATTTCTTGCTACACTGGAATTACCTGATGTGTCAAAGTTGACAAATGATCCTATTCTTCATAACCCGTAATGGCTTCCGGTTCCGACCAAGATTCCTGGTGATTGTCCTAAATTTGAGGGTAAACCTAGTGAAGACCCCCAAACGCATGTTATGACTTACCACTTGTGGTGTTCCTCTAACTCTTGGGTTGATGATTATATTCATCTCTGTCTTTTCTAGAGAACTCTTACTGGTGCCACTGCAAATTGGTACATTGAGCTGTCTCATGGAGTCTTTCAAGATTTCAATTCTTTAGCCATGGAATTCCTTACACATTTTCAGTTACCGATCCGCTATGAGACCAGGACACATCTCCTCACTTCATTGAAACAAGACCAAGCTACTCATATCTCAGATCATATTCATGAGTGGCGGCATCGTCGTCGCATGATCAAATTTGAGATACCTGATCAGCTTCTGACTCATTGGTTCACCACCTCCTTTGTCAATCAGAGTGCCAAAGACATAGCTATGAGGGCATGTGTAACCGAGGAACAAGCCATTGCTTATGCCTAGTACCTTGATCTTGTGTACTCTCAGTCTAGTGCATTATATGATATCTTGCCTGGTACTTCTCGACCTGGAACTTCTAAACCACCAACGAATCCATCCGTTGATGGAATTATTGGTTCTGTATCTCAGACTTCTCAAAAGTCTTCTTCATCTAATTCTAGGAAGCAGATGTCCACTTCTTCCACTAATGTCGCTTCTCAGTCAACTTTGAATTCTGGAAAACCCACAGAAGTGAATGGTGTTTAGGCCAATCCTACAGATAACACTTCTAAAGGTAAGAAGAAGGGTAAAGGTAAGGCCAAATCCGATACCCCGAAACAAGACTCTCTGAAACCTCATTCTGCTGATAGTTTTCAACACAAACTGAAGTATCCTTGTTTAATTTGTGATGATGAGCACTTCACCAAGCACTGCCCTCGATGGTCTGAAGTGAGTCGATTACTCAAAGGCGCCCAAGGAGATCCGACCGTTCTTAAAGAAACTTTCCCTCAGCAGACCCAGATGGTAGAGCAACATTAGTCCTCTGCCCCATTTGGCTCTTAGGTGTTTATGATGAATGATTCTACACCCGTTTCTATTTCTAATCGATCGAAAGATTATTCTAGTTCACGTCAGGCAGCAGGGAAGGAGATCATTTATGGTCTTCCTCTGCCACCTGCTTCTGGTTGTCTTGAGATTGAACGGCCTAGTGCCAAATCCATTGTACGACCGCCTTCCAAAGGCATACTCCGTAAGTATTCATACAATCCTAACGCCCGTTCCACTCAGAATTACAGTATTTTTGAGTATTTGGCTCAAGCGCCATCTACAATGTCTACATTAGAAGTACTTCAGAGTTATCCTTCGCAACGAAAGGCTTTGATATCTGCGATAGGTGGGGTCGATCCTACCGATGCTAGCCTTCTCGCTTTCGATTTAGAGAATTTCGTCCCACAACTCCCGCACCAAATTGCGCTCATCATTAAAGTTGGTATTAATGGTTTGAATATTCACCGGGTCGTCATGGACGAGGGTGCGTCTACCTATATTATGTCATCTGCTTTTTGGAAAGCCATTGGTTCTCTAGCTCTCACTTCTTCACCCAATGCCATTGAAGCATTTGATGGAAGGGAATCTAAACCTCTTGGTGTTCTCGCTAGTTTACCGACTACATTGGAAGGGAAGACAGTCAATGTCAAGGTCAAAGTTGTTGATGCTAAACTTAATTATAATCTTCTCCTCGGACACAGTTGGACTCATGCCATGCTGTGTGTTTCATCCACTCTCTTTTGTGTTTTGAAATTTCCACACGAAGGAAAGATTATTACTGTCGATCAATTGTCTTTCTTCACTTCTTCTTTCGAGAACAACGTTCCGTATGTGGATAAGATTCCTACTCCCTACGAGAGCGTAGGGCCAGGCCTTTTCAAGGATCCTGCCCTCATGGGTATTTTTCCCCTTCCACCACCAAATACTGTTCAGGTCAATATGATTTCTCACACCGATGACTCATGGGTTATCCCTTCTCCTGAAAATATTGATTCATTCGGAGGTTTGATGCTGTTGAGTCTGATTGAAATTGATTATTGTGAACTCATTGCCGCATCAGACACTCCGTCCTTTGATTCTGCTCCTTTGAGCATGACTCTTGACATTTATTCTCAATCCCCTTGGCTTGGTGATTTTGATTCACTGGATACTTTGAAAGAAGTGTTTCCTTCCAATGAAGCCATCGTGGAAACCATGTCTCTCGAAGATCTACCGTGGGACGATGGTCATCATCGTTCCTCATTTCTACCAAGTCTTGGGGCCATGTCTACCTGTCTTGAGCGTTTTTCTTCTCAGGTTCCTTCTCGTCTGCTTCAAACGCCTATTTAGATCCATGAAGTTTTTCAGAAGGTAACTTGAGTAACATTACACATATGATTCCTATTGACATTTCCATTAAACAGGGAATCCTCGAGAACATCCATATCAGGGTAACTTGTTCTTCTAATGAAGTACAAGTCTATACTAGCCTTTTTCACGAATTCCGTGATGTCTTTGCATGGTCCTACAAGGAAATGCCTGGTATTGATCCTAGCATTGTGGTACATGAGATTCCTACTTATCCCAGTTTGAAACCTGTTCGTCAGCATCTTCGTCCGGTGCATCCTAGGAAAGCTGATGTCATTAAGGCCGAAGTGGAAAAACTTCTTAAAGTTGGTTTCATTTATCCAATTCCATTGACAGAATGGGTCTCTAATATTGTTCTTGTAGATAAAAAACAGGGCACTATTCGTGTTTTTGTTGACTATCATGACATCAATCGAGCTTGTCCTAAGGATAATTATCCTACTCCCTTCATCGATCAAATCATTGACGACTGTGCCGGGAGCGAGATTTTTTCCCTTCTGGACGGTTTTTTTGGTTATAATCAGATCAACATTCTCCCAACTGATCAACAAAAGACTGCCTTCATCTGTCCTTGGGGTACCTTTGCCTATAAGAAGATCCCTTTTGTTTTAAAGAATGATGGGGCCACATTTTAGCGTGCGATGTCTTATGCCTTTCATGATATTCGCCACATCATTCAGCTTTACCTGGATGACCTTCTGGCTCATTCGGCTAAGCATAGCGATCATCCTGACCATCTTCGTTAGATTTTTCTTCATTGTAGACACTATAACATTCAACTTATTCTGCACAAGTGTGTCTTCTGCATTGATTCCAGTAGACTCTTAGGGTTTATCATGTCCAACGACGGAATTTGCCTCGATCCTCTCAAGGTTAAGGCTATTATCAATCTCCCCTCTCCTTCCTCATTGCATCAGTTGCAGAGTTTACAAGGGAAAGCTATTTTTCTACACCGTTTTATACCTAACTATGCTGAAGTAGCTAAATGATTCACATGATTGTTGCAGCAGGGCATTTCTTTTTGTTGGGATGAAATCGCTCAAAAATATTTTGATGTGTTGAAAACATTGCTTGTCAATGCTCCTCTCCTCCGCCCTCCGAATTATCATCGTAACTTTTCCCTTTATTTAGCTGCCGCTTTCAGCACCATTGCCATGGTTTTGGTACAAGAAGATGATGACGGTCATGAGCATTTTATTTATTACTTGTCTCACAACCTTCTCAACCCAAAAACGCATTATGCTAATGTCGAGAAGTTAGTGTTGGCTACGGTTTAAGCCATTCAACGTTTTCGTCATTATATACTTTTGCGCATAGTGACAGTGATTTCTGATTGCAACCCTATGACCTACATATTGTCTCGACAATTGCTGGGGAGAAAATACTCAAAGTGGATTGTTATCCTCCAAGATTTTGATTTGGAATTTAATGCTTCCAAGTCTAAGAAATCATTATTTTTTGCAGATTTGCTCTGTTCTCTCCCTTCTGACTCCGCTCCTTCTCGTTCTGAGGAATCCATTCCAAATGATTTTCTTTTCTTGATTAGCACCCTTGATCCTTGGTATGGTAATATCATTGTCTATCTCCAGACGTCATCTTTTAGATCTGAGTTGACAAAGGATTCCCGCCGACGCATCCACCATCAGTCGCAACCTTATCGTATAGTTGGAGATACTCTCTATCATATTGGAGTCGATTCCATACTCAAGCGATATTGGACTCTCGAGGAAGCTGAGAAAGCTCTGAATGATTGTCACAGTGGCACCTATGGCAGTCACATGTCTAGTTATGCTACTGCACAGAATATTCTTCATGCTGGTTATTTTTGGCCTTCTATTTTCAAAGACTGCATTGTCATGGTTTGTAAATGCCATGATTACCATATTTATCAATGCAATATGTGTGTGCCACCCGTTCCTCTTCATCCTGTCATTAACCGAAACAATGCCTACACTTGTCGCCGATGGTAAGACAGTTGCCAAGTTCATATTCAATCACATTATTGCTAGGTTTTGTGTCCCTCAAGCCAGTGTTACCGATCATGGTTCCCATTTTCGACATTTTATGGTGGCAGAGTTGACTTCTAAGTTGGGTCTGCGTCACGATAGCTCAATGTCGTACTACCCTCAGGCCAATGGCCATGTTGAAGCTGTGAACAAAGTTCTTGTCACTATGATTCAACGTACGATTGGGATCCACAAATCCAATTGGAATCTCATGTTATTTTCGGCTCTTTGGGAGTACCGAACCTCAGTTAAGAATGCAACTGGGTTCAGTCCTTTCCAATTGGTTTATGTCCTAGAATCTACTCTCCCGATTGAATGTGAAATACCTTCGCTCAAGCTGGATGTTGAATTACTACCAAATATTTCACCAAAAGAAGAGTGTCTCCTTTATTTAGAAAGGCTAGATGAAATTCGCCACTTTGCTACTCTTGTTATTGAAGCACAGAAAAAGCGGGTCAAAGCTCATTTTGACCAGTCAGTTTCCCCTCGTTCCTTCGTTGAAGGAGATCTCGTCCTCCTATATGACCAAGTTCATGATAAGTTGGGGGCAGGAAAATTTCAACCTATGTGGCATGGGCCCTACATCGTTAAATGTGTATTGCAGAATGGGGCCTATGAGCTAATTGATTATGAAGGTCATCTTCTTGAACAGCCCAGAAATGGGTTGTATCTAAAAAAATATTATGCATGAGTCATCCATGCATAATAGGTGTGCATAGCTGTTATTTTCATTTTTGTACATGGTTTTGGTTTGGTGTGCTTTGTGAGCATTTTCCTGCTTATTGTGTAGATGTCTATTACCCCTTATGTCAGTTTCACGGATGGTGCTTCCCGCAATACCAAGAATTTGTCTTCGGCAACCTGGGTAATTTATGATCCTGCTGGTGAGTTGATAGATTTGCAAGGTATCTGTCTAGGACGAACTACAAACAATGTCACTGAATATAGCACTGTCATTGAGCTATTAACTAAGGAAATCAACCTCGGCATACGCACATTGAATGTAAATCTAGATTCACAGCTTGTTGTTCTATAACTCAATGGTCATTATTCAGTTAGAAATTCACACTTTCTGAGATTGTATTTATGTATTCGTTTGTTGGAAAGACATTTTGATTTTATTACATATCAACATATTCCTAGACGAATGAACACATTAATTGATACAGTGGCTAACATTGTATTAGATAGACATTTGCGTAATCTGTAAAAGCATCATCATATGTAAAAGATCCATGTAGGAAAATAGATGTATGTATCTATATATATATATATCGCATGTTTGCAACTGTGTGCATCATAACTTCAAAAAATAAGTGTGTTTATGTTACATCCTGAGACATCATGTCTCTCAAAATATGCAGATGAAAATAAAACCTAGGTTTCTAATCAGCATGGTGCTCGTGATAACATGTCACTGCCCGTACAAGCCGCCTCAGCAAGCGGTGAATTCGGCTGGGCACCCCTACAGTATGTCTCTGGTAGGCGCGTGGAACATCATCAAATCGTGCATAGTCTAGGATTCCTTGGGTGATTCCCTCAAGATTATGCACTATTTCATCTTCCTCACCGCCATCGCCTTGAGGGTCGAAATCGCGAGGGATTCACCTTGCTATCGGTGACATGCCTGCGGGTCTCTCTGGGCCAACATCTGCAAACACATGGATTTAATGTCAAAACATACATAGATAAAAAAATATAATACTCATAAGACTTAAAAAATTTGTCTCACCCAAATATTCATCCCAATCCTCTCCCTCTGGGAGTGGGAGGTCCGGATCATCAGTGAAATTTATACCAAAGTAGGGCGAGTCCTCCACGACAATCAGTTGTTGGCAGAGCCAATCGAAGAATTCTGGTCTCCGGGACATCTGTTGACTGCCCCCTACCCTTGGCATCAGAGTTGCCCATCGAGCCATCCGTGGTTCTCTTGCTGGTGGTGTCAGGATTATGACCTCCTGTCACTGGAAAATAGGTATTCGTTCCAAGAAGAACGATACCAGAATACAACCAGAACCAAATTGTTTCAGTTTGGTCTTCTTATAGTTTTTTATCTGGCATTTCATGTTTATTATCATGGCTTCTGCCTAGTTGTATATGGTCGGTGCCAAGCAGTCTACAGCAAGAAGCAACTGTGTCTTTGTTGCTTCGTGTGGTGCTTGTGACCCCGCAACTCATGTAATGGTATGTAGCACTACTCTTAGTGTCAAGTCTAGGATAGTCTGGATATCAACTTTCCCAATGCCTGATCCCTTTCGTGCTCCTAGAGATACCTTGTCTATCACCATGGTCATGTTTTCCATGCAAGGCCGGGTGCAGGTTAGGATTGGTGTTGCTCCCAGCCGCGATAATCTTGTTATGAAATAGATGTCAAAGACTTCAATCTCAAGTTCTTGATCCCGAAGGATGAACTTCTCTTGATTTTCGTCCAATATGATGATCAAATATTGTAATAACTCTGGTTGGGCTCGGAGACATGGCGTTAGGAAGAATTTTTTCAGACCACAGTCTCTGAGAGCTTCCATGACTCTCTCATTTTCCATGGCTAGCTCGTCTTCTTCGCTATGTTCCCGTTCTTTCCATTCTATGACCATTTTTCCTCTTTCGACCAGCAAACACATTCATATGAGTGGTATTAACCATTTTTGAACCTTAAATTTGTGAATAATTGGGGTATTTGATTAACATTTTGCATAAAAATGGTTTGCGCCGTTGGTGCGCCCTAGTGCAGAAAATTGGGTAGTTGGCGTGACTCCATGCCTGAAACCCACGCCAACCACCGTGCCCTAATATTTACATTTCCTCCCCCAGAATTAAAAATTGGAAATTACAAATAGTAAGAAATAACTTAAAATTTCAAGAAGGATCTCGGCTCTTACCTGGAACTGATAAATTTGAGATTGGTCTGCTGGATTGACCACCATTGTTGCTGCAAGATTGCACACTGAAATGGGTAACTATTGCTCCACAAGAGGTAAAAAGTGAAAAGTAATTATTTTTACCATTGTTGGCATTTTATAACTTTTCCATAACCCTAATTAGGTTTTAAGACATATTTTTTTATTATTTTATTGTATTATTCTCGAGAAATGGGTTTTACACGTGTCTCTTGTGCAGCAGCAGTTTTTTCATGCGACAGTGATGAAGTAGCGAGTTATATTTTATACTTTCTCGGACTCGGTAAAAAAATGAAAAAGTCACTACTGGAGTCACATTTCAGCTCTTTTCTGACTCTCTAAAATTGAAAATATTGTTGGGATTCTTGTCGTTTTGAACTCGTTAAATGGTTGTGAAATGATATCTACCCAGTATACGTTTACCGCTTTTTCGTGCTGGGATGGATTATTTACGAAAAATGAATACCTTAGCCTATCGTGACTAAGAGGTTATTTCAGATATTTTTGTCTACCTTTTTGGATTTGAGAAACTATTTACGAAAAGGGCCATGCTGGAGTTTTCTTTTCTGCCTTCTTTTCAAATTCTCTAAACATGAAAAGATGTCGAGTTCTCCCTTTGTCAGACTCGTTAAACCCTGATGACATTGGACTTCGTCACCATGACGTTATTCAAGTTCCTCCTTCCTAGGGCTCGTAAAATGTACTAGGTTGGATTGTTCGAAGGACAAACTTACATCACAAGAATATGCTATCCCCTTCAAGCTTGTTTTAAAAAATAATTGGGGTACTTGCTAGAAATGGTGGGGGAAAATGGAACCAAATTTTAGTTATGTTGGCAATATGTTGCTCTTGAACATGGCACTTTTCTGCATTTGTGTTGGGTTGGGGACATCTCATTTCGTCATTTTTGCCTCCATGGGTTTGGATAATCTTGTTTGACCTCTCATCTGCTCTCTGCCACATCATCATGACTTCAGATCCTTTGATGTTAAATACTACCAAATCCATTGTTGTGCTGCTGATATGTTCAAGAGAAGTTTGCCTTTGCAGTTGTCAACCTTCCTCTAATTCTCTGTTTGTCCTGATTCACTTTCATCATGTTCCTCTGTCTCGTGTCGATGATGTGGGAAACATTATGGCCCTCCTTCAACTAGGTCACTTCTTGTCGACTTCAGCTAATTATTCAGGAATTTGATCTAGACACTCCCTTCTGGTACCTTGGAGCTTGCATGCCTCAATGGCAGGTTTCTCGCATTCGACGCAAGGTTCACATCATTGGCCTTTGATCGAGTGATTTTGCGAGTGTTCGACGTCAGATCATTGTTCACATTCTGTAGATTGTACCTTTTGTACCTTGAGGGCCATCATCATCATTGGTGGTTTCTCTCGCATCTGTTAACAGCTTTCATCATTGGCTGGTAATCAGACAATTTTCCTACATGTTCAACTTCTATTCATATATTCGCATGCTCAAAATTGTACTTGTTCGGGTCGAGATGGAGCGCAAGACCTTGGGTTTTGTCTGATAAAATCCAAGCTATGGATTTTTGTGGATTATCATGACTTATTGCATGACTCTTTTGATTGGATGGCTATGACCATACCTAAGTCTATTTATTGATCCTTACTGCTGGATGACTGCGTCCATACCTCATATCTCAGTTTTTATATACTCTATTATGGATGGCTATGCCCATGCCACATGATTCATGTATCACAGATATCAGTTTTATTTGTAATTGCAGGTCTTCCGACAGTGGTGTTTGGTTCAAACGCATTCTCATAAAGAATTTCACCCCTCCCTCTCCCTTGGACTTCATTCTTTAGGGGGCATCTGTTACACAGTATTTTGTCACTGTCCCTGCAATCCCCAACTCGCACATTGGAGGGTCATTTTTGTGACCAATAATCAGTGTCATGCTTTTCAAATACCATAATTGCATCCCTTTACATGAGAGAAATATTCCTTCTATTGACAATTCCCTGAGTAGAGTTGTAAAAACCCATGTTTTTACCTTGGCGCGAGTAGTCAGTTACACCCTCGCACCGATCGAGAAATTTAAAACTGAGTCCATGCCAGTTGGTGCTCTGTGCCAGTTAGATGCCCGCACCAAGCTGTTGATGAATTTTTTAAAAAAAAATAGAGGTGGAGGTTCCATTCCAACCACCTCAAGGATGAGTCATTAGGAGTGGTTGAACGGAAACAACCACGAACTCCTTCCTTTAGTTAGTAGTTTCCACCTCCCTTGGCACTCTCCTAAAGGATGGGACTCCCTCCCACCTTTGTAGGGATCCCATCCTCCTCCTTTTCCTCTATAAAGAAGACAAAACTGTGTGCTCCAAATAGGTGTAAATACTTTGCAAATGATAATACTCATGAACATATTCATGACGAAAAACAAAATTTAAAGTGACCAACACATTCCACTTAACCTAAGACACATTACAAAACT
The DNA here is from genome assembly GCA_034641835.2 of Pinus albicaulis. NCBI lineage: Eukaryota > Viridiplantae > Streptophyta > Pinopsida > Pinales > Pinaceae > Pinus > Pinus albicaulis. The sequence continues at coordinate 907,287,481 of CM076583.1, read as the reverse complement.
CAGGACATCAAACCCAGATCATAGTGTATTGCATTAACAATAGGGAACAGTTACATTTCTCCTCAGAGAGATCCTGGAAGGAATGATTACAATATTATAACATAGAGAGAACAGAATGAACAGAGTGAACAGAGGTCTCATGCGGCTCTCCTCCAATCTCTACTGTTCCAATCTCCTATTTCTTTGCCAACGCGACTATCAATTTTCCCCTCCTTTTCCCTCTGTTGTTTTCTGCATCTCCCTAATCATTGAGGGTTCCACTGTTTGTTCTTGTCGCTCCCGTCTGCCATCTATGCTTGTTTCTGCAACTGTCGTGCCACCTGCTCTCCAGCTCTTCGCAACTATGATAGCTCTCTGTCTACCGTGGTTTCATTCTACCATCTGTTACCCACGACTCAAAACTATTTCATTTCAAAACAAGGGCCCCAACAAGCCCTGACCACATGATATTAACTCATCCTGAGTTAATTCATTTCCCCTGCCTCAATCTCCATTGGTCCACTTGCCTCCGTGGCTGGCCCTGTATTCTCCTTTTCCTCTCCTTACCAAACAAGGGCCCCAATTCGGGGACCTTTGCCAACGCTGATGCTTTGAGTTCTTTGAAGTTGGAAATGGCCTGTTTCCATCCTTGCATGAGCAGTTCTGTCTCTGTGGTGAGTTGATCTGCTTCTTTTTCCCCTGAGATAGTCGACAACTTACTGAATACATCCTTAATCTTAATGTTGGCCTCAGCGGCCATTTGATGCATTGTTTGGGCAGTAAGACTGACATGTTTCCTTTGTTCCTGGAGGGCCTATTTGGTTGTTGACAAATGTTCTTCAATTTGATGTATCTTAATCTCCAGCTCTTCCACTTGGTTGTACAAGTGGTTAAGTCCATCGGGGTCTATGGCCTCTTGAATTTCCTTCGATACCTGTTGTAGTTATGCCGAGATCAGTTGTGACTTCATAGTTAGTGAGGTTGAACACTCATGTAGATGTTTCAGAAGGTCGTATTCTACCTTCACTATGTTGCTCAGAGTTTCCTACATCCTGGTTATTTGGTTCTGTCTTTCTGTGATTCTCTCTATATAGATGACCATGGGATCTAGCAGTGCTGGCCTGGTCGATAGCGCTGCTTTCAGTTCCTGATTTTCCTGGCTCTAATTCGAACATGCTATCCTGACATGAATGGATTTCTCGACTAGGGTGTCGGCTAATATGTTGACCGGTATCTGGTCATTGTGAGCCGTTACTGTGGGCCAGAGATCCCTAAAAATCCATGTTACCTTTTCCAGTTGGTCCTACAAGTTATCTTTCTCTATCTTCAACTATTCATGCTCTCTAGTAAGCACAATTATCTGTATCTATTACTGCTCAAACTTCTTCCAGAGGTCGGTGTGGAGACCTTCGGCCTACTGTGCTGCCCGCTGAATAAAAGTGTATAACTTTTTCGTTCCCCAGATCTGAATGCTCTCAGCCCTGGACATATCTTGATTTGGCGGTCTCTCTCGGAGTGGTTGACCGCTTGCTATGGACCTGGCTGAGTGTTCTTGTGGTGATTGTGGTTGTGTCGGCTGCGGCGACAGAATATCAGGGTTACCCATGCTTGGATTAGGTTGCATCTGGTGGAGTATCAATTTTTCTTGATGAAACGGGTTCGGCTCTTTAAGCAAGGGTGTTGTATCTGCAGTAAAGGACTTCCCTCGACTTAAAAGGTCCTAAAAAGTGATATGTTCAACCAGGGGTTGGTTAACCTCAGGTACCAATTCTATACCAAAGTTAACTTTTGCCTCGTTGTCTTCGTTTGTTTTACCCTTTTCCCTGACTGGGTCTGAGATGGTGGCTGATGTGGACGAAGTTCAGGTTGAATGGTATTTGGAAGTAAATGATGTGTGGGGCAATGAATGGTGAGTGTGAGGCGGAGATGTACAAATATTTAAAAATGAGTAGGGGTTGAACGCAGGTAGCTTCAGAGTTACCTGGGGTTCCGTCACTGGCTCTTCCTGAATTGGGGCTCCCGTGTCCATTAGTTGCATTTGATCCTCCCCAGTGATATCAATGACCTGGTTAGACACTGTAACCTTTGCCTTCTTGGCCTTTGGTGTAGCTATGGGCGGATTTGATGCTTTATTCTTTTTTATTGGAACTGTGGTTGTTTCCAGTGGTGAGTTAAACAAGTTAGCGGTAAGGTCGTGACTATGGGGGCTATTATGGAAGAAGAGGCAATATTGGAGGCCTAAAACTCTATAAAAGTGGGAAATTATTGAGAATCACTAGTTAGAGTTTTCATTACCCGGTTTAAGATTTGTACCTTCGTGTTCAGCTCCTCAATGATGGGTTTTAGCTGCAGTCGCAACACTGTGGCCATTGTTTCACCTAGTGTTTCCCTTGGCAATGGATTCGGCAACATGCCATCAAATAAATAATGATAGATCCCGCTTCTGACCTCCATTCCCACCCCTGGCGAGGAACATACGTCGATGTGGAAAGCTCTATCATCAATTTGAAACTTCAATGGTTTCGTTTTGAAAGTCGATTCCATCACACATATGGGTCTGACGTAGGTTTGCCTGTCACTGACTCCAAACCATATCTGCGTAGAATAATTATCTAGCAAGCTCTTTTGGATTCTTTGCTTTGTTGCCACTATATCGACCATCTGGCTGTACTATAACTTGAATGCCTCTTCATTCACTTCCTTGGTGTTGGGGTCCCCTTACGCCTTCCAGGGTGTGAATTTTGTTGCTAACGGTTGACCTGTTGTGAGTTCCACAGGCTATCTGATTCTCGAGAAAGTCCATTTCCACATCTCTAATGCCATGATAAGGTAACCATAGATGAACCCAATGGCTCTCTTGTAGTTATCCTCGCAAGCTTCAAATAGCTCATTCAGTAGAAATGAACACCAATTTAATTTTGCCCCCTGGATATAGTGCTCCACAACTGAGATGGTCTCAAGTGTACACTCACCCTTTGTATAATGCCTCATGGTTTTACTTGCAATCAGATAACAGGCGAACTTGAATATTGGCTTGTTTAGAAGGCCTATCTTTGCCCCTTTTCCTCCTCTCTTGGTGTCATATTTCATGTAGTAATCGCCATCTCCTGCCTTCTTCACCCTCTTTGACACATTTTGGAACGTTGTGGAGACGTCTCTACCTTCTTGTGATAGCCTTGTCAGCCTGCGAATATCTTTCGCGTGAATTGGTATATCTTTTCCTAGCCACAGCAATCCATTTTGGATCTTGCTCAGCAGGAATTTTGTACAATACGTCACATCCCCTATGGTTTTGAACATCGGAAGATTTCTGAGGTTCAGTATGGTTGATTGCTAGACACCTTTGAAGTCTAGGAGTACTCTTGCCACTTCTTGTCCTACTTCAGTGGAATAGTTTTCCATATAGACTTGTCTCTTCATTGTTGGGAATTGGAAATAATCTGTCAAGTCTGTGTAGATCAACGATGCGCTACCATATTTCCCCACTAGTGACTCCATCTTTTGGAGTCTCTCATCAAGCTCCTGCTCAATGACTGTTGGCGCTACCTTGGTCATTTTTTCTCTTCTTTGGTATACTCGCAAGGCTACTCCTGCTCTTTCTATGTAAATTCCTGCCTCTGGATACTCCCTCTGGACTTCTTCTGATGAAGTTTCCCTTGCTGCAGTTGTTGTTTCTGGTTCTAACTCAGACTTCTCCGGCATTCTCGCGCTTTCTTTCATGCAAGTTATGTAAGTAACCGACACACATGAGTTTGATAAGACCCCATAACTAATTAATTTTACCTGCCTTCCCCCGTGGCTATAATTGTGTGATTAGTTACCATGATGAGGTGGGTTCTGACAAAGCTAATTGTGACTTCGAGAATTGGGCAGACATGATGGGTAATGATTATGGCCTAATATGGAAAATTTATTGTGGTATGGATGATACTAATTATGGAAATTACCTCTCAAATCTCGGTAATCCTACGGACTAACATGGGTACTATGATTCATGATGATGGAATGATATTCGACACACTTGTTCTCTGACATGGATGACACGTTGAACACTACCCTCCCCCCGACCACAATTGTTTGTGTTGCGGTCTCCGCATTGCAACTATGAGTTTTCTCTATTATTGGATTTTTCGTTATTTGGATTTCTATCTAGTCTCTTCTCGGGTGAGAGAGAGTTATTGACTCTATCTATTCTAATCTACCCTACTGACTCCTCTTAGTTGCGAGAGTTATTCGAAATAGAGTACTAAAACTTACTCGTGATAAGGCTTCAGGCATGCACTATTCACCCATCCTGGTAATATCTGGGCATCCAGTTGTGCTAACCGAACTACTCTTGAATCTCAGATTTCAATTACATGGTACAGTCCCAGCCAATGCATTCTCAGTTTACCTAGGAACTTCTAGAACTTGCTATCATACAATAAAACTTTTCCTCCGACCGTAAATTTTTTGCGCTTAATATGGCAGACATGCCAAGCTGTTTGTCTTTCTTTCTGGACAGTTTGGTGGAACTCTGCTAGAAACCTAACTTCTTCCAACTCTTCTAGCTCTCGTAATCACTCTTTCAGTGAGTCTTCCTCTGATAAGTGTAGTGATGATGCAATTAGGAGGCTTGGTATAACAAACTCAGCCGGTACTACTGCTTCCCTTCTATACACCAGCTGGAACGGTGTTTGGTTGTTTAGTCATTTGACAGTTGTTCTATATGCCCACAATGTTGCTAGTATATGTTTGTCCTAGTCGACTTGATCAATGGTGTAGATCTTCGTTAGACCCTTTTCCAGAATCTTATTGAATGCTTCTAATGCACCATTAGCTTGTGGATGGTACAGACTGCTTTTATGATGTTGTACCATGAAGTTTTCTAGTATAGATCTAATCGTTGCATTGATGAAATGTGTACCTTGATCGCTTGTCAGAATTCTTGGGAAACCAAACCTAGTGATGATATTTTCAAATATGAATCGAGCTGGACTGAAAAATGAGAACTATGGAGATTCCGAGCTCTGATTCTAAGAATCGAGCTGTTGTTTCGGCTGTGCAATCCTTCACTGGTATTGCCTTTGCCGACTTGGTCAAATAGTCTATTGCAGTTATGATATACCTGGCCTGTGAGTGCCTTGCGACAAGTGCAATCGGTCCTATAAAATCAACTGCCCATTTCTCAAATGGCTGTAGTACTTTTACCAGGTGAAGTGATAGCTTGTCTCTATGCGATGGAAGTCTTGTCCTCTGACATACATCACATTTTTTTACAAATGCCTTACTGTCCATGTGTACTGTCAGCCACCATAAACATGCCTGCAGTATTTTCCTCGCCGTTCGTTTTTCTCTGACATGCCCTCCCACAACTCCATAATGGCATTCCCATAGTATGTTTTCTCTCTCATGATCCAGGACGCATCTCCGCAATATTTGGTCTAACCCCATTTTATACAGGTGTCCTGCTATTAGTTGATACTCTGCTGCTCAAACTACTAAATGTCTTTTCTAGGCTGTTGTACATTCATTTGGGCACTGTCCTGTTGGCAGATGGGTTTCTATCTAGTCTAAGTAGTCCGGATGGCTTCTACTCTAAAAAGATCAGCATCTGGTAGATTATCATCTAGAGACCCTCCATTTTCTCCATTTGTTAGCCTTGACAAGTGGTCAGGCCCCACATTCAGTCTCCCGGGTTTCATTATCACCTCAAAGGTGAACTCCTAAAATAGTAGGAGCCATCTGCAGATTCTTCTCTCTAAGACTGGTTTGTTAACTAGGTACTTTAAAGCTGAATGTTTTGTGAACAACTTAAGCATACCTCCTAGTCGATAGTGGCGGAACTTTTGAAGGGAATACACCATTTCCAATGCTTCCCGCTCTGTTTTGGTGTAGTTCCTTTCCGCTGTTGATAGCTTCTGGCTTGCAAAATAAACTGGGTGATCAACTGAAGTATCTCCTGGTTGAGCCAGTACTACTCTGAGTGCGATGCTGGAAGCATCGATGTGGACATGAAATTGCTTGTCCCAATTTGGGTGAACTAATATGGGTTCACTTTCCAACTTTTATTTTAAGGTATTCAGGGCTATAGTGCAATCTTATGTCCAACTGAACTACTATGATTTCCGCAACAGCTTCTCCAATGGGGTTGTTATCTTCGCATAGTTGCGAATGAATCACCTATAGTAGTCTATGTGGCCTAGCAGCGACCTTAACTTCTTGACAGTTTCTAGTGCCTCAATATTAATTATAACTGCCACTTATGATGGATCAATGCAAACCCATTGTTTGCATACAACATGTCCTATCAGTGTCCCAAAGGGTACTGCAAATATGCACTTCTTTAGGTTTAATGAAATCTGGAGTTTCCTACATCTGTCGAAAATTATCCTTAATAACGTTGCATGGTCCTTTAACAGGCTGTAGACTGTCCAGTCATCCATATAGACTTCTAGGAATTTGTGGATGTATTCCTAAAACACTACTATCACAATTCATGAAAATATTTTTGGTGCATTTTTCAACCCGAATGGCATTACATAATATGCAAATGAGCCCCATTCGGTGCTGAAAGTTGTCTTCTTCTTGTCTTCCTTGGCTATCCTTACCTGATGGTCTCTTGAAAATCCATCCATAAATGAATAAGCCTCATTCCCTGCAACATTGTCAAGAACCTCGTCACTGAATGTAGTTAAGAATGGGTCATGTATGCACGCATTGTTCAGGCTCCTATAGTCAACACAAACTCGAATTTCAGACTTTTTTTTTTACTTTGTATGACTATAGGTATTTCCCACTATGCTTCTTCCATCGAGAATATCAACCCTGCCTTTAGCATATTATCAATCTTTGCCTTAACTTTTTCTTTCACTTTTGGATTTAAACTATAGGGTCTATGCTTGACTGGTCTTGCATCAAGCTTCAAAATTATACGCATCTCCCCCATGTCTCCTTTTATTCCTTTCAACTCGGCTTCTAAGGATGGGAACAAGTATTCATATTCTTGGAGCATATTAAATATCTCCTTAGTCGTCTCGGCATCCCAATAATCACCAATTGATGCAAGTTTGGGCTTTTTGTCTGTCTCGATGTTCATCTTCTTGGTCTTCAATGGTAGTAGATGAATTCCTTCTATTGTCGGTCCTTCTGTAATATCCCGCTCCCACTCTTTTTATTCTAAATATGGATGTCTAAGACCTTCTATATCATCATCATCTATCTCGTTGTTTATCTTTTTGCATGCTACCGATTGTCTGATGCCTTGGTTTGGGAGCTGTTGTTCTTCGTCCTCCTGAATCTCCAGGAAAAAAAATACCCTTTTAATGGCCTGAAATGCTTAGGTGATTGGTTCTATTTTTCCTTCAAAAGAGAAGCATTGCATAAATTTATCTGCAACTGCTTGCCAAGTATAGGTTCCTCTTTTCCTCTCTTCAGTTAGGTACCAAGCCTATGGAATCAAATCCAGTGAATGTATAAACTTGTGTACCCACAGCTCTTCCAGGTATCCTGTATTCTTCCATTGGTCCTCACAATATTTCAAATTTTTTCTGGGGTCTGATTCCCCTTGGTATTTTTTAGTAAAGTGTGGTTTCTCTTCTTCTTTGAACCTGGCTTTCAATGCTATTGCAACTTTGTCCCATCGTGACAAGGAGTTGCGGTGGTTGCTCCGCCACCTTGCTAATGTGGATTGTAAAGCCACATCCATGAGTGGGACCCGATGGTTCATTGGTACCTTATCTTCTATTCTAGAAATAAAGGTATTCACAACATTCATATTTGACATAGTTGGATATTCTCTTACCTCAGTTCCGATCCAGTTGATACTTCCAATGTTAGCGCATCTTCTTGTAATTGTCTCATGTCCTCCCTGCTGCCAATCATCCCAGGCTATTTATGAGCCTAATTTTGAGCTTTGAATACTTCTCCAACTCACAGATCCCCCCACTTTTGGGTTGATATAGTCTTCCTTTTTTCGTGCGGTCATTTGATAAAGATGTTCTAGAATCTGAGCATATTCTCTGTTGTGGATAGACTCTGTGTACCAGGGACCTTGATATGGGTCGAGTGATTGGGTGACCCTGACTTATCCGTCTTCAAAAATAATTAATTCTTTCTTCTCACGACATATTTTTCAAAATCCCAATCTATCCCCAATAAAGATGGATAGGGATATTTATCCCCCATAATATCTATCACCTCAAATTTTGTGTATGTCTTTACCCCCGCAACATTGACTTCGACCTCTTCCAGTCTGCCTATGGGAACAATGCAGTAGTGGTTGACCATACGGAGTTGGATTGGTGAATATGTCAAATTCGGTCTTCCCAATGCTTCCCATGTCTTCCTTGGAAAAATATTGACATCTGACCCTAGGTCAAGCATAGTGTCCTTAATTTTGAATCCCGCAACTTGAGTGTTCACCTGGAATTATTTCCCTGTCCTTCTCTTATTTCTTTTTACTCTCCGTATGTATTTATGTGTTGCATCATTTGATTCCCCTAGTCTTGTGGTCTCCTGCACCACCATTTCCAGGTTCTGCTTCAACTGTTCCAGCATTGGTGCATTGGTAACAATATTTAGGAATAGTCGGAACCATTCTTCAATTGTAGTACTTGTACTAGCTTGGTTCTCCTTATCTACCTTGGCCTGTGGCAACTCAATGCCTTTTCTTCGCCCAATTTGGGAAAATGTTCCTACTGCTTCTTTAAAGTATTGATTTTGTCTTTCTAGCTTTGAAAATTGGCTTTAGAGATGTTGGCCTTATCAGTTTTATCGGGTCTGTAGTCTGTGCATCTTCCCCGGTTCTTTTTCCTCCTCGTGTCACTATGGCTACATTCTGCATAGCTTGAGCCTCTATTATTCTTGGCTCTACATTTACCATATTTTTTCCTCTTTTTCTAGCTCTTTCTTCCCATCTTTTAATTATCTCTAGGAAGTCTTCTTTTGCGTGCATGTTAACTCTGTACTGAGAGCACCAGGGTCTTCTAGGAAGTGGACATTCCCTGGCTACGTGACCTTCTTGGTCATAGTTTTAACATCGTACTGATCCTCTTCCTCCAGCTCGGCCTCCTCTCATGCCTCCCCCTCGTCCCCTGGGAGCCTCATTCACTCTATATGAAGGCCTGTCTAATCGTTCCGCTAATGCATCTAGCACCCTACACTGCTCTATGTTATATGTTGTGGAAGCATAGAACTCACAATATATGTTGTTCGAAACGTTGGAGTATTTCTGCAAGATTGGGCATAGGCGGGGCGGATAACCAACGCTTTTGCATATCTCACAATATTCCATTGCGGCTTGATTCTGTTGTGCAGGGAACCCGAGGTACTAGTGTTGTAGTGGCTATAATCCCTGGGTGTTTATCTGCACAACTCCTCCTATTAGCGGAGATCCTTGTACCCCTGTTGCTGATGTCCCCACATTCTGGCCCCACAACCTTGGCCATTCAGTTACCACATGTCCCTCCATTAGATAGTGTGTACACCATACATTTGGTCTTGCTGGCCGTATTGGTTGAATATCTTTCAACTTTTCTGTTAGGCTAGATATTTGATGTTGTAACACCAGTATGGAAGGGTCTTGAGAAAATGCTCCTCCTTTAAACTCCTGTGGATATCCTGCCATGGTCTCTATCTTCATTTCTTGCTCCAATGCATCTTGTAATGTGTCGATCTTCTGTTGTGTTAACAAAGTTCTTGTTAACGGAAGAAGGGCCTGATGAACCAATCTCTCTGATGGTTCAGATCGATTGGGTAACTTAGTTTTCCAATCGCATCCTTAAATCTCCTCATTAGATCCCATGCGGTTTCCCCCTCTCGCTGCTTGATCTCCCACATCCCTGACAAACCTTGCTGATCTATTTGGGGTAACTTGAATTCCTTAACGAATTATCTCCTTACATCGTCTATCGCTGGGTTTTGATGAGCTTCGGACCACTTGATAAACCAGCGTAGAGCTCTCTCCCTTAGAGTAGTTTGGAATTCGATCAACTTACTTGCCTCTGGTGTCTACAGAGCCCTCCATATGGCCTCGCAGAGGTACCAGTTTTGTTCCACATCATCATTACCCCTCCCAGAGAAATCTGGGTATCGGGTAAATGATCCTGACATGCTTTCTTGTGTGGGCGTTACTAAAATAAAACCCCTTGTTCACATCCATGAAATGGTATTACTAGCACTACTACTAGTGTGTATTACTATTGTAGATTGAACACTATTCAACTTACTCAATTCTCATAACTTAACAAAAATTTCACCTAGTGGCTGATAGAGTACCAGGGGAAGGTCGGGACTAGAGCTACTTGAACTTTAGGGAATAGAGTTACCTTGAGTTATGGGTGTCGACCACTCTCGGAATAGTTCCTCCATCACAACATGTAACTCCACATCAGACATCTCCTTGGGGCGCGTGTCCTCTCTGTCATACTTCTTTCCCTTCTTTGTTTGGGCTGGGCTCCTATACACCTGCCTAACTTTCCTTGATGGTCCCTCCTGTATCTTAGGGACCCACCTAACCTTCCATCTCCTTTTTCATCTAAGGCGCCTTCTCCTTGTCCTTTCTATTACTTTCCTACTTCTCCAACTCCTTCATCACCCTTTCTCGCCACTTCTCAGCAATTTTCACCCTCCAATGTGCTCGTCACTCCCTCAACCTATTGGAGGTCTCGGCATCCATATCCCTATTCCCCTTTCCAACGTACTTGTAGCATCTATCCCTCACCTCCTTCCCCTAGTACTGGAGGTTTAAGTCTCCATCTCAGTTTTTTGAAACTCCATCAATTCTTCGTCTACCATCAAGATTTTAATCCACAAAGGAATCTCCTTCAACAACTCTCCTCGTAATATGGATTTGAACACATCTTCTACTTTTGAAAAGGACTGGTAACACTCAGCTACAAATTCCACTATGTATCCTTCGAAGGTAGATTCCACCCATAAATCTATAGCTCGGGTCAAATCGGAATCTAACCAATGGAGTGCTACCAGATCTATGTGCAACCACTTGCGATAGACCTTCCGCAAGCTTCCTTGGACTGTCTTGGCTTGTAGTCTTCGCAACTAGTTGTAGATTTCCTCTTGAAACTTTCCCCAGAAGATATCATAGATATCACTGGCAGATTCAGAGAATAGAACCTGAAAGTTAACAGTTTTATTCCTCTGCTATCTCAACTCAGCTTGTTGTGCTATGAATTGATCTAGGTGGTTATCCCACCAGCTTCATATTTCTCTCTCGAAGATCCACGATACCATGATCTAGTTCCCAAATAAAATTTCGGGTCTCGGCAACGAAACAATTTGTTAGCGAGGAAGAAGGTCTCTTGGGAAAGACCCAGGTTCAGGAGGGAGGCCAACAACATTTCTGCAATAGTCTAGCCCAACGCCGATATTTTCACTCTACTTTGAAGAGCAGAGATTCTCACCCGAGGCATGTCGTGACCTTAGTAATATTAGGATCAGATCAGGTATAGATCAAGCATAACTTATAGAATAAAGCAGATAGAACTGAGTGCTCCGAATAGGTGTAAATACTCTGCAAACGATAATACTCATGAACATATTCAGGATGAAAAACAAAATTTAAAGTTACCAACACATTCAACTTAACCAGAGACACATTACAGAACTCAGGACATCAAACCCAGATCATAGTATATTGCATTAACAATATGGGACAGTTACATTGCTCCTCAGAGTGATCCTGGCAAGATTGTTTACAATATTATCACATAGAACAGAACATAAAGAACAGAGAGAATAGAACAAACAGAGCAAACAGAGCTCTCCTATGGCTCTCCTCCTCCAATCCCTACTATGCCAACCTCCTGTCTAAACTAGCCAACTGCCTATTTGTTCATTTTCCAACGCGACTGTTAGTTTTCCCTTCCTTTCTGCTCTGTTGTTTGCTACATCTCCCTGATCAATGGGAGTTCCACAGTTTGTTCTTCTCGCTCCTGTCTGCCATTTGTGCTTGTTTCCACAACTACCGTGCCACCTACTCTCTAGCTCTTCGTAATCGTGACAGCTCTCTGTCTACCATGGTTGCACTCTACCATCTGTTACTCGCGACTCAAAGTTGTTTCATTTCAAAACAAGGGCCCCAACACTCCTATATATCCTAGTTCTCACGGTTATGAATTTAGTGTGATTATTGGATTCATGCCTAGATGTATATCTAATATGAAATTAATGTGAACTAGAGATATGTAGGATTCCCCCCAGTTCCAAAAAATGAAGGGTGACCTTCGGTGGCACCATAAAAATATCCCCATGGAATTTTTAGATCAATCTTGGGGTGTACGAATATTATGATATTGTTTTTTTTTATTTGTTTTGTATATAAATAATTGTAATCGTGCCTAAAAAAATGATTATATCTCTTTCCTTTGATCTAAATATGTTATGGTTTCAACCCCACCAGATCCCAAATACCAAAATACATGGAAAACCTACAAACTATGTAGTGGTCTAGTCCATTAGCCATTCCTTCAAGCACTTCGTTAAACACATCTGCAACTAGTTGAATTGGATTCCAAGATATTTTAGGACTTTGATGACCACCTACACTAAATATGAATAATAAATAAAGAGATGAGTGATATTTCCTCAAATATCATGCACAAATAACAACAATTATGACCTATACATCACCTCATCACCCCATTATCCCATGTGAGAAGTTTATTTTCTAGTGTAAGCCAAAGAGTTATTTTTTATTTGAGAAGAGTGCAATTTTTCCATAGAATATTCCACCACCATTTAATTTTACCAAAGAAGAAGGATTTATTATATGAGGAATAGCCAAGATTTGTAGTGAAGTCCCCATTAATTGTGTTTTGTCCATACTAATTCATCATCAATTTCATCTCAAAGTTTGATGTAATTGAAAGTGAGGGGGTTTATATAAGATTCCCATTTTGTTGTTGCAAGCTCGGAAAGACCCAAAAATGTAGTTGATTTCTATCCTTCCCAACCCCATAATTGAGGGGATTTTTTTTTGTCTAACCAAAAAAAAATAGACATGAAGACATTGGGAAACAAGGGCATCGAAGAGGCGATAGTCATCCTTAGCCCCAACTTAAGGATCTACACCAACATGTACCTTTTGATCATTACCAATTCATTGTCTTTTCAAAGAGTCAATTAAGGGAAATTTGAGAATAAAATATTTCCAAATAATTGACCCCTTCACATATTTCCATGGTTATCTAAACCAATTATTAAAATTCAATGTATTTGGAAGGTATTTTTCCTTTCGAATTCTTCCCTGCAACAATGTTGTTTTTGCAAGGTGCCAACAACTACGAGCCACGAGTGCTTTTCCAAAGTGGAACACATTTTTAATGCCATAGACCCAAAACTTCTTAGGGAGAGTGATTTTACTCCATTTTACAAGAGTAATTCCACGTGAATTGCAACTTTTAGAATAGAGAAAGTTAAAACTAAGCTTACAGATTTTGGTCAAGATGGCTTTGGGGATGTGAGAAACAGACATCCAATAAACCAAAATAGTTTCAATGATATCCATTAGGAGGGTGTGGTGGCCTCCCATAGAAATAAGTTTGTTTATCCAACTAGAGATTATAATTTAAGTCTTTTTGTATATCTAGATCCAGTCGCCAAAGTGATATATGGAAGGTTTTTGGTAGAAACCAAAATATTTGAAGTCATTTTTCAGAGGATTTAGAGGAAAAGGAAACTACAGTTCAATTTTTTTGGAAACAACGTTCGGTAGAGCATGAGAATACGAGGGGGACTTGAATGAATTTATTTCCATGCAGTTGCATTTACAAAAGAGGTCCAAAGCATATTTAAGAGCAGGAAGATATGTTCTATTTCCTTCATAAAATAGGAGCATATGATCAACAAAAAAGAGGAAAGAGAGATAATTACAACTAACAGTTGAGTAAATTAATTGTTAGTTAAATTATTTGTCATTAAATTTTCAAACTCGGGGTTCATGAACTTGTGAAGTGCACTTGCACAATATATGCTAGGAATCCACTTTCAATTTCAAAAAAGGAAATTCTACTCTATTGAAAGAAATTGCAAGACCGAAATAAAACCTATTCATGAAAAATGTCTAAGATGAGTATGCACACACTTTTTTTTTCAAAAGTCTCAAATTCATAACTTGGAAAGAAATATTTTAATCTATGAAGTTGAAATAATGATTGACATGAAAGTAAACTTACTCTATTGACATGAAAATAAATATATTCTAGTGCCATGAAAGTAAATATATCTTGTCAACGGGAAATTAAATCTATTATAATGAATTGAAAGTAAAGACTTGAAACTAAATTTAATCTATAAAGCATCAAATCGTACACTAAGAAAGAATTGAATTCTTAAACTATGAAATTTAAAGGCAACCTATTCTGAATGAAGTGAGAGATCAATGGAAATTACTTATGTGTGCATTGTAAAATTAGAATCATCCATGACTATCTATGAATCTAAAATTAAACAAATTGAAATGTAATGAATTTTAAACATGAATTGGAAAGCAATGAATATACAAAATAAAAGAAATAACACTTAACCTGAAAAAGAACATAAATGGAATGAGCAAAAAAGCATCTAAACAAAAGACTTAAAATAAACATTGCAAAAAATGAAACTAATCTGTGTTTCCAAAACGAAACATTAAAATACACTCTACTCATCAGGTGGCCATCATGAAGTTCATGAGAGGTGGAAATTTCAAGAATCCATTTGATCAAACACCATATCTCCTCATGAAATCTTAACCATACTCAAAGGATTGTATTCACAACATGAATCATAAGCATAGAAAAGATTTAGAATTCTTAATACCTCGAGCATAATGATAGTTTTAACATTCCCAGACCTAACACACCTTTGAATGGAGAAGACACTGCTATTTATACAAAAACTATGATAACTAATTCATAAATGTAGATCCACATATCTCTCCTATAGATCCACATATCTCTCCTAGATCCACAAATATCTCATGTGGTTACAACCATGTGTTAACATCTAGCAACTAACATCTTTTCATATCCTCTCATAAATCTCTCATAGCTTTGATAAGAGACACTTATCAAGATTCCCATGAAATATGTTTGATCAATGATCCCAAATCTTCCTCAAATCTTCAAGAGTTTGAAGATGAAATACGAATCTGAGGCTTAGAGTCCAAATATGACTGTGTTGGAATCTTCAAATATGCCTTCCCACATCACAAATATAATCCAACTTTTATATATAAGAGAATACATATTATTTTTCTAATATTTAACCAGAAATTCACTCAAAATACCAAAATAAATGTATTGGAAAATAATATGTCTAAACCCATATATAATCATAAAGAAGGTATTAGTGCATGGTTACTAGAGCTGAAGAATGTGGTAAAGTATAAGGAAAATGAAAGAAAATAGAGTTAAATGAATGAAATTTTGGAGACCCAACACTAACTACTTTTACACCTTTTACAATTCCTCTAGATTAATTCACTAAGATAATCTTGTTAAGCACCTTAGCAAATAATAGAAACATAAGAGGAGAAAAGGAAAATCCTAAGTGGAGACCCCAAGAAGATTTTGAAGAAATACGTTGTATCGACATTGATCAAAATGAATAAGGAATTTGATTGTAGGCATCCCATTATCCAATTTACTAAGAAAATCCCCATCCCCGGCTTCAATAGGACCAAGCGGAGAAAACTCTAATTAACCCTATCAAAAGCTTTGGATAGGTCTAATTTGAAAATCATGAGGGAATAATTTTATGTCTTGAAAGTGTTGTTTCCTTTCAGTAAGTGTGATTCACTTTCCAACGGGTGTGATTTAAATTATGAAAGTGTGGTGTGATTTCAATTATGCTAGTGTGGTGTGATTTCATTTATGCAAGTGTGGCGTGATTTCAATTCTACAAGAGTGATCTCCTTTATGCAAGTGTGATTTCAATTTCTTCATGTTTGGTTTGATTTGGTTTGGATTGGATTAATTTATTATGTTTTGTAACTAGTTTTATTTGCATTAGATTAATATAATTTGAAAGATAACCACCTATTACATATAGTACATGTATACCCCATCAGTTTACGAAACCCCTTGTTGAAAATTAAATGATAGGGATTTAACTCGCAATTAAATCACCCAATATTTTGGCGCCATTTCCAAGGAGGTATATATAGGTGTTTATTTTGAAGGTTTAGACAATTCATTATAGTTGTATTCATTTTTTTTGTAACCATGGTAGGACTACATCTTCATCATGTCCAATATATCAGCCCGGTTGGGGCAGGGAATTGAATTGGTCACTTCACGTCAAGGATTTCCTTAATAGAACACCTGATTATCGTTTATCCAAGACCTCATCGAAATAGTTGCATTCATTTTTAAATGCATGGTTAAAATCACATTAAAATAATTTTTCATATTAGATTTCAATAATTTTTTTAAAAATTTTACTAATCTTTGTGCACGACATGAACTATTGACCAGTTGGAGTAATTCACAGACAATTAAAGAGTTTGAAGAATGTCCTTCCAAGAACTCTCTCAAATTCTAGCAACAACTACAATATCTGCTTCTTAGGAGGACTGTATTTTAATTGCATTCAAAAATTAATCCATCCCTCAACCTCCACAAGAAGATATTCAAGTCTCTTTTGATTCCTCTTGTAAATTTGTTGAAGAGATTGAAGAATCATTCAATAGTGTTGATGGGGAGAAACTACTAGAATATGAGGAATGCATAATAAAGGAGGATATCCAAAGTGATTTAAACCAATAAAGGAATCATGAATGTCATGTCCTTATTGAAAGATGGTTCCAATCAAGGATCAAATCACATTATTTCTTAATTGAATTATTAAAATAAATTGTTTCTCTTGCTTTGATATGTTTTAATTCATATTTTTCAAAACTAAACATGAATATCTTTTAACTCCTATTACACACATGGTTACACTGGAAATATGCATCCACTTGAAACAAATTTTCTATTTCCAGTATAGTAGAGTAGGATAGAATTAATAAATAAAACCAAGTTTGGTGATGTTTTTAAGTTTCTTCAAGTTAAATATCATTTTATTTGCAATTTTATTTTATTGGTGGTGTAGTAGGATACACCCATCTCACTAATCATTTACAGGAAAATGTATAAAGAGAAGGAATCTTTGAGAAGAAAGAGAATAAATGAGAGTTTTGAGAGCCACAATCTGAATTTAGAGATCAAATCCTTTCACTTTTTCTTTTTAATTTCACATTCCAAATGAATAAACGATTTCAATATTGTTGAGTATGCTCTCTTCTTGCACTCTCTTTGATCTAGAATATCAGAAAATAAAATTGAACAAAGTTAGTTTTAAAAATTTGCAATAAATTTGGATAAGAGATTTAAATTCATAATAAAAATTATAATTATAATATTTTAGAAATCTCAAAAAACAAAAATAATGCATCCAATAGATCCAACGCTATCGAAAACCCCTATTTTGACTATTTTTTCACCTCATTTGGCAAAAAATTGAGTAAAATAAGACTTTTTCAATTTTTTTTCCAATTTTGTTGTTAATAATCCTATAATTTGACCCAAACCTGGCCAGTGCACCCCGAAAACGAGAACGGCGTGCTAATCGGGCCTTCTCGATCACCGGTCGAATTTATAAGATGATAGAAACCACCCCAAATCCTCTGCGCCTGTGGTCATATTACGCTGCATGGGACCGGGGGCTAGGGCTTAGCCTCCACCCTTTCCCCAAATGCGCTTTTGTTAACCTTTAATATATGTTTGGGAGTATATTTACAATAATGAAGTTACGCAAATTTGTAAAGTGCTTTGTTGATATGTTGGAGGTTATGGTTTCGATTCTCATGAAGGGTGGTTTGATCCTACACAAAATTTTGGCCACCACGAGGAGGCCACATGGCAACCATTGGTTTGTCCACGTGGCACTCACTCGTTGGCCCTCCACAAAAAATCCATTAACCAACAAAAAGAAACCACGTGTCAACAATCAACTCATGCCAAGTGTCACCCATCCATTCGCCAAAGAATTTACAATCAAACTTGCCACGTCATAGGCCCAGTTAGCGTACAAACTACTGACTGGGCATTCCTGCAACTCAAAAATTCATTTTTTAGCTATTTCACAAAACGATCAGAATGTGATTCTAGGAGCATCCAAAGTCGTATTTTAGTGAAATGAGGTGTGTTGGATTCAAGATGACGACATCTACGCTTTGACGTTGGTTTCAAGCTGATATAATAATTTTGAATATTGAGCATTTTCTTGATCCACAAGATCATGGGCAAGGGTGGAGCGCTAGAGAAAAAGAAAAAAAACATATTTATAGAGTTAGAATTTCATAAAAAAACCCGCAAATATTTAAAAATCTAACTGCGATAATTGAAAAAATCACCATGCAAGTCTAATTGCATGTTGTAAAGTGGCAAGGTAGTGCAATGATCCAGATTTTTGGCAGCTGCAGAATCAACACAATTTAGTAGCTTATACAAATTTGGTTTATGATCTATTGATGAAGCATTAAGTGTGTGGATAAGAGATCTCAAGCTCAATATTGGATAGAAACACAATGAAGAGAGTCACCAACAAAACAATAACAGGTGATCCATGGTACTGATTAGGTAAAAGTGCATTTAATTTTTCATCCCTGAATATATGTTATTACTATTATTTTTGAGTTTTTTTTTGTGCATACATCAAAAGAACAGGGACTAATTACCTCTCTCTTTTGATAGTCTTACATGTTATTGCAAAAATTGCTAAGTTTTTGCAAGTTCCAAGATGATGAAAAAAGAGCACTATATGCACAAGTACCATTTTAAAGACCACATTTATTTCATAAGAGCATGATTATTCAATGTAAAATTAAATCCACTACATGATTGCTACTAAACGCATACCAATTTTACCATTGCTACACATTTTAAGCATGCAATCAATCCATAATTGTCCATATCCCTACTACCAAAAACTCATTTCCCTTTGCCCCCTGCCCTTGGCATCAGAGCTGCCCATCGGGCCATCCGTGGTTCTCTCACTGGTGGTATCGGGACTATGACCTCTTTTCATTGGGAAATGGGTAGTCATTCCAAGAAGAATAATACTAGAATAGATCCATAACCAAATTGTTTCAGTTTGGTCTTCTTGCATTTTGTTACCTGTCAGTTCATGTTTATTGTCATAGCCTCCGTCCAGTTTTAGATGGTCGGCGCCAAGCAGTCTACGTCAAGAAGCAACTGTGTCTTTGTTACTTCATGTGGTGCTTGTGACCCCACAGCTTGTGTGATGGTATGTAGCACTACTCTTAGTGTCAAGTCTAGGATAGTTTGGATATCAACTTTCCCACTGCCTGATCCCTTCTGTGCTCCTAGACATACCCTATCTATCACCATGGTCATTTTTTCCATGCAAGGTTGGGTGCCGGTTAGGATTGGTGCTACTCCCCTCCATGATAATCCTGTTATGAAATAGATGTCAAAGACTTCAATCTCAAGTTCTTGATCCTGAAGGATGAACTTCTCTTGATTTTCGTCCCATATGATGATCAAATACTGTAATAACTCTAGTTGGGCTCAGAGACATGGCGTTAGGAAGAATTTTTTCAGACCACAGTCTCTGAGCGCTTCCATGACTCTCTCAGTTTCCATGGCCAGCTCGTCTTCTTCACTATGTTCTCGTTCTTTCCATTCTATGACCATTTTTCCTCTTTCTACCTGCAAACACATTCATATGAGTGGTATTAGCCATTTTTTAACCTTAAATTTGTGAATAATTGGGGTATTTGATTAACATTTTTCATAAAAATGGTTTGCGCCGTTGGTGCGCCCTAGTGTAGAAAATTGGGCGGTTGGCGCGACACCGTGCCCGAAACCCGCACCAACCGCCGTGCCCTAATATTTACATTTTCTCCCCCAGAATTCAAAATTGGAAATTGCAGATAGTAAGAAATGACTTAAAATGACAAGAAGGATCTCGGCTCTTATCTGGAACTGACGAATTTGAGATTGGTCTGCTAGATTGACCACTATCGTCGCCGCAAGATTGCACACTGAAATGGGTAACTATTTCTCCACAAGAGGTAAAAAGTGAAAAGTAATTATTTTTACCATTGTTGGCATTATATAACTTTTCCATAACCCTAATTAGGTTTTAAGACATATTTTTTATTTATTTTATTGTATTATTCTCGAAAAATGGGTTTTACACATGTCTCTTGTGTAGCAACAGGTTTTTCATGCGACAGTGATGAAGTAACGAGTTATATTTTATAATTTTTTGGACTCGGTAAAAACACGAAAATTTCACTACTGGAGTCATATGTCAACTCTTTTCTAACTCTCTAAATTGAAAAGATTGTTGAGATTCTCGTCGTTTTGAACTCGTTAAATGGCTCTGAAACAATATCTACCCAGTATACGTTTATCCCTTTTTCGTGTTGGGATGGATTATTTACGAAAAAGGAATACCTTAGCCTATCACGACTAAGAGGTTCTTTCAGATATTGTTGTCTACCTTTTTGGATCTAAAAAACTATTTACGAAAAGGGCCATGCTAGATTTTTCTTTTCTGCCTTGTTTTCAAACTCTGTAAACATGAAAAGATGTCGAGTTCTCCCTTTGTCAGACTCGTTAAACCCTGATGACATTGGACTTCATCACCATGACGTTATTTGAGTTCCTCCTTCCTAGGGCTCGTAAAATGTACAAGGTTGGATTGTCTAAAGGACAAACTTACATCACAAGCATATGCTATCCCCTTCAAGCTTGTTTTAAAAAATAATTGGGGTACTCGCCAGAAATGGTGGGGGAAAATGGAACCAAGTTTTAGTTATGTTGGCAGTATGTTGCTCTTGAACATGGCACTTGTCTTCATTCGTGTCGGGTTGAGGACATCTCATTTCGTCATTTTTGCCTCCATGGGTTTAGATAATCCTGTTTGACCTCTCATCTTCTCTCTGCCACATCATCATGACCTTAGATCCTTTGATGTTAAATACTACCAAATCCAGTGTCGTGCTGCTGATATGTTCAAGAGAGTTTTCCTTTGTAGTTGTCAACTTCCTCTGATTCTCTGTTTGTCCTGATTCACTTTCATCATGTTCCTCTGTCTCGTGTCGATGATGTGGGAAACATTATGGCCCTCCTTTGACCAGGTCACTTCCTGTCAACTTCAGCTAATTATCCATGAATTTGATCTAGAGACTCCCTTCTGGTACCTTGGAGCCTGCATGCCTCAATGGCAGGTTTTTCGCATTCGACGCAAGGTTCACATCATTGGCCTTCGATCGAGTGATTTTGCGGGTGTTCGACGTCAGATCATTGTTCATATTCTGCAGATTGTACATTTCGTACCTTGAGGGCCATCGTCATCATTGGTGGTTTCTCTCGTGTCTGTTAACAGCTTTCATCATTGGCTAGTAATCAGACGATTTTCCTACATGTTCAACTTCGGCTCATATATTCGCATGCTCGAAATTGTACTTGTTCGGATCGAGATGGAGCGCAAGACCCTGGGTTTTGTCTGATAAAATCTAGGCTGCGGATTTTTGTGGATTATCATGACTTATTGCATGACTCTTTTGATTGGATGGTTGTGACCATACCTAAGTCTATTTATTGATCCTTACTGCTGGATGGTTGTGTCCATACCTCAGATCTTAGTTTTTATATACTGTATTATGGATGGCTATGCCCATGCCACATGATTCATGTATCACAAATATCAGTTGTATTTGTAATTGAAGGTCTTCCAACAGTGGTGTTTGGTTTGAACGCATTCTCATAAATCATTTCACCCCTCCCTCTCCCTTGGACTTCATGCTTTAGGGGGCATCTATTACACAGCATTTTGTCACTGTCCCTGCAATCCCCAACTTGCACATTGGAGGGTCATTTTTGTGACCAATAAGTAGTTTCATGCTTTTCAAATACCATCATTGCATCCCTTTACATGAGAGAAATATTTCTTATGTTGACAATTCCCTAAGCAGAGTTGTAAAAAACCCTATTTTTGCCTTGGCGTGAGTAGCCAATTACACCCTCGCGCCGATCGGGAAATTTAACACTGAGCCCGCGCCAGTTGGCACTTTGTGCCAGTTAGACGCCTGCGCCAAGCTGTTGATGGAATTTTTTTTTTAAATAGAGGTGGAGGTTCCATTCCAACCACCTTGAGGATGAGTCATTAGGATTGGTTGAACTGAAACAACCACAGACTCCTTCCTCTAGTTAGTAGTTTCCACCTCCCTTGGAACTCTCCTAAAGGATAGGACTCCCTCCCACATTTGTTTGGATACCAACCTCCTCCTTTTCCTCTATAAAAGAAACTATCTCTCCTAGTACAAGTTAGATGAACTTGGAGAATTAGACATACTATAGCTGAATTACTAGAGAATATAGAATAAGAAGGAATTACATTGAGGAAGCTTGAGTCCATGACTTCTAAGAGAGCTTGAGTCCATGCCTTCATCCCATTCGAATTCCCTGACGAACATTTGAGACATGCTTCGCCTGAACCCCACTGGAGGAGACTGCAATGTCAAAGCATCAGTTGTACTCTTCTTTCTATTCTTTTATATACATGACTATTGTTTGCTTCCACTATTGTGCTATGCTTTCTATTTAATGTGATATGTTTAGCCCTCTTTGAATGGCTAATATTTATGAGTGAAACCATTATGTCGTATGTTGTTCTTTTTATTTGTCCTATGTGCAGTTATCTGAGCGTAACAGCAAATGGATTGTGATTTTCCAAGGAAGGAGCGAGAGGCTACTACTCTTTCTACAACAATGACAGCGTTCGATTCCAGGTAGGTCAATCTACCGTGTCTTTTGTTCATTCATTAACTAGGAAGCAACACATTAGTGTGTCCTTTTGTTTCTAGACCCACCCTAGGGCTAGAGGAATCGTCTTTGTCGGCAGAGAGTATTTACCTTCATAACAGAAATTCATAAATTCATCTTCCTCCCCATCGGGGAATTCAATGATCGCCAGGAACCCTACCAGAAATTGTAGAGATTCTTTGGAAATATCATTTTCCCTTGTATTCAATTCCCTTAGGATATGGAAAAAATCTAACCATTTGAAAGATAACAGTGCCTCCTTGTTGGCGAGGAATAAGGTCTCTTGGGAAAGACCCAGGTTCAAGATGGAGGCCAACAAGGTTTCCGCAGTAGTCTAGCACAACGCCAACATTTTCACTCTACTCCAAAGAGCAGAGACTCTCCCGAGGCGTGTCATGACCTTAGTAAGATTAGGATCAGATCAGGTATCGATTAAGCATAACTTATAGAATAAAGCAGATAGAACTGAGTGCTCCAAATAGGTGTAAATACTCTGCAAATGATAATACTCATGAACATATTTAGGACGAAAAACAAAATTTAAAGTGACCAAGACATTCCACTTAACCAGAGACACATTACAGAACTCAGGACATCAAACCCAGATCATAGTATATTGCATTAACAATAGGGAATAGTTACATTTCTCCTCAAAGCGATCTTGGCAGGACTGATTACAATATTATAACATAGAACCGAACAGAATGAATAGAGAAAACAAAATGAACAGAGTGAACAGAGCTCTCCTGCAGCTCTCCTCCTCCAATCCCTACTGTTCCAACCTCCTATCTACATTGGCCAACTGCCTATTTTATCCTTTTCCAACGCGACTATCAATTTTCCCTTCCTTTTCGCTCTGTTGTTTGCTGCATCTCCTTGATCACTGGGAGTTCCATTGTTTGTTCTTGTCGCTTCCATCTGCCATCTATGCTTGTTTCTACAACTATCACGCCACCTGCTCTCTAGCTCTTCACAACCATGATAGCTCTCTGTCTATTGTGGTTGCACTCTACCATCTGTTACCCGCGACTCAAAACTATTTTATTTCAAAACATGGGCCCCAACAGGCCCCAACTACATGATATTGACTCGTCCCGAGTCAATTCTTTTCCCCTGCCTCAGTCTCCATTGGTCCACTTTCCTCCATGGCTGGCCCTGTCTTATCCTTTTCCTCACCTTACCAAATAAGGGCCCCAATTCGGGGCATTTTCCAACGCTGATGCTTTGAGTTCTTTCAAGTCGGAAATGGCCTGTTTCCATCCCTACATGAGCAGGTCTGTCTCTGTGGTGACTTGTTCTACTTCTTTTTCCCTGAGATGGTCAAAAGCTTACTGAATATGTCCTTAATCTTAATGTTGGCCTCAACGGCCATTTGATGCATTGTTTGGGCAGTAAGCTTGACAGGTTTCCTTAGTTCCTGGAGGGCTTGTTTGGTTGTTGATAAATGTTCTTCAATTTGAAGTATCTTAATCTCTAGCTCTTCCGCTTGGTTGTACAAGTGGTTAAGTCCATTAGGATCTGTGGCCTCTTGAATTTCCTTCGATACCTGCTGCAGTTGTGTCGAGATCGGCTATGAATTCATAGTCAATGAGGATGAACACTCATATAGATGTTTCAGAAGGTCGTATGCTTCCTTCACTGTGGTGCTCAGAGTTTCCTACATCTCAGTTACTTGGTTCTGTCTTTCTGTGATTCTCTCTATTTAGATGACCGTGGGATCTGGCAGCGCTGGCCTAGTCGCTAGCGCTGCTTTTAGTTCTTGATTTTCCCGGCTTAGGTTCGAACATGCTATCCTGACATGAATGGATTTCTCGACTAGTGTGCCAGCTGATATGTCGACCGGTATGTAGTCATTGTGAGCCGTTACTATGGGCCAGAGATCCCTGAAAATCCATGTTACCTTTTCCAGTTGGTCCTGCAAGTTATCTTTCTCTATCTTCAACTGTTCACGCTCTTCAATAAGCACAATTATCTGTATCTATTGCTGCTCAAACTTCTTCTGGAGGTCAGTGTGGAGACCTTCAGCCTACTGTGCTGCCCGCTGAATAAAATTGAATAACTTTGTCATTCCATAGTTCTGCATGCTCTCAGCCTCGGACATATCTTGATTTGGCGGTCTCTCTCGGAGTGGTTGACTACTTGCTATGCACCTAGCTAAGTGTTCCTGTGGTGATTGCAGCTGTGTCGGTTGCGGTGACAGAATATCAGGGTTACCCATGCTTGGATTAGGCTGCATCTGGTGGAGTATCAATTTTGCTTGGTGAAACGGGTTCAGCTCTTTAGGCGAGGGTGTTGTATCTGTAGTAAAGGATCTCCCTCAACTTAAAAGGTCCTTAAAAGTGATATTTTCAACCGAGGGTTGGTTAACCTCTGGTACCAATGCTATACTGAAGTTAAATTCTGCCTCGTTGTCTCCGTTTGTTTTACCCTTTGCCCTGACTAGGTTTAAGATGGTGGCTGATGTGGACGGAGTTCAGATTGAATGGTATTTGGAAGCAAATGATGTGTGGCGCAATGAATGGTGAGTGCGAGGTGGAGATGTATGAATATTTAAAAATGAGTAGGGGTTGAACACAGGTAGCTTCGGAGTTAACTGGGGTTCCGTCACTGGCTCTTCCTGAATTGGGGCTCCCGTGTCCATTAGTTGCATTTGATCCTCCCCATTGAGATCAACGACCTGGTTAGACTTTGTAACCTTTTCCTTCTTGGCCTTTGGTGTAGCTACGAGTGGCTTTGATGCTTTATTCTTTTTTATTGGAATTGTGGTTGTTGCCAGTGGTGAGTTAAACAAGTTAAGCGGTAAGGTCGTGGCTATGGGGGCTATTATGGAAGAAGATGTAGTTTTGGAGGCCTGAAACTCTGTAAAAGTGGGAAATGATTGAGAATCACTAGTTAGATTTTGTAATATCTTATTAAAGCTTGTACCTTGTGTTCGGGCCTCCTCGATGATGGGGTGTCACCAACCATGACACTGCCATTGTCGATCCATGCCTTAGCAATGGATTCGGCAACATGCCATCAAATGAATAGTGATAGACCCCGCTTCTGACCTCCATTCCCACCCCTGGCGAGGAACATACTTCAATGTGGAAAGCTCTCTCATCAATTTGAAACTTCAACGGTTTCGTTTTGAAGGTCGATTCCAACACACATATTGGTCTGATGTAGGTTTTCCTGTCGCTGACTCCAAACTATATCTCCGCAGAATAATTTTCCAGCAAGCTCTTTGGGATTCTTTGCTGTGTCGCCACTATATCGACCATCTGGCTGTACTAGAACTTGAATGCCTCTTCATTCATTTCCTTGGTGTTGGGGTCCCCTTATGCCTTTTAGGGTGTGAATTTTATTGCTAACGATTGACCTGTTGTGAGTTCCACAGGCTATCTGATTCCTGGGAAAGTCCATTTCCACATTGCTAATGCCATGATAAGGTAACCATAGATGAACCCAGTGGCTCTCTTGTAGTTATCCTCGCAAGCTTCAAATATCTCATTCAGTAGAAATGAACACAAATTTAATTGTGCCCCCTAGATATAGTGCTCCACAACTGAGATGGTGTCAAGTGTACACTCACCCTTTGTATAATGCCTCAGGGTTTTACTCACAATCTAATAACAGGCGTACTTGACTATTGGCTTGTTTATAAGGCATATTTCTGCCCCTTTTCCTCCTCTCTTGGTGTCATATTTATTGTATTAATCGCCATCTCCTGCCTTCTTCGCCCTCTTTGACACATTTTTGAACATTGTGGAGACGTCTTTACCTTCTTCTGATAGCCTTGTCAGCCTGCGAATATCTTCCACTTGAATTGGTATTTATTTTCCTAGCCACAACAATTTGTTATGGATCTTGCTCAGCAATAATTTTGTACACTACATCGAAGCCCCAGTGGTTCCGAACACCGGAAGATTTCTAAGGTTCAGTATGGTTGATTGATGGACACCTCTGAAGTCTAGGAGTACTCTTGCCACTTCTTGTCCTACTTCAGTGGAATAGTTTTCCATATAGACTTGTCTCTTCATTGCTGGGAATTGGAAATAATCCATCAGGTTTGTGTCGATCAACGACGCACTATCATATTTCCCCACCAATGACTCCATCTTTTGAATTCTCTCATCGAGCTCCTGCTCAATGACTGTTGGCGCTACCTTGGTCATTTTTTCTCTTCTCTGGTATACTCGCAAGGCTACTCCTGCTCTTTCTTTGTAAATTCCTACCTTTGGATACTCCCTATGGACTTCTTCTGATGAAGTTTCCCTTGCTGCGGTTGATGTTTCTGGTTCTAACTCGAACTTCTCTGGCATTCTCGTGCTTTCTTTCATGCAAGTTATGTAAGTAACTGGCACACATGAGGTTGATAAGACCCCATAACGAATTAATTTTCCTTGCCTTCCCCCACGGCTATAATCATGTGATTAGTTACCATGATGAGGTGGGTTCTGACAAAGCTAACTATGACTTCAGGAATTGGGCAGACATGATGGGTAATGATTATGGCCTAATATGGAAAATTTATTGTGGTATGGATGATACTAATTATGGAAATTACTTCTCAAATATCGGTAATCCTACGGACTAACATGGGTGCTGTGATTCGTGATGATGGAATGATATTCGACATGCTTGTTCTCTAACATGGATGACACGCTGAACACTACCCTCCCCCTGACCACAATTGTTTGCATTGCGATCTCCACATCGCAACTATGAGTTTTCTCTGTTATTGGATTTTTCATTATTGGGATTTCTATCTAGTCTCTTCTCAGGTGTGAGAGAGTTGTTGAATCTATCTATTCTAATCTACTCTACTGACTCCTCTCAGTTGCAAGATTTATTCGAAATAGAGTACTAAAACTTACTCGTGATAAGGCTTCAAGCGTGTGCTATTCACCCGTCCTAGTAATATATGGCCGTCTAGTTGTGCTAACTGAACTGCTCCTGAATCTCAGATTTCAATTACATGGTATGGTCCCAGCCAATGCATTCTCAGTTTACCTAGGAACTTCTATAACTTGTTGTCATACAATAAAACTTTTCCTCTGACTGTAAACGTTTTCCACTTAATATGGTGGACGTGCCAAGCTGTTTGTCTTTCTTTCTGGACAGTTTGGTGGAACTCTGCTAGAAACCTGAATTCTTCCAACTCTTGTAGCTCTCGCAATCACTCTTTTAGTGAGTCTTCCTCTGATAAGTGTAGTGACGATGCAATTAGGAGGCTTGGTATGAAAAACTTGGCCGGTACTAACAGCTGGAACGGTGTCTGGTTGTTTAGTCATTTGACAGTTGTTCTATACGCCCATAATGTTGCTAGTATACGTTCGTGCCAGTCGTCTTGATTAATGGTGCAGATCTTCGTTAGACCCTTTTCCAGAATCTTATTGAATGCTTCTACTGCACCATTAGCTTGTGGATGGTAAGGACTCCTTTTATGATGTTGTACCATGAAGTTTTCTAGCAGAGATCTAATCATTTCATTGATGAAATGTGTACCTTGATCACTTGTCAGAATTCTTGGTCAACCAAACCTGGTGATGATATTTTCAAATATGAATCGAGTTGTTGTTTCGGTTGTGCAATCCTTCACTGGTATTGCCTCTCCCCACCTGGTCAAATAGTCTATTGCAGTTATGATATACATGGCCTATGAGTGCCTTGCAACAAGTGCAATCAGTCTTATAAAATTAACTGCCCATTTCTCAAATGGTTGTAGTGATTTTACCAGGTGAAGTGATAGCTCGTCTCTATGTGATGGAAGTCTCGTCCTCTAACATACATCCCACTTTTTTACAAATGCCTTACTATCCATGTGTACTGTCGGCCTCCATAAGCATGCCTGTAGTATTTTCCTCGTCGTTGGTTTTGCTCCGACATGCCCTCCCGCAACTCCACAGTGGCATTCCCATAGTATGCTTTCTCTCTCATGATCCAGGATGCATCTCCACAAGATTTGGTCTAACCCCATTTTATACAAGTGTCCCGCTATTAGCTGATACTCTGTTTCTCGCACTACTAAATGTCTTTTCTAGGCTGTTGTACATTCATTTGGGCACTGTCCTGTTGTCATATGGCTTCTACTCTAAAAATATCATCATCTGGCAGCTGATCATCCAGAGACCCTCCATTTTCTCCATTTTCTAGCCTTGACAAGTTGTCAGGCCCCACATTCAGTCTCCCGGGTTTCACTATCACCTCGAAGGTGAACTCTTGAAATAGTAGGAGTGATGCAGGGGCATTAGATTCGGAAAATACCTTGTATTTTATTAAACATAGGGGGTCTTATGTTTTTTATAGAATATTTATTTTTATATAATTATTAATGGATTTTGAGTGATTAAATGAGATTTTAATTAATGTGAGGAATTTGTAAATGTTCTCGGATGATTGGAGAACATGAGGGAAATCAAATAGTTTAGATTTGAGATATTTAGGAATTGATTATGAAGCCTAAGTGAGATTCAGTTTCAAGATTTTAGGGATAGAATCTAGATTTTAGGGGTTTGCAGATTTTGAGGATTTTGTTGAGTTATTAAAGGGATTGAGCCTAAATTGGTTCATCCAAATTTGTATAAATTAATAAGCCTTAAAGGAAAAGAGATCAGGTAGCAGGCAGGAATTAGAAGAGGACAAACAGAGTTTTGTTTGTCAAGCCTACGGGCAATTGTAAATAGGGCCATTGACATGAATATCTGGACAGGATCGAGAAGTTTTTTGTAATTAATTACATTTGTATATATTGATGAAGAATTTCTTTCTAAATTCTGTGTGAAATATATATGATCGGATTCTGTATAAGGAATATTTGAGTTTCTGTAGACAAGTGTGAAACTCTGTGTTATTGGCTGAAAGGGTGACTCTGTTTGAAATAGAGAATTTAATATGAGTTTTCATAAAATAGCATCTGAGAAAGATCAATCATTGAAAGGATCGATCCTATTGAAGAAAGTTGAACTGTAATATAACCTTTGAGTATATCGATTTTGGTTGCAATTGGTGTGGAGTCTATATTTTTGTGTTTTGATGGAAAACGCTTCTGAAAGTGAAGAGATTTAAGAACCAACAAATTGGTGAATTCAAAGCATAGTTCCTAATTAAGAAAGAATCGATGAAGAATAAGATCCTTTTTGGAATCGAATTCCATTTCTCAGCGTTGAACCAGTAACATGAATTTGGTTTGAAGAGTCAAGTTTTGGTGTGGTAATGAATAGCCGAACTATATGGAAGGCTGCAGGAACTGAACCATGGTCTCATCGAGGTTCGTTCCTTAAGTATTTTGTTGGGTTATATATTCTATATATGATTTGACTGTATTTAAATGCAGAGAGAACCGTATTAAAAGAGAAATCCCAATTTCAAAGAATGTTGGGAAATGTCAAAGGTTCAACCAATAAGTAAGAGGCAAAGCATAATCGATTTGATCTCATAACACTATGAATGAGAGTAGCAGTGCATAGACCTGAGAGGAGCGATGTTTAAATTGTCTGGAGGAATATGTTGAATGAAGCCAAGAAAAGACTTCATGTATGCCGCTCAGATATATATAAAGGAATTACAATTATGTGAGGTTACAAGGAACTGGGGCCATCAGAGATTGGATCGAGTGCAATAGTAACACAGTTTATAAAATGGAAGTAAATGCAAGTTAATGAAACAGAGTTAAAGGAAGGCAGAATTATGAAATGAAACAGAACCGTGAGCAGCAAGGATGGTTTTGAACAAACCCACAAATGGTCTAGCACGACCTCAAGACTAGAAGTAGATTTTACTTTTGGAACGTGATATCACTCCTTGATGGACACGTGGAAAAAGTGGTAAGGATAAAACCATTTTTATCGCGTGAATTCTGAGAATTAAAACTCATGCATTTTAGTAGCACGATTACTCTTGGATTGGAAACGGGGTTGCGAAGGCCCTTCGATTAATAATTGGTGCAAGTTTGAATGACGTGTCTCATCGTCATTGGGGAGGTACACTGAGGTAAATGTGACTTGGCAAATATTTATATTTGTCACTTTAAAGTCAACAAAGGTAAAGTCATAAATTCGATTGAGTAGTATAAATGTCATGGACGAATATTTCTAATGCTCGTTGAAGTGAATGGTGGGCCAGATACGAGCATCGACTTTTGTATGCAGTTCATTCATTGGACAGAATTGGTAAGTTGAAACTATACCAAGTTATGAAGATGTTAACGCATGGTAAATTACATATGTGTGGGCCCGAAAGTGCATATTAAATTATTCTAGTGATTAAAACAAAGCCAAACTTTGGAAAGGATATATTTTAATACATGTGATGAAAACTGAAGTTCATACTTCAATTTTAAAATTCTTTGGTCTAAAGTTTAA
This sequence comes from Pinus albicaulis, assembly GCA_034641835.2. Taxonomy (NCBI): domain Eukaryota; kingdom Viridiplantae; phylum Streptophyta; class Pinopsida; order Pinales; family Pinaceae; genus Pinus; species Pinus albicaulis. The sequence continues at coordinate 907,256,334 of CM076583.1, read as the reverse complement.
TGTTTTAATAACATTTGGTATTATGATATGGTGGAATGTTATACATACATTGATGTATGTGTTGGTCGAGGAATGCATATTTAGTACTATTTCAAAGTTGAAATATTCATTTGATGAACTCATGGAGTGGGTTGGACTATGGTTTAAACATAGATTTGAAACACGTAGAGCTTCTGCATATAAATGAAATCTGGTTTATGGTTTTATAACCATGTATTAAAAAGTTGAAGAAATCTTCTTTGAAGATTTAATTTATAAGCTTCAGCAAAAGTTTTGAAATTGCCCAGATCTTGAGAATTATTGTGGCAATCATTTTGGTTGAAACATGAATTATGCATAGTGAAAAAATGCTTGTGAGAGAATGTGGGTAAGCAGTGTGAACCTACCATCAAGGATCCATCTGCAGATTCTTCTCTTTAAGACTGGTTTGTTAACTAGTTACTTTAAAGCTGAATGGTCTGTGAAAAACTTAAACATACCTCCTAGTCGGTAGTGGTGGAACTTTTGAAGGGAATACACCATTTCCAATGCTTCCCGCTCTATTTTGGTGTAGTCCTTTTCGTTGTTGATAGCTTCTGGCTTGCAAAATAGACTGGGTGATAAACTAAAGTATCTCCTGGTTGTGCCAAAACTGCTCCGAGTGTGATGCTAGAAGCATCAATGTGGACATGAAATTACTTGTCCCAATTTGGGTGAACTAATATGGGTGCACTTGCCAAATTTTCTTTTAAATTATTTAGGGCTATAGTGCAATCTTCTGTCCAATTGAACTGCTCTGATTTCCGCAACAGCTTCTCCAATGGGGCTATTATCTTCGCATAGTTGCGGATGAATCACCTATAGTAGCCTGTGTGGCCTAGCAGTGACCTTAACTGCTTGATAGTTTCTGGTGCCTCAATATTAATTATAACTGCCACTTTTTATGGATCAACACAAACCCCTTGTTTGCATACAACATGTCCTAGCAGTGTCCCAAAGGGTACTGCAAAGATGCACTTCTTTAGGTTTAATGAAATCTAGAGTTTCCTACATCTGTCAAAAATTATCCTTAATAACGTTGCATGGTCCTTTAACAGGCTGTAGATTGTCCAGTCATCCATATAGACTTCCAGGAATTTATGGATGTATTCCTGAAACACTGCTCTCACAATTCATGAAAATACTGCTGGTGCATTTTTCAACCCGAATGGCATTACATGATATGAAAATGAGCCCCATTTGGTGGTGAAAGTTGTCTTCTTCTTGTCTTCCTTGGCTATCCTTACCTAATGGTCTCCTGAAAATCCATCCATAAATGAATAAGCCTCATTCCCGGCAACATTTTCAAGAACCTCGTCACTGAACGTAGTTAGGAATGGTTCATGTATGCACGCATTGTTCAGGTTCCTATAGTCAACACAAACTTGAATTTCAAACTTTTCCTTTTTACTTTGTATGACTATAGGAATTACCCACTCTATTTCTTCCATCGAGAATATCAACCCTGCCTTTAGCATCTTATCAATCTCTGCCTTAACTTTTTCTTTCACTCTTGGATTTAAACGATAGGGTCTGTGCTTGACTGGTCTTACGTCAGGCTTCAAAATTATAAGCATCTCCCCCATGTCTCCTTTTATTCCTTTCAACTCGGCTTCTAAGGATGGGAACAAGTCTTCGTATTCTTGGAGCATATTAAATATCTCCTTAGCCATCTCGGCATCCCAATAATCACCAATTGATGCAAGTTTGGGCTTTTCATCTATCCTGATGTTCATCTTCTTGGTCTTCAACGGTAGCAGACGAATTCCTTCTATTGTTGGTCCTTCTTTAATATCTCGCTCCCCCTATTTTTCTTCTAAATACAGATGTCTAAGACCTTCTATATCATCATCATCTATCTCACTGTTTATCTTTTTGCATGCTACCAACTGTCTGATGCCTTGGTTTGGGAGCTGTTGTTCTTCCTCCTCTTGAATCTCGAGGAAGAACGGTACCCTTTTAATGGCCTGAAATGCTTGGGTGATTGGTTCTATTTTTCCTTCAAAAGAGAAGCATTGCGTAAATTTATCTGCAACTAATTTCCAAGTATTGGTTCCTCTTTTCCTCTCTTCAGTTAGGTACCAAGCCTATGGAATCAAATCCAGTGAATGTATAAACTTGTGTACCCACAGCTCTTCCACGTACCCTGTATTCTTCCATTGGTCCTCACAACATTTCAAATGTTTTCTGGGGTCTGAGTCCCCTTGGTATTTTTCAGTAAAGTGTTGTTCCTCTTCTTATTTGAACCTGGCTTTCAATGTTGTTGCAACTTTTTCCCATCGTGACAGGGAGTTACGGTGGTTGCTCCACCACCTTGCTGATGTGGATTGTAAAGCCACATCCATGAGTGGGACCCGATGGTTCATTGGTACCTTATCTTCTATTATGGAAAAAAAGGTATTCACAAAATTCATATTTGACAGAGTTGGATATTCTCTTACCTCAGTTCCGATCCAATTGATCCTTCCGATGTTAGCGCATCTTCTTGTAATTGTCTCATGTCCTCCCTGCTACCAATCATCCCAAGCTATTTATGAGCCTAAGTCTGAGCTTTGAATACTTCTCCAACTCACAGATCCCCCCGCTATTGGGTTGATATAGTCTTCCTTTTTTCGTGCAGTCATTTGATAAAGATGTTCTAGAAGCTGAGCATATTCTCTATTGTGGACAGACTCTGTGTACGCGGGACCTTGATATGGGTCTAGTGGTTGGGTGACCCTGACTTCTCCGTCTTCAAAAATCATTACTTTTTTCTTCAGGTCTATCACGGCATAGTTTTCAAAATCCCAATCTATCCCCAATAAAGCTGGATAGGGGTATTTCTCCCCCATAATGTATATCACCTCAAAGTCTGTGTATGTCTTTACCGCCGCAACATCGACTTCGACCTCCTCCAGTCTGCCTATGGGAAAAATGTAGTACTGGTTGGCTATACGGAGTTGGATTGGTGAATATGTCAAATTCGGTCTTCCCAATGCTTCCCATGTCTTCCTTGGCAAAATATTGACATCTGAGCCTAGGTCAAGCATGGTGTCCTTAATTTCAAATCCCGCAACTTAAGTTTTCACCCGGAATTATTTCCCTGAGCTTCTCTTATTTCTTTTTACTCTCCATATGTATTTATGTGTTGCGTCATTTGATTCCCCTGGTCTTGTGGTCTCCTGCACCACCATTTCCAGGTTCTGCTTCAATTGTTCCAGTATTTGTGCATTGGTAACAATATTTAGGAATAGCCATAACCATTCTTCAATCATAGTACTTGTACTAGCCTGGTTCTCCTCATCTACCTTGGCCTGTGGCAACTCAATGCCTTTGCTTCCCCCAAGTTGGGAAAACATTCCCACTGCTTCTTTAAAGTATTGATTTTGTCTTTCTGGCTTTGAACATTGGCTTTGGAGATGTTGGAATTATTAGTTTTATCGGGTCTATAGTCTATGCATCTTCCCTAGTTCTTTTTCCTCCTCGCATCACTATGGCTACATTCTGCATAGCTTGGGCCTCTATTATTCTTGGCTCTGCATTTACCAGATTTGTTCCTCTTTGTTTGGTTCTTTCTTCCCATATTTTAATTAGCTCTGGGAAGTCTTCTTTTGCATGCATGTTAACTCTGCACTAAGAGCACTAGGGTCTTCTAGGAAGTGGACATTCCCTGGCTACGTGACCTTCTTGGTCACAGTTGTAACATCGTATTAGTCCTCTTCCTCCAACTCAGCCTCCTCTCATGCCTCCCCCTCATCCCCTGGGAGCCTCATTCACTCTATATGAAGGCCTATCCAATCGTTCCACTAATGCATCCAGAGCCCTACACTGCTCTGTGTTGTGTGTTGTGGAAGCATAGAACTCACAATATATGTTGTTCGGAATGTTGGATTATTTCTGCAAGATTGGGCATAGGCGGGGTGGATGACCAATGCTTTTGCATATCTCACAATATTCCATTGCGGCTTGATTCTATTGTGAAGGGAACCCCAGGTATTGGTGTTGCGGTGGATATAATCCCTAGGTGTTTATCTGCGCAGCTCCTCCTACTGGCAGAGCTCCCTGTGCCCTTGCTGCTGATGTCCCCACATTCTGGCCCCGCAACCTTGGACATTCAGTTACCACGTGTCCCTCCATTAGACAGTGTGTACACCATAAATTTGGTCTTGCTGGCCATATTGGTTGAATCTCTTTCAACTTTTCTGTTAGGCTAGATATCTGATGTTGTAAACCCAGTATGGAAGGGTCTTGAGCAGATGCTCCTCCTTTAAACTCCTTTGGATATCCCGCCATGGTCTCTATCTTCATTGCTTTCTCCAATGCATCTTGTAATGTGGCGATCTTTTGTTGTGTTAACAGATTTCTTGTTAATGGAAGAAGGGCCTTGATGAACCAATCTCTCTGATGGTTCGGATCAATTGGGTAACTTAGTTTTCCAATCACATCTTTGAATCTCCTCATTAGATCCCATGCAGTTTCCCCCTCTAGTTTCTTGATTTCCCATATCTCTGACAAACCTTGCTAATCTGTTTGGGGTAGCTTGAATTCCTTAACGAATTCTCTCCTTACATCGTCTATCACTGGGTTCTGATGAGCTTCGGACCACTTGATAAACCAACGTAGAGCTCTCTCCCTTAGATTAGTTTGGAATTCGATCAACTTACCTGCCTCTGGTGTCTGCAGAGCCCTCCATATGGCCTCACAGAGGTACCAGTGTTGTTCCACATCATCATTACCCCTCCCACAGAAATCTGGGTATTGAGTAAATGATCCCACCATGCTTTCTTGTGTGGGCATTAATAAAATAAAACCCCTTGTCCCAACCATGAAATTGTATTACTAGCACTACTGATAGTGTGTATTACTGTTGTAGACTGAACACTATTCAACTTACTCAATTCTCGTAACTTAACAAAAATTTCACCTAGTGGCTGATAGAGTACCAGGGGAAGGTCAGGACTAGAGCTACTTCAACTTTTGGGAATAGAGTTACCTTGAGTTATGGGTGTCGGCCCCTCTTGGAATAGTTGCTCCATCACAACATGTAACTCCACATCGGACATCTCCTCGAGGCACGCATCCTCTCCATCATACTTCTTTCCCTTATTTGTTTTGGTTGGGCTCCTATACTCCTGCCTAACTTCCTTGATGGCCCCTCCTGTATCTTAGGGACCCACCTGACCTTCCATATCCTTTTTCATCTGAGGCACCTTCTCCTTTTCCTTTCTATTACTTTCCTGCTTCTCCAACTCCTTCATCACCCTTTCTCACCACTTCTCAGCGATTTGTGCCCTCTGATGTGCTCGTCACTCCCTCTACCTATTGGAGGTCTCGACATCCATATCCCTATTCCCCTTTCCAATGTACTTGTAGCATCTCTCCCTCATCTCCTTCCCCCAGTACTGGAGGTTTAAGTCTCCATCTTAGATTTTTGAAACTCCATCAATCCTTTGTCTACCATAAAGTCTTTAATCCACAAAGGAATCTCCTTCAACAACTCTCCTCGTAATATGGATTTGAACACGTCTTCTGCTTTTGAAAAGGACTGGTAACACTCAGCTGCAAATTCCACTATGTATCCTTCCAAGGTATATTTCACCCAGAAATCTATAGCTCAGGTCAAATCCATATGTAACCGATGGAGTGCTACCAGATCTACGTGCAACCACTTGCGATAGACCTTCCGTGAGCTTCCTTGGACTGTCTTGGTTTGTAGTCTTCGCAACCAGTTGTAGAGTTCCTCTGGAAACTTTCCCCAGAAGATCTCATAGATATCACTGGTAGATTCAGAGAATAGAACCCGATTCTTAACAGTTTTCTTCCTCTGCTATCTCAACTCAGCTTGCTATGCTATGAATTGATCTAGGTGGTTATCCCACCAGCTTCATATTTCTCTCTCGAAGATCCGTGATACCATGATCTAGTTCCCAAATAGAATTTTGGGTCCTAGCAACAAAACCATTTGTTGGCGAGGAAGAAGGTATCTTGGGAAAGACCCAGGTTCAGGATGAAGGCCAACAAGGTTTCCATATTATTCTAGCCCAACGCCAACATTTTCACTCTACTCCGAAGAGTAGAGAGTCTCACCGGAGGCATGTCATGACCTTAGTAAGATTAGTATCAGATCAGGTATCGATCAAGCATAACTTATAGAATAAAGCAGACATAACTGAGTGCTCTGAATAGGTGTAAATACTCTGCAAATGATAATACTCATGAACATATGCAGGACGAAAAACAAAATTTAAAGTGACCAACACATTCAACTTAACCATAGACACATTACAGAACTCAGGACATCAAACCCAGATCATAGTATATTGCATTAACAATAGGGGACAGTTACATTTCTCCTCAGAGCGATCCTAGCAAGACTGATTACAATATTATCACATAGAACAGAACATAATGAACAGAGAGAACACAATGAATAGAGTGAACAAAGCTCTCCTACGGCTCTCCTCCTTCAATCCCTAATATGCCAACCTCATGTATGTTATGGCCTAAATCTACCTCAGGCTGAAAAAGGTAGGATCTAGGGTAACATCAAACCACGCTTAACCTGGTAGCTAGCCCTACCAGATCGGGAGAGGGCTCTCTCCTTGTCAATCTCAGCAAAAAATGATCAATGAGGCTTTGAGATGACTTGAAACACAACTGATTTTAGGCTAGGTATGTATGCAAAAGAATCTTGATTGAATTTAATGATATTTTGTTGGCTCAAGAGGAAAGGCAAATTTTGGGTCTCGAGAATGAGGCTCAGTTCTACAGAGATCTTAATGGGGCAAGGTAGGAAATTGATTTGACACTTCAAATTTGAAATAAATGGAGAGTTGAGAGAGGTGAGGAGTTGAAGAGGGAAAGAAACCTTTAGGGATCCTTTCCAAATAGCTGAAAACATAGAAAATTAAACAAAACCTAGGTAGAGCACTGCAAATTTTAATGAATTCTACCTTTATCCTTGTTTGTTTAATTTAAGAAGAAATAATAGAGAAAATGGTATACATCAAACACCAGTAGACTTACATTTACAGAGAGAAACACATCATCAAAACAAAATGCCACATGAATCCCATAGAGTGCTGCAAATCCTGGTCTATTCCTTTGCCAAAAATGAAGAGATGAATGTACAATGATGCTCAAAGCATTCCCAAGAGTCCAACCATGCTAATTACTGAAAAACCACAAGATATAGAAAAAAAATAACTCATCCCAGCCTCTAGGGGTCAAGCTCACAAGTTTAGGAGTTGTTCCAACAAAATCTAAACTGAGAACTAGAAAGTAGGCAGTGGAACAGCTTGCCTCTATAAACTAGGAAACTGATTCATTCAGTTGCAAATCACCTTTTGATGGATGAATCTACCTCCATGAGTGAAAATTTAACAAAATTACATCAAGATCCATCAAATTACATCAAATTACATCATGATTTTGACATTTGGAAGTAAGAAAGTCAAAATTTCAAAAACTACGCAAAAAATAGAGTTTCTGGGTCAAAAATGAGCAAAATCCTCCAATGCGCCACGCCTGATTTCTCTATGCGTCGCATTAGTTTGTAGCTGATTTTGGAGGCCTTCCTAGTGTCCAAATTTTCTCTAAGTGGGATTTTTGGAAATTTCTGCCTGTCTACTTTCCAACACAAGTGGAATTTCTGAATTTGGCTTCCATTTGCCCCTCCAAAACTGAGTTCTCCCAAGACTGCTTCCTATGTGTCAAAAAAGGGGTAGAAAGGTCATTTTTGGGGTGTTTTTGACCCTTTTGGAAGCCCAAAACCTGTCAAAATCTCTTGGCCATAGGTAGGCATGCATATTTCTCCATGAAAAATCCAAAAATGTAGAGTTTTCACCAAAAGGAGTCCCCCATCAAAAGCGCGTGCCAAGTGGCGCGGCACATAGAGCTGAAAAGTCTGTTTTTAGGCCAAAATTTCAAAATTTGCAAAAAGTGTCCCAAATTTTTTGAAATTTGGGCTGAGTGTCCTCCATTATGTGCTATGCTAGGCAAAGGAAGCCTCGGCCAAGATCTAAATTCTATTATGCCTTTTCCGACACTTTGAGGCCTTCTTCAACTTAGCCTTCAAGATCTTGATCCTTGCTTTGCAAACATGGTTTCTCGCCCAATAGTGATTGGCCATGTGCCTCAGCATGTTCTTTTATTTTTTGGCCTTCTCTAGCATCCTTTCCCAAGTGCAAGTTTGTTCTCTCAAGCCAAGATTCCCGGTCATGTTCAAACTCTTGCTCATACCCATGATCATTGTCTCTTTCCATTGTCCTTTGGTTTTGAAAAATGTGGTTGTACATGGATGGTTTTGTGGATAACAGTGTGAAAATATGGTGGAGGAATGAAATGGGTAGAGTGTATGGAAGAGAGTGTAAAAATGTATGTGTGAACAGAGTTTAGGGATGTGAGTAGGGTTTGGGAGATTATATGTGGAGAAGGGGATTAAGGGGAAAATGTATGAGGGGAGTGGGATTAAGGGGATAGGGTATACAACCATTAGTGCAATGAATAAAACTAAGGTTTCACCCTAGAATCTATGGTTTTAGGGTTTTGGGGATAGGGGAGTAGGATGAATGGAAATGAGAGGGGGAATGGGAAATGAAACTAGTGAAATGTAGTGAGGGGGATGTGAAAGTGGTAGAGGGGAATAAGACAGCAAAAAATGGCAATTTTTCAAACCATAGGTAGATTTTCAATGAAACTTTGCAAGGATCTAGGGTTTTATTTTTCACCTATTGAAACACCATAAACATTGATGGAAACTCATATATTGGCAATATGGAGATGTTAACTTAGTTGTGGAATGAAGAATTTGCAATTTTGGAGCTTTTGGAGGAAGATTTGAATGGATTTCAGGATTTTTAGCCCAATGCACCATGACATCTCTATGTGCCGTGCCAGTTCATTTTTTACACTGCAGAGGGCTGCCCAATGCGCCGCGCCAATTCATTTTTTACACTGCAGAGGGCTGCCCAATGCGCCGCGCCATCTCTATGCGCCATGCCTTTTTTCAGGAGACTTTTGGAGACCTTCTCGATGTCCAAATTGGGTGTAGGATAGCTCGTTGGAAATATTATTGAGTCTAATTTCCAACCCAACTGGAATTTTTCAATTTGGAGTTTATTTTTCCTGTCAAAAATCAAATCTCCCAAGATTGGTCAAAATGTGCAAAATGAAGCTGCCTCAAGGCAGAGTGTTGTTGCAGTCAACTTTTGAAGGTCTTCCTCAACTCAAAATTGGGCTCATGATAGCTCATTGGAAATATATTTGTGTATAGTTATCATTTGACTCATCAAGAAAGTCATTAGGCCAACCAAGCTAGGAGAAAGATTGATTTTCCCAAGGTCACTTTCAGAGGTGCATCAATTCTCTTGAGGCAACTGTATTTTTGACATTTCTCTAAAACCATGAAACCTGTGTAAAAAGTGAAGGAGGTTTTTCTTCCTTGGCCTATTTTGGACAAAAACCTCTCTCATTTTTCCCAAATTCATTTTTTATTTCTTAGAAACATCACTGGAGTAAAACCTATCCTGATGTGTGGAACAAGGGATTTGTCGAAATGAAGTGAAATGAAGGGGATAAGGGGCTTCTAAATTCTTGAGAAAATTTTGGGAATTAGGGAGGGATGTTAGGAAGTAGGGGAAAGTGGAATTTCATATTGAGCGAGGGGAAGAGGTCCAAAAGGGAAAAACACAGGCCTAGCCTAGAAAATTTCCAAGTTGTAGCAAGAAACTAGGGTTTGTGCGAAAATGAGGAATTTGGGGGATCTCAGTGATGGGAAGTGTTTAATAAGGTAAATTAAGGATAGGGGAAGGTGTATGAACATCAGGATACAAGTTTTTCTGATGATTTTACCATCCAAGAGAAATTACCTTCAAAACCCTAGGACAGGGAAATGAACCTTACCTAGGCACAACTAAAGCATGAACAAGGTGTAAAATGACCCAGTGGAACTTGACATGATGATGAAAACCCTCTGAATGATAGTACACTCATATGAATGGTGACATGGACCGACATTTGGAAAACTTTGAAAAGAGTGAAAACAAACCCTAGACCTAATACCTAGTGACCAAATTTTACTTGAAGACTCACTGAAATGACAAAATTTGACCTTGACACCTTAAAATCACTTTGTAAGAGCATGTTTGATATCTGGAGGAAGGCTAAAAATACTGACACTAACACTATATACACTAGCCAACTTCCTATTTTTTCATTTTCCAACGCGACTGTTAGTTTTCCCTTCCTTTCCGCTCTGTTGTTTGCTACATCTCCCTGATCAATGGTAGTTCCACTATTTGTTCTTCTCACTCCTGTCTGCCATCTGTGCTTGTTTCCGAAACTACCGCGCCACCTACTCTCCAGCTCTTTGTAATCGTGACAGCTCTCTGTCTACCGTGGTTTCACTCTTCCATCTGTTACCCGCGACTCAAAACTGTTTCATTTCAAAACAAGGGCCCCAACACTCCTAAATATCCTAGTTCTAACGGTTATGAATTTAGTGTGATTATTGGATTCATGCCTAGATGTATATCTAATATGAAATTAATTTGAACTAGAGATATGTAGGATTCCCCCCAGTTCCAAAAAAGGAAGGGTGACCTTGGGTGGCACCATAAAAATATCCCCATGGAATTTTCAAATCAATCTTGGCGTGTACGAATATTTTGATATTTTTTTTTTTATTTGTTTTGTATATAAATAATTGTAATCATGCCTAAAAAATGATGATATATCTTTCCATTGATCTAAATACTTTATGGTTTCAACCCCACCAGATCCCAAATACAAAAATACATGGAAAACCTACAAACTATGTAGTGGTCTGGTCCATTAGCCATTCCTTCAAGCACTTTGTTAAACACATCTGAAACTAGTTGAATTGGATTCCAAGATCTTTTAGGACTTTGATGACCACCTACACTAAATATGAATAATAAATAAAGAGATGAGTGATATTTTCCTCAAATATCATGCACAAATAACAACAATTATGACCTATACATCCCCTCATCACCCCATTATCCCATGTGAGAAGTTTATTTTCTAGTGTAAGCCAAAGAGTTATTTTTTATTTGAGAAGAGTGCAATTTTTCCATAGAATATTCCACCACCATTTAATTTCACCAAAGAAGAAGGATTTATTATATGAGGAATAGCCAAGATTTGTAGTGAATTACCCATTAATTTTTTTTTGTCCATACTAATTCATCATCAATTTCATCTCAAAGTTTGATGTAATTGAAAGTGAGGGGGTTTATATAATATTCCCATTTTGTTGTTGCAAGCTCGGAAAGACCCAAAAATGTAGTTGATTTCTATCCTTCCCAACCCCATAATTTTGGGGATTTTTTTTTTGTCTAACAAAAAAAACTAGACATGAATACATTGGGAAACGAGGGCATTGAAGAGGCGATAGTCATCCTTAGCCCCTGTTGATCATGACAAGCTCCTATTAAATTTTTGGCAAGCAATCCCCTTTAAAGCCCATGAACCCCCTTTGTTCGGCCTGAAAAAAGTCATTTTCCGCCTATCATTTCCCTCCTTCAAAACCAAAATGCATTAAAAATAGGTGAAAAACTCGTATTCTTTATAATTACAAGCCAGCCCCCTTGTCCAGCTCCCTGGACCTTTTCCTCCCACATGACCCAGCTCCGAGACCAGGAGCTAGTCCAAAGAGCGCTTATCTAAATTGGTCATCGGGAACGTTTTCGGCCGTTGATTTCCCGGCATCCTATGGTCCTTTTTCTTCTTTGCCCCGGTGGTCCCCATACCCACTCTTTGTGTAAAAAACCAGTGGTTTATATCGCACCACTTTTCCCAGGCGGGCGGTATTCCTCATTTCAGAGCGATGCCATTCATCGCGCGACGTGTGTCTCACACACTATTTGAAAACCACCTGCTCATCGCGCATTATAGTTCAGCAGGAGTTCCGGTGCGATATGCACCCGATTCATCCGATCTGAAGTGGCCCATCCAACAACCATTGCTCCACAAAGTTGTGCGGAGCTTAACACGGGGAAACCAGGCCCGCAGTCAATCGTCCTCCGACACATTTTCCGCCATTGATCTCCTCTTGAGATCGGACGGCCCAGATCACTTACCTCCCTGCCGGTTGACTCCGTACCTCCACGTCACCCATTCCACGTGTGTTTCACATTTTTCCCTCCGCCCGTTATGTGTTCCATTCATAATTCAAGCCTTAATGTTTTGTGTTAAAACTTTCGCAGTCCATCCGCCATCGTTCCACTGCACTTTTTGCTGCCACCTTGTATTTTTTCACCACTTCGCCAGTATCCACGGCCATTCTCATCACCCTGCTGCACTCACCATCCCCACTCATAGTTTTTCTAACACTTTTGCTGGTTTTGCAGGGTTACAGTCGTGGAAAACCGCCATGATTCATTCTCTGTTACAGTGATGAAGGACACATCAAAGGACCATTTCCAGGATTTTAAATTATGGAGAAAGGCCTGGGATGGTATGTCGACAAGACTTCCATTAAAGAAGCAGGGTTAAAGATCTGCCAAACCCTACAGAGTCATTCAAAGCACAGATTGCGCAGATGGATACATTAGTGGAGCAGCAGAGAAATATCAGTGTATGATCAAGGAATTCAACGTACAACATTGAAGATCTTAAACCTTAATTCAGGGTTTAGAAGGCAGAGGGTACCATGCACACAAAACGATACCCTCCAGGTTCATTTCAGTAGAATTTTCTTTCAGGCAGGGACATAATGTCTATGTGTTTTTACTTCTATGCCGTGTCCCTGAAGAGACTTTGACCCAGTGCATTTATTTCAAAAGTAGGCAACAAAGTACATACATCACTGCAGAGCCATCAAGCAGTATGAGCGGGCACTTTTCCAACTTCCTGTCTTAATGAGGCAAATTAAATTTTCATCACCTACTCCCTTTTCGAGCTTTCTTTTTCTCCTATAAAGCTCACAAAGAACAGATGATTTAGGGTTCCAGATTTTATCAGAAAATTATGTGGTGAAAGGATTTTTGTGTAAATCTTGTTAAACTCTTGTATGAAGGCTCAGAGCCCATAGGGTCTCAGTGAGGAGGAGTTCTATCTGTTAAGAGGATTCTGGTCTTTGGTATTTCACAGTGTGTAAATTTCTCTCTTATATGTTATTTTAATAGATCATTTCATTTCATCCATCTTTCCTGTATCATGTTTCTGGAATGCGAGTGGCTCACTAATTTTTGGTATGGATTTATCCTAGTTGATACCCATGCTCGGATTAGTCAAACGCTTTAAATATGGCTCAGACATGATATTATGTTCCACTATTCATCTAAACCATACTTCTGCTATATTAGTTTCTTTGGGAGGGTGTTTTTAAAATGCTATTGTCATGAATGGATTCTTAAATTGGTAAGCCCATCACATGGTGATATTGTGTATCTGGATATCAGCTCAATCACAACTAATATTCTCTCAATATTTCATTCACTACATACACCTTCTGATAATTTATTTCTGTGAGGTATTTCTGAATCGGCCCTCTTTACAGTAAGTTGTCTCTGAATTGTCTGTTGCTTTTATATTGGAGTTTTGCATGCTGCCTCTGCAATATTCCTTTCTCTGTGTCAGTTTCTGAAGGTCTTGGTCCCATTCAAATTAATATTACTTGTTTTTTAGGAAATAGCATGAGAGCTATTATTCGATAGCTTCCTCTGTTATACCATATGCTCCTTGCTAATATAAGATGTCCTAGGCACTGGTCTATCAAAACTCTAGGTTGTCTCTAGGAACGACAACATCTTTCCTGGTGCCGTTGTCGGGGAACGAAGTTGAGAAAATTTAAATCCCTGGGCCTCAAAAAAACCTAATTCACTCTTCAAGTAGGTGAGTATGGAGAGTTGAGAGTTGTAGATCCCTCACCTTGGCGACTCCACATTTGTTTATTAAATAAATTTGTTTGCAGTCTTAGCTCCTCGTAAGCCACACCTGAGGTCAGATATGTCTCAGCCAAAGACACCTTCAGTGTCTGACCCAGAAAATATCATACATAGGAGAAATTGGAAGGAAATAAAATCAGTTCATACTAAAAACCCTGAATTTTCTATAGAAAACTTTCCATCCTCTTCTTCTCAAGTAGCCCAAGTGCTAGTTCCCGACTCCACTATGGGAGATACCGATTATTATTCAGATAGTCCACCCCGAGAAGGTGTCAAAAATAAAGATAATTTTCACCCTACTCTTGAGGACGAAGAGGTCAAAGAATTCACTGAAGTATCTGCTATCAATATACCATTGTTCCCCTCAACACCTCAAGTTGTTTTTCATTACATACCTATTGTTATTCATACCCCACTTCCACCTCCTCCTCCTCCTCTTACTCATCGAACTATTGTACTACCTCCACCCCCTCCAATGGCCAATGTTCCAAGCTTCTTGCTAAATAAATATGCCCCTCTGGCACTACCCCAAGTGTTGAATGATATGCCTCGGGATTATTTGAAGATTTTACCCCGATTCAATGGGGAAAACGAGATTGATGCTCAAAAAAATCTTGAGGTCTTCTGTGCTTTTGCAAAGAATTTTAATGTGGAACATTTAGATGTGGTATTAAGGCTATTTATCCAATCTCTTGATGGTGAAGCTCAAAAATGGTTTAAGACATTGGCAGGTCATTCTATTACCACTTGGGAAATAACAGAAGATACTTTTCTCAGAAAATGGGGAGAGAAGAAAGACCATGGACATTGTCTTACTGAGTTCAATACACTCAAGAAAAGACATAATGAAGGAGTGTCAGAATTTATCAAGAGATTTAATAAATTGTATTTGAGTCTTCTTGCTGATATGAAACCTCATCAAACTGTTACTAAAGTTGTTTTTGTAGCAGCTTTTGATTCAGAATTTGGTTTCTCTCCCAGAGAAAGAAAGCCTGCTACTCTGGATGATGCTCAGAATGATGCACTAGAGTTGGAAGCAAACTTTTCCTCCACTAGAAAATCAAAGGGAAAATCTGAACAGGATACTAGAAGAAGGGGCAAAGAGGAGGTATCAACATCTAACCAAGACAGAGACTGAGCTAATGACAGAATTGAAGAAATGAGAAAAATGATTAAGAACCTTTCTGGTAACTGGTCAAGCTTAAATTGGAAGCCAAGAATTCAGCCTCCAAGAATTTCCACAATGCTCCAAACAGAGGTTAAAATCCTCAGCATAGGAAACCACCCCTGCAAATATTGCCAAGGGAACTAAAAGAACAACAAGATCAAGTACCACACCCATTGTACTTGGAAGGTCCAGTAGATGATCCTACTGAAGACACTACTTATGGACTGGAGGATGCAAATCTTTCTTTTTCAAATAGCGATGGAGAATAATGCCCCTTGCAAGGAAATGATGGAACCGAGTGCTCATTACAAGAAGAATAAAAGGCCAGAGACACAGAAGACGCAGAAATTGATCATTATTGTAAACAATTTGCTCATTCCATGCAAGCACAGTTCAATAGAAGATATGATCTCAGATCTTCTAGGAAGAGGACTCGCACTCAAGATCAAGAAGAATAGCTACCCCAGAAAGAAGCACCTGCTCCGAAGGAGTCAACAATGCAGAAAGTCACAAACAAAGGTAAGAAACCTCTAAACAAACCTTTGCAGTCTAATGATCAAATTCCTTCTTCTTCAAAAGTAGTCATTCCCCCTAATACCCAGTATGTGTCAAAATAAGTCAAACCCTCAGTTGAAAATAAAGAGTCAAAAGAGGTTGTAATAAAGAAGTCCTCTCCTGTTTTCAGTCTGCAAAAGGAACTTGAGAAAGTCAAAATCCCAATTCCCCTAACTGAACTATTGAAGCAGCCTGCATATCAATCTCAAGTCACCTCTTTCATGCTCCCTCCAGAAGCACCTCTCACCCCAAATAGTCTCAACCTTCAAGAGGAAAGACCCGTGGTTGTTTTTTGCCCACATGTTGAGGAGTTGGATGCTTCTACCCCTCCCTTCTATGTGTCTCTAGTGATTCATGACCTGCTATTGCATAAATGTATGTTAGATTTTGGATCTTCCCATAATCTACTGCCTTTGTCAGTCATGGAACAACTAGGATTATAGATCACCCATCCATATAAGGACCTCTAGTCATTTGATTCCAAAAGAGTTAAATGCTTAGGGATGATCAAGGATTTGGTGGTCAATTTGGCCCAAATCCCAGCAAAAATTGTGGTAATGGACATTGTGGTGGCTAACATCCTAGCTCGCTTTGAAATGTTACTGTCAAGGTCCTGGGGAACAAAAATTGGTGGGTCAATTAAGTTGGATTTAACATATGCCACCATCCCAGTTTTTGGTGGCCAAGAGAGGAGGTTGTACCGGGAGACTAGATTTATCAAGATGGTGACTAAGGCTGACAACTCTGTTAATTCACCAGTCTATAGTAAAGAAGGAGATTTCTCATGCTTGATGCTGGAAGAAGGTCAATATTATGCTCATGAACCATCCTTCTACCAGATCAAGACTAAAAAACCCTCAGTGAGCCATGAAACAGGAATCTGGACACTCCATTTTGATGGAGCAAATTCAAGAGAAGGTAATGGAGCTGGAATATTATTAATTTCTCCTACAGGAAAATGGGTCCCATTTTCCTTCAAACTAGAATATGAAGCTACTAATAATGTCGTTGAATATGAAGCACTTCTGTTAGGATTGCAGACAGCCAAGAACATGAATATACAAAGTTTAAAAGTTCTGGGAGATTCAGAACTGGTGGTTAGACAAGTCAAGAATCAGTGTCAAACCAAACATCCTCGGCTTAGGGCTTATAGGAATGAAGTTCGAGACATGGTAGAGAATTTTTTCTTGGCGTTCAATATCTAGTTCATGCCCCAAGAACAGAATAGGATGGTTGATTCCCTTGTTGTGGCTGCTAGTACATTTCGTCCACCACAGAACCCTCTCTTGAGGTATGAAATTGAGGTACGTTATCGACCATCAATCCTAGATAACATCAAGCACTGGCAGGTATTTGAGGATGAAGAATAGATAAAGAGATTCCTCGAAACAGTAGGGGAATTCTCCAATATGGAGATTGATGCTGATGAAGAAGGAGAAACTGAAGACACTTCAGAAAGAAATTAGGACGAGAAAATGGCAGGTAATAAAGTGCTGCAATTGAAGGGAAACATTATACCTAGAGGGCTGGTGCATCTAGAAATATTATTTGACAAGAATGATTTCCCACTGCAGCCCGACAAAGTCGTAGAAGAAAATCAGGTAGAAGACCTGAATCTTGGTACTGATGCTGATCCCAAGATTGTAAAATTGTCCAAGAAAGTCCCAGAAGAATATAAAAAGCTATATCAGAAATTATTTCAGTCTTACAAGGATGTGTTTGCATGGTCCTATTAGGACTTGAAAACTTTTGACATCAATATAATGCAGCACAAAATCCCACTAAAGGGAGATGCAAAACCTCATAAGCAGAAGCTCAGACAGATAAATCCCCTGCTGCTTCACTCTATTGAGAAGGAAATCAAGAAGTTTTTAAAGGCCAAAATAATTGTGCCATTGAGGTACTCTGAATGGGTGGCAAACCTAATCCCTGTCCGAAAAAAGAACGGAGAAATAAGGTCGTGTGTAGATTTTTGAAATTTGAATAGAGCATCCTTAAAGGATAATTATCCACTGCCTAAGATGGATCATATCTTGCAGAAGGTGGTTGGAGTTTCTAGGATGTCAATGATGGATGGATTCTCCGGCTATAATCAGGTGGCTGTACTTCCAGAAGATCAAAAGAAAACTGCTTTCACTACACCATGGGGTACATTTATGTATGCCAGGATGCCTTTTGGATTGATTAATGCAGGGGCCACTTTTCAGAGGGCCATGGACATTGCTTTTGTTGGGGAGCAAGATAAATTTTTGGTAGTCTACCTCGATGATATCACTGTATTTTCCAAGAATGATACTAAGCACATTGAGCATCTGCGTAGAACCTTTGAGAAATGCAGAAGGTATGGTCTCTCTCTAAATCCTCAAAAGTCTTTATTTGCATTAGAAGAGGGAAAACTTTTGGGACACATTGTGACTAAAGATGGGGTGAAGATAGATCCTAAGAGGGTAGAGGTTATAAATGGTATTGCTCTTCCCAGAAATAAGAAGGAGATACAGGTGTTCCTAGGGCATATTAATTTCTTGAGAAGGTTTATTCCTAACTATGCTGAAATAGTTAGACATATAACTGACATGCTGAAGAAAGATAATGAAGTTAAATGGTCCCAGGAATCACGAGAGGCCTTTATCAGGATAAAAAATGATTTTGCAGAAGCCCCTATACTAGCTGGACCAGATTATGCTAAACCTTTCATGATATTTTCTTTTGCATGACCTCATACAATATCAGGAGTTTTATTGCAGAAAAATGAGGAAGGGTACGAGCAGCCCATTTCCTTCTTCAGTCGAGTGCTCCGTGATGCAGAATTGAAATATAACATATTGGAAAAGCAAGCATACGCCCTAGTGAAATCCCTTAAAGCATTCCACACGTATATCTTGCAGTCCCATATCACTGCATTTGTACCTACAGCTGTTGTAAAAGACATTCTTATCCAAGGGGATAGTGAAGGAAAAAGGAGGAGGTGGATTTCCAAAATACAGGAGTATGAGCTGGACATTCGCCCTACCAAGCTGATCAAAGGACAAGGGCTTGCCAAAGTGTTATCTGAATCAAACTATCAGACCCTGGGTATAAATTTGTCCATAATAGCAGGTGAGGAATCTGAGGAGAAAGAAGAGCGACAGGGAATTGGGGTAGCTACTCCGGAAACACATATAAAGTACCTCACCAGTCAGTGGTAGAGAGAGATAGTAGAATATCTCCTCACACTCAGCTGCCCTCCAAGCTGTGATAAGGCTAAATATAGAACGCTGAGATTGAAATCACAAAAGTACGTAGTCGCCAATGGCCGGCTATATTGGCGAGATCCCACAGGCATCCTACCCCTGTGTCTCATAGAGGATGAGGTAGAGAGTATTATAGCCGAATTTCATGAAGGAATCTGTGGGGGTCATTACAGTTGGAGGGCCACTGCTCAAAAAATCCTGAAGGATGGTTTTTATTGGCCCAAGATTTTTGGAGATGTTTTTGCCCAAGTTAGAGCTTGCGAGAAGTGTCAGAAATTTGCTGAAAGACAAAATTTGGCACCTCTACCCATGATTCCCGTGCACGTGGACGAACCATTCCGACAATGGGGAATTGATTTTATAGGTGAAATGCATCCTCCATCAAGTGTTCAACATAAGTGGATTTTAACGGCCACTGATTATTTCACCAAATGGGTGGAAGCCATACCTACGAGGAATGCAACAGATACCGTGATAATAAAATTCATGGAGGAAAACATCATATCCAGGTTTGGTTTCCCTGCCAGAATAGTAACTGATAATGCCCAGGCTTTCAAGTCTGCAAATTTTGTGAGTTTCTGTCGGCAATATAACATCACACTAAGCCACTCCACAGCCTACTATCCACAAGGAAATGGCTTAGCAGAATCTTCCAATAAAACCCTAGTAAGGGCACTGAAGAAGGCTATTAATGAAAATCGGAAAAATTGGGATTCCCAGCTGAAGTTTTCTCTGTGGGCCAATAGAATTACCAGCAAGAGAGCAACTGGAAGATCCCCATATGAATTGGTATATGGGAGGGCAACAATATTCCCTATACAGTTAGCCCTACCAGTAGCCCGATTCATTCAGGAAAGTCAAGAAGAGCCCGATGATATGACTAGGAGAATAAATCAGCTGGTAGAATTGGAAGAAACACGGAGCCAAGTAAATCAAAGGCTGACAGAGTATCAGGAGAAGATGAAGTACCTTTTTTATCAGCACGCCAAGGACAGAAATTTGCAGATTGGTGATTTAGTGCTCAGATGGGATATCCAGAGGGCTGAAAAAGGAAAACATGGTAAATTCGACCCACTCTAGTTTGGTCCTTTCAAAATTGTGGGACAAGGGGGCAATAACACTTTCAGGTTGGAGAATTTACAGGGAGACTTGCTCGACGCCCCTGTAAATGGCCAATTTCTCAAACCCTACTTCCAGTTCTGATTCAGGCAGAGAAATCCTGATGTACCATATTGTACATTAATTTTTTGTTTCATCTTTGATTGATTCATGCAGGTGTTGTGGTGAGTCATGAAAAATAAAAATAGGATTGTTGAAGAGCAGTGTCTGCGTGGAAGACTAACTGGTGGTCTGCGAAGTTCTCAACACGCTCAGGGATGAACGTGTCATCCCCAAGTGGAGCCAATGTTGATCATGACAACCTCCTTTTAAATTTTTGGCAAGAAATCCCCTTTAAAGCTCATGAACCCCCTTTGTTCGGCTTGAAAAAGTCATTTTCTGCCTATCATTTCCCTCCTTCAAAACCAAAATGCATTAAAAATAGGTGAAAAACCAGTATTCTTTATAATTACAGACCAGCCCCCTCGTCCAGCTCCCTGGACCTTTTCCTCCCACATGACCCAGCTCCGAGACCAGGAGCTATTCCAAAGAACGCTTATCTAAATTGGTCATTGGGAGTGTTTTCGGCCATTGATTTCCCGGCATCCTATGGTCCTTTTTATTCTTTACCCCGGTGATCCCCATACCTTCTCTTTTTGTAAAAAACTAGTGGTTTATATCGCACCTCTTTTCCCAGGCGGGCAGTATTCCTCATTTCAGAGCGATGACATTCATCGCGCGACGCGTGTCTCGCGCACTATTTGAAAACCACCTGCTCATCGCGCATTATAGTTCAGCAGGATTTTCGGCGCGATATGCAGCCGATTCGTCCGATCCAGAGTGGCCCATCCAACGGCCATTGCTCCACAAAGCTGCGCGGAGCTTAACACGGGGAAACCGTACCCCTGGCTCGCGGTCAATCGCCCTCCGACGCATTTTTTGCCATTGATCTCCTCTTGAGATCGGACGGCCCAAATCACTTACCTCCCTTCCAATTGACTCCGTACCTCCATGTCACCCATTCCACGTGTGTGTCGCATTTTTTCCTCAGCCCGTTATGTGTTCCATTCATAAGTCAAGCCTTAATGTTTTGTGTTAAAATTTTCGCAGTCCATCTGCCATCGTTCCACTGCACTTTTTTCTGCCACCTTGTATTTTTCCACCACTTCGCCAGTATCCACGGCCATTCTCATCACCCTGCCACACTCACCATCCCCACTCATGGTTTTTCTAACACTTTTGCTGGTTTTGCAGGGTTACAGCCATGGAAAACCGCCATGATTCATTCTCTGTTACAATGACGAAGGACACATCAAAGGACCATTTCCAGGATTTGAAATTATGGAGAAAGGCATAGGATGGTATGTCAACAAGACTTCCATTAAAGAAGCAGGGTTAAATATCTGCCAAACCCTACAGAGTCATTCAAAGCACAGATTGCGCGGATGGAGACATTAATGGAGCAGCAGAGAAATATCAGTGTATGATCAAGGAATTCAACGTTCAGCATTGAAGATCTTAAACCTTAATTCAGGGTTTAGAAGGCAGAGGGTACCATGCACACAAAACGATACCCTCCAGGTTTCATTTCAGTAGAATTGTCTTTCAGGAAGGGACGGAACGTCTATGTGTTTTTACTTCTATGCCGTGTCCCTGAAGAGACTTTTACCCAGTGCATTTATTTCAAAAGCAGGCAACAGAGTACATACAGCTCTGCAGAGCCGTCAAGCAGTATCAGCAGGCACTTTTCCACCTTCCTGTCTTAATGAGGCAAATTAAATTTTCATCACCTACTCCCTTTTCGAGCTTTCTTTTTCTCCTATAAAGCTCACGAAGAACAGATGATTTAGGGTTCCAGATTTTATCAGAAAATTATGCGGTGAAAGGATTTTTGTGTACATCTTGTTAAACTCTTGTATGAAGGCTCAGAGCCCATAGGTTCTCAGTGAGGAGGAGTTCTATCTATTAAGAGGATTCTTTTCTTTGGTATTTCACAGTGTGTAAATTTCTCTCTTGTGTGTTATTTTAATAGATCATTTCATTTCATCCATCTTTCCTGTATCATGTTTCTGGAATGCGAGTGGCTCACTGATTTTTGGTATGGATTTATCCTAGTTGATACCCATGCTTGGATTATTCAAGCGCTTTAAATATGTCTCAGGCATGATATTCCGTTCCACTATTCATCTAAACCATACTTCTGCTATATTAGTTTCTTTGGGAGGGTGTTTTTAAAACGCTATTGTCATGAATGGATTCTTAAATTGGTAAGCCCATCACATGGTGATATTGTGTATCTGGATATAAGCTCAATCACAACTAATATTCTCTCAATATTTCATTCACTACATACACCTTCTGATAATTTATTTCTGTGAGGTATTTCTGAATCGGCCCTCTTTACAGTAAGTTGTCTCTGAATTGTCTGTTGCTTTTATATTGGATTTTTGCATGCTGCCTCTGCAGTATTCCTTTCTCTATGTCAGTTTCTGAAGGTCTTGGTCCCATTCAGATTAATATTCCTTGTTTTTCAGGAAATAGCATGAGAGCTTTTATTCGATAGCTTCCTCTGTTATACCATATGCTCCTTGCTAATATAAGATGTCCTAGGCACTAGTCTATCACAACTCTAGGCTGTATCTAGGAACGACAACAGCCCCAACTTAAGGATCTACACCAACATGTACCTTTTGATCATTACCAATTCATTGTCTTTTCCAAGAGTCAATTAAGGGAAATGTGAGAATAAAATATTTCCAAATAATTGACCCCTTCACATATTTCCATGGTTATCTAAACCAGTTATTAAAATTCAATGTATTTGGAAGGTATTTTTCCTTTCGAATTCTTCCCTACAACAATTTTGTTTTTGCAAGGTGCCAACAACTACGAGCTGCAAGTGCTTTCCCAAAGTAGAACACATTTTTAATGCCATATACCCAAAAAATTCTTAGGGAGAGTGATTTTGCTCCATTTTACAAGAGTAATTCCACATGAATTGCAACTTTTATAATAGAGAAAGTTAAAACTAAGCTTACAGATTTTGGTCAAGATGGCTTTGGGGATGTGAGAAACAAACATCCAATAAACCAGAATAGTTTCAATGATATCCATTAGGAGGGTGTGGTGGCCTCCACTAGAAATAAGTTTGTTTATCCAACTAGAGATTCTAATTTAAGTCTTTTTGTATATCTAGATCCAGTCCCCAAAGTGATTTATGGAAGGTTTTTGGTAGAAACCAAAATATTTGAATTCATCTTTCAGAGGATTTGTAGGAAAAGGAAACTACAGTTCAATTTTTTTGGAAACAACATTCGGTAGAGCATGAGAATACGAGGGGGAATTGAAAGAATTTATTTCCATGTAATTGCATTTACAAAAGAGTTCCAAATCATATTTAAGAGCAGGGAGATCTCTTCTATTTCCTTCATAAAATAGGAGGATATGATTAAAAAAAAAGAGGAAAGAGAGATCATTACAACTAACTGTTGAGTAAATTAATTGTTAGTTAAATTATTTGTCATTAAATTTTCAAACTCAGGGTTCATGAACTTGTGAAGTACACTTGCACAATATATGCTAGGAATCCACTTTCAATTTCAAAAAAGGAAATTCTACTCTATTGAAAGAAATTGCAAGACTGAAATAAAACCTATTCATGAAAAATGTCTAAGATGAGTATGCACACACTTTTTTTTTTCAAAATTCTCAAATTCAGAACTTGGAAAGAAATATTTTAATCTATGAAGTTGAAATGATGATTGACATGAAAGTAAACTTACTCTATTGACATGAAAATAAGCATATTCTAGTGACATGAAAGTAAATATATCTTGTCAATGGGAAAGTAAATCTATTATAATGACTTGAAAGTAAAGACTTGAAACTAAATTTAATCTATAAAGCATCAAATCCTACACTAAGAAAGAATTGAATTCTTAAACTATGAAATTTAAAGGCAACCTATTCTAAATGAAGTGAGAGATCAATGGAAATTACTTATGTGTGCATTGTAAAATTAGAATCATCCATGACTATCTATGAATCTAAAATTAAACAAATTGAAATATAATGAATTTTAAACACGAATTGGAAAGCAATGAATCTAAAAAATAAAAGCAATAACACTTAACCTAAAAAATAACATAAATGGAATGAGCAACAAAGCATCTAAACAAAAGACTTAAAATAAACATTGCAAAAAATGAAACTAATCTGTCTTTCCAAAAGAAAACATTAAAATACACTCCACTCATCAAGTGGCCATCATGAAGTTCATGAGAGGTGGAAATTTCAAGAATCCATTTGATCAAACACCATATCTCCTCATGAAAGCTTAACCATACTCAAAGGATTGTATTCATAACATGAATCATAAGAATAGAAAATCTTTATAATTCTTAACACCTCGAGCATAACGATAGTTTTAACATTCCCAAACCTAACACACCTTTGAATGGAGAAGACAGTGCTATTTATACAAAAACTATGATAACTAATTCATAAGTGTAGATCCACATATCTCTCCTATAGATCCACATATCTCTCCTAGATCCACAAATATCTCATGTGGTTACAACCATGTGTTAACATCTAGCAACTAACATCTTTTCATATCCTCTCATAAATCTCTCATAGCTTTGATAAGAGACACTTATCAAGATTTCCATGAAATATGTTTGATCAATGATCCCAAATCTTCCTCAAATATTCAAGAGTTTGAAGATGAAATTCGAATCTGAGGCTTAGAGTCTAAATATGATTGTGTTGGAATATTCAAATATGCCTTCCCACATCACAAATATCATCCAACTTTTATATATAAGAGAATATATATTATTTTTCTAATATTTAACCAGAAATTCACTCAAAATACCAAAATAAATGTATTGGAAAATAATATTTCTGAACCCATATATAATCATGAAGAAGGTATTAGTGCATGGTTACTGGAGCTGAAGAATGTGTAAAGTATGAAGGAAAATGAAATAAAATAGAGTTAAATGAATGAAATTTTGGAGACCCAACACTAACTACTTTTACACCTTTTACAATTCCTCTAGATTAATTCACTAAGATAATCTTGTTAAGCACCTTAGCAAATAATAGGAACATAAGAGGAGAAAGGGAAAATCCTAAGTGGAGACCCCAAGAAAATTTTGAGGAAATACGTTGTATCAACATTTATCAAAATGAATAAGGAATTTGATTGTAGGCATCCCATTATCCAATTTACTAAGAAAATCCCCATCCCCAACTTCAATAGGACCAAGCAGAGAAAATTCTAATTAACCTTATCAAAAGCTTTGGATAGGTCTAATTTGAAAAGCATGAGGGAATAATTTTGTGTCTTGAAAGTGCCTTTTCCTTTCATTAAGTGTGATTCACTTTCCAACGGGTGTGATTTCAATTATGAAAGTGTGGTGTGATTTCAATTATGCTAGTGTGGTGTGATTTCATTTATGCAAGTGTGGTGTGATTTCAATTCTACAAGAGTGATCTCCTTTATGCAAGTGTGATTTCAATTTCTTTATGTTTGGTTTGATTTGGTTTGTATTGGATTAATTTATTATGTTTTGTAATTAGTTTTATTTTCATTATATTAATATAATTTGAAAGATAACCACCTATTACATATAGTACATGTATACCTCGTCAGTTTACAAAACCCCTTGTTGACAATTAAATGATAGGGGTTTAACTCGCAATCAAATCACCCAACATTTTGGTGCCATTGCCAAGGAGGTATACATAGGTGTTTATTTTGAAGGTTTAGACAATTCATTATAGTTGTATTCATTTTTTTTTGTAACCATGGTAGGACTACATCTTCATCATGTCAAATATATCAGCCTGGTCGGGGCGGGGAATTGAACTAGTCACTTCACATCAAGGATTTCCTTAATACATCACCCGATCATCGTTTATCCAAGACCTCATGGACATAGTTGCATTCATTTTTAAATGCATGGTTAAAATCACATTAAAATAATTTTTCGTATTAGATTTCAATAATTTTTTTAAAAATTGTACTAATCTCTATGCACGACATGAAATATTGACCAGTTGGAGTAATTCACAGACAATTAGAGAGTTTGAAGAATTTCCTTCCAAGAACTCTCTCAAATTCTAGCAACAACTACAATATCTGCTTCTTAGGAGGACTGTATTTTAATTGCATTCAAAAATTTATCCGTCACTCCACCTCCACAAGAAGATATTCAAGTCTCTCTTGATTCCTCTTGTCAATTTGTTGAAGAGATTGAAGAATCATGCAATAGTGTTGATGGGGAGAAACTACTAGAATATGAGGAATGCATAATAAAGGAGGATATCCAAAGTGATTTAAACCAATAAAGGAATCACAAATGTCATGTCCTCATTGAAAGATGGTTCCAATCAAGGATCAAATCACATTATTTCTTAATTGAAGTATTAAAAAAAAAAATTTCTCATGCTTTGGTATGTTTTAATGCATATTTTTCAGAACTAAGCATGAATATCTTTTAACTCCTATTACACACATGGTTACACTGGAAATATGCATACCCTTGAAGCAAATTTTCTATTTTCAGTATAGTAGAGTAGGATAGAATTAATAAATAAAACCAAGTTTGGTGATGTTTTTAAGTTTCTTCAAGTTAAATATCATTTTGTTTGCAATTTTATTTTATTGGTGGTGTAGTACGATACACCCATCTCACTAATAATTTACAGGAAAATGTAGAAAGAGAAGGAATCTTTGAGAAGAAGGAGAATAAATTAGAGTTTTGAGAGCCACAATCTGAATTTAGAGATCAAATCCTTTCACTTTGTCTTTTTAATTTCACATTCCAAATGAATAAACAATTTCAATATTGTTGAGTATGCTCTCTTCTTGCACTCTCTGCGATCTGGAATATCAGAAAAGAAAATTGAACAAAGTTAGTTTCAAAAATTTGCAATAAATTTGGATAAGAGATCTAAATTCATAATAAAACTTATAATTATAGGATTTTAGAAAGCTCAAACAAAAAAAATAATGCATCCAATGGATCCAATGCTGTCGAAAACCCCTATTTTGACTATTTTTGCACCTCATTTGTCAAAAAATTGAGTAAAATATGACTTTTTCAATTTTTTTTCCAATTTTGTTGTTAATAATCCTTTAATTTTACCCAAACCTGGCCAGTGCGCCCCGAAAATGGGAACGGCATGCTAATCAAGCCTTCCCGATCACTGGTAGAATTTATAAGACGATAGAAACTACCCCAAATCCTCTGCGCCTGTGGTCATATTACGCTGCATGGGACCGAGGGCTAGGGCTTAGCCTCCACCCTTTCCCCAAATGCGCCTTTTTTAACCTTTAAATATATGTTTAGGAGTATATTTACAATAATGAAGTTACAAAAATTTGTAAAGTGCTTTGTTGATATGTTGGAGGTCATGGTTTCGATTCTCATGAAGGGTGTTTTGATCCTACACAAAATTTTGGCCACCACGAGGAGGCCACGTGGCAACCATTGGTTTTTCCACGTGGCACTCACTCCTTGGCCTTCCACAAAAAAACCATTAACCAACAAAAAAAACCACGTGTCAACAATCAACTCATGCCAAGTGTCACCCATCCATTGGCCAAAGAAGGTACAATCAAACTTGCCACGCCATAGGCCCAGTCAGCGTAAAAACTGCTGACTGGGCATTCCTGCAACTCAAAAATTCATTTTTTAGTTATTTCAAAAAATTATCAGAATTCGATTCTAGGAGCATCCAAAGTCGTATTTTAGTGAAATGAGGTGTGTTGGATTCAAGATGACGACATCTATGCTTTGACATTGGTTTCAAGCTGATATAAGAATTTTGAATTTTGAGCATTTTCTTGATCCACGAGATCATGGGCAAGGGTGGAGCGCTAGAGAAAAAGAAAAAAAACATAGTTATAGAGTTAGTATTTCATAAAAACCCACAAATATTAAAAAAATATAACTGCGATAATTGAAAAAAAATCACCATGTGAGTCTAATTGCATGTTGTAAAGCAGCAAGGTAGTGCAATGATCCAGATTTTTGGTAGCTGCAGAATCGACACAATTTATTAGCTTATAAAAATTTGGTTTATGATCTATTGATGAAGCATTAAGTGTGTGGATAAGAGATCTCAAGCTCAAAATTGTATAGAAACACAATGAAGAGAGTCACCAACAAAACAATAACAGGTGATCCATGGTACTGATTAGGTAAAACTACATTTAATTTTTCGTCCTTGAATATATGTTATTACTATTACTTTTGAGTTTTTTTTTGTGCATACATCAAAAGAACAGGGACTAATTACCTCTCTCTTTTGATAGTCTTACATTTTATTGCATAAATTGCTAAGTTTTTTAAGGTTCCAAGACAATGAAAAAAGAGCACTATATGCACAAGTACCATTTTAAAGACCACGTTTATTTCAGAAGAGCATGATTAATCAATGTAAAATTAGATCCACTACATGATTGCTACTAAACGCATGCCAATTTTACCATTGCTACACATTTTAAGCATGCAATCAATCCATAATTGTCCATATCCCTACTACCAAAAACTCATTTCCCTTTGCAATCTTCATAATTTCCTGCCTAATTTTCACTCACACTTAACCCAAAAATAAATTCATTAAAATCCCTTACAAATTTGAGTCACCCCATTTTCCTTTTCCTTTCTATAAAATAAACCTTGCTTCAATGCAAATTTTCCATCTATAGTCCTTCATATTATTATTTCATACTCGCGTTAGATGATTGGAGGATCCATTAAGGCCTCCCTTCTAACAAGTTTTGACCCATCGACTCCTACACATCATTTGGGATCAAAACTAGAGATATTTCAAGTACCTTGAGTCTTGCATGCCTTAATGGCAAGTTCTCTCTCCAATAAATAGTGGGAATACATCAATGTCCCCTGTTTGTTGGATCTTCTAGGTGACTCGACTACGACACATCTATTTGTACCTAGTAATATGTACTTAGGCATCTTGACTCTCATTGACATCAATGGTGAGAAGTCTCTTATTGGTTAATGGAATTCATTAATGGCCAGTAATCCAACAATTTATTTTCTATGTTCGACATTGACACATCCATTCACATAGATAAGAATTATTCCACCGAATGGGAATGATTGAAGACTACATGATTTCAGCAGTTTGTAGCAAGACTCAATTCACAATTCAGCAGCCGTAGTAATAAAGATTCCAATCTCATCCTCAATTCATACAACCAAGAGAAAGAAGAAGCAAGATCAAATTCATTTACTTCACATTCCATGAACCAGTAGCAGCAACGAGACTCTTCTATATACATAGCTTGTCCAATTTTCAGGTAAGTGAAGGTATGTAATTTTCTAATATTTAATCATGTAATTCATTAAATGCTAAAATTGTGATTTTGGAAAATCCCCCACTACATTCATATTCCATTTTTCATTTGCCAAAAACTGAAAACACCTTTAGTTGGGGGGAAGGGATATTCACATTTCATGCCACATGTCACATTTCATTTCATCCTAACCAACATATTTTCAAGTATTCTCAATGAATTCCTAATGTTTTCAAGTATTTTGATGTAACAAAAAATAAAAAAATTATTGTTACGCAAAAACTCATAAAATTTTGGTTGTCACACAAGAACCAACCATAAAAAATATATATATCAATCAAATGTATTTCAAAGTACACTTTGCAAAAAGAATAAAATTTTCAAATGATATGATTATGCAAAGTTAAAAGAGAATAAATACAAAGCCAAATCTCATATAGAAGCAAAAAATTTCAAGAATATCTACTTATGATTAAGGGAATTAGTGTAATAGTTACATGAGGACATGCAATATCTTCAGTTGGGGGGTATGTTGGGCCTCCAAAATGTCATCCACTTTCACCTTCATTTCCATTATTTTACCCTCATTCTGTAACTCTATAGCCCCATAACCTTACATAAGTAACCATTTTCATTATCATATGGGTTTAACTTTTGTGATTAAATATTAGGAAATTAACATGTTTTCATATATATCTGAAAGTGTTATGAGTTTTTTTATATTGTAGGTCTAATTGGAGATTCTAGAACGGTCCTATTTGGCCATCCAACCACAAATTCGAATTTCAAGTTCAAACTCATAAAGATTTGTGGAATATTTCTAGAGGATGTGGATCATTAAGTATGCACATTCAAAGGAGAAGAATCATGGATAAGATAATTTTGAGAGGATATGTATCTTACATTTTTAGGAGATTGGTTGTAACCACAAGAGATAAATGTGGATTTAGGAGAGATCTAAGGATATATATTTATTTTATATTTAAACTCAATTTTTGTATAAATATGAGTGCACCCTTCATAAAAAGAGTTGTCAATTGTAAGTTGTGAGCTAGTGGTTAGAGGTTAGAGGTAGCTAGTTGGAGGTTTCAAGTTCCATCTAAGATGTGATTTGTAAAGTGAGGAGAGATAATTCTTGTAATATCTTGTAACTCTATCTTTATGAAATGCATACTTCTATTTTTATCTCCAATATGTGATAGTTGATTCAGTGTGCTCGTTGAGGAATGGAGGCCCCCCATCAACCACAATTTGCACATCTTTGTACATATTGGTAACAGATTATAGTTTTTTTATTTCATTTATTTTATGCAAGTGTGGTGCAATTTCAATTATGCAAGTGTGGCATGATTTCATTTATGCAAGTGTGGTGTTATTTCAATTATGCAAGAGTGATCTCCTTTATGCAAGCGTGATTTCAATTTCTTTATGTTTGGTTTGATTTGGTTTGGATTGGACTAATTTATTATGTTTTGTAATTAGTTTTAATTGCATTAGATTAATCTAATCTGAGAGATAACCACCTAGTATATATAGTACAAGTATACCTCTTCAGTTTACGAAACCCCGGGTTGACAATTAAATAACAGAGATTTAACTCACAATTAAATCACCCAACACCCCTTCCTATTTATATTGCATTAATCACAGAATAGCTATGAAATACATATGCTACTCAAGCTTGAGCACAACCTACAAGTGTATAGTGTATCCCCTTGCCTAACTAACTAAATTTGGCCAACACTTAGCCAATTTTCAAGCCCTCCAAGCTCCTATTTCCTTGCATTGTTCCTTGAGGAATTAGCCCCTATATTTAGGAAATTTCCTCAATTGGATTGCGCAATTCCTTAAGCTCATTCTCTGACTGCATGCACCCCCTGTATACATGGGAATAATCTACAGCTCATAGTACACTTCCTTGGAATCTCCATCTCAACTGGGTAAATCAAATTCTCTGCATGCATCAATTATTTTGGGATGATTGATTAGTTAACTGGTTGATCATTAAGTGTGGCTGAAGTCCCACTGCACAACTTTACCCTCCACTAGTTCATGCAATAGTTGGAACTAGTTTAACTGACCATAACTCAAATAAACTAAATTAGATTGTTATAAATTAGCAATCAATCATACTAAACTGAACTCAAGATTTCCCAACTCGAATTAATTGAGTTAACCGAGTGACAAGTTGCATGTCACCTTAGTTAACTACCTCCAATATTTTTCTCATTTGGAAATTCAAATTTTATCTAGTTTGACCAAGGCAAGGTCAAACTACGATTTTCTTGTTGCATTTTCATTAACAATCCCAAATTATGAGTCTAAATTCCATTTCAGCCTCCATATCACAGCCAAAAACTTATTTTAACTTCTTAGATGCATAGATGACATAAAAACAGGGCTAAACATTCAAACTTGTGACAGAGA
Organism: Pinus albicaulis; assembly: GCA_034641835.2. Lineage (NCBI taxonomy): Eukaryota > Viridiplantae > Streptophyta > Pinopsida > Pinales > Pinaceae > Pinus > Pinus albicaulis. Next base: position 907,224,609 of record CM076583.1, on the reverse strand, counting down.
CTTGACCTAACCAAGCCTAACCATGGTAGTCATTTTGTCAAACACATCAAGAACACGTAATCCACAAGTCACAAATGCATATATGAACATACATGTATGATAACTATTTGAGAATCATTAATAAGGTCTATTTCCATCTCATAATATCTGTAATAACATTTTTTAGGTCATGCATTCATTAACCATTCATCAAAAAATCAAATACATCAAGAGACATAGCTAGAACCTGTTATGCAACCATTCTTATAACCAGAATAATAATCATGATAGAACAAACATCAAAGCCACATAATAGCAAGTAAAAATAATAGTGAAATGCAAGAGGAAAATAACTACTATTAACATATGCAAAAGCTAACCAAGTCAGGGACTTCCACGTACTTCCCGACCATATATTGAGTTGAACTAATTCTTTCTTTCATCCAATCACCCCCATGCCATATTCCAAGAATGAATGTGGGACTCAAAACAAAGAAACTAGATATTCCTGGAGATTACACCACCTCCACCCTTGGGATTTACTGCAATCCCATTAAAATCGATCAAGGGATCACTAGGGCCAGAACAAGAAAATAAACCACCAGGATTTACCGTAATCCTACCAAAACCAGTGAGGAGATTCCTAGGCTTGAAACAAGCTTGGATGCCTCAAAGTTTATTAACCAATACGTTGAGGAATTTTATCATCTATACCCTCAGGATTTACCACAATCCCACCAAAACTAGTCAAGGGATTCCTAGGCCCTTGGGAATTTTCTTGAGACCACCTCACTTGGTTCCAAAACCATTTGGAAATCCAAAGCTAAAATGAATGAAAGAACCCCATCACACCATGGATATCCGAAAATGGAAGGGCAAGCTTGAAACCATTGTAACACTTAGCAAAACCCATGCCCATGAAAATAAAAGAACCAAATACATACATACATGCATGTACGATGCATTCACCAACTAGATAGGAAATTGCAAATGCAACCTGTTACTTGCAAGAATTCATGTTGAAGCTACTTGATCCAACTCTTCCTTGCTTGTTCCTTTGCTTTCCTTTGTTTCCTTTTCCTTCCTATTCCTTTCTTCCTCCAATGCTAGAGTGCCCCAATAATGCTCTAAGTGTAAAAGAAGATAAGAGAATAGAGAGAAAGCTCCATCATAGAACTATTAAAAGCTCGTGAATTGACCCTCATAAGGATTTTTATTTATGAGGCCTTTATTTTATTCATTTTCCTCTACTTTTCCTTTAGTTTTCCTCATGCAATTCTATGACCTTTCATCTCCCTTTTCTCCTAATTTCCTTTATTTCCATAAAAAAAAATTCCAAATAAATTCCTCTTTGCCTTTCAAATTCCTTTGCCAATTTCCTTAGCCATAATAAACTGAAATGAACACCCACTAGGATGTTTTTCCCAATTTTTAGCTTGGAATACATGCCCCATGACCTTGGTCTTATTATTTTTCCTTTATTAACTTTATTACATGAACTTTTAACCTGGGGCTATTACAAATATCCTTATCTTCAACATAATTTTCATAGAGTTGTTAGATGAAGTGGGGTTTCCAGGTTCACAGCAAACCCTCCACTAGGTGCACCGTGGAAAGTTAGAAATCCATGGTGTTTCCTACCAAAAACAATGCAAGATTGAAAATATGAGGTCAAATCTAGTAAGATCAAAGAATATATCCAATATCTAGGATCACACTCTAATATGTAAATTTATTGTATTATGGACCTCTAAAAATTCTTTGATTGGATGGATCCTAAATAAATGGAACACCCAAGGTTAAATATAATTGGATTTAGGGGCCAAGGGTTTTTTTACAGTCATTTTCTCCAACTTAGAAGACACGTCGAGGGTTTTTAAGGAGGTCCATATTTTTTCAACAATGCAAGGCTCCTCATGTGATTTTGGAAGGAGAAATATAATTCAGAGAAGAAGATTGCCTTATAGCCTCGGTGTGGGTCCATCTCCTTTCTCTCCCTAAAGAATATTGTTGTAATTATGGCTAACGTGTTGTCCTTGATGGCAACCTACTTAATAAAGATGTCAAAAATATGTTATTGTGATGATTATGGAACTCATGAAGATTGTTACATATGCTACTAAGGCTATGAATACAAAATTGACAGATGGATACTAAAGGTGAATTTTGAGAAAGTATATGCAGGTCCTGTGAAGAAGGATCGTGTACATACACAATTTTTGTGAAACAAATTTGCGCATAAAATCTCAACCATGGTAATCTGGACATCGAGGATCTTTACCATGGCATTGGACCATGGTAATCAGAGTGGAAACAATTATTTGATCCCATCAAATAATAAAAATACACTACCAGGGTATTTACATAAGGTATTGTCTAAGGCAAACATTATATAAAGAGTTAGATATCAAGGTGTTATGTGTGCAAGTATTGGGTTGTCTATGAATGATTTGATCTAAAACATGTGTGCACTAGGGAGAAAGGAGAAGACTCATATATGAAGTATGTTGAAATATATGTTTGATTTATTTATTCATTACAAATGTCTAAGAAACTAACAATGATAGATATGTGCTTATAATATTTTTCTATTCAAAAGTATGTAGTTTTGACAGTAAATGTTGCAGAAAGTGAAGTTGTGTTTTGCAACAAAAGTTTTCAAATCTATAAGTAGGTATGTTTGGGAATAGCCGCACAAATACGCGGATCTGTATCTATAGGGTCACACATATATTCTGCGAAATATTTTTCAGTATGTGAAGATCTGTACGTGAGTGTTATGCATGGTAGTCACCTACATACATTGATATGTTTCATGGAAGTCACGTATATACTCTAGGGTTTTACAGTGTGGCTTAATGATGCCATTTGATCAGTTCTGTTATGATTTTTTTTATCTATCGATGATGTCTCTATCTTGATTATCTCTATCTAACAATGTTGATTGGCTTGGTTTTTCATATTGGTTAGTAATAATGCTATAGTTTGGTGATCTATGATTGGTTCAGTGATATACGAATAGTTTAGTCCTTGATTCATTAATTGGTTCAATATTACAACACTTCATGATTAAAAAATCTATGATTTAAGATCAGTACGTGGGCGCGATACAGAGGAATCACATATATATGTGGGTTCTGTTAAGGAAAATAATGTACATTTTCTGATATTTATCTGGTCTGGTTGGGTTCCATATTCAATGGTTAGACGATTCAGTAACTCATATTCAATATTTCAGTGTGTTAAGTCCGTTTGGGTTTATTGTTGATATGGGTCGAATTTAAAAATATGATGAAAGGTGGCCTACAAATTTTTTGATGATTTTTTGACAGGTGGATCCAATTTGAAATATTATGAAAAGTGGTCCACAAGGAGTTGAGGGTTTCAACCTTCAGAAAGGGGGTAGGAGCTCCCTTCTAGTAGGAGACGATAAATAATTTCATGGGGGTTGTATCTCCCTTCCAATGGGTGTTGGAGAATGAGAGAAGGTTGTAGCCTTTGGTAGGTGGGTGTCTGCGTACTGATAAGAGTCTGCATCGGTACAAATGTAATGAAGATTTTTCTTTATATCATAAGAAAGAAGACAAAGACAACAACAATGATGATTTTATCCCACATTGGGTTTCCACCTAAAAATCTTAGTGTTCCATGTGTGTTTCTCATTTACTGTGATTTATTTATGTTCTTTATTGCATACTGAAAACTAATTAATTTACAGATGCAATGATTAAAGATAACCATCTGATAGAATACATGAAAAATCAATAAAATGGATATATGTTGGTTTCTTTCTCTAAAGTAACATATATACACAGGTTGATTTAATAACAGTAGCATACATATTTCATGAATATAAATTTTTGAAGTTTGAGTTTAAAATACTGATTCACCCCCCCCCCCCCCCATTAATTTACAGATGCAATGATTAAAGATAACCATCTGATAGAATACATGAAAAATCAATAAACTAGATATATGTTGGTTTCTTTCTCTAAAGTAACATATATACACAGGTTGATTTAATAACAGTAGCATACATATTTCAAAATATAAATTTTTGAAGTTTGAGTTTAAAATAAGTTCACCCCCCCCCCCCCCCCCCGCCCAGTATGTTTCCCAACAATTTGTATCAAAGCAGGTCCCTTAAAAGAAGCTTGATCGCTAAAAATGGAGATCCATCAAGATGATAAGTTAAGAGGGAGTATCTTCTATCAAGCCAATTTTGTTTAATGGAACTAACTTTGTATTTTGGAAAGTCAGAATGAGAGCATATTTGTAGTCACTTGGAGTAGATGTATGGGCAATCATTGAAGGAGGATATTAATGCCCATCCTCCATTCACACAGATGTAGGGAAGCAACAATATGAGACCAATAAAAAGGCATTCAATGCTCTTTTAGGAAGCTTGGCTGAATCAAAATTTGTGAATTTCATGCAGCTGGATACCACAAAGGCTATATGGGATGATATTATCCAAAGTTATGAAGGTGACACTATGGTAAAAAGCCTTAAACTTCAAACATTTAGAATTCAATACGAGACTCTTATAATGCATGATTATGAAAGTATTGCAATATTTTTCCTTAAATTAGATGAAATCATTAACTCAATGAAAAATCTTGGTGATGAAATAAAATATTCTACTATTTTTGAGAAAATTATAAGATCTATAAACTTGAAGTTCGTTTCAAAGTATCTGCCATTGAAGAAATTCAGGATTACAAGAATCTCACTATTGAACAGTTCCATGGTATTTTAATATCTTATGAAATGAGAAAAGGGGGTTCATCGGATATCAGAGAAGCAACATTCAAAGTTACATGCAAAGGGAAGGAAAATAAAGAGCTTAAGGAAACATGTTACATTTCAGATGAATAAGAAGTGAATTTTGTGAAGAAACTTTAGGTAGGAACTGGCAGGTTTATTGGTAAGATTCCTTTTAAATGTGTTGCCTATGGAACGGTAGGTCACTATGCTTCTAAATTTCCTTGTAAAGAAAATAATGAGAAAGTGAATAATGCTCCAAAAGGAAATGTTAAAATAATTTTTTATAGCAAGAAAAGTTTTTATATTCATGAATATAGTGAATATTATTCCAATAATGAGGATGTTGAATTTGATCAAGATTATTAGTTGCTTATGGCATTTGAATAAAAATGTGTAGATGAATTTGATGACGTCTTTATGGATGCTCTTGAAGAAAAGGAAATCTATTTATATAAGGAAAATACTCTTTTGGAAGAAATAACACAGCTAAAAATCTATCTAGAAGAAGCTAAATTAGCTGAAGAAGTTTTGAAGAAAAAAATTCTAAGAAAGGAAAGGCACTGTGAAAATTTAGAATTTGAAATAGTGGGTCTAATAAAGGAACTTGAGAAAACGAGGGCTCTAAATTTTATATATGCTAAAGGATTTGATACTTTAGAATAAATCATCAAATCGCAACGTTCTCCTCTAATCAAGACAAGTATTGGATACAATCCAAATGGTGAAACATCAAAATCTATGAAATCTTCAGAAATAGGTAAAGGAAGCTACATCATTGCGGTAAAAGGTAGTAGTCATCAAAATTGTAGTTCTGAGAAAAAGAATGAAGGATCAAATACTTCTCATGCAAAAAAATCTTACCATAATCAAAGGGAAAGTTACTTAAGAAGGTATTATACTCCCAAGTATTCCTACTTCAATGGTCAATGCTTCACTTGTCACAATTTTGGTCACAAATTTGTTCATTTTGTTTCTTATAAAACTATTATGACTACAAAAGAAAGAAAAAAAAAGAATGAGATCGAGGAAAATAAATCTCCCTATAATGTTTTCTCACCACTTCAAGATGAAATTGAATGTTCTCTTTGCAATAAATTTGGTCATAAATAAACTGAATGCAGAGTCAGAATGGGACAATCTTACCAATGAACGAAAGACAATACTACCCAAGGTATGGAAAATAAAATTTCAGACACTGAAAATTGTGGTCTAGCTTTGTATGTAGGAGATCAAGAAATATATGGTACATTGACAACAAATATTCAAAGCATATGAAAGGTGACAGAGATAAGTTTGTGTCTTTTAATGAAATAAAGAAAGAAACGAATGTAACTTTTGGTAATAACTCACCTGCTACTATCAAAGGAAAAGGAATTGTGTTGTTGAAGAAAAGGGTCAAGGTTGGAAATGTATTATTTTTTGATGGATTAAGACACAACTTGTTAATTGTTAGTCAAATGTGTGACCAAGGGAATGAAGTTGTTTTCAAATCAAAGAATTATGTGGTAAGAAATATGGATACAAGTAAGATCATAATAAAGGTAACAAGAACTCCAGGAAATGTGTCTGTCTTAGAAGGTGACCAAGAGCATTGATATTTAATCAAATATGAAGAAATATGGCTTTGGCATAAAAGGTTGGGACACCTTAGCTTTTCTCAATTGTACAAATAAATCAGAATGGTAGCAGTTCATGACTTGCCTAATATATCTCCACCTAAAAATAACGCTTGAAAATCTTTTCAATTTGGTAAGCAGACCCGAGTTTATTTTAAATCTAAATCTGCTACACGTAAGCTACAAATTTGAACCTCCTGAGTAACAAAATAAATAAAAAATTCTAATTTGAATCCTGCTCTGATACCATGTTGAAATATGGTGATAGAATTGTAACTACTCAAGAAAATTAATATAAATCAAGAGACACAATTATACTCCATGGCTTTGTATACATTAATTCACAATTTATAACAAAATGCACAAACATGCATCAATAAAATACACAAGTACATATATTTATCTTAGGGAAACCAACTAGTAAAATCCCCTTAAGCCCGATTGCATTAATCAGATGAATAGATAATGTATCACAATTTCTTTCTCGCTCTAAGAACACCTTGCAAGTGAACAATTGTTCGCTCTGCTCAATGATAATATTTGACCCAGACTTGGCCAATTTATTCGTCTGCTAAAGCCCCTGTTTCCTTGCACAAATCCTAAGGAAATTGGCCCCTATTTATTATGAATTTCCTCCAAATTGATTCTGCAATTCCCAAGGATTGATCTCTGACTGCATGTAACACCTGTACACTCAAAACTACTCTACAATTGATATTACACTGCCTTGTAATCTCCATCACAACTATGCAATTCGAATTCCTTGGATGCATGAGCTATTTTTGGTTGATTGATAAGTTAACTAGATGATCACTAAGTTAGACTACTATCCTACTGCACAACTGACCTCTAACTAGTTCTATCAACAATTAGAACTAGTTTAACTGAATGCAACTGGAAATAAATGAATTGGATTGCTACAAATTAGAAATCAACACATGCAAACTGAACTCCAAGCCATTAACTCGAATTTATTGAGCTAACTGATTGACGAAAGGCATGTCATCTTAGTTAATTTCCTCCAAGTTGTTTGCTGATGCGGAAATTTCAAATTTTCTTAATTTGACCAAGGCTAAGTCAAATTGAGACTTTCTTGCTACACTTCTAAACAAAATTAAGGTGAAAGTTCTAGTCATTTTGAAAATTCATATCCACATTCCCTCATTCCAAAAACTCATGCGATATGGTTTATACGTTTTTAAATAAATTGAGTTTTTAGTTTAGTTTTTTCAACAATTAAGTATATAGTTTTAAAATTTTTTACATTATAATGAAATTTGTTTTCTTTCTTATATTAAAAGAACAATAAAATTAAATAATACAATGAATGAAGTGAATATTTTTAAATTTGATGAACTATTTGTAATTATTGATATTTTTAACTCATGCCAAATGCTTCTTAGTAAATTGTCAAACTATTTCAAATGCCATTCTAACAAAAATTTTCTAACTGTGTAGAAATTTCTTAGTACACTATTTTGACTAGATTCAATACTAATCACAATAGAATCTCTAATCAAGTTTATATGAAGCATATTATTTTGAAGGTTTTTAATAACAATACATCTAGAGGAGAACATTCATAATTTAGAAAATGAGAATGGGTAAATTGATAAACTCCAAGATTCTATCTAATCAAATATTTGGAGATATTACTTTGGTCTAGGCAAGAAATAGTGAATTGAATTGCAAGAATGATGTGATTATTGTTATTTGATTGACTTAGAGTAGTTGGAAATTATTTATGGTAGCAACATTACTATATGTCACTTTGAGGTTGCATTTCACTTAAAATTAGGCTTTTAGTTTTGTAGTTTTCATTGATTGTAATAAATAATTCAAATAGAAGTGATATAGAAAATAATAATCTCTCTTGAGTTTGAAGAAAATGCTAGTAATAATCAAGACATATAGGAAATTTGTGGTTAAATATCATCAAAATTGATAATGGGTTAAGTAATGTGCAAGAACATATAATAAGAATTGTCATGGAAAGTTGTTTATAAGAGAGAAAAATTATGTTTCTTTTTCCAAACATGTAAAATGAGTATATTTCAATTTAATGAATACATTTTCCTATTATTTTTTTAACACCATAAAAGTTTGTGTTTTGGGCATACCATGACATCAAAATAAGGAAACTCTGAGTGCCAATCTAATGCATGAAAGGCCCTTCCAACTGCTAAAAAGCTAAAAAAGATATACTTCACATGTATCAAACCTAATATATCTAGATGTATAGATTTTCCAAAAAAGCCCAATTTTTTTACATTTAATAAACATACTAATTGATTGAAGCAGGTTAGACTATATCTCCTTATGTAATGTCCCTTGACATAGACGAAACTAGACAATTAAGATTAAGAAGGTATTTATTCACATCATTAACTACATTACTAGATGAAGAGGGCTCTAGTTGTCACTAGCTAAGAGTAAATTGCAAGTCCTCAAATTGTTGAGGAAGTGAAAATAATTCATCTTTAGTTTTATGCATAAGGGATTGATGTTTATTAAGCATTTCCATAGTGGATGTCACACTAGGGGCCAGTTGATTGTATTTCAATTGCACGTTGATGATATCTTCTTGAAGTTGATGCATGTTCAATACTAATTACCTTTGAACCTCACGAAAATTGTGGGGCATGACGGTAATTCCTTGGGAATTAGGTTGACTAAAACATTTAGAATTCCAAAATTGAAAATTCCAATACCAATCTCCACCATGAACCTTGACTAGGTTTTTTAAATTCACTCGTACCTAATTAAGGGGCAAGAATAGTGCTATTGATGAATTCATTTCCTGCCATGATCGCTTGCTCAACCTTGTAGCGATGACTTCCCTTCACCAAATATAGGAGAATCCACCCAAAAGGACGCTTCTCCTAGCCAATGTTTCCAATCTAGACTCAACAATTTCCTCAAATAACAAGAACAAAAGAATATGTAAAGTGTTATCGTTCTATAATTTTTGAGATTGTGAAAGTAAACACAGAGGACAACATCAATCACTTTGGAAGCTGGGATCTAGCCCTACTAGCTTCAAAGAGGGATCTCTCTGTAAATTTTAGCTTTGTTTTATGTAAATTTTAGGCTAGTTATGACTTTTGAAAATTGTTTGTAATTTGATTTGATTGTTTGGTTGATTGAATTCTTATAGTTCCATTGGGCTATGGAGTCTAAAAATTAACTGGATCTGCATCAAACTTTAAAGTAGTTTCACAGAGCAAGCTAGGTTGCAGTAGTTGGATCTTTCATAATTTTAAAATGATATGAAACAGAAGAAATGAAAGGCTTAGTAGAAACTAAGGAGCAATTAAGAATTCCTTAATTTGACTACAAAAGAAAACATAGAAATTACATATAGCGAAAATAGGGTGCATATTTCAACAAATCCTATTCGTCACTGTTTCCGTAATGTAATTAAGATTTTTAAGAAATAACAATGAATAAACACATGAACAAGAGAAACACATCACCAATTAGTACACCACATGAATCCTGTGAAGAATGTCCTTGTATTATTGATGAGTCCAGCAACCAGAAAATTACAATAACTTGGAGAAAATTATATTCAACAATCAACCCAGAATACTTCAAAATGCAAAGTATTTATTCAATAATTACAAAATCGTTATCTCAACAAACAATGTATATTTAGCACTATTCTAAACAAAATTATCGATCTCTGTAGAGTAATAGGTTAGGTGGACAACTGTGTGGAGAGGTGTCTCTGCTTTGTAGGAGTTTTTTGATGAATTAGCATGTTCTTGTGCTGCACTAGTTGATGTGTTGGAATTTCCTTTCAATGCATCCAAATTACCAATCAATCTAGTAATTCACAGAGTTTGTCCCATCCGTCTTAATCTGGAATGGTTAATTTGGTTACCTTCCCTTAAATCTCATCAACCTCAGTATAATTTGAAAACATTGGTCTTACCACAAAGATGTGATTTACCTAATGTTGAATAAGGAAATAATTTTCCATTTCTTCCATGAATTCTCTACTTATCATGATGCCTTTCATAGTAGCAAAATTGGAACTATCTCTGGCTACCTCCTTCAACTTCTTAATATAGTATTCATAAGTAATTAGTTTATCATTAATTATAAACAAACTAGGTAATCCTTTCTAATTTAAAGCCTCTATCCTGGTGAAAAACCTATTTACTGCTATTTTCAGACTCTGACACTTTTCCTCCAACTGAGCAATAAGATTCTTTTTTGTCAGAATCTTCTTTACCTCCAAAAATTTTTCTATCCTATCATCATTTCCTAAATCATCCAAATCATACTTATTCTTTGAATTAAGGAACTTGAAGATGTTTATAGCTTTGGTAGGCATGTCACCCAAATGTTCTATGATCTCTGTAATAGCCTCTACTGCTTTCTTAATCAAGTCCTTCTGTTAAAAAATAATCTGGATACATGGCCAAATTTCAGCCATAGAATTTAGAATATCTGTCGAAATGATTTCCTTGGCTTGGGCCAAGGTCTGTCCAATGGATGATTCTCTCTATGATTTTTGTAGCCTTTCTATCAACATTTGAGATTTATGAGCTTCGGCAAGATTTGAAGCTTCACTCCTGGTCTTCTGATCTTGTAGTGCTTTGACTTATCCCTGCAATTTTTTAATCTCTTCTGTCTGAATTGATAAATTCTCAACAACCTTTGTCAATTGGTTAACATCCACTATAGAATGTGTAGAAGGTGTAGTTGATGTTGCAACTGTTGTGGTGGGAATTACTGTGAGAGGTACAACATCTAGGGGAACTATGGACACTTTTGAACACTTCTCCTTTTCCTTAATAATTTTCTCCAACTCTGACTCCCATCTCTCTAATCTGAGAATTTTTTTCCATGATTAACTTCATCATGTCTCATTTCTGAGTCTCTGATTCTTTGATTCCTTGATTATCATGGAAACCTCTTGTTCTAGATTCTTCTCTGAATCTGCTTTAGGATTTAATTTAGTTCTCTTCCTGTACATGATTTTAAACTCCTTCCTTGCACTGCCTATCACTAAAGGTGACTATTATTCTCTCTATCTCTTGGATGCTTTCTCCTAAGGAAAAAAATTTTGTGAAGTGGAGGTAGAAACAAGTTGCTCCTCAGCTTCCTACAAAGTATTCTCTTCCCAAGTCACCTGGTTCACATATCTCTCAATTTCAGGCCTATGAGTATGAGTATATGGAGTAGTTTTTTTTTCTACTCTCAATTTGGAATTTATACCCAGAGGGTCATAGGACCATGTGAAATTTAAGTTGAATTTCATTTCTTTGAGAAGCTTATCTGCTTCTTCTCCTGCTGACCTGCTGTTACAAACAAAGGTACCAATTTGTGTCTTGACTCTAAACTTTGATTACTTATTTTCTAAAAAAAAGTGTATTTCATATGAATTAAGCATTTGTCTGATGTATTCTAGTGAAAATATCCTCATAGGGAGGTATTTTGGCAATTTGTATGGTGCCAACTCACACCCATACACTCTGATTTTGGTGTAATTCTGGTACAAGTACCAGTATCTAGTCTTTGCTTGTTTTGTTAAGTGTAGAATTATTTTTATCTCCTCACTGATCCTTGGCTCTGCTGAACTGTTTAAAACACTCATTTCTGGGTGTATAAACTGCTTAATGTACTGTTTGTAGGTGAATTCTTCTTGCTCCTTCATCACTAGGGAAGTCCAAAATATGACTGACGGTCGATTCCCTTCTTCATCTAACTTCTGCATGGAAAATTTAAATCTATCTGCTTGATAATATATAAACATTTAAAATAGAATTGAAGTATATTTGAACACTCCCTCAGTTGGTAACTTTAGGAATTGTTCATGAATAATATAAGCCAGAAATTGAATAAAATTGAAGATAATAGAAGGCTTATTGCCTGTGGAAAATATGGATAGGAAACCTAAGATGGGTTCATCTACCCACTGATCAGAACAATAGCCCAGAATGTAGGATATCACAGATATAATTTTATTGGCTTGATCAGGGAAAATTAAGGAAGGATATGGTGGATTTTTACTTGGTAATTGAGTGTTTTTAGGTAGGAAAAGGTCAAAAATCCAGGCTCTCTTAGAAAAATCAAGCTTCTGGTATATTTTTTTCAATGCTTCTATTGAGAATGGGATACTATTTTCCATAGAGGGGGCCTGCATCATTTGAACTATGGATTTTGCAGTAATGGTGAAGAGAATTTCACCAGTAGGGGCTATGATTGCGCTTTGGTTAGGAACATAACAGGCTTGGAATTTTCTTGTAAATTCAAGAGAATGGAAGGTTTGGGAAAAAATTTAGTGGGGGGGATTGGACTCCCAGAGTCCAATTTCATCTTTTCTGTCCACAAAATTGTCTTCAAGCCAATAGTAGAGTTTGAAGAGTTCGAACTCACACACTGTCTCGAAAATTTTATAATCTCTATCAACTAATATGATGTGGTATAAATCTACAGGGGGGTGAATAAGGGGGTTGAATAACTCTTCCTGGTTTTTCTTCTCGAGAGACATATTTATTAATGGATAATTTTATAGAACAGGGGGGAAAATAAAGGATTACCAAGAATGTTTCAAGTCTGTCACTGATAGGAGAAGGAAATGGGAAGTTGGTGCTTGATCAGGTGCTTAATCACTTAAAGAACTTCAATGCGTATTAGAGAACCTAAAAATGGGGACGGGTTCAAGGTTTAAAAAGATTTCATGGGTTTTCCATTGCAGGTGGGGGTCCATTGAGGTTTTCAAATAGTTACCCGGGAGAATTAAATGTATTAACGGTAATTTCTCGGAAAGGGGATTAATTGGGTAATGGATATGACCACATGGCAAAGAATGAGTGGAGGAAGGTGCGAGGGTGGGGATAGTGGGAAAGGGATTGAGGGGGATCGGTTTTCAGAGGGGGTCGAGGGTGGTAAGTGGTATGAGGCAGAGGGTGCGAAACATGGTGAAGGAGCCACGTAGCGTGGGACCCAGTGGGGGGAAACTGTCTTGTCAGACCCCCACCCCGACGGTAAAGGCATAATAGCAAGGGGGGCCGAAAATGATTATGGACCATTGATCTGGTTCGGTGGTCGATCAAGCGGTTGCAAAATGAGCGCGCTTTAATCACAACATGACAAACATGTTTGTCATGTAGCGAAATTTCATTTGATTGAAGAAATTTGGATAAAAATATTAAGGAAATAAAACATAAACCTTTTTCACCTTTTTACAAAATATTTTCAAACTTTAGGCTAAAATAAAAAAATGGGTCTTTTAAAATAAAATTGTTCCCTTTACTCTTTTAACCTAAATTTTTCACCTAGTGGAAAAAATAACATTTTATTCTTCCCTTCCTAAGGGTGCATTTAGACTAGAAAACCCTTATTTCACTTCTTATGAAAAACTAAAGCCTATTATATCCTATCACTTATTTCTCCATTGATTCAGCTTAAACAATTGAATCAATATCATTCTATACCTAGCTAACATTAGCCAAGATTAAATAGTTTGGCTAAGCTTATATTCTAATCTAATTAAATGAAATTTAAACTTTTTTAACCATGATTAAGTTGTATGATTAAACAAATGACTAATGATTGTAGCATTTTGAACAAGCTGTGCACAAATTTCATATTATTTAACAGAATGAAAATATCTTGTCAAGTAGTGGCATTGAAATTTGCAACACTTTGAGTATTATTTCTTTTTGTTTTTCTTTTGTGGGGTTCTCATCTTTATTTTTTATTCTTTTCATTATTTTTATTTCCTTTTTCTTTTGTATTTGTATTCATTTTTTTAAATGCCATATTTTCATTTTCTTTTATATATATTTTTTGGAAATCATTTGCAAATTGAAATATTATTTACAATATCAAATAACTAAGATAAAATATTCAATCACCTTGAGATCCTATAAATTATAGGACCCTAACAGTGGCTCCATTTGGGGATGGCACTCTTCATGTGAGGTGTCAATAGCCTTTGATCAGTAGCCTTTAATGTTTTATTTCAACAATGTTTGCATCTGATTTCTTTTTTTTGTTGTATTAATTATAGTGGCTCATCAACCAGAAGCTTAGGGCCTTCTCCGCGGGCTTCAACTTCTGTCAATAGGTCACCCAATAAAAATAGTAAAGAGAATGATATTTAAAATGAATTTATCTAAGAAACACCTCTATTCTTGTGAGAAATAATGCTTCAACATTCTGCCATTCACAGGTCCACCTGGAATTTCTGTTCCATCCAGATTTCTGGGAAAAAATGCATTATGACCTCTGAATGCATAGATGATATATGGTCCTTTCCATAGATTATCAAACTTTCCATGCTTGCCTTTTTCCTCTCTTCTGGAATCCCACTTTAAAACATTGTCACCCAAATTAAAATCATCTGCTTTGGTTCTTCTGTCAAAAATATTTTTAACATTCTCTTGGATAACCTCTGTTTTGTTATAGACTTCTTCCTTGGATGTTGTAGTTGAATGGTCTGATTTATCCTTCTCTGAGTATAATTTGGTTCAACCTGCAACCCTTGAATTATCTTCATAACGGGAACTCCTAAAGAATATGGAAAAACAACATCCATTCCATAAACCAATTGGTATGGTGACATGCCAATTGATTTCTTTGTGGTAAGCCTATCAGCCCAAAGTGCTTTAATCAACTTGTTGTGCCATAAATTTTTGTTGTCTTCTAACAGCTTTTTGATAATTTTTACCAAAATTTTATTTGAAGATTCAGCTAACCCATTACCTTGAGGGTAATAAGCAGTTGAATTTCCTAGAGTGATATGATATCTGCTGTAGAAATCTACCATTTTATTTGATTTAAAGGTTGCTGCATTATCTATAATGAGCTTATTTAGACATCCAAATCTTGACAATATATTGGTTTCTAGGAATTTGATAGTTACAACATCAGTTTCTAGTCTAGAAGGTGTGGCCTCAATCCATTTGGTGAAAGAGTCAGTGGCTGTGAGGATCCATTTGTGTTGGGCAGAGGATGGTGGATGGATTTCTCCAATGAAATCAAAACCCCATTGTTGGAAAGGGCTTTCAACAAATATAGGTTTCAAACACAGGGGCAATAGTTGTCCTTTTCCTTCAAAAATTTGGCATTTGTGGCAGGAGGTAACTTTCTTATGAACATCAGGGAAAAGGGTAGGCCAGTAAAAAATAGCTCTAAGGATCTTGTTAGTAGTGGTTCTCCAATATAAATTTCCACCACAGTCATCTTCATGAAATTCCTGCATATTTATTTCTGCATAATCCTTCAACAAACATCTTAGTAAAGTTTCACATGTATCTTTCCAATATAAAATGCTATCTATGATACAAAATTTCAATGCGTTCAGCTTTAGAAATCTAGCTTTTGTCTTAGTCACCATGATACCCATGTTGCATTCTTCTACATCTACCCCTGTGGGCTCAATCTTAGGTTTCTTAGCTACATCATTAAAGTAAAATAACTCTTCTAATGGAACCAAACCTCTAGGAAAAACATTATCTTTTAATTGAAGTATTTAAAATTCTTATTTTTCTTTATCTATTTCAAGCAATTCTAGTTTATTTATAGCTTTGTCTACATGTTCATTCACAACTTTGTTGTCTAACTATTTTTCTAAATTAGAATGTACAACTATCTTATCTTCTAAATCACACTCTAAATCTATACTATCTTCTTCAAACTCATCCTTAGACTGCAGAAAATTTTCAATTTGTTTATTACTGCCAAACACTTGCCAATGTCTAACATTGTCTAGAACAGTTGGTCGATTTTTCACTTCCACTATATATTGTCAATTGGGATGGGGCATTTTACAGGTACTGGCTGAAAAAACAAGGCTATTAGCAAGGATATTTTGATTTCTAGGGATTTCAAAAAGGTCACATTCCATAAAACTCTAGAAAATCCAACACAACATTTCTTCATGCTCTTAATCTAGGGTGTTTTGCAGAGTATTCTCCTTTTATTTGTTTTATGATTAGCTCATAATCCCCATGAATGTAAATTATTTTAGCACCCAATTTTTTCAATAACTGTAATCCTAGTATCAGTGCTTCATAATTAGCTATATTATTAGTGCATTGAAAATTAAGCTTGTATGAATGTCCTTTAGCATGATTATTTCCTATATTTGAAACCCACACTCCTGCTCCATAACCCTCTTTGCTACAAGATCCATCAAATTCCATGTTCCAAAGAGGTTCAAGATGAGTGTCATGTTCTATTGTTTGTGTTTGGTTTTCATCTATTTCACAGATATCAATTTCTGAATCAACAACATGAGTGTTGATGTATCCATCATTATAGAGAATGAAAGAGTCCAAATCTGAATGGACATAATAAAGAGGATAGTTGTGTCGCTTATCTTGACTACTAACCATGAATTTCATCAAGCTCTCCCTATACGATCTCCTTTGCTGACTAAAGACTGGTATGGTAGCAAAATTCATATCCATCTATAGGGTTCCTTGCAACTTTTCTCCCCATGAGCGTGGCAACAACACTCCATACTTAGGGGGTATATTTGCAACCACTATATCCATCACCAAAATTTTGGCTAGAATTTGTGCCAAAGTAAGACACAGATATTTGATAAGACCTAAGCATATTACTTTTCTAGAATCAAAAGAATATAAATCCTTATATGATATGGTAATTTCAAGTCCTAATTTCTCCATGATAGCCTTAGGCATTAAATTATGTTAAACCCCTAAATCTAGCATGGCATTATGTAGAATTTTTCATGACCATTTAGACTAACATAAGGGAGGCACACCTCCTTCCTGAGGTTTTCCATCTACTTCTAGTCTAAATAAAAGTTCAAGTTGGTCATCATTCAAATTGACAGTATCTGTATTTTCCCCATTGTTAAGAGCTTTCATTACCTGAGATCTGTACACATTTTTTTTCATTAACTCTGTTAGAGGAATAGGTATTTTGAGTCTTTCTAACTCATTCTCAATATTGAAGGATGTCTGAACCTTACTCATGTTTAGGAAATCTGATTTATCAACAACATATTTTGGGATAGGATCTTTTTTCTAACTAGTGGTTGGGATATTAGTTTGAGTTGTTTTTGAAGCAATATCAACTATCCTTTTAGCAGGAGTTTCTACTATCCTTTTACCTAAAGTTTCAACAGTTTTCTTGGCAAGAGTATCTATGATTTTCTTTATAGTAGAATCGGAGGCTTTCTTAGTAGGAATGTCAAAAGTCTTCTTGCTAGGGGTATTTGGAGTTTTCTTACTCCTAAGGTTATATTTTCTATGAACTTCCATGATAGCATTCTCAAATCCCTGTTTATAATCATTCGATTCCTTAGAATCAAGCTCTGTTTGAGAAAGTTAAAAAAGTTCTTGTTCTTCTTGAGTAAGAAAAAATCGTTTCATCATCATAAATTCCCATCCAATTTATTGATTTTCTTCTACCTCTTCAAATATTTCACCTTCATCATCAGCATAATTCGCTTGGAAAGGAGGTCTAATTTTCTGGTCTGGTCCCCTTTGTTCCCTTTGTTTTATTTGTGGTGGATTTATCCTAACATTTTGATTTCGATTTTGAGGGCTAGGCTGATTTTCTCTTGGGGGAACTCTATCTGTTAGATTGATCCTTTCCATCATTCTCTCTAATTTTCTAACCAAAGAATCTATCTTAACATCAACAGAAGATGTTGATGGTTCTTCTTTCATTGTCACTCTCCTTTCCTGTTCTTATCTTAGCTCTTTTTTCTAACAAATTGAATTCTACAATCATTGCATCTCTTTACATTTCTTCTAATGTTGCAGATTTTCTCTCTCTTAGCTGATAAGAAATGTCTGCCTCAAATCCATCAGGGAATTTTATTAAGGCCAAACCTTGTGGTGGTTTAATGTTTGCAGGAATAGCATTATAAACACTATTGAATCTGGTGAAATAATCCTGGACACTTTCCCCAGGTCCCCTCCTAATACTTTCATATTCTAATAGAATCCGAAGAGGGTTCTTTTTAACTTCCCATCTATTAAGGAATGACTGATGAAATGTAGGGATATCATTAATGCTAGCAGGTGGCAAGGCCTTAAACCATTTTCTAACTTCTCTAGTATTAATTTGAGAAAATAACCTCATTTTAACATTTTCTTCATATACTTCTTGAAGATAAAAACTATCATTCATCCTATCAACATGTTTTTGAGTAGTTATGGGTCCAGTACCATCAAACTAGGGGATCCTACTTTAATAGTCCTGTGGCATGTTTGCCAAAGGACCCTGAAGAACAACTGGAGCATATGTTGCTACCATTATATTATGGGAATATGAGGATGGATAATATGTGGATTGATTAAAGGTGGAGGTTGAATGGTAGGTGAAGATTGGGGAGAAGATGGAGTTTTAGTTGCATGGTGAGAAAGCACAGGGGTGGTAGAGGAAACTATAGAAGGAGTGGGACTGGATGATCTTGGATGAACATATTGAGATGAAGTGGATGAAACTGCAAAATAAGTTAATGCAGAGAGTTCAATAGATTGTTGGATGTATTCCTCACGGACAGATAGGTCAAGACCTGATACTAAATCTTGCAATTTATCAAAGTCTTGAAAGATTTGAAGATCGAGATCAGGTTGAGCATAATGTACTTCAAATGAATGTCGTCGAGAGGTAGACTGATCTACCACAATTCGGTCTACCCAATTTTCTGACTTAGTCCTAAAAAAGCTATGATCAAAAGGAAAATCAAATTCAATATCTTGTAAAGTGATAAAGTCCTTTCGAAGAGAATCTTCCCTAGGAAGATGATTGCTACTTCCTTGGCTCTCAGTTATATACTTCTTCTCAGCAATTTTTCAAGATCATCAACAATAGTTGCAGGTTTAGGATCAGGATGAGATCTAGTGTAAAATGTTTTGGGAGCCATAATTAAAATTTAAAGTGCACACACACTATTATTTACAAAACTGAAAAGGAAACAATCTCTTGAAATATTTCTGAAATACACTTCTTTTAACCAGGGAAATAAGTTCGCAGAAAATTAAAGTATTTAAATTTGTCCCCAGTATGGTCACCACTATGTTATCATTAAGTAATTTTTGAGATTGTGAGAGTAAACATAGAGGAAAACACCAAAACCTATTTGGAAGTTGGGTTTAGCCCTGCCAGCTTCAGAGAGGGATCTCTCTGTAAATTTTAGCTTTGTTTTATGTAAATTTTAGGCTAGTTATTACTCATGCAAATTGTTGTATGTTTGTGATTTCATTGGATTTTTTGGTTGATTGAATTCTTATAATTCCATTGGGCTATGGAGTCTAAAAATTAACTAGATCTGCATCAAATTTTAAAGGAGTTTCACAGGGAAAGCTAGGTGGCACTAGTTATATCTTTTATAACTTTAAAATGATATGAAATAGAAGAAATGAAAGGTTCAGTAGAAACTAAGGAGAAATTAAGAATTCCTTAATTTGACTTTAGAAGAAAAAATAGAAATTATCTATAGCCAGAATAGGGTGCATATTTCAACAAATCCTATTTGTCACCATTTCTGTAATGTAATTAAGCTTTTTAAGAAATAACAATGAAAGAAAACAATGAATAAACACATGAACAAGAGAAACACATCACCAATTCGTACACCACATGAATCCTGTGAAGAATGCCCTTGTATTAGTGATGAGTCCAACAACCAGAAAATTACAATAAGTTGGAGAAAATTATATTCAACAATAAACCTATAATACTTCAAAATGTGAAGTATTTATACAATAATTACAAAATCTCTGTCTCAACATACAATTTATATTTAACACTATTCTAAACAAAATTATTGATCTCTGCAGAGTAATAATCTAGGTGGACAACTGCGTGGAGATGTGGCTATGCTTTGGAGGAGTTTGATGATGAATTGGCTTTTTCTTGTGCTGCATTGGCTGATGTGCTGGCATATCCTTTCACTGCATCCGAATTTCCTATTAATCTAGTAATTCACAGAGTTTGTCCCATCTATCTTCATCTGGAATGATTAATTTGGTTACCTTCCGCTAAATCTCATCAAACTTAGTATACTTTGAAAAATTTGATCTTACCAAGAAGATGTGATTTACCTCATGCTGAATAAAGAAATCATTTCCCATTGCTTCTAGGAATGCTCTACCTGTCATGTTGCCTTTGATATTAGCAAATTTGGAACTATCTCTCGCTACCTCCTTAATATTTTTAATATAATCTTCATGAGTAATTAATTTGTCATTAAGTACAAACAAAATGGGTAACCCTTTCTGATTTATAGCTTCTATCTTGGTGAAAAACCTATTTACTGCTATTTCCAAATTCTGACACTTTTCTTCCAACTGAGAAATAAGATTCTTTTTAGTCAGAATCTTATTTACCTCCAAAATTGTTTATGTCCTATCATCAATTCCTAAATCATCCAAATCATACTTATTCTTTGAATTAAGTAACTTGATTATGTTTTTAGCTTTGGTAGGAATTTCACCCAACTGTTCTCTGATCTCTGTAATAGCCTATGTTGCTTTCTTAATCAAGCCCTTATGCTAAAAAATAATCTAGATACATGGCCAAATTTCAGCCATAGAACTCAAAATATCTCTCCAAATGCTTTCCTTGGCTTGGGCCAAGGTTTGTCCAATGGATGATTCTCTCTTTGATTTTTGTATCCTTTCTATCAGCCTCTGAGATTTTTGAGCTTCAACAAGATGTGAAGCTTCACTCCTGGTCTTATGATACTGTAGTGCTTTGACTTATCCCTGCAATTTTTTAATCTCTTATGTCTGAATTGACAAATTCTCAACCACCTTTGTCAATTGGTGAGTAGCCTCTATAGAGTGTGTAAAAAATGTAGTTGATGTGTGGTGGGAATTGTTGTGAAAGGTACAACATCTAGGGGAACCATGGACACTTTTGAAATCTGCTCCTTTTCCTTGATAATTTTCTCCAGCTATGATTCCATCTGTCTAATCTGAGCATTTTGTTCCATGATTAACTTCATCATGTCTCCTTTCTGAGTCTTTGATTCTTCAATGTATTTTGTGAGAGGATCTTCAGTTGCTAGAAACTTCAACTATTTCCTTAATGTTGCAATGCCATCATTCTTCTTCTTGATCAACTACTCTACAACTTTCATGTTTTCTGGATCATAACCCATCTTCACTACTAAATCCTCCAAGGATTTGATCCTGGTATCCTTTGCTAGAGAATAAATATTCTCCATTTTTAGCTGAGACTAAATGCTGGAAAGTGAAACCTACAATTTAGAAACAATCATAGTAGTGTTGGTTAGAGTGGAATATATCATTTCACTAGTTTTTTTGTGCATCTCCATTTGGACAATGGGATGTATATCTTTAGTATCGAATTCAAAAGTTGTCTTATTATAATCTAATTCTGATTTAGGCTGTGGGATTTGAGCCTCAAGGAAGGCTATTTTCATCCTCCCTTTATCTGAATCAAAAAATGAAAGTAGTATACTCTGTGAGCTGGAAGTCTGCTTCCAAAACTAAGTATAAGTGCTATTCTTAAGAATCTCATTATTAAGTTTTATTTCTCTAAATCTGTCAAAAATGCTCTTTTCTTTCTCTTCTCGAACAACCTTTGTAGTATGGAATGTGTCTTGCTACTCCTAGGACACTGATGATGCTGTTGGAGATGCAAAAAAATTTCTGCCCGCCTGAGAGGAAGATGGTGTTTCCTTGACTATCATGGAAACCTCCTGTTCTATATTCTTCTCTGAATCTGATTTAGGATTCAATTTAGTTCTCTTCCTGTACATGATTTTAAACTCTTTCCCTGCATTATATGTCACTGAAGGTGACTCTTCTTCTTTTTGTCTCTTGGCTGCTTTCTCCTAAGGAACCAGAATTTGTGAAGTGGAGGTAGAAACAAGCTACTCCTTAGCTTCCTGCAAAGTGTTCTCTGCCCAAGTCATATGGTTCACATATCTCTCAATTTCAGGTCTCTGAGTATGAGTATGTGGAGTAGTTTTATTTTCTACTCTCAATTTGGAAATTATACCCAGAGGTTCATAAGACCATGTGAAACTTAAGATGAATTTCATTTCTTTGAGAAGCTTATCTGATTCTTCTCCTGCTGACCTGTTGTTACATACAAAAGAACCAATTTGTGTCTTGATTATTGATCAGGAGTTCATAAATTTTTCTCAAAATTCAAAGTTATAGGATTGGATTGAAACCAGAATGGCTACGTAGATCTCGTCTTCCTAATTCCGGCACCGTGAATAGTTCAAGAAACCGATGTCCTATGAGGAAGATATTGCGTTCTGATCAAATACGGCAGAAACGAGCGCTATCGAAATTTGCAAGCGATATGGTTTAGTCTTTAATGTTAAATGTGCAAGAGGCCAATATGCGATAAGTTGAACTTGTGAAATATGTGATGCAACATTTCCATCGCAACTTTGCATCGATGAATATATTGTTAAACCGTTAAAGTTATTTTTTAAACCATGCGATCTGCGAAATTGTATGTTTCCCGATATGCGATGTCGCATACTCTGCCATCTGCGATATGTTTGAATGAGATATGGTGACATTGCCTAGGTTCTAATTATTATTGCCATTGTGCGTTAAAAATGTTATGTGGGCCACCGTCAGAGCCTAACCAACGTCAACAAACCATAGTCCACGTTAAACTGCAGTCAGGAGCGGAGGTTCCGCTAACTATCAAGACATTAACGGTTGGGGTGTGCATGTGGCCATCAAACTAACCATAATAGTAATTGCCTGACATTATTGGTAGAGAAGATAGGGGCATGCCAAATTTAGCGGTCAACCCTAATTTAACTCTAGTTAACTCGAGTTCTCCACATTTAGTGGAGTTTTCCTAGGAGATATTGGGAAAAATTGTAGGAGACTCAATTTTTGACAATTATGAGTGAATGAAGAGTCATTCTTGACTAATTGGAGCATTTTGAAGCCATTGGTGTAGATAAAAAAACCATTAGAGCACTGTAAATACATGTAATAGCAAAATTTGAGCATAATGAAAGATGGATAAGCCATTGGGAGCTGGACCACCAGATCTAGCCCAGGAGGGGTAAACTGCTTCATCGTGTCTGCTGTGTAAAATTCATGTGGTGACTTATTTCTTTGTTTTACATTGTTGTTCATTGTTATTTAGACTTATTTTATGATTCTAATTCACTAAGGTTAATCTGTAATTCATGGAAAAACTCCTTAATCCTTATGAAAACTAATGAACCAATTATGCACATGTTTTTAAAACTGAAAGACCCTTAGCATAGCAAAATTAATACAGTCATTTCATATTAGATGGTATCAGAGCTAGAGTTTTTCTCTAGTGTTGTTTAGTGCAAATAATTGTTTAACTGTTTGCTAGTTTTAGATGCTTACAAGGCTCAAGCTCAAAATGGGAGAAGCAAACTGTTGGAAGCAGGAGGGTCTCAACAGTAGCCAAAGAAAAGGAGAGCAATATTGCCACAATCTCCACGACCTAGTTCACCTCCTAAAGAAGCAGAATCTCCATTAAGCATGCCTCATGAGGAAGGAGAAATTCATGAATAATTTGACCCTAAGGAAGAAGAAAGAGTGTTTAGGAAAGCACTTCTTGACATAACTGAGATGGTTAGAATTATTTATCAAGAAAGGAATGAGAGACTTGAAGGAGAAGGATCTAAACTCCAAAAGGAAGGACAAGGAGACAAGTCAAAGAAGGGAAATGGAGGAAATTGAGGCAATGGAGAGCCACCGTCTTCACCCTCATCATCATCATCATCATCTTCTTCTACCTCTTATTCAGTACATCAACCACACAAGTCCAAGAGCACTGGTAAATCTCCTTTATTAAAACTTGAATTTAAGTTCGAATTGACAATGTTTAATGGTGAAGTAAATGCAGACAAGATAGATAATTGTATTTGAAAATTGGAGGTCTATTTAAGAATACATAACCTTCAAGATGATGATACAAAAATTCAATTAGCTTCTTTGAGAATGGAATATGCAGCACTTGTTTGTTGGGAAGCCAAGATATAGGAGGAAATAAAGAAACATGGTAAGATTATTCTATCATGGTCATATTTTATTGTTGCTATTAAATGACATTTTTATCCATTAGCTCATATGCAAAAAACCATCATGAACTGGCATAACTTTAGGTAGTTAAAGGGAAAAAATGTGCAAGAATACACCCAGGAATTTAGAAGAAGAGCTCTTTTATTAGGGGTAGATTTGCAGAGCCAAGACACTTTGCTAAAGTACATAGGAGGCTTACATAGCTACCTAAAACATACTATTCTCATGTTTAACCCCACCAGTCTAGATGAAGTTTGTGTTCATGCCACACATCTAGAAGCTAGAGGGAAGAACATTCCCAAAGAGGGTAGGAAGAAACCTTTTAAGGGTAAATCCAAGGAGAAAACCTCAAAAGGTAAAAAAAAAAAGAATGCGTCTATTAAGAAAGAGGGAGAAAAAGTGACTTGTAAACATTGTTCAAAAGAAGGCCATGATGAAACTCATTGTTGGAAATTACATCCAGAATTGAAGCCAAAGAAACCTAACAACAAAGGGAAACAAAAAACTGCTACTACAACTCAACATTACTTAGGGTTCGATTCAGGTGATGAGACTAAAATTACAGCCATGGGATTGAATAACATGAAGGAAAAATAAATTGAAACTAAACCCAGTACCAGTACATCAAACTATCACATAAACACTCCAAATGAAGAAGAAAGAATAGAACTGTTTCATGTGAGGGTCATTTCCAAGCATACCAAGATTGACACATTGTTTGACAACGGGTCACAAGCAAACTTTATCTCTGAAGACTTGGTCAAAAAACTCAACCTTGAGACCATACCACATCCAAAACCATATCCATTGGGTTGGATTTGTAAGGATGCAAATCTTCAGGTTACAAGGCAATGTATATTGAGGTTTGCAATCACTACAAGCTTTGTTGACATAGCTGAATTAGAAGTGGTTCCACTTGAAATAAATGGTATTCTATTAGGGAGTCCTTACTTGTATGATAGGAAAGCAATCTTCTATTTCCATGAGAACAAGTATCATTTATTCAAATATGGCAAAGAGTTCATTGTTAGAGCACACCGCAAGAAGACAAATATTTCTTTGGTAAATGCTGGACAGGTAAAGAGGCAGGTAAATTCAAGTAAGAATTTTGTTCTTCTTATGATTAAGCCCAAAGCTGATATTAATCATGAATATTTTAAGGGATGTGATCCTAAGTTGAAATCAGAACTATATGATGTGGTTAATGGGCATCATGAGATGTTCCAGGAGCCAATAGGATTGCCTCCAAAAAGGGAAATTCAACATGAGTTTCAGTTGCAGTAGGATTGTCCTCTTCCAAACATCGGTATGTATCGCATGTCGATAATGGAGAATGCTGAAATAAAGAGAAAAATAAAAGAGATGTTGGATAAAGGTATCATAAGGCCAAGCACCTCTCCATGCGGTTCACCCATAGTCTTGATACCAAAGAAAGATGGGACTTGGTGCATGTGTGTAGATTTTTGAGCTTTGAACAAAATTATGGTAAAACATCATTACCCACTCCCAAGAATAGATGATTTTCTTGATCAACTGAAAGAATAAATTTTTTTCACTAAGTTATATTTACGAAGTGGATATCATCAAGTAATAATTGCAGAAAGTGATATATGGAAAACTACATTCAAAACCAAACAAGGACTCTTTGAGTGCCTAGTTATGCCTTTTGGTTTATGTAATGCATTGGCAAATTTTACACGGGTTATGGATAATGTTTTGCGACCATTCCTTGATGAATGTGTTATTGTGTACTTAGATGAAATTTTTATTTTCAGCAAAACAAGAGAAGATAATGTCTTGCATGTAAATAGAGTGCTTGATATTTTGAAGAAAGAGAAATTGTTTCTTAAGATGTCAAAATGTGAGTTTGGAAATACTTCTTTGGTCTATTTGGGACATATTGTAGGAGGAGGAGAATTGAGGATTGATCCTTCTAAATTGGAGGCCATTGTGAATTGGCCCACACCCAAAATATTTACCAAGGTAAGAAGTTTCTTAGGTGCAGCTCAATATTGGAGGAAATTTATTGCTAACTTTTCTTCCATTGCAGCTCCTATGCATGCAGTGACAAGTGTAAAGAAAGGCTTCCAATGGGGAGACAAACATCAACAAGCTTTCAAAGCTTTAAGAGACAAGATCAGTTCAAATCCAGTCCTTGCACTACCAAATTTGAGACAGCCATTTGAGATACAAACCGATGCTAGTGACTATGCCATGGGCCCAGTCCTTTTGCCGCATGGTAAGCCTATCGCCTTTCATTCAAAAAAAATTAATGGTGATATGACTAATTATCCCACATATGAAAAAGAACTATATGTGTTGGTACAAAAGTGTCAAGAAGTGGAAACACTACTTGATGGGTAAAGAGACTATTGTATACATCGATCACCAACCATTACAGTACTTGCAGTCGCAAACAAAATTGCAGCAATCAAGAGATTTCAGGTGGATGGGATTTCTTCAACAATTTCACTTGGTTATAAGGTTAAAAAAAAGGATATTTAATAAAGTTACAGATATGCTTTTGAGACCAATCATTAGTGCTTCTATTTTACTCAAAAATGATTCTGTTGTACATGATATTTCCATAGAACAATATGCACGTCATTGATTTCAAAGATGTGTAGGCTAGTTTGAGTGAAGGGAATCAATTTGAAGAAAGAGATTATCACATGTATAAAAATTTGTTGTTTCATTTGGGAAAGTTATGTATTCCATGAGCATAGAGGCTAAGTGTCATAGGAGAAGCTCATTCTTCTCTTATTGTTGGACACTTTAGGGTAAGCAAAACAATGGCACATCTACAGAGGTATTGTTATTGGCCTCGCATGATAGATAGTGTGTCACATTTTATAAGAGGTTGTTATATGTGTGCAACAATTAAGCCTAGTAATAGGAAGCTTGGATTGTACACGCCACTACTGATACCATCAAGGCCATGGGATAGCATCTCAATGGAATTTGTTGGAGGTCTACCTATGCTAAGAAAGCAACATGATTATCTTTTTGTAGTTGTGGATAGATTCAGTAAAATGTGTATACTTATGCTACGTAAGAAGACCATTACTGTTGAACATATTGTTGAACTTTATTTTCAAAATGTTTGGTTTCATTTTGGATTGCCTACTTCTATTGTTAGTGATAGGGATTTCAGGTTCATTGGGAATTTTTGGCCAAATCTATGGAGAATGATGGACACAAAATTGAAAAAGAGTATTGCTTTTCATCCACAAATAGATGGACAAACCGAAGTGGTGAACAGAACAGTTGTGCATCTATTGAGAGGATATTGCAGAAAACATCCTAAGTTGTGGGATGAACAACTGCATTACATTCAACACGCTTACAACTGGGCAAAGCACTCTTCAACACAAACCTCACCTTTTGAAGCATGCTTTGGGTATTTTTCAAAATTTCCATTACACTTCATCTTTGGGAAGGATTTTGCAATTGATGGCCATAGTGATATTGATAAGGCTCCAAATTTCATTAAGAAAATTCAAATGATACATCAACAAGTTCAAGAACAACTTGAGAAAATTCAAATAAAATACAAAGAGAGGCATGACAAACACCGGGTTGATCACAAGTTTCAAGAGGGAGATGAGGTATGGTTGCACATTAGCAAAGAAAGGATGTAAGGGGAAGGTAAAAAACTCAAACCCATTTGTTATGGTCCTTTCAAGATCATAAAAAAAGTTGGTAGTAATGCATTCCAACTTGATTTTCCTTCTTACATGCAAATGTATTCAGTTTTTAATGTTGAAAACTTACGCTTGTATGAGCCTCCTTTGATCGATGAGGAAGTGATGTTCAACTACCTTCTATTAAATATTTCTTGCCAGAATTTCTGGATGAGCTTAAATAAGATACAATTCTTGACAGGAGGACAAGAGCATCAAATAGGGGAAGTGTTGACTACCTTCGAGTTGGGCTCAAAGGCACTAAACCAAGCAAGGAAAAATGGATGGAGATTGGAAAGGTGAGGGAGATGTACCCTCATCTAGTGAACAGGTAATCAAGTCTTTTGGGGTCCAAAAGCTTCCCAATGGGGAGGAATGATCAGGAGTTCATAAATTTTGCTCAAAATTCAAAATTACAAGATTGGATTGAAATGGGGATGGTTGCATAGATTTCGGTGCCATGAACAGTTCAAAAAACAGATGTCGTATGAGGAAGATATTGTGTTCTAATCAAATATGGCAGAAACAAGAGTTATGTAGATGCGATTCTTTCAATAAATAACAAGTATCAGAGTGAAGGATGAACGGTGGTGATTAGATCATAGAAGCAACAATGGGAGATCAACGAGAGAGATATCATTGCAGTTGAGAAGCATTGCACATCGCACAAAAAATTTTACTGTTAAAGATTTTTGCAAGTTAAATTATATAACTCGCGATGCGACGAGGAGGACCATGTGTCGGCGGAGGTCCGAGTGCTATCGCACTTCAAAATCAATACGATTTAGTATTTAATGGTAAATGTGCGGGAGGCCGATATGCAATAAGTGGAACTTACGAAATATGCGATGCAACATTTCCATCGCAACTTTGCATCGATGGATATATTGTTAAACTGTTAAAGTTATTTGTTAAACCATGCAATCTGCGAAATTGTATGTTTCCCGATCTACGATGTTGCATACTCTACGATTTGTGATATGTTTGAATGTGATATTGAGACATTTCCTAGGTTCTAAGTATTATGGCCGCTGTGGATTAAAGAGTTGATGTGGGCCACGGTCAGAGCCTAACTGAAGTCAACAAACCACAGTCGACGTTAAACTGCAATTAGGAGAAAAGGTTCCGCTAACTGTCAAGACATTAATGGTTGGGGTGTGCATGTGGCCATCAGCCTAACCATAACAGTAATTGCATGGCATTATTGGTGGAGTAGATAGGGGCATGCCAAATTTGGTGGTCAGCCCTAATTTAACTCCAGTTAACTGGAGTTCTCCACATTTAGTGGAGTTTTCCTAGGAGATATTGAGAAAAAGTGTGGGAGGCTCAATTTTCGACCATTCTGAGTGAATGAAGAGTAATTCTTGAATAATTGGAGCATTCTGAAGCCATTGGTGTAGAGAGAAAAACCATTATATAACTGTAACTACATGTAATAGAAAAATTTTGAGCATAATGAAAGATGAACAAGCCATTGGGAGCTGGACTAGCAGATGTAGCCCAGGAAGGGTGAGCTGCTTCATCATGCCTACTGTGTAAACTTCATGTGGTGACTTATTTCTTTGTTTTACATTGTTGTTCAGTGTTATTTAGACCAGGGAAAATTTTAAGGATGGGTATCTATTTTAAAGTTTATAAACTTTGGCAAATCTTGCTAATCTATAATAGAAGAATTGTAAAATGTTTGATGATATTTTTGTAATAATATCTAAAATTAAATTTATATTATATTGCTCTATAAAATATCTTGGCGATTTTCAAGGTAAAATAATTTCATAATATAAAACTTGGGCTAATTATTTTTAGAAAAAATGGAAATTGGCGAATAATTTTTTTGGATAAAGTATTGAAAATTAGCCCACCCGCGAATATTAGCCCCTAAAATTTTCCCTGATTTAGACTTATTTTATGCTTCTAATTCACTAAATTTCATATATAATTCATGGAAAAACTCCTTAATCCTTATGCAAACTAATGAACCAATTATGCACATGTTTTTAAAACTGAAAGACCCTTAGCACAACAAAACTGATATAGTCATTTTAGATCAATTATAAATTGTGATTTCTTCTTTGCTAAAACAAAGTGTATTTCATCTGAATTAAGCATTTTTCTAATGTATTCTAGTGCAAATATCCTCATAGGGAGGTATTTTGGAAATTTGTATGGTGCCAAATCACACCCATACACTCTGATTTCGATGTAATTCTGGTACAAGTACCAGTCTCCAGTCTTTGCTTGCTCTATTAAATGTAAAATTATTTTATAGATGTTAGATCTAAGACTTTTGTGATCCATAATGTAGATAAAAGAAATTTAGGATTAATCACATCATTAGGATTAGGAGTAGGTAAAATTATTTTTATCTCCTCACTGATCCTTGGCTTTGCTGAACCCTTTAACACACTCATTGTTGGGTGTATAAACTTTGCAATGTACTGTTTGTAGGTGAATTCTTCCTGCTCCATCACTAGGGAAGTCCAGAATATGACTGAATGTTGATTCCCTTCTTTATCTAACTTTTGCATGGAAAATTTAAACATGTCTGCTTGATAATATATAAACATGTAAACCAGAATTGAATTATATTTGAACACTCCCTTAGTTGGTAACTTTGGTAATTTTTCATGAATACTATCAGCCATAAATTGACTGAAATTGAAGATAATAGAAGGCTTATTGTTTGTGGAAAATATGGATAGGAAACCTAAGATGGGTTCATCTACTCATTGATCAAAATAATAGCCCAGAATGTAGGATATCACAGATATAATTTTATTGGCTTGATTAGGGAAAATTGAGGAAGGATATGGTGGATTTTTCCTTGGTAGTTGAGTGTTTTCAAGTAGGAAAAGGTCAAAAATCCGGGCTCTCTTAGAAAAATCAAGCTTCTGGTATAATTATGTCAATTATTTTATTGAGAATGGGGTAATTTTTTCCACAGAGGGGGCCTGCATAATTTGATCTATGGCTTTGGTAGTAATGGTGAAGAGAATTTCACCAGTAGGGGCTATGATTTCTCTTTGATTAGGGACATAGCAGGATTAGCATTTTCTTGTAAATTTAGATGAATGGAAGGTTTGGGGAAAAATGTAGTGGGGGATATTTGACTCCCAGAGTCCAATTTCATCTGTTTTGTCCACAAACTTGTCTTCAATCCAACAGTAGAGTTTGAAGAGTTCTAACTCACACTGTGTCTCGAAAATTTTATAATCTCTATTAGCTAATGGGATGTGTTCTAAATCTACAAGGGGATGAATCAAGGGGTCGAAAGAGTCCTCCTAGTTTTTCTTTTGGGAGGAATATTTATTAATGGAGAATTTTACAGAACACAGGGAAAAATAAAGGATTACTAGGAATGTTTCAGGTCTGTCGCTAATAAGAGAAGGAATTGGGACGTTGGTGCTCGATCAGGTGCTTTAATCACTTTAATAACTTCAATGCACATTAGAGAACCTAAAAATTAGAATTAATTTGCGAGAATTACGCAGCAAAAAGGAGAAATGGGGACAAGTTCAGGGTTTAAAAAGATTTCATGGGTTTTGTGTTGTAGGTGTGGGTCCCTTGAGATTTTAAAATGGTTACATGGAAGAATTAAATGTATTGACGGAAATTTCCTGGGAAGGGGATTGATTGGGTAACGGAAAGGACCACGTGGCAGGGAATGAGTGGAGGAAGGAGTGAGGGTAGGGACAATGGGAAAAGGATTGAGGGGGAGTGGTTTTCTTGGGAGGTCGCAGGGTGGTGCGTTATAGGCGTTAGTCCAAACATGGTGAAGGCACCAGTAGTGAGACCCAATAGGAAAACAATATTTTTGAGCCCCCCCCCTCCCCCCACGGTAAAGGTAGAATAGCAAGGGGGGGCCGAAAATTATTATGGACCATTGATCTGGTGCAGGGGTCAATCGAGCGGTTGCAAAATGAGCACGCTTTAATCACAACACGACAAACGTGTTTGTCAACTAGGGACCTTTCATTTGATTGAAGAACTATGGATAAATATACTAATGAAATAAAACATAATCCTTTTGCGCCTTTTTACATAATATACTTTCAAACTTTAGGCAAAAATGCTAAAATGGGTCTTTTGAAATAAAATTATTCCCTTTACTCTTTTAACATCAATTTTTCAGCTAGTGCTAAAACTAACATTTTATTCATTCCTTCCTAATGGTGAATTTAGACTAGAAAACCATTATTTCACTTCTTATGAAAAACTAAAGCCTATTATATCCTATCCCTTATTTCTCCACTGACTCAGCTTAAACAATTGAATCAATATCATTTTCTACCTAACTAACATTGGCCAAGATTAAACAGTTTGGCTAAGATTATTCTCTAATCTAATTAACATAAATTTAAACTTGTTTAACCATGATTAAACAAGTGACTAATGATTGTGGCATTTTGAAAAAGATGCACACAACCTTAATGTTGTTTAACAGAATGAAACTATCTTGTCAAGTAGTGGCATTTAAATTTTCAACACTTTCAGTATTATTTCTTTTTGTTTTTCTTTTGTGGGGTTCTCATCTTTATTTTTTATTCTTTTCACTATTTTTCTCTTCTTTTTCTTTTGTCTCTTTATTCATTTTTTTAAATACCCTCTTTTCATTTTCTTATATATATATATACACACACACACACACACATACATACATTTTAGAAATCATTTTCAAATTGAAATATTATTTACAATATCAAATAACTGAGATAAAATATCCAAGCACCTTGAGATCCTATAAATTATAGGGCCCTAACATAAAGGACAGAGAGAAGCATCCAAAATAAACTATATTCAAATGTTTATACATACCAAAATTATAGAATTTCCACACCTTGAAATGGAGGATACAAAATGTTTTCCACTTCAGAACTAGTTGTGATTCAAGAAATAGGGTGACACCTAAAGTAATGGAGAAGTGCATGTCATGACCCAAAATGATTGGCTCATCATTGAACAAATGCCTCTGACCAACAAAAATCTAAGAAATGGTACCCATAAAGTTTCCCATTCTACTTTCATTTTGTGTCTAATGGGTGTATTCTAAATGCTGAGAAAAATGACAAAGCAAAGTATCCTTGAAGAGAGCCATCTCTAGCATGAGAAAGGATATGCTAACATAATTTCTCATGGAGTAGATGAGATTGGACATAAGTGGACATATAAATACATGATGGTTTGATTGATTACGTACTACGAACGAATGATCCCATACCATAAGCATGTATAAGTTCACATTATATGTATAAAATGATTGGTGTTTCTCCCATGAACATGCATGATACTTGAAATTGAGGCTACATGCAATCTGTTTTTCCAAGGTACCACTTGGCACCAAAAAAAATTGAAACTTTAAAGTTTTAAAACCTTATAAATGAACAATAAGGAATATAGAAAAATGTCTCTTGGTCATTAATCAAAATTGTTCCCAATGCCAAATATGAGCCTTTATTGCCCATATTATTTGCGACATTGTTATGCTGATATAAACATGGTGCAACTCAAATGAGTGTAAATTCCTTAATGTTTCCTACATTCAATTGAGGATATTATTAAGATACATTTCCTTTGGGAGAGAGTCTTTAATTTTTGTTTTTAGACTTCTGTGGTGATCATTTTGTAAGAAGTGTTCCGGATTATCCACAGTATCGAAGAACATGTGTCAAAAAGAGAGTCTTTAATATTTCCTACCTCACTACTTTTGTCACCCTTGAATATGCTTTTCTATACTGTGGATAATCCGGAACACTTCTTACAAAAAGAGAGTCTTTAATATTTCCTACCTCACTACTTTTGTCACCCTTGAATATGCTTTTCTAAAATTATAAGGTTTTATAATTAGTGAATATTCACCAAGGATTTACAATATTTTATAATTCAATGAAATATTCACCAAAGTCATATATATATATATAATTGATAAAATATAGAATATTCCTATGTATAATGGGAATTCTCCCATTTATTATACATATACATTTAGGGGGGGGTTTCTTGTTGAAGTGTAACTAGGTTCGGTCTTCATAATGGCTTGTAATTATGAATTCATGTAATAAATAATACAAAGATAATAAAATGTATTTTATAATACTTGCATCATGGGTTTCATGAGCAAGGAAGTTTTTATTATGGGTCAAAGACTTCTTTCTGATGTCTTTAGGGATTGTCATCTTGTCATAAATATATAATTTAGAGTCATGTATATGAAGGATTATTACAATTGTAAAGGAAATTCATTGATGTAAAGTATGCCACAAGAACTTGTCAATATTCTGACGGAAGTTGGCTCAAGGTGATGCATATACCCTTGAAACAAATTGGCCTAAAAGATGTTGGAAGAAGTCGACTCACTAACAGTTGATCATGTCGGCCTAGAGAGGGTAAGACTGTCCCTATAAATAAGACAGGTCCGCAGCCTCATTGTATACAATCAATTTTGGATCTAGCTCTGTAATGAAGTATGAGTTAAGGTCTAAAATGGATTTGTAGAAGGGTCTTATTATAGTGCAAGGAAAGTGCTCACATAGTACTTGGTCTTGGGTCTATCTACCTTAGCAAAGGGTCCACAATCTCAGAAATAGTAAGGACTGAAATCAGTACGAGAATAAGGTAAGCTGAGTGTCACTTCAGGATTGTTATAACGTGAAGTAATAAAGTGCAGAGGAGGAGTATCACACAATGAGGACAAAGGGTATGCACAATGTGTAAGATCTTGGGCCAATATACTTCATATCTCTCTGAAGGAATTATAAAACATAAGCAAGGAGACTCTACAACAAGATGAGGGATATTGGTCTAGGGTATGTACAATGTGAAGGAAAGACATACTCTAGGGTATAAATATAGAAGGACGAGAAGTCATTGCTAGGAGACCGAGAATGGATCAAGGAAGGCAGTAACTTGTCTAGGAACCGAGTTCCTCAATGTTGGTGCAGGAAGGGAGATCAACATAAGGACCCAAGAAAGAGCAGTGACAAGGTCTTAGAGGCATACTGGTGTCTAGGGTCTGTGTCATGGTCATGGTACTTTTCAATTGAAGATCTAAAAGAAGAATTACTTTTGGGTTTTCCTCTCCAAGAGGGAGAGGTTTTGACCCTGGCTTAAAGAGCCAAATTTTTATGTCTCTTGTGTTTTTATAATTGAATTGATGAAAGACATAATAAGCTAATTAATACAAGATATAAGTAATAGAAGCATACAAAGTATAACACACGCAGTTATTAAGTAAGAGAATTGAATTAAACAATTCCCTACCAAATTCTCAACATGGTATCAAAGCTAAGGTGCTAGAAAGGGCTATTTGACAAGAAGACACTCAAATACCAAGAAGATCAAGGATCAGTTTTCCAAAAGAAATCAAAGTGAAGGTTCTACATTAAAGAAATGGATACATATTGAAGAATCAATCTTCATATCTAGGAAGATCTTCACTCATTCAAGTAGGAGAAGTTTGCAGAAATTGGAGAATCCCTCAAGCCATTTCAAAAGGACCAAAGACCTTACTCAAAGGACTCACATAAGAGGAAAAAAATATCAAGGAGGTGATATTTATCTTCAAGGAATCAAAATATATCTCTTGATTGAAGCCAAATTATCATTTTGTTGAAG
Organism: Pinus albicaulis; assembly: GCA_034641835.2. Taxonomy (NCBI): domain Eukaryota; kingdom Viridiplantae; phylum Streptophyta; class Pinopsida; order Pinales; family Pinaceae; genus Pinus; species Pinus albicaulis. The sequence continues at coordinate 907,188,936 of CM076583.1, read as the reverse complement.
ACATCATCAAGCCATCCTTGATCATCATTCATCATCAAGGATTAAAGGTGATCTAGCTCTTTTAACCTCTCTTAAAGAAGCCAATCTAAGAGGGATATCCTGCTGCTATCTACATCATCATCAATAAGGAATTTGGGAGAAGAAAATAAGCATCTATTCAAGTAAGTATATTTATGACTTCATTTGAATCTGTCAAAATGTCTTTTTGCAAAGAAAGCAAAAACTAGTTGGGGTTTCAAACTTCCTTTCATGGAAGAAAATGACAGATCTAAATCTTATTGAGAATGAATTATTGCCAAATACATGAAAGGAGACATAAGATCCCATAGGATTCTTATAGAATACACAAAGGATTCTCTCATCCCCTATGTATCAAAACTAGAATCTTCAAAAGAAATATATGACAAATTGGTGGAGATATTCTCAGAATTGGGAGAAGTAATGTCTAACATAGAAATGACTACAATGGTACTGAATTATATATCAGAGGAATTGAGAAATATCACTTCAAATATATATGGGAAGAAACAAGGATATATGATCAAATGAAGAGAATCGAGCCTATGTTGCAGGTCAAAAAGAAAGGAAATATTCGTTAAGTTTGATAATCAGAAGAAAAGGAGAAACATGGATAAGATATGATGCTATGGATGTAATGAACCTGGGAACTATGAGAAGAATTTTCCCAAACATAACGAGGACAAGACGAAAAAAGAAGAATCCCATGTCGCCGGAAAAATGGAAGAACCAGATTCAAAGAAATATAAGAAAGAAGAAGTGAAAGATATTTACTATGATTGAGATCATCTTCCTCTTTAAGAGATATTTATTGGTTGTAAAATAATATGTTAGGAATATAGATACATCACTTTAGAATTGGAATAATTATGAAAGCATTGAAGGAGGAGCACTCATTGTAGGAGGATGTATGTAACACATATGTGAAAACCATGCTGTGAGATAAGTGGCTCCAGGGAACCTCACTGAAAACAACATTTATGTAATGCAGTCATCTAGATGAAGGGTCATCATTCAATAATCAACATGGAAACATGTGTTGACACTTTTCTAATGGAATTTTCTACGAGTTCACTAGTTAGAAAGAAATCAACAACAAATGAAATCAACATAATATGTCCTAATGTGGAATATGAGGTGGTTGTATACAAAAAAGGAAGTACATACTGGAAGTTCCTGGGAATGAAATAATGATGTGTGGAAAAATAAAGGAAGGGATCCTAAAATGCAACTATGATACGAGGCTATTATCATCAGGAAGCCAAGAAGACTTGACCAGAAAATCTTCTGGGAAGATATTCACTCTGATATAATTCTTGAAAATATGGAGATCCTTGACAGTACATATCTTTAGGATATGTGTCAATATGTAAACAAAGGATGTCGATGCCTACAAGAAGATTTCATTGTGAAAGAACATCACTAAGGTAAATTTTTATTTAAAAGTTCATATTTGTAATTAATCAATATCTGATGAGCTTATGCAGGGCTGCCAAAGGGAAGTATATGTATTCAACAATTGATAACCATATGGCAGGATGAAAGATCATTGAAAGAAATGTGGTCCGAAGGAAAGCAGCATGACATAAAGTTGGATCAAATGAAAAAGACTAATTAACCACATTCTGATATAAGACATGGCTCTTGGATGAAAGTGATCGATGATCTATACCCTATGAAGAAATACCAAATTTGAAGGCTCCTATATTCATAACATCAATGGAAGGATTTCTTCATGGGCAGATGGGTGTTTTCATCATTGTTGTTGCAGGTCCCTGATTAAGAGGGAGCCTAATTATAAGTTTCTTACTTGGAAGAAAATTCGTAATTCCTAAGCCAAGAAGAAAGCTTAGGTACATTCTTTATAAGTATATTCCTCTGTGGAATTTGTCCTCCCTAGTTGAGAGGGAGAGATAGACAAGTCATTTTTGTCTTCACCTGGGAAGACAGAATGGAGGGTTGGGTAATCATCTAGCACTCAATACTCTTTTGGGAGGTATTAGCACATCCATAGAAAGAGTAGTCATGAAAGGACATATATTCTTTGAGGATTAGCTATCCCGATAAGAATAGTCCTATGAGGTCATACTCGGTGAACACTCGAGTGGAGTATGAACCTTGGAGACAATGATGAAGGTGTCTATAATCATTGGTCTAGCCAACAATGTAGCTCATGGTCTCGTGGAGAGATGGAGCTGTTATTCAAGGCCTTGCACTGTTACAATGATGGTTAATATGATGCTATAACAGATGGATTACCAATCAAATTATTCTTATGAGATTATTATGATTGAAAGTGACCATGTACAATTATGAATACCTCCCTAGTTAAGAGGGAGTGTTGGAAAGTGTAACTAGGTTCGCTCTTCATAATGACTTGTAATTATGAATTTATGTAACAAAGAAGACAAAGATAATAAAATGTATTTTGTAATACTTACATCCTGGGCTTCATGAGAAAGGAAGTTTTTATTATAGGTCAAATACTTCTTCTTGATGTCTTTAGGGGTTGTCATATTGTCATAAATGTACAATTTAGAGTTATGTATGTGAAGGATTGTTACACTTGTAAAGGACATTCATTGATGTAAAGTATGCCTCAAGACCTTGTCAATATTCTCATGGAATTTGGCTCAATGTGATGCATATACCTTTGAAGCAAGTCGGCCTAAAAGGTGTTGGAAGAAGTTGGCTCACTAAAAAATGATTATGTCGGCCTAGAGAGCATAAGAATGTCCCTATAAATAATTCAGGCCTGCAGCCTCATTGTATACAATCAAGTTCAGATCTAGCTCTATAATGAAGTACAGGTTAAGGTTTGAAATGTATGCATAGAAGGGTCTTATTATAGCGCAAGGAAATCTACCTCAACAAAGGATCCAAAATCTCAAAAATAGTAAGGGTTGCAATTAGTGTGAGAATAAGGTAATTCGAGGGTCACTTCAGGACTATTATCAAGTGTTGTAATAAAGCGGGGAGAAGAAGTATCACACAACGAGGACAAAGGGTCTGCAAGGTGTGCAAGATATTGGGCCAATATACTTTGGATATATCTTAAGGAAATACACAACATAAGCAAGGAGAGTCTACAAAAAGACAAGGGATATCGGTCTAAGGTATATACAGTGTGAAGGAAAGACATAGTCTAGGGCACCAAGATAGAAGGACGAGAAGTCATCCATAGGAGACCGAGAATGGATCAATTAGGAAGGAAATAACTTGTCTAGGAACCAAGTTCCTTAGTGTTGGTGCATAATGGTGCAGAATAGTGCAGAAAGGGAGATTAGCATAAGGAGCCAATAAAGAGAAGTGACAACGTCTTGGAGGCATACTGGCGTCTAGGGTTTGTGTTATGGTCTTGGTACTTGTCAATTGAAGATCTAGAAGAAGAATTACTTTCGGATTTTCCTCTCCAAGAGGGAGAGGTTTTGGCCCTGGCTTGAAGAGCTAAAAATCATGTTTCTTGTGTTTCGATAATTGACTTGATGAAAGACATAATAAGCTAATGAAGACAAGAACCAAGTAATAGAAGCATAAAAAGTGTAACAAAAGCAAGAATTGAATTAAACTATGCCCTACCAAATTCTCAACATTTCCTTAGGCTAAGAAATCTTGTTTCAATAGCTTAATGGGATAAATTCTGGAAAATATCCATTCAACGAGAGAAAATTTATTAAACACATTATGATATGAGAATATATGTATGCATAATATCACTTATAATCATGAATTTGTCATATATGAAGGAGGAGGGAGTTTTGGGCAAGAAATTTTACCAAACATACAACCATTGGAGCTGGATGCAAAGAATGTTGTGAGTAAATTGAAAAATTTCCTCAATAGAGATAATTGTCTTCAATGTCTAATGAAAATGATCTAATATTTTTTGTAAATCTTGCTAAAATCTAATGCATCGACGATTGAGAGAATTTGCAAAGCTTTAACCAAGTGATCACATTAAGTTTCACCTATGGCCGATAATAGTCATGGTGAAATAGACATGATGGATTAAGCTTTCAAAAAGGTAACACATTAAATTTATTCAAAAACCAAAAATTCCATTGGAGTTAGATGGATTTTGCAAGGTTACTAAAAGTTGACATGAAAAATTTAGTCGATGGTCAAAAGTTCCATCAAGGTTCAACGGATTTGGAAAGGTTACTAAAAATTACATACTAAATCTTATTGATGTCCAACAAGCACATTGTGGGGTCAACAAGGAGTTAGGGGATTGAATCCATCAATTTCTAGTGAAATGATTTTTGTTTTACATTGGTAAAGTTTGGATTTCACCAATTGTAGATGAATCATTCGAAACCTTTAAATTTGTGCATGTGGGTAATTTATAAACTTAATTATGGTGTTGATTAAATGTGTCATTTATTCTTATTATTAATAAACTAATATAATTATATGAATGTAAATATATTAAGTTATTAATTAAAGATTAACTTAATTACATGTAAGGTGATTAATTCTTTGTGCTAAGGGTGAAAATCTTTAGATGGTCATAGCTTGATGATCCATACTTCATTTTTAATCAAATTTATATTGCCAAAAGACTCTCAATGAGATGAAGGTGACAACGATCTCATAAAAGAATTGAATTGATTAGGGAAAGAAAAATTTTGATACCCCGTACCCTTAACAAGGCACAAAGGGAGTTGGGCATGTTACAATTGGTTAGTACCTTAACCCACAGGTGTGAGTGCCCAGTTTAGTAGGGCACACATCACAAATTAGATGCATACTGGCTTGGCATGATGTGAAGGAAAAGGGATCATAGGTTTTCCTTAGACATTGTTCAAGTGAAATGGTTGTAACTATCGGGTGCACGAGACTTAGGACATGTTGGTTATGTTGGTTAGTCATGAATTTTTAGGGAGAACATGAAACCAAGGGGCTAAAAATTCCAAGCCTTAGAATATTTTGAGGATTCAATTGAACATTGAGTGGAGTGTATTGCACCTTTGTATCTCCTTAAGCATTAGGCACAATGAAAGGCACCTTAGAAGAAGGATATGGTTGGCCACTTTCCACTTCTTTAAAGAGAACACAATTTGGACATTGGATGAGTCTTAGGTAGTATACACAAAGAAATTAGATGACTTGGAAAGTATCTAAGACATGGTAGAGCTAGATTGAGATTGTCGTAGTTGGAGAATGGGATTTGTAGGAGGTAAACTTGCAAGTGCTTTAGGGGTTTGGATCTATAAGTGGTGTGATATTAATAGGAAAGTGTGCCCTAGATCATTCATACTTTTCTAAAATGAGTTGCAAGTAGTGGTCAGATTTCCTTGTTGTATTCTTGTAACATTCTTCATAATAAAGTTAAGACATCCACCTTGGATGCCACCAATATATCTATGTTTTGGTCTCTTACTTGGATGAATGTTATTATTCCTTGCACTGTTATGTTTGGCTAAGGATTGATGAATATTGGCAAAGTGTTAGAAGTATATCGTTAGGATGTTTTAAGGTCATGGTTGGATGTGCCCAATATTAGAGAATTTGGTTGCAGAACTTAGCTACAAATCTAATAGTTGTAGCTTAGGGTTAGTTATGGGCAAACCCTATGTGAAGAGGTGTGGTTTATTTGTAGTTGGCATAGGTTAGCCAAGCCCTTATGGTTGAGGGAAGGCAACACCACATGACCCAGGATGTTGAAAGTGAAAAAATTGGGTAAGACCGTATACCTCTGTGACACTAACTCTTTTCACTTAAATGTATTAAAGATGTGGTACTAATTGTTAAAAGATCAAAAGATTTTGTTTCAATCAAATTTTACAATAAATAAAATATACATTAATTACAAAATATATATGTGAAATGAAAAAATATCTATCCTAAACTCAATAATTTATATATATATATATATATATATATATATATATATATATATATATATATATATATATATATATATAACTATAACTTTTGTTAACTTCACCCCTTTAATATTGATGAAATCAATGCCCCTCTACTCTCTCTAAATAATATGTACCTTTTAATTCCAATAAACTATCTTCTTGTTGCACATAATGGTTAATGTACCTTTAAATAAAATTGAAGATTTTTTGAGCTTATAACAACCACAATAGAATAAGTATACGAACAAGTAGTTGGTTTGTTGTTTAAGAAAACCAACTGGTTTATTATGCCTCGGAATTAATGTTATTTTTAGGTGCCATAGATCTTTCATAATTATTTTTTTATTCATTTCTTTTTAAACAAGTACTATATAGTATAGTAGCTATTACCTACGGCTTAATTTAAATATAGAAATGTTGCAATTTGATAAATAAATGATGGAATTTTGAATATATATATGTGTTTTTTTTAGTTTTATAAAATATTGTGATTATAAAATATTTCTTAAATTTAAATTATTAAGTTATTTCTAAATTATTAATTTATTTATGTTCATATTTTATTATCTAATTTCACTGTGACATTTTGTTAAAGATGGAAATTGTATTAATAAGATTTTACAGGGTTATTTAAATTTGATTTTAAAAATAAAATTTGAATAAAAAATTATGGAAAGTTAGTAATTTTATTAAGTCAATTATAACATCTTTCCAGAAACTTGAACATGAAACAAATTGTTAGAACTAAAATCCTTCCATAAAATCAAATTTGAGTATTAATAAATACAATTTGAATATTAATAAATAGTAGTATTTGATAAAATGTTAAATTTTAATTATTAATAATATTTGATTTTATATATAATTAAAGTTAAATTTTAATTAATAAGAAACAACAGCCTGGGTATTTTGAACTCGTTTAGGAAGCCATTATCTTCAGGCCTTTAATCATCATGGTTGGACTCCCAACTGTTATTACAAGTTTTACCAATCAAATTGGTTAAGTTGTTGATCGGATACTTTATTCTTTTATTATATATATATATAATGGAAATGAGACATATAATAAATATCGTTCCAATTAATTTCATCTCATTTTGAATATAAATTTAGAATGTGTAAATTTAATATTATTATATAATTATGCTACCATCGTAATATATTATTATATTATTAATATTATTATTTTTTAATTATTAATATATTTTTTTTTTAATTTTTAAATAATTTTATTAAAAATTATTTTGATATTAAATAATAAAAAATAAATATATTTTATTTAAAAATAATAATAATAATTTTTTTATATATTTTTTTATTTAGATGATTATTCGAATTTGAAGAATTTTAATTTTTTAATATTATCATTCACAACTAATCAAACCTATGATATTTTATAAATATTGTTCTTTTACTAATAATGATCAGCACGATTTAAATCGATCCTGCTTGCATTAATGATAAAACACGTAATTTATAAAACTGCTTTATTTTTTTTTGACAACTTTCTATAGTGATATTAGCATTTTCCTAGTCAAGTTTTGTTGCCTGCAATAAAGCACACCGACATAAAACAAGTTGATTATAATATCGCTATAATTTTTTTGCCATACCGACATAAAACACGTTAATCATTCTATTGTTAATTTTGAATTTAAGTTTTGATCAGCATGTGAATAGTCCATTTTAGTATTAGGTTTGAATACTCGTCATTATTTTTTGAATACAAAGTTCTTGTTCTGATGTGATTTACCCATTAATTTCTCCTTAGCGTAGACTACATCACATTAAATTTGACTTTAACAGTACATTGTCCTGAGACTTCCTTGGTTTTACGTTATCATATTTTTGGTCCTATAGACATACGAAGCCTTTATACGACGCATTTGTGGTGTGCCACAAACCCTGTATACATAAATGGTTGATTATTGTGCAAGCGCGACTTACCAAGCATTGAGCAATAAGATCAACCAATAATATTACAGATAAATATTAATCAAACAAATTGCAATAAATAAAAAAATAATTTATAAAGTTTAACTATAAGAAGATTGTAAAATTTTTTGTTGAAAGATAAATTAATGTCAACTCAAAAGCAACCTGATGCATAATACCTGCTGCGGTAGGTATAATAAATAACATCTTTGCGCGTAATGCTTTATCGAAGTTGAAACTTGGAAGTCTGTGTTTATATATTATTATTATTGTGTTATTCATTAAAGTGTCACTTTTTTTATATTATACGTTCAAATAATTTTTAAATAAGTGGGTGGTTCATTTTTTATTAATTTTGATTATTTTTTTTAAGTTTAGTTATTTATTATTATTTTTTTAATATATATATATATATATATATATATATATATATATATCAATTTTTCATAAAGGATTTTGAATAACTAGTATCAATTCTGAAATATTCTTATATCAAGTAAAATTAAAAATACATTATATTTTCTTTCTTTTTTCAGATAGGTCGAGTTTAAGATGGGACCAATTAAATATTGGATGGAAATGATCTCTTGTTATGGTCTAGATGCATAAAAGACTAGAAGTACACACCATGTACATCAATTTGAGCATAGAGCACGACTTCAATATAGATAAGAGAGATATGTTATATAATATTTCTTTAAGAATAGGAGAACCTCCTCCAAATACACAAATACATCCATATCTCTCAATCACATCTCCTGAATAATGACTACATGACCCCTATATATACCTATTCACACATTGCATATGTAGCCTCTTCATTATTAAGCCGACCCTATTACATATACATTTACACATTACATGCACATTTAACCCATATATGCTCCCCTTGGGGCCATATCATATAGATTTAACCCCATATATGCCTCTCTTGGGGTCCTATCATCTTCCCACCTGTGGGATGTTGTCACCAAGTTCCAATGAGGCTCGGTCAAGCTTGGATGACTCATGGGATATTTTATTATGGAATAAAGGCATGGTGATTATAAGCTTCCTCATAGTTCTCTACGTTAGTCATGAAATTCTAGTCCGCATTAAGCATTTCCACATCCTCATATTATTGTTGGAATATCTCATCTTCATTTACCTCCTCCATTATAGACCCAATTGGTAGCTTAACATTTGAAGTAACTAAGTATTATTTATTACTAATTCTACAACCAAATGTTGCACAACAACAAACTCAACTTGAAGGAATTCAATTTGCCTCCTTTGACTGTGTAATTTTTCCATAATAAAGAAAACTTTAGAATTTCTAGCCTCTCCTTTGTAATGCATCTTACTAATAATTGAGAAGATTAAGTTCCTATTAATAGTGATATATCCCTCTTGTATTATTAAATCTTTGTGGATTTAAATACTTTCACACAATAAACATCTCATAAAATCCCATGGTCCATTTTTGTATCTCAACATAACATCTAAACAAACCTCTTATCTCTACCAACAATACTCAAAATAGCCAACCCAACTTTGCTGACCAACATTCCCTCATAAAATTAGAAGAAAAAAATAATTCCTAAGGGGCTAACCTTTTACAAAATCACATTGAAAAGAGCAAGGGGCTTCAAGAGTAGCAAAAACTGCTAGACTAGAAAAACTATACAAAACAACTCATATTGACTAACCCAAACTAAACCACACACACTAGAGTTATATTTTGAGCCATGCTAACCATCATACTATAAGGAAAATACCCTATAGTGGAGGTTTTTATAGAAACGCCTATAAAATAGCCCAAAAATATGTTTGCAGCAGAGGTCACAAGCGGAGTTGGACGAGCAGATGTTTTTTAACTGTGCATGTCTAATATACTAACGCACCAATGCATTACTATACAGATACACACTGGTGCCTAATAGTCTATGGTGCATTGTGGCAGATTTATTTTTTATAAAAATAAAAAAATAATGGTACATTAAGTACATAAACCGCACCGATGTGTATACTACTCGATAGCACTGGAAAATGATTAAAGTTATATAAAATTCGGTCATCATTTTTCCCAGTCCAATTTTATACTTTGACGATGGCCCGGTGCTAAACCAGTACAATATCACCCCGATGCATACACAATATAGCGTCGGTGTGGAGTTTTTAACTTAAATATAGCAGTGTACTTATTATAATATAAGCACCTGTGCCATTAATTGAAATAAAAGCCCTGGTGCTTAATAAAGAGTGATGCACCATCCAACTGCTATTTTTTATACAAATAAAAACAATGGTACACCACCTATATATGACGCACCAGTGCTTACACTACTCGATAACACTAGAAAAATGGTTAAATTTAAAAATGTTGGTCGTAAAATTATTTTCAACATTTCAATACTATATTCATATGAGGCACTAATGTTGTTCATGTATTCAAATGACCCAATGCATAATTACCAAGGAACTAATGCTTATACTACTTGATAACACCAGACAAAGGTTAAATTTAAAAAATGACGGTCTTAAAATTATTTTCACCTTTTTGGTGCTATATTTCCACCATGCAGCAGTGCTCTTCATGTATTAAAATTCCCCGATGTGACTTACCAAGAGCACAACTATAGGGTTTTTAATTAAAAAAAAAAAGCAGTGCACTTGGAAATAGTACACACCAGTGCTGTTACAAGAACACAGTGAAACAAGGTTAAATAAAAAAACCTACCAGCTCTAAATCTTATTTTTACCATTTGCAGTGTTGTAGAGCTCTCAATCGTCAGTGCTACTCTTGCCTCACTCAAGAGCCCTGTCATCGTTGCTTCTCTTTCTCACCATCCTTCCTTCCCATGCTCAGTGCGTGGCTTTTGAAATTTCTCAAACATTGGTGAGATTTGTTTTTTTTCATTTACGTGTCAACTATGCCTCCCTGACAAGAAAATGTCCACGTAATGTCTATGTTTCTATCTAATTTAATTTTTTAGAATATTAGAATTAAAAATTAGGTCCAAAAATCCTTTTTTTTCCCTTCGCAGTGCATTTGAAAAGTTCAACTCGCACCGGTAGAGGTGAACCCTATAAATTTACAGGGTGCACCACCCTACAGTGTTGTCAATGTGTTTGATATATTAAACGCATCGGGAAGATCTATAATTTGTACGTCGGTGCATACGGTTTTAAGTTACTCTTGGTGCCTTTATATTTACCAAACATACCACATGCGTAATTTTAAAAAAATATAGCTTGGTGCGTCCGATAACCTGAACATCATGTTTCAGTGCAAAAAGGTTATACGTATGCACTAGTGTGTAATGTTGTCTCGATGCACCGTCTTGAAAATAAAAAAATAACCAATGTGTTTGTATGTATGCAAACCAAAAGAAATGCGTCATCTGGATCTACGCACCGTGGTCGATGCTTTCATGTTTGGTAGTGCACCAGTACCGATGAATTTATGTTTTTTTAGCACACCAGGGATGTTTTTTTTTATTAATTGAAAGTTATATGCTCATATTTATAAATTCATTTTTCATTTAAAAAAATTATGTTTTATGTATGAGTATGATGTATTTTATATGCTAATCATGTAGCAGAGACATCAACAAAGGGAGCAACAATAGGAGTAGGAGGAAATGGTGGATCAATGCAATGAGGTCTGACCATTGGAGGCATGAGAGAGGGAGAGAGATTTATGCTCTCACCCTATTAGTGCAACGACCCGAGTGCTCTTGAGGAATGTAGGCCTCCTTAAGAACTATGAGTAGGCTACATCCTTGAAGGTGCACTTTGGCTTGTTGGAACAATTGATCCTTCAATGGGATGTCCACCAACAATATTTCCATGTCGGTCTTAACACGTGGTATAGGCCCTATGAGGAGGACATATCCAGGAGAGGGGAGGATTTTCCCTAACTCCCTAATGTCCCCCATGGTGCTGCAAAATAGATTCAAATTATCTACTCTTAGAGATATGTTGGGGATCATGTAGTGCATGCAACAAATTTTTAGGTGTCTGGTGGAAAACTACGTATTACTTCTTTTGGTGCACAGGAGGTTAGGTGCCTCTCACTATTAGTGAGTACCATTAAACACTATACTAGTTATGGGAAACACAGTAGGTGCCCTTTTTTATTTTATGTCAATTCTTTGGTGCAGATTCCATGGTGTATTAGATGGTTTGCCATTTTTTTGAGGCAGTTTTGTAGGGATTTAGATAGATGTCGTGCTATGATACATGGGAGGATGAAATTCCCTTTCACTACAGAGATTTTTTGTTTATTTTTTGAGAGGTTTCTGGAGACAAAACCTACTTTTGACCGTTTCCCTCCTAGGATGATGACTAAGGTGCGGTTGTGCATGTGGGGCGAGATGATGCGCAAGAGGGGCCTGCCAAAGTATCCAGCCAAGATTTCCACCCAGCCACTGAGGCTACTAGCTAGTAAGATTGACCACATGTTTGTCTTGGTGCCATGTTCGTACGTGAGTATGGATTGGAGACAATGTTCCAACATCATGTTCACACCGGATGATCATGCAAATGATAGAGGTAATATTTTTGTTTTCTTTAAATTATTCTAGTTTTATTTTATTGTCTTAATTAATTATAATAAAATTTATTGTAGCACATTCTTTAATTTATTTTATTAAATTATTTAATTAAATTTTCCAAGTATTTTTGTATACTATATATTTTGTAGATATGAACAGTTTCTTTGGGGACATCCCTCCTCCCCCACCGAAGGGATTAAATGCAGAGATGGGTGAGGCCCGAGAGGGTGAGGCAGATACTCAGATGTAGAGTGGCACGAGAATATGAGTGCATAGGTCTGGTCTCAGATTTAGGATGGATTACTGTGACCAAATTTCTAAACTTTGGGTTGACAAGGGAGTCCACCTTGCGAGGGCTCGAGACACAAGGGAATATCCTAGGGCTCTTTGAGCTATTGAGGGATTGTCTGCATGATATGATGATTCTTATGTGTCATATCGTCGGAGTTACCAGGAGACTGGCAGTGAGGATGGATGGGAGTGTAACAAATATGTCACATGAGTATTCACACAGTGCTGCCCCATCAAATCATGATGATGAGGGTGGTGATGCTTCTAGTAGTACTACCCCATTGGATCATGGTCAAGGTGTCGATGATCCTTTTGGTAGTACTCCACCTCCTCATCATTTGCATCATGATCACCCAGTATGGGTGGCAGTGCCTCATGTTTCTCCCAAGAGAGCAAACCAACCACCTTCTCCTCCACCTCTGCCACGTTTTCGCTGTGAGGCGGTACTTGACCCGGCCATCATCTTCGCATACAAGGACAGGGCCTGCTACTGGTTTTGCCGTTTCAGATATTTTATAGAAATTATTTGACTTGCATTTTGTATATATATATATATATATATATATATATATATATATATATATATATATATATATATATATATATATATATATATATATGTGTGTGTGTGTGTGTATGTGATAGCTGGTTATTTGCCATGAGATGTATATTTGAGAATAGTTTGTGGTGATGATGTTAGATTACAATGCTTGTGTTTTATTAGATGTGATCACGATGATGATACCCTGTTAGATTATTATATTTGTGTGCTAGCTAATGATGTTTATATATGCTATAAGTGTATATAATTAGATGATGGTAGCGAATTTGAACATGTATTTTAGATGATGTTTATGTTTGTTAGATGGTTATCATCATGATGTTTATTTTTATGAAATGATATTTATTATAGATTTATATGTATTAGTGAACTTATATCAAAATATATATATATATATATATATATATATATATATATATATATATATATATATATATATATATAATTACATGCAAAACGACTTACTTAAAAAAAATGCAAAGGCATTTTTATAAATTACAAAGTTTAGTATGGTTGAAACTATAATTGTAAAATTACCATAAGTATTTTTTCATTGCTTAGATAGTTAATTAATATTCATTCTAACCTAATTGTAAGTAAAACATTTCAATACTCACAAAGGAAAAATAATTAAAGGTGAAATAAAATAGTTAGTTCTTAATAAGATGAAATTGTGTAACTCATTCAATTTTTAATATAAAGTATTAATAATAATAAATTATTCAAAAATACAATTTAAACAATGAAAAGTTACACTATGGTGGATCTATATATAGAGATAGGAAATCACTATAAGTCCATCTTAATCACAGATTTATGAAGCACTAAAAGAGATCAAATATTTTGACATATGCATCTTTTTTCAAGTTTTGCATTCTAAAAAGAGATTTTATATAATGAGATTCTATCCCTCTTGGCTCTTGGTAGAGCCATTGCTAAGATGGATCTATATTGGTTTATATAATTCAATCTATTGTTAAATTTAAAAAACTTAATTCATTTTTTTTTTTTTAAATAATTTAGATTTAATATAACTTAAAAAATTATATTTTAATAAAATTTAATTTATTAGTGAAGTTATGATAATTTCAAGCAATTTAAATTTAATATTTATAACAAATATTACCAATTTAAATTAGAAATTTTTCTCTCTAAAGATTAGGATCAAGAAATGTAAAATAAGGCTTGTGAAGTTACTGGTAAGTGATGATTTGTTGTATTTGAATTTCTCCCTTAAAGAGGCAATTGAACTTTTTTCTAGTAATATTAAAGATATACCATTTTGGTGTTATTTTGGTTCTTTATTTTCTATTGTGGTTTAATTTTTCTTATTTCTTTTAATAATAAATCAGTTAAATAACACAAAAACATACTATATTAGATTTAGCGTTTTGAAAAAATAATATATATGAATATTTCTTAATGAAAAACTCAAGAAATATTATTTTTTCCACATATCATGAGATAGTCACTAAAATTCATGTTTTCACATTTCTCCGAGCTAATATTACATCATGTTTACAATGATAATGACATGTATACTTTAAATAATATACTTATAAATACATAAAAATAGATATTTATTTTACATAATATAAATAGGAAAGAAAAATGCATCACCAAGTCTATTAGAAAGGGAGTTGTCTTTAATGTGACTTTTTGGAGTTTCTGGCCCTATTCTGGTGGAAAATTTTGAGGTGAAATCTTGATTTGTGTTATTTAAAATGGTTTTTTGACTATATATATGGATTCAACACCCTGAAAGCCCCCTAGGGCACATTGATTGTGTAGGGGTTACCCATCAAGCTTGTGATTTCAATGAATTCCTGCCAAATTTTAGAGAAATTAGACCAAACAAATCCATCGAAAAAGCTTCCAAAAATTCTCACTAAAGACAACTCGATTATAAAGTCAAACAAATGCCTCTTAATCACCATCACATTATTTATCATTTAATTCTTAGCCACAAAATATTTATTAATTCTAATTTTATTTATAATTACCATTGAAAAGAAAATTCAAAACTCTTCGATTATCCATGAAGAAAAAATTTAAACCATGCGTCCATGTAAGCCCAATTGTTTCTCTTATGGTCCATAAAAATATTTAATCCACATTTTATACATGCATAATACCTCCTTTTAGTTTACATAATTCTGCAAGAATTTAAATTTAGTAACATGACTTTAACTCTCATGTTAAAAATTTAATCTTACATATTAATACACATTTTTTTCATTGTTAAAGTCCTCATAGATTTACCACTACATGATTTATATTAATTTTGAAAAAACACGTGAGCTGATTAATAGAACAAATCTTCAATGTTGTTTCCAAATTCCCTATTTTTTCATTTAGGTTATAATCTTCCCATTTTCCTATTTGAGAATGATTGTCACGTTGAATCCTTATTATCATAGATATTGTACACCATGTTTTAAACTCCATTTATATTTATTGAGATATGTTACATAGTGAAAATAAGGGAGGTTATTTTACTATATGGAAAAACTTTGATGATGGTTGTAGTAGGCCTTTTAGTACACATATATGATTTTCCTTGTCCATTTTCTATCACTTTCTGAGTTATTTTATACTGATACTTACATTTTCATTTGAGAAAGGATATAATATGAGTATATTTAGATTGACATCTTGATAAAATATAGTTATAAATTGATAACTCATGCTTAGAATTATAACAATCTTTTGATCCATCTTGATGTCTATACAAAACCTATAGAAAAATTCTATTTTAAATTATATTTAAACACATTAAACAAATATGTTAAAATTTTAATTTTTAAATTATAAATTACACAATTGGAAATAATTAGTTTTAAGTGTAAAAATGTTTCCATTGGAAAAAAACATGTAAAAACGTTTGTGAATCTTAACAATTATATAAAATGCCAACAAGACGAATAAAAAACAATATAATGAGTGAAATAAAGAAAAAAAAACCATATAACAATAGTATAAATGATGAAATAACACAAGTACATATCATTCTCTATTGTCATCACCTTGATTATCTTCCTCGCGTGGCATGATAACACTGTTTTTTTCAAAAATATGTTTTTATCTAGGTTCGTGTTTAAAAATGAACCACTAATCCCTATCCAACACATATGGGTAAAAAAACACCAAGTTTCATTGTTTGGGGAAAACACAAGGCTCCCTAACGGCATGCCATATCTTTCTAGAGTTGATAGATAATCATTATCTTCCTTTAAATTATTTCAATCAAAGATGTCCCACCACTTCCACCTAAAAATAACATATTGGAACGAAGAGAAGTCCCCTTGAATGATCTCTTGTATCTTCCCGACGTAACCTAACGTCCCTTATATTAGGTTTTTATCATGGTGGCTAGCACGACTTGATTGGTCGAACTTGACTTCCACTCCACAATGTTGTTTCATACATCCATCATCGACATCCTCTATGCGAAAATGATGTCCATATTCCCACATAGATGGGAAAAAATGCCCCTATAAAATATTCATGAAAAAATCATAATGTCATGTGTCTAATAAACTGAACAAAATTAAAATATAAAATGTATATTTTATAATTCAAAGGTGCATTATGAAGTTAAAAATGTACAGAAAGAGATTAATACCAAGTTGATGCACCCAATCCCTATGTTTAGCACATCCTTTTCAACACTTGGGTAACGACCAGATGTAGCATATTTCTCTCTGACTTGATCAACAACCCAACTGTTAGGGAATTACATTGGCATATTTTCTTTTAAATGATTAGGATAATTCATGCTTCTACCATTCAACTGTCTGAGTTTTTTCCCATCACTTTCCCATTTCCTCCTCTTCTATTCGTATAATGCGACCCACAGTTGTGTCACTTCCAAATTGTAAAGAATGAATTTGTTAATGGCTTCAATTTATAAATTCGCTGATGAAATAAAACCAACATATATAGTACGTATGAGTTCAAAATATGCATTAATATGAATTTCAATTTGAATAATTGCTGTGTAGAAATTTGGAAAATGATAAGTCACTTATTTTTTTATCATGCACCTTTTTCATTCGTTTGGAGAAGCTTCCCTTCTATTTTGTCTTCATCCCTTTCACCATCCCAAATTACTACACTTGGTGTGTTGTAGATCTACTTAATGTACTCACTAGCATAATTGAAAGACTCATATGATATGAACCCCTTTGCCATATACCCCTCGGGTTCACCCTTTTTCGAACAAAACCTTTCAATTTCTTCATGTACCTCTCTAAGAAGAACATCTAACGAAAAGAAACCACTCAAACTAATTCAACCTCATATACTAGGTGAATTAGAAGATGAACCTGCAATTCCATGAAACTTGTTGGAAGTTCCTTCTAAAAAATACAAACAATCTCATCTATCTCTTGACACCACCGTGGAATGCTAGCCATATGAATATCCTTTGATGTGATCCAACGTACAAATGCAGAGAATTTAGATATGGCACATCGTATGTATTGGGGGAAGTTGTGGTTCACACACCCACACACGAGCAGAGGATAATGGCACTGCAAAGTAAATAGTACATATAAAAATTAATTATAAAATATCCCATTGCATAAAAATAATAACAAACAATAAATTATTCATGGTTTTTAAATACATACTCTTAAAAGGTTCCAATGGTCATGTGAATTCAACCCTGAAAAATGGTCTTACACAATGAAGCAACGTCGTAGTGAAGACCCCTATAAAGAAGGCACCCTCGCACCATTATAACTTCCTTTAACTTCCTTTGCCAAATAAATATCATATTTCTTTAAAATCCGTGGGACATCACCTTATTTGAAACACCAAGAGGGAGCAACCTTCCCTCTAGTTTCTTGTCTTGGCCAATGTTTATTTTTAGTTTTATAAGAAACAAGATCTCTCCTAACAACTAATGTGTCATTTTAATTCGATGATATGTGCCTCCATAAAGAATATGAAATTTTTGTAAATACATGCATGGGATCTAGTAAGTGGGAAATCTTAAGATGATCCTAATATGAGAGCTCATAAAAGGCAAATTTCCTTTTCATCCCAATGGGAAATTTCTCAACATAGGTGTCAAAGAATTCTGGATCATCGAACACATGCTCCCATTTGAATAGAACATTTATGCAAACTCCTTCCCCTTCTCTTTCTCATATGTTCTAATCCATTCAGTTGATGTCATTATTGCAAGCCTTTGGGTTCTATCTATTTTACCATTGAAATCAAATGTTTCTCTTTTGTATGGGTGTTCTTCTGGGAGTAATACCTTAGAGCAATCATAGAATAAATTTCGTAGGTGATTGTACCACCTAACCTTCAGAGAATGTCCATAACATTTAAATCCATGATACCCTTTTGTTATAAGGCCTATGAAATTATTGTATATAATAGGGCACGTTAGTGATCATGAAGATCAAAACAATTGCAATGAATTAAATTAATATGCGAAAAAATATTGTTACTTATATAAAAAAAAAATTAAACATGTAATTTAGTAGAGAAAACTCCTAAGCTTGGATAATCATGTATGGTGTAAGCACATATTCCATACAACATAAATAACATGTTTGTTGCGATGGGTCTTGATACATCGTATACATGTATCCCTTCCCATAATTCCTTCAATTCATCTACTAATGGTTGTAATTAGACATCCATATTCTTCACTTGTCTTCTACCAGGGGAAATGAGAGCCAACATAAGATGTACATTCTTCACAGAAAACCATGGGGGATATTGTTATTGATCTCTACTACAAGCCAAATAGAATAGTTTGTGTTTTGGAGGGAATACGAGTTGACACAATCCATGGCTATGTTGAGTTGGAGACTTCGTACTTCATCCTTTAATTTTTCAGGCCATGTATCCTCTATATGCTTCATGGCTATTGAATCCGTTGGACATGCCATCCTCGCAACATAGCTAATTATTTGCAATGAAAGAGCCTTTTGAATCCTTGGTATTATAGTCATGTGCCTCAATATCTTATGAGGAGGACCATGTGATTTACCACTTTTTATTTGATGATACCTGTCATGCCCACATTTTATACATATCTCTTTGTCTGCATATACTCCTTTATATATAATACAATCATTCGAACATGCATGATATGATATGTACTCAACACCCAACATTTTCAAGAACTGCTTTACTTCTTCGTAGCTACCTGGCAAGATATTATCACTTTGAAGAACCTTATCTTTGAATAACCTACAGTTGGTGGGAAATATAAATGTACAATGTCAATATTTAACATTCATAAAATCATCCATTTTTTATGTTGATTGTGTGACAATATTTCTCAAAATATAAGGGACTTGATCAATCATGCAGATCAATTACCTCAATATTTCCGAGAAACATGCATTAAACATTCCAAACATGCATTCAAAATGCCAAAATTTTCTTTCAATTTTTACAGTAACATCATTTTCTCCAAATGAGTAGACTTTGACTGACTTCTAGGTCCAAAGAGGGGTGGTGGAAGTATATTTCAGGCTTTCGAATAAGGTATCAGTGATATGAGCATCATCCCCTAGCTTATCATTCTGGAATGCATCTAACAACATTGCCTCCATGTCATTCATATCACGTAAATAATCATCCATACCAACCTCTATTTGATTTCCTCCATTGCCAACTTGTGCCAAAGAACCACTATTTTTGTATTCATTCCTAATTAGTGAATATGGATGTAGTGGGAATTGAATAGGTGTTTAATTCAACCATTCTTTGTATGCTTCCTCTCTGATTCTTTCTCTTACTACAACCTTCTCTTAATTTGACATTGTAGTGGGGTGCACTGGAAGATGGTAGGTGGGTTTCTCATCATTGCTAGAATCCTAATTTCAAAAAATATTGAACATTAGTAAATCAATTATATTAGTAAGCACAATGCAATTGGTTTGTTGAAATTAATTACATTGTGCCAAACAATTATTACCATCGTTGACCGAAGATTACAGCTAGAAGATGCCATGTTCCAATTGGTAGGGTGAATTGACTATCCATTTTCATCTACCAAATGCTTACAATACGTTGCTCCTAATAAAAGCTTCTAATGTTTTTGAAATGGTGGAATATTTTCTACATCTGAACTCAATTTTGAATCACGATACTGCAAATTTGGATACATTTTTATTCAATTTGACATGAATAAAAAATAAATAAATTCAATTAGATAATCAAAATATAAATAATATCTGAACTTACTGGAGAAGGAAAGGGAGAACTCCGCGAAGGAATTTGAGCAATATGGAATAAGCTAGAATTTGAAGAATTGGCCATTTGATATTATGAGATTTTCTCCATGCATTTGAGAAAATTCAACAATAAATTTGTGTGTACATGCATAAAATTAATTTTGAGAACCATATAACCACAATATGAATTTCAATATATTTTTCAAACCATTTTCAAGAATAGGGATACTTTAAGTGGAAATTGTATACTATGAACTAATGCAACTCATTTAGATGCGTCCTAAAGGATAATTTGAGATCAATATGCCATTTTATATGAAAATAAAAATTTAGATAACTTTTAAACCATATCAGTGCTCTTATCAAAATATACCGCACTGATGTGTTTAAATAATAAACACACAAACACGTTAAAATACCAATCACACTGATTTCTAGGATTTCTAAAATAAAAAAAGAATACTATCATATCAGTGCTCTTATAAAACCAACCGTACCGATGTGTTTAAGTAACAACCACACCGGTCCTTCAAAATAATAAACACACCTGTTTATGGGATTTCGAGAATTTAAAAAAGGATTTATGTCATATTGATGCTCTTTTGAAAATAACAACATCTATGCATTTAAATAAACAACCACACTAGGGCATTAAAATAATAACCACACCAGTTTCTAAGATTTTGTAAATAGAAAAAGTATTCTATCATATCAGTGATCTTGTAAAACAAACAACATCGATGCATTTAAATAAAAACAACACCGATTTGCACCTAATTCTAGGATTTCAAAAATAAAAAGGAATTATATCATGCCGGTTCTCTTATAACAATTACTACATTGATGTATTTAGATAACAACCACATCGTTGTGTTAATAGAATAACCACACCGTTTCAAAGATTTCATATTAAAAAAATATATATATATCATTCCGGTGCATTTAAAACTTTTATCGCACCAACAATTTATCATAATCCACATGCATATGTAAACACACCAGTGTTGTTTACTATCTAAGGCATCAATGTTCGGAAAAAGTGGAAAAAATAAGTGATCCAAGTGGATGTTTGTGGCCAACCTCCTATTCCACTTGGACCCCTGCCAGTGTCTCTTTCAATGTTTCAGTTTCCTTAATTGTAGCACAATTTACTAATTTTGGTAGGTTTTTGGGTCCTGAAATTCTGAAGTCGTTTTGAGGCCTTAAATGAAATTTTTTGGGAAAAATGAGGCAAACATGAGTCTTAATTTGATGTTTTTCACTCAAAAGTTTTAGTACTAAGATAGATATTTCTAACGAGGTATTGTGTGTGTCAAATGGAGATCGTATGCCAAAGTTACAACCCCGGGAAGTTGACGTACCAATTTACCCAAGTTGGGCCCATAGTTTTTGCGCTTCATCTCCTAGGGTTATATTTTTGGATGTTTAGGGTTTTCCATTGTTTCTAAATAATAAATAAGCCTTTGAGCCTCAATGTAACACAATTCAGAGGCATGTAGCCACCACATCTCTTCTTAAATATAAGTTACCATTGCCTGAACTAGTTTATTTCCATTATGTTTGTAAGCTTATTTCAGTAATTGATATTAATGAAATGAAGTGTTATTTATGTCGCATCTCTATAGTTATAGTTATATTTGTAATTTGTTACATTCCTATTTAATTTCAGCTCAGTGGTATCAGAGCGGTCTGCTCTTTCTCAGTTTTTTTTTGCATGTCCCCAATGAGGTTGGATATAAGGATTTAAGGCTCAAATTGGTTGAACCTTTACAAGACCAACCTCGCAAACCCTGACAACCTCTCATGGAGGAAGAGAAGAAAGATGAGGGGACAAGGGATCCTTTCAAAATCTTGCTCAAAGAAGCCCTCAAGCGACAGAGGAATGTGATGATGGAAAAATTTGCCCAAATCCTTTAGGGACTACCCAAAGGGTATGTATCTCCTTCCAGTAGCCACTTTTTAAGCGCCACACCCTTCAAGGTACAAGTTAACTTTGACATCACCATATTTGAAGGTCAAATATATGCAGATGCCATAGATAAATGGTTAAATCTGCTAGAAGGTTATTTTTCTGTTCATGATTTTTCCATCCAGGAAAATATTAGATTTGAACTTCTCAAAGCCACCGCCCACGTCAAGGACTAGTGGGAAACCTTTTGTGAGAAGAAGGAAAAAATTACACCCTCACTATTTTCAGTCGCACCCACTTGGAATTCATTTCAGGACGCCATCAAGGAGCATTACTACCCTGTCAGGAGCTATGAGGATAAATACATAAAGTGGACCATGCTGCGGCAGGGAAGGGACCAAGATGTGCCTAAGTTTACCAATGTTTTTCATACCCTTTGCACGAAGTTGGGTATCAAGGATTCTGAGTGGAATTTGGTACTCAAGTACCATGACTGTCTATAGAGGTACATCCAGGACAAGATGGAGTTCCTGGATATCTCCTTGCTCGACATGAAGTAAAGATACATTGTCAAGATTAAGCAAAAGTTTAAATATAAAAATCAAGATTTTGAATCTGTGAATCTGAAGTAAGGGAAAGGCGTCTGCAAAACACAGAGCAAGGGATAAAGCCAAGGTAGGGAGAACTAGGATAACCTGCTAAAGCTGCAAGAAAATAACAACACCACGAAGATGAAGAAGGACACGAGAAAATGGTGTGAGTTCCATAAGAGCTCCACTCACAACACAAGTGAGTGTTGATCCAAGAATTCACTGGTGGCTGAGCTAAAGGCTTCTGAATCATATGCATGTTCTGACTCTTAGTCAAAACCGACCAGGGAAATGCAAAAGGGAAGCAGATCATTGGCACAAAGCCCAGTGCCACTATGGCCACTACCAAGATCCATAAGATTGACCCTGAAGGTCCATAGGAGGGGGAGCACCTCTTGCATTCACATACGTGGGTGAAGGGTTCTCTGCTACAGTTAATTATTGACAGCGGGAGCCAAAAGAACCTCATTTTAGCAGAGGTCGTGAATTGGCTGGGCCTATCAACTACAACACTTCTGCAATCGTACACCATTGGGTGGCTTCACCAAGGACCGAATCTCCGCGTCAGCCAAAAATTCTACCTTCCATACAACATCAAGCCCTTCACGTATGAGTTATAGTGTGATGTTTCCCCTCTTGAGGTTTGTGATGTATTATTAGGACAACCATACTTATGGAAGTGACATGCTATATATGAGTCTAGACCTCGCTTTTTTATTATTTATATGTGTAATAAGTTATACAAGATACTTGAGGTAGCCCCACCTACCTCCATCTCTTTGATCTCTGCTAAGTAGTGCAATAATATCATCTCCTAGACTGGGAAATTTGTTTTATTTCTAACTCTCTCTCAAAGTAAGGGGAAGATTGCAGCCACATCCATGGCCCCTGGGAAGGGTTCCATAGTGCAACAGAAGTAGGCGGATACAGTAGTGGAAGAATACATGGACATCTTCTCCTCACCCACAGGGGTACGCTCGCACTATCAGGTCAAGCATTTGGTATTTGACTCCAGGAGCACCTCTACCCAACAAGACGATATATCACCACTCCATTCTGGAAAATGAAGAGATAAAGCAGCAAATCCAGGAGTTGTTGCAAAAAGGGAGCATCCGACTAAGTTCCTCACCTTGTGGGAGCCCAATTGTACTTGTACAGAAGATGGATGGGACCTGGAGGCTCTACATTGATTATCTGGCACTAAACAAAATCACCGTCAGGAACAGGTATCCAATCCCACATATTGATGACCTTTTGGACCAACTCAAGGGGGGCAATTATTTCAGAAATATCGATATGAAGTCTAACTATCACTGGGTTCCAATAGAGACCACAGATGTATGGAAGACCGCCTTCAAATCCAAGGAAGGCCTTTTTTAATGGTTGGGTTTTCCCTTCGGGTTAACAAATGCCCTGCTACTTTTATGAGGCTAATGGATAACATCTTGTGACCCTTCACCAACTCATTCGTGGTTGTTTATCTGGAGGACATCCTCATCTTCACCAAGAGTTGGGAATAACCCTTCAAACACTTTGACAACACAAATTGTGTGCCAACTTGGAGAAATTAACCTTTAGCATGAGCTAGGTCCAATATCCGGGTTACATCATCGATGAGCATGATGTGCTTGTGCATCTGACTAAGATCCAAGTCATTCGTTATTGGCTAGCACTCATCACTCTAACGGAGCTTAAAAACTTTTTGGGCCTTGCAAATTTTCACTAGAGCTTCCTATTCAGATTTTCCCATATCACTTGGACTTTGAGTCATATTACTAAGGGTGAAAATAAAGTTTTCCTTGTCTGAATCCCAAAATAAGGCATTCGTTTAGTTGAAGCACTGCCTCTACTTTGCACCGGTACTCACACTGCCAAACCTGCAACAACCATTTGAAATTGAGACAAATGCCTCTGACTATGCTATTGGTGCAGTGCTCACACAACACGAGCATCCAATGGCCTATCATAGTGAGACACTTTCCGATACAATTTGTAAGTACCAAACCTGTGATACAGAGATATATTCCATCGTGCATGCTTGTCGGCAATGGAAGCATTACATTCTAGGTAAGGAGACGATTATCCACATCAATCATCGACCTCTTCAATTTATACATACACAAGGGAAGCTATAGAACAATTTCCATCAGAAGTGGTATACATATCTACAAAAATTCCACTTGAACATTAAATACAAAAAGGGCATCACCAATCATGTTGCAAACTGCCTCAACCGGCCCCTAGTTGCAACATTGACTACTTTTTTCAACTCCTATGGCCATGAGACCTCTGGATGGCCACAACTATTAAAAAAATATCCAAGTTCGCCTCCACATACCAGATGTTAGTAGATGGAAAGCAAGTTACTAATTTTCGCCTCCAGGACACATTATTATGCTACTTGGTCCACCTTTTTGTTCCTTCAAGCGAGCGTGCCAAGATGATTTGGGAGGCGCACTACAGTCGAGTCACGGGACACTTTGGTGTGGAGAAAACTATGGTTGTACTACAAAAAGTACTTTTATTGGCCAAAAATCTGACTAGATGTTGGGAAATATATTAGATCTTGCACCATCGCTAAGCCAACCATCAAGAAGCAAGACCTCCACATTCATCTGCATACTCCCAACCAGCCATGGGGATCTACCTCCATGGATTATATGTTTTTCCTCCCTTCTATAAAACATGGTAATGGCTATGTATTTGTGGTTGTGGACAGATTTTATAAGATGGCTATATTGGCAACCTACAAGAAGAGTATCACAACATAGGACACTGCCAAACCCTTATTTGAATGTGTGTGGGTACATTTTGGGATCCCACATACCATTATATCATATCTGAACTAATGTTGATCTAATATAATGGTCCATGGGATCCCAAAATTTATCGAAATGTGTTCAAAGAAGATTTTGACAGTGTCCTCTGTTTTGGTACTCTTCTTGCAGGCTGCCAAGAAGTTGGGAATCAAGGATTTTGAGCTGAATTTGGTACTCAAGTACTGCGACTATCTACATAGGTACATCCAGGATGAGATGGAGTTCCTAGACATATCCTCGCTTGACACTACGTACCGGTACACTATCAATATTGAGAAAAAGTTTAAAAATAAAAAGCGAGATTTTAGATCTGCAAATCCAAAGCAAGGGAAAGGCACCCCCAAACTACAGAACAAGGGACAAAGCCAAGGTAGGGTGACACAGGATAACCCGCTGAATCCGTAAGAAAATAAATACACCATGAAGATGAATAAGGACATGGGAAAATGGCGTGAGCTCCATAAGAGCTCCACTCACAACACAAGTGAGTGTCGGGCCAAGCAGTCACCCGTGGCCGAGCTAACAACTTCCGAATTAGATGCATGTTCCAAATCTGAGTCAAAAATGACAAGGGGAATGATAAAATTAATCATATCATTAACGCGGAGCTCAATGCCACCATGGACACCTACAAGATCCATAGGAAGGGGAACATCTCTTCCACTCACATATGTGGGTGAGGGTTTCTCCATTGTAGTTCATTGTCGACAATGAGATCCAAAAGAACCTCATTTCAACAGAGGTCATGAAGGGTTGGGCTTACCGACTATAGCACATATGCAACCATATACCATTGGGTCGCTTCACCAAGGACGAGATAGCCGCATCAACCAGTAGTGTCACCTTCATTACAACATCGACCCCTTCACAAATGAGGTACTGTGTGATGTTGCTCCTCTTGAAGTTTGTGATGTATTATTAGGAAAACCATACTTATGGAAGCGACATGATATATATGAGTCTATACCTTGCTCTGTTATTATTTATTTTGGTAATAAGTTATATAGGATACTGGAGGTAGCCCCACCTATCGCCATCTCTTTGATCTCTGCTAAGCAGTGCAGTAAGATCATCTCCGATACTAGGAAATTTGTTTTCTTTCTAATTCGCTCTCAAAGTAAGGGGGAGATTGTAGCCACATCCATGGAACCCAGGAAGGGTTCCTCCATGAAGAAAAATTATGTGGATACGGTCTTGGAAGAATACAGTGACATCTTCTCCTCACCGACAGGGGTACCCTTGCACAGTCAAGTCAAGCATTCGATTGATCTGATTCCCGAAGCACCTCTACCCAGTGGGTCGATATATCGCCACTCCATTCTCGAAAATGAAGAGATCAAGAAAAAAATCCAGTAGTTGCTACAAAAAGGGAACGTATGACCAAGGTCCTCGCCTTGTGGGAGCCCAATTGTACTTGTACAGAAGAAGGATGGGACCTTGAGGCTCTGCATTGATTATCGAGCACTCAAAAAATTACTATCAGAAACAAGTATCCAATCCCATGGATTGATGACCTTATGGACCAAATCAAGGGGGACAAGTATTTCAGCAAGATCGATATGAAGTCTAGCTATCACCAAGTTCTAATAGAGTGCAAAGATGCATGGAAGGATATCTTCAAATCGAAGGAAGGCCTTTTTGAATGGTTGGATATGCCCTTCAGGTTGACAAATTCCCTCCTACTTTTATGAGGCTAATGGATGACATCTTGCGACCCGTCACCAACTCATGCATGGTTGTTTATTTGGACAACATCCTAATCTTCAACAAGAGTTGGGAAGAACACTTTCAAAAAATTCAGTATGTCCTTTAGACCCTTCAACAACACAAATTGTGTGCCAAATTGGAGAAATGCAC
Source organism: Pinus albicaulis (assembly GCA_034641835.2). NCBI lineage: Eukaryota > Viridiplantae > Streptophyta > Pinopsida > Pinales > Pinaceae > Pinus > Pinus albicaulis. The sequence goes on along the minus strand of CM076583.1, from coordinate 907,161,339 downwards.
ATTTGACATGAGCTAGATCCAATATCTAGGTTACATCATAGATGAGCATGGCATGTATGTGGATCCAAATAAGATCGAAGTCATTCGGGATTGTCTAACCCCAACCACTCTAATAGGCCTTCGCAACTTTTTGGGCCTTGAAATTTTTTATCGGAGGTTCATGTTGGGATTCTTCCATGGCACTTGGCCTTTGAGTCAAATTACTAAGGGCAGGGTGAAAGAAATTTTTTCCTTATCTGAGTCCCAATAGAAGGCAATCATTGAGTGAAAGCACTACCTCTGCTCTGCACTGTTACTCACACTACTAGACCTGCAACAACCATTTGAAATTGAGATAGACACCTCCGACTATGTTATTGTTGCAGTCCTCACCCAACATGGGTATCCAGTGGCCTATCATAGTGAGACACTTTTTGGTAATATAAAGTACCTCACGTATGATAAAGAGATGTATTCCATTATGCAGGTTTGCTAGTAATGTAAGCATTACATTCTGGGGAAGGAGATGATCATCCACATCGATCACCAACCTCTTCAGTTTATACAAACACAAGGGAAGTTGTAGAATGATCGTCATCAGAAGTAGTATACATATCTGCAACAATTCCACTTGAACATTAAATACAAAAAGCGTAGTACCAATCATGTTGCAACATTAGAGGAATTTTGAGGTCTAAAATGGGCCTCCTAAGAAAAGCGTACAACCAAAATAAAATTTATAAGAACCAATAGGATTTAATATGATGATGTCAACCATGGGGGATGATTCACCATTTTTGGGTTAAAAAATAAAAATATTAAAAAATAATAAAATAATAAAACTACTTTTTCAACTTGTATTTTCAACTTCTCTCCCTAAGGTTTTACTCAAATTTCTAGTAAGAGTACTCGTTGGATGCAAAATTTAATTCCTCATCCAAGGAGTACCCATGTTGAATACTTTCGATGGACCCTACTACACAAAAAATGAGAAATACATGAAAACATGTGATTTCAATCATGTTTTTCATATATTTCTCATTTTACGTGTATCAGGCTCCATTAAGAGTATGCAACATGGGTACTCCTTGAATGAGAAATCAAATTCTGCATCCAACGTGTGTTCTCACTCGAAATTTGAGTAAACCCATTGGGAGATAAGTTGAAAATACGAGTTGAAAAAGTAGTTTTTTCTTTTTTCTCTTTAAACTTTGATGATGTAATCTAATATTATTTTATTATTTTCACTATTATTTTATAATTTCCTTAAGATGCCCATTTTATACCTCAAAATTACCCTAATGAATTCCTCAACCGACCCCCAGTTGCAGCACTGACTACTGTTCTCAACTCTTGTGGCCACGAGACCTCTGGATGGCCACAACTATACAAAAATGATCCGGAGTTTGCCTCCACATACCAGATGCTAGTAGATGGAAAGAAAGTTCCTGATTTCCACCACCAGGATGCATTATTATGCTACCTGGGCCACCTTTGTGTTCCTTAAAGCGAGCGTGCCAAGATAATTTGGGAGGTGCACAATAGTCAGGTCGCAGGACACTTTAGTGTGGAGAAAAATGTGGTTGTGTAACTACAAAAGTAATTTTATTGGAAAAAAATCCGATTGGATGTTGGGAAATATATCATATCCTGCATTTTTTGTGCCATCGCCAAGCCAACCATCAAGAAGCAAGGCCGTACATTCCTCTGCCTACTCCCAACCATCCGTGGGAATTTATCTCCATGGACTATATGTCTGGCCTCCCTTCTACCAAGCATGGTAATGACTTTGTATTTGTGGTCATGGACAAATTTTCTAAGAAGGCTATATTGGCAGGCTGAAAGAAGAGTATCACAGCAGAGGGCACTTCCAAAATCTTCTTGGAATGAGTGTGGGTACATTTTGGGACCCCTTAGACCATTATATCAAAGTGGGATATAAATTTCATGAGCACATTCTGGTCAAGCCTCTGGACACTATTAGACAAGTTCATAAGCACATTCTAGTAAAGCCTCTGGACACTATTAGACACCAAGCTCACCAAGTCGACTGTCTTCTATCCCCAAACTAATGGGAAAATAGAGGTCGTCAATAGGATGATAGTGCACATAATACGCATGTACAAATCCAAGCATCCATGAACCTGGGATGAGAGTCTTCCCTATGTGTAGCAAAGTTGTAAAAAATCTTTCCACAGCTCGACTAGTCGCAGTCCCTTTCAAGTGGGTTTAGGATTTCAACCATTGTGTCTAATTGATGTTGTCATGCCTCATGTGACTAAGCAGAAAAAATCCACACATGTATTTTCCAAGGTTGATTAAGCGATCAAATTTATTGATTGCATTCAACACATCCGCCACCTAGTTCACGACATCTTGGAGAAGTCAAATTCCAAGTACAAGCAACGATATGATCAACATCGAGTGCCACACAAGTTTCAGGGTGGTGGTAAATTTTGGTTGAATTTGAAGAAAGAACGCCTTACCGGAGCCCATCGAAATATCATACCACTCTGATATGGTCCTTACACAATTACCAAGGCTGTGGGAGATAATGATTTTGAGCTCAACATTCCCCAAATTCCTTGGCCTGCACCCAATGTTCAACATGGACTGCCTTCGACCATACTTCCCACCATTACTGGACACATCAAACATTGCAGAACAACACACACCAATAGAGTTAAACCTAGACTGCATGGAACATGACACCACTGATTGTATTATGGACACATAGATCAAGAAAACTTTCTAGTAGAATATTTAACTATATCAGGTTGTCAAAGTTGGCAAGCTCTTGCACCAAGGCAAGTGGTTCACCAGGGACCAAGTTCAATAGAAGTTTCCCCATCTCATGGAGGCACTCAACGAAATGGGGACCATTGCTTCCTAAGGGGGGAGGACTGATCCAGGTGGATGTTGGTGGCTACCCACCTATTCCACTTGGAACCCCACCACTGTCTCTTTCAGTGTTTCAGTTTCCTTTACTGTAGCACAATTTACTATTTTTGAGATTTTTTCGGGTCCTAAACCTGCAAAGCCTTTTTGAGGCCCTAAACGAATTTTTTTTTGGAAAACCGGGGAAATTAGGAGTATTTGATTAATTTTTTATACTCAAAAGTTTTATTCCTCATATTGATATTTCTAACGAGGTATTGTGTGCGTAAACAAATATCATATGCCAAAGTTACGACCCTGGGAAGTTGATGTACCAATTTACCCAAATGGGGCCCATAGTTTTGGAGCTTCATCTCCTAGGGTTATGTTTTTGGATGTTTAGGGTTTTCCATTGTTTCTAAAAAATACATAGGCCTTCGAGCCTCATTGTAACACAGTTCAAAGGCATGTAGCCTCCACATCTATTCTCAGAGATAAGTTACCATCACGCGAGCTAGTTTATTTCCATTTTGTTTGTAAGCTTATTTCAGCATTTGATATTAATGAAATGAAGTGTTATTTATGTTGCATCTATATAGTTATGGTTATATCTGTAATTTGTTGTGATCCTATGATGGGGACCCTGGTGGGAGTTTGTGTTCTCCCTTGTTTTATTCTGGTTCTTTTTCTGGTTTTAAAATATAGGGGGCCTTGTCTTTGTCTCTTCCTCTTAGGGTTAACAAGAGTACCTAATGTAGCTAACATGGCAACTACTTCATGTTCAATTTTTCCTAGAGATAAGATTGTTTTATGTGGTGATCCTTATGCTACTTTGGGTTCAAGTTTTTCTTAGGACTTAATGTTACTTCCACTTGTTGCTCCTCCCCTTCTCTTTCAACTCCTGCTTTTCCTTCCTCTATCTTTGTTGCCTCTTCTTCCTCTGTTTTTCTCTCTTCTTATTCTTTTGTCTTTGCTGCCTCCTCTTCCTCTATTCTTTTGTATTCCTCCTCTTCTATTCTTCCCTGGCTACCTCTAATAATAGAGGCAAGTGTCTCCCCAGGAGTAATGGTTTGTGTCCCTATGAAATTTTCCCTATCTATGTCTATGAAGTTAGTACACAAGACATATATTATCAATTTTCTCAAAGCATCCATTACTACCAATTTGATGAGGCCATGGTGAGCTAGATGTTGGTGTTTTCCCTCCGTCACATTTTGATTCATCTCTTTGATTGAATGTGGGAGAAGGTATGTCACACTCAATCTTTGAGGAAGAGGAAACTTTGGCTTGAATCTCAATTCATGAAGTAATTTGAAGTGGTAAGTATACACCACACTCATTGTTCCTTCACATGATATGTACTTAAGGATATGGTAAGTCACTTCATCCCAAGGATAAGGTAAGATTTCTCTTTAGAGCCCATTCTTATCCTCAACAAGTTTCTCTTTTGAAATGAAGAAATTATTCCTAACAGTGACACTCATCGTTTTGTCTTCCTTGGTCCACTTGATCCATATAGGTAGGTTTGTCACTCTTATAATTATTTTAGGGTTGAGAGAGATAGATAACCCTATTACAATAGTGGTGTTATTGTCCTCTATTTGGGAATTCAATTCCATGGTAAATTCAAAGGCAAGTCCATCATCATATCCCTTTAGAAACTCAAATAATCCTAAACATTGGTGTCTTCTGAAAATGTTTACCACAAGAATGTGTAGGTGTATCCTTTTAGTGTCTAAGAGTTCCCTCTTGTTGAATCCTCCCCCCATCTTTTTTGTTGTATCTCGTTAGTGCCAATTAGGTGATGGAGAGGGGTTTTTCTTTTATAGCTTCAATGGTTAGACAATGTTTAATTTTTCATAGCAGTGAGTGCAAATGATACTTAGAACTCCTTGGCAAAAAAATCTCTTCTTGTCCAACAACTATAATTCTCAAAGAGGCCTTCTGTTTGCATAATTAACCTTCCACGGTCTATAGAATCTAAATAGAATTTGCATGCAATTTGGATGTGAGGAATAGGGAGATGGTGACACTTACTTCTAGTTTGGTAACCATAGATGTATATGGTAATTTGGAGACCAATTCAAACCACTGTGGCCCCTTTTCACCTTCTATTTCCTCTTGTATTATTCTCTTGACCCTCACATATCAATTGCAGGCCTGGCTGTAGATCCATCCTGTTGCAATTCCATAATGAGGTTCAAAATTCCTTGGTAGCACCAGAACTTATCCTCTCTCTCACTGTTTTCGAAATGAGAAAATATGAAAAATAAGTCAAGCCTAAGTACATAATATTCCATTTTTGAGTGTTGGCTTGGAGCGCTGTGGTGACAGGTAAATTACACGGGGTTTCCTCTTTTGGACCATTGTCCCCACTCAGAGTAATTATTCCTCCTTCCCTCGTAATCACCACCCACTATGTGTGATTATAACTCCTTCGATGTGACATATCCATGTTGCATGAGTGACAAACAAAATTTTAGTTCACTAGCTGAGGGTGGCCAAGTTAACTAGCCACCTCCAAATTATTAAACATTCCTTATCGACATTTACACACTTTAGTTATTTACACATAGGAAGGAGGTAAGGTTTTCCATACTTGATCCTACCTAAGGATCGAGCTAGTGCAAAGGTTGGCATGCTAAAGATGGACCATATCATCAATATTAAGGGAGTCGACTCTATTAAGGGAGTCAACTCTCTGACCTATCTTCTGTGCATATCTTCATTTATTTTTTATGATGCTTTAAATATGGTTTTTGTTGTGTGTGCACATGTGCTTCTTCTAAATCCAAGCTACTTCTGCTGCTGGAAAACCTCCCTGGGAGTGATATCTCTTCTTTATAGTTGCAAGCAAGGTTTCATCCTCCCTTCCGATGAAAGAAAAAAACAATATCAATGAACTTTGTGGTGATTAAACAGGTTGCTACAGGAGAAGGTTCCTTCCTGTAACAGTCCTTTTATTTCCCTTTGGAGTTTTCAGTATGAATCAATGTGATGATGGAGATGATGATAGGTATTGAGGACAGTGTTAGGGTCATGAAGGAGTAGTCTAAACACTTTTAGGATTAAAAATGATGGATTATGTGCTTTTTTAAGAAGTAGGTCAGCGTGGAAAATTTGAGCAAATATTTGGTGAAATAGAGTGGATGGGTGATGGATAGATGATGGAAAATCATTGGAGAACCTTATTCATCATTTATTAGAGCCATGATGTCCTTTTGGGTTGTCCTCGTCATCATATCTCCCTCCTGTAGCTTTACAGTCTCCTCCTGTACCACTATAGGACCTTCTTGTAGCAATACAAGTCCTTCTTGTAACATCATATAGAGGAGGTAAAATTTAACTTTTATGTTGATGGGATGGTGGAGAGAGATGGTTACATAACTGGAGATGATGGATATGAGGTGGAAGGATGGAAGAATAGATTATATATTTCAAATTGTGGGCCTATAGACATGAAATATGCCACTATGTATAATCCTGCAAAATAAAAGAAAATTCAGCAGACATGGTATAAGATTCATCCTTGTGTTTTTCTTTCTTTTTGTTTTGTTTGGTTTGGTTTTTTCTGTTTTTTTTTTGTTTTTTTTTTGTTTTTTTTTCTTGAGACAAGCAGGCTGCCTCTGAGGAGGTTTTCAACCTACATGTCTACCTTAGGTGCCTCAGAGGAGGTTTGCACCTATGGATCTTTATTATTATTTCTTTCTCTTTTTTTTTTTCTCTTGCGCTACCTCAGAGAGGTTTTCAACTTTGGAGTTGGCCTTAGATGCCTCATAGAGGTTTTCATCCAGGCCTCTTTATTTATTTGTTTTTTTTCAAATTTCTAGGAGTGTTGTGGACTAGAATCCATGAAAATACCAATCAAATTGACTTCTATGCTAATGGTACTAATGAATTCTGCCTTGGACGGAGGTCTCATGTATAGCTTTAGCCCATAACCATTGATAAGCAAGGGGATCCCTTCCTTATCAATGGTTACGATATGTAAAACTCCATTTTCATGACATTTTCCCATTGGGTATGGACCCAACCATCTTTTCATTAGTTTCCCTTTAAAATATTTGAACCTAGATCATATAACAAGGCCCAATCCCCTTCATGAAAAGTATTTTCCTTGATATTTTTTTCATGCCAGACCTTCCTTTACAGTTGCATAACTTCTGTGTAGAGGAGGGCCTACATTCTGAACTCATTCAAGCCATTCGGTTGGAGCAACTTTTATTTCCATGCTCTTGTGATATCTAAGTCCAATTGGGCTGCCATTCTCAAAGTTTTATATTCAAACTAAATAGAAAACAAGGATTGTTTCCCATAAACCAAATCATATGGAGTGAACCTAGTGGTTTCCTTCCAGGTGGTGTTATACTCCCAAGTGTCCTCCACTAATCTGTCTACCCAATCTCTCTTGTTGCTTCTAATAGCCTTGGTGAGGATGCTCTCCATTCCCTATTGGTGACCTTTACTTACTCATTTTATTGAGGGTGATAGGAAATATATGTTCCGTGCTTGATATTGTGCTCCCTCAGGATATTGTCAATCAAATGAGATGTGAATTGAGCTCCTTCATTGGTTACTATCTCCCTTGGATGCCCAAATTTGTAGAAAATGTTTTCCCTTAAAACCTCAACCACTTTATGCTCTGTTGCTTCTTTGACAACCTTTGTCTCAACCCACTTTGTCAAATAGTAAGTGAACACAATAATGTATTTCCTCTGTCTTGATGGTGGATCAATTGGCCCAATGAATTCCATGCCCCACTTTTCAAATGGATCTAAGGTCACTTGAGGTTTTAAAGGCATATCATCCTTGGGTGTGGGTTTCCCCATCCTTTGTCATTGATCACATCTGTTAGTATACCTTATTGTATATTGATGGAGAGTGGGCCAATAATAGCCAACTTGTAGAACTTTAAAAGTTGTCCTCTTAATAGCAAAATGACCCCCACATGGCCCACCATGGATTTCTAAGAGGATGTCAAAGACTTCCTCTTCCCTTACACATCTCTTCAATGTCCGATTTGGTCCTATTTTGAAATAGTTTCCCCCAATCCAAGTGAAAGGGGCATTGTTCCTCACAATTCTTCTCTTCTCTATGGATGAAATATTTGGAGGATACCTCCTAGCAACCAAGTTGTTTTCTATGTCAAAAAACTAGGGAGAGATCACTAAGATAGAAAATAGGTTCTCATATGGAAGTTGATCATTGACCATCTCTTCATTACCTGTAGGCAGAGTAAGTTTAGACAAGAAATATGCAACCACATTTTCTTTTCCTGACTTGGCAATGATAATCAAATCAAACTGTTGTAATAATAACAACCATCGAATTATTCTAGCATTCACATAAGGATTATTCATTAAATATTTAATAGTTCCATGATCAGTATGCACAAAAGTTTGGTATCCAGTGATATAGTGCCTGAATTTGTTCAATGAGTGTACAACAACTAAGTGTTATTTTTCAATGACAATGTAGTTCAATTCAGCCTTAGAAATTTTTTTAATAATGAAATAAATGGCATAGGGAAACTTATCATCTACTTGTCTCAAGGCTTCCCCCACATCTTTGTCTGATGCATTAGTATGGATATGGAAAGGAAAAGCCCAATTAGGACCCCTAAGTATGGGTGCAGTGCTCAATTTTTCTTTTAATATTTCAAGGGCCACATTGCAGCTACTTGTCCAACATAAATTTGAATCTTGTCCAGTAATCCAAACAATGGTGAAGCCACTTTATTAAAATATTTGATAAAAATTATATAATAACCAGCTAAGCCCAAGAAACTCCTAACATATCTCTGCTTTTGAGGGGTAGGGATCCTTTTTATGATAGCGATCTTGTTTGGGTTCACATATATCCCTTCCTGAGATATGGAATGGATAACGACAATCCCTTCCTTCATTAAGAGTTCACATTTCTCAGGAATCAATGAGGGATTTATTTCAATACATTTCCTAAGGAATTTACATATATTAGAGATAGATTCCTAGAAATCACATCCATAAGGAGTGAAATCATCCATGTAGATCTCCATAGAGTCATGAACAAGTTCAAAAAAGATGCTCAAAACTGCCCTTTGAAAAGGGCTAGGGGCATTGCATAGGCTGAATGAGAGGACTCTATAAGCAAAGGTACCCCAAGGAAATTTAAATATGGTTTTTTCTTGGTCTTTAGGGCTGATCTGGATCTGATTGTAACCACTAAATCCATCCAAGAAAGAGAATAAATTCTTCCCTGCAAGACCATCTAGGACTTGGTCAATGAAGGGAAGATGGAAATGGTATTTATTTATGGCCTTTTTTAGTTCTTTGTAATCAACATATCCTCCACTTCCATTCTTCATTTGGACTAAGACTAGAGGTGACACCCATTCACTATTTGAGATGGGGTATATGAACCCTGCATCCAACGACATTTTTAATTCTTCCTTCACTATGTCCTTAAGGCTTGGGTTCATTATCCTTTGGGGTTGGTGCACGGGTTTGTATCCTTCCTTGATGTAAATATGATGAGTAAAAACTTATGGATGCACCCCTTTCATTTCCTTATAGTCCCAATCAAAAAAATCTAATTGTTCTCTCGATATTTTGCACAATTGTTCTTCTTGTTTGGCCGAGAGAGAGGGGTTGATATTTAAGGTTATGGATGGAAAAAACTCTACAATTTTGAAATTTTCAGGACTGGAGTCAACTGAGTATAACTCAGTCCAAGGAATAATTCCATATTATCTCACAAGTTCATCCAGTGGAATGGTAGTAGGGGGTTGGTTATGAAGGATATGGTCAATGAGATCATCTTCGTCGGGTTTCCCCCCTCCTATGAGAACATCTAGGGTATTGATTGGGTAGGTTGTTGTATGATACACTTCATATTATTTCTCATCCTATAGCCACAAATTTTAAATAGAAGATTGAGCAGGATGATAGAATATTAGTTGTTTTGATCACAGTCCATTCTTGATGGTCGTGTTCCCAACCCTACAAATAATGTAGGCATTGGCAGCGGCCAACCAAGGTATTCCTAAGATAATAGGGTAGCCATTAAACTTAGTTTTTGGCTGGAGAACCAAGAATTCAGTAGGATACTTCCAATAGTTGATGGATACCATGACATCCTCAACAAATTATTCAAGAGATACTGTGGATATGTCTATACATTTAAACACTGTAGTGGTCTTCCTCAAAGCCCCTTGGAGATTTAGATTTAGCATGGTTTCTTTAGTCATCACATTGATGGTGTTAGAGTCTCGTAATTTGGTAGATTGGTAAACCAAATGACAGGGTAACATAAAACCAATCTTTGGAGTCCTAGGACCTAGCCCTCCTGGACTCAGAGAGGGCTCTCTCTATTATGTGAAGGATTTGAACTTGTTCGCTTTGTATGTTTGATTTTAGGCTAGTTGTTAAGTATATTTTGGTTTGTTTTGGTTTTGAGGTAAAACTGATCAAGTAGGACAAATGGAAAGAGATTTCATCGAATCAATAGCGCTATGGGGTCAAATAAAGTCAAGGATGTCTAAATGATGGACAAGGTGTACTGCAGGGCCAATTTAGCAAGGTCAATGGATCCTTTGGGTGAGGTATGAGGTGAAATGAACATTAAGTTTGTGAAAAACAAAGAAGTCTTAAATATATATAGTTTGAAAGAAAACACTCATGAGGTAGGGAAAACCATTAATCTCTATGAACAATACTCAAATTGATAAACATGAAAGATAAACATTCAGGTGAGACATAGAAGCATAAGAACTCCTAACTTTAGAAATTCACCTTTAGTTGTTGGGAAAAACATATAAGATAAACAAATAACTTAATATATGAAGAGGGAACTCCTAAACAACATATATCAAACTATCGGGAACTCTAAAACAAGTTGGTAAGCATGTAAAAAGGGCAAGATCGAGCGAGACCTCTTTGACTTAACCTAATCAATCAATATTTCATAGAAAGGCTTCAAAATAGGGTTTTGAGAACTTTAAATAAGCAGGATAGCTAGTGTACCTTAAATCATATTTGATAGCTAGCATACTGACTATTAATGAAACAAATAACAAATTCTTGGTGGACCTAAGGAGTAGTTAATAATTCCTTATAGTGAACAAGAAGAAGAAAACATCAAAGTTGTAATAAACAGCAGGTTTGAGGTGCTTCCATGAGCATATCTCAACCTATACTTTCCTGATCTACAGCAGAAAAGAAATATGAAACATTAATGGAAACAATAAGACATAAAAAAATCAGGGAAACATCACGATTCACCAAGCTATGAAATCTTGCACACAATGCTCCACCATCAAGCCAAGCAAGCCATTCATCCACTTCATAAAACCAATATTTTCTCGAAGCTCATAAAACTATGTATTGCTCTTAACATGTCAAGTTCTCCTAGTTTATTATAATGAATCCTAATGGTTTATATTAGAAAAGAGGAGAAAATCCCACTAGAGCATCTATAAGGCCATTGGCCAAAGCAAAATATCCTAATTTGTCCTTGAGGCCTTACAAGGTCCAAGGCACAAAATATCTCTTCAAAATATCTTTTTCGGACCAAAATAGAAAAAATATTGACTTTTAGGCTCTAACATACAAGATAAAACTTTCCCAATGCACATTTTCTTTGTCCTGACACTGGAATGTAGAAAATTGTCTCTGATTTTGCAAATTTTCCAAGCGCGCAACACCAAAAAAGGGCTTTTGCAGCAAGGTTTTGGAGGCCTTCCCCATGTCGAAAAAGGCTCCGTGATGGCTCGCTGGAAAGATATGGATGTATAATTTCCAAATATACTTTTTTTTTCTCAATATGATCTCTAGAAGGTTCCCAAAAATTAGAAAATGTGCAGGTTCCTAGGGGCGCAGCACCTGCTCAGAAAAGGTGGCAGATAGGTGAAAAAATGGTTGTTTTTGGACCTTTTGAGGGACCAAAACAACTCCAAATGAGCTGAAATTTTGCAAGAATACTCCCCTAGTGCCAAGGAATCCAAAAATGTAAAATTTTCTTGCTGAATATTCTCTAAGAAAAAGCGTAGCGTCCAGGGTGATCCGCTCCTAGGCTTACAAATTCACAAAAAACCAAAAAGTGTCCAATTTTGCTCAAAATTGGTGAGTGAATCCCTCAAGGGTCCCTAGAGACCTGTAGTGAAGCTTGAGCCAAAATTATAAGCCTAGATTGGTATTTTCCATATTTTGGCACCGGGCGCCTCCTTTGGGCAATTTTGAGTTTTTCCAAGCAAATTGATTTCTCTTTTTATAATGCTCAGTCATCTTTCTCTGTAAGCCTAGATATTTGTTTGCCTTCTCTAATTTAGCCTCCAAATGTAGATTTTCCCTTTCAAGCCATGATTATTTTTCATGCTCAATTTCCAAGGTGAGGAGCTCAGTGAGAGGAAATTGTTGTGCTTCGGATGATTCTTCCTCTCTTTGTTTTTCCAATGCTTTCCTAAGACCCATAGTCTTAGGCCTCTTCCTAGCTTGCCCCTCTTCCTCATTATCTTCTTCATAAGTGCCCATGTATTCCTCTAGCTGTAATTGTGATTTCTGAGCCTCTCTTTTGTATTTGAGCACCCGAGCTTCATAAATGGCAAGTTGGCCACTCATTTGCTTGTTTTGCGTTTGTAGGAAATGAATGAGATATTTTGATCTTTCCAACTCAACCTCTAAATATCTGATTTGTGCACTCCAGTCCTATAGGAGAGAATTAAGTATCCTTGTTTCATTTTCCTCATCACTGCTCAAGTGAATGAGTTCAAATTCCCTCTCTTCTTCATGACTGCTTTCTTGTTCTTTCATTGTCTTCTTACCTTTATCCTCATGGGCTTATTACCCTTGTCTTTCTTTGGCAGTTTACCCTTGCTCCTCAATGATTTGGTGACTTTTCTTTTCATTGTTTGAGTGACCTTGTCTTTCACGGTTTTGGTGATTTTGTCTTTTACTGGTTTTAAGGAAGAGTGCATGGCCCCTTGCCTTTTGGAGGCATTAAATACATGCCTCCTACCTCTCTGATAAGGGATGATGAGAGGTGTCACAAATTGGGCTTTCACAATTTGATCATTTACAGCCCTAGGACTGTCCTTCTCTTCAAGAATATTTTCTGTGTGTATCTCATTGCTACTTTGTTGTTGGCAATCCCTTTGACTATCAATTTCAACCTCTTTTATGCTCTCCTCAATAGGAGGAACTTCAAAACTTCCATATTTTGTTTCTGCACTGTCAGAGGTGCCTAGGTTTGAAAATTTTTCACCTTTAGGACTATCCATCTCTTCACCTTTTTCGCTGCTTTTTTTACTGCCATCATTCTTTGGATCTTGGCCTTCATCTCCTTGTTTATTTAAAACAACTTTGAAATCTGTTTCTGGGCTATCTTCATCAATTTTTTCATTGTCACGACTGCTTAGTTCTTCTTTGGCGCTATCTACTGGAGGGCTTTTAGTGTCATTTTCTTCATTTTGAGACCCAACACTTTGACCTCTTTTCTCATCATTTGTGTCACTACTTGTAACTCTGTTTTCTTCTTGGTTTACGTCTTCATCTTTGCTATTGTTTTGACTATCTCCCTTTTGGCTATCTTCCTCTTTGCTGCTATTTTTACTGTCTTTCTCTTGGCTATTTTCCTCTTCTTCGTTTCCCTCTTCTTCTTTAGTTTCTCCCTTATCCTCATCATTCTCCCCTTTACTGCCTTCCTTATGATCAGTACTGCTTTCTTCATGATCACCAGTGCTTCCTTCAGGGCCAATACTACTTTCTTCAGGGCCAGCATTGCTTTCTTCAGGGCCATATTTGTTTTCTTCATGATCACTTTTCTCAGGGGAAGGTGTTTGAAGGTTTTTTTGGGAGAGTGATTCATGTGAGGAAGGTGAATCATGGTCAGTAGAGGGCGATGAAGCAGTATGAGGAACATTTTGAGAAGATGATGGCACATTTTGCAGTGGAATGGAGGATGAAGTGGTGAAATCATCATGGGTAATAAAGGCCTCCGAAGGAATTCCTTGTTGCTCCAGTTGGTGGGTTACAATGATTTTGATAAGAGAGTGATGAAATAGGCTTGCCATCTGCTAGGCTGGAGGCTTCTTTTTCATGATGGTGGACATTTGTTCAATGCTTTTGCAGAGGAAATAAGGCACGTTCAGTAGCTTGGTCCTGATGAAGTGCATGAGGAGTCTAATATGATAGGAGTAGATTCTGGATAACCTACCCTCACAGGTAAATTATTTCATGACAATCTTCATGAGGAGGGCATGCCTGTCCAGTAGATGTGAAAAATGAAAAATGGCTTTACATACAGCTTCACAACTAAGTTTTAGAAAAGGATGATAATGGATCAAGTCAAGATGTTTTTGTTTAAACCATCTCTCTCCTATGCAAGGCATCCTAATGGCTTTAGAGATAGCTTTAGGGGTCAACTCAAAACTTACCCCTGCTAGATGAACTTAATGCCTGTGAAGCCTTAGGGAAAATAACTCTGTCAATTGAGTATGGCTTTTGATTTCTTGTACCTTGTTGCAGAACTCAAAAAATCCTAATTCTTGGAAATAAGATAAGACAGAAGGGGAGGCTATCATCTCTTTGGTGTCTGTAGGCTCAAACCTATTGGGCTTCCCTCCTTTCTTAGACTGTCTTCTTGGTATTTGAGGCTCATCACTTTCCTCTTGATACATAGTGATTACTTTACCCTTTCCTTCAAATTTTAAACAAAAAGGCTTCTTTGCTGATGACGTGAAGAGGAAAGAGGTTTTTTAGGAGGTTTTGGACTTCCAAACAAGCTTATATGATCAACAGAGAAATAGGTTATATTTCTATTCAATTTTTCCCTCAAGTTGTCTTTGACACAACCTTAGCCCTAATTGGCACTTTTATAACTTAAAAACATGATGAGGAGATGCTAATGATGAAGAACACCTCTTGAAACATTTTCTCATGGAAAAAAACAGCTTCTAGGAAAAAATTTGCAAATTTTGGGCCTTTCTGTAATTTTCTAGGTGGTGCAGTGCTTTTTCTCCATGCGCGCAATGTTGTGGCCCATTAGGGGAATTTTGAGGTCTAAAATGGGCCTCCTAAGGAAAATGTACAATCAAAATTCATTTTATGACAACCAGTCACATTTTAGGGGATGACATCATCCCTAATGATTGAGGTGGCATTTCTTGAGTTAAAGGTACTTACTTGTCACATTCTCAAGGGTGGATAAAAACTCATGGTTAACCATAGTAGTGCTCTAAGTACTTTAAAAGTCAAAGTAAAGTACTCATAATAAATGTCATTTCACACTTTTTGAATAAAAATATATTATTGTCATTTCATATTTCTTGAAATAAACAATGCATATCCCTATACATTTATTATATTGTATTATTTTTATATAGTATGTTAATTACATGTTATTATACAATTTAAATAATATAAATTTAATTAAGAATTTATAAATTTATATTTATATTTTATTTTACTTTATTTAAGTACAAAGGACAAATGCATTAGTTTTTCAATGATAATGATTTTTTCTTGAAAAAATCATTCTTATTTATAGTCACACCAATACAATTTTTTTATTAATTTTATTTTGGTACAACTTTTGAATTGAATTTAACTATGGTTACATGGATTGTGGTGCAAAAAATGAATTGAAAATTCATAAATATTATTTTATTGGTTTAGCTATTATTTTATTATTTCTTTAGGAGGCCCATTTTAGACCTCAAAATTCCCCTAATGCCGAGCACTGTCTGCACAAGGAGTGTGCGACAGGTGCAGTGGTGGGCGCGAAGCGTCCTAGCTCAGGCGCTATTTGCACGCTGAGTTCCGATAGTCTGAGTGGTGGGTGCGCAGCTCTGTCAGCCCATGCGGCCTTTTCACGTTGATCCAAGAAAAAACAGCTATGGTGGGCGCGCAGCGCCGTCTGCCCAGGCGAGAAACTTCACGTAGCAGTCAGGTAGGCAGCTTCAAATGGTGAGCGCAGCATCGGCAGGCATGGTTTTTCATGAGGTTTCGGGCGCTGTCGGGTAACAACTCCTGCATGCCGGGCGGGAGAAGGAACGCGCAGCGTCGCCCTACAGGCATGCAGCGTCCAGTGACAAATTGCACGGGGCACCTCTATAGGCGCGCAGCTCCTGTCTACAAGTGCGCAGCGTCTGTGAATTTCTGCCCGAGGGTACCTGTGAAGCCGAGATTTTTTTGCACTATGTTCTGCCAAAGTCAAAATGAAAGAGGGAAAAGCTAATGAAGTCATTTATACTCTTTTTTGAAATGATTTAAGAACAAAAACCCCTTTCCTATAGTTTGATTTTCACCTTTGTATTGTATTCTTTTGACTATCTTTTTAGTGCAATAGCCTTTTTGGATCCAGTCCTTTTACTGTTCCTCTTTATCATTCCCTTTAGCATCCGAGCACATGATTAGGCTTATGATGGCATTTTGTCATTTGAAAGGTGAATTTTACAACTATTTTTTCCTCCATTTCTTTGAATCAAGTATGTGACTGGCGCCTCTGTGTAAAATTTTAACTTTCAAACTTTGTTTTTTCTTTTTTCAGTGCAATGGCACTCAGTGCCTTTAAAAATCAAATTTTGCAACCTTTTGGATTTTGAATCACATATTTTGATCCAGTGGAGTTTTGTGCTTCTCACTTATCTTTAGAAGATAACTTAGGAACTTTTTTTCACCCTCTGTTGTTGATTAAGGAGGTGCTCACTTTGACTTGTCATGCCTATCTGCTCTATTATCCCAATTTTCTGAAATTGTTTCCAAATATCTTCCACTGTGGGTTAAAAAATTAGATATTGGCATTTTCACACAAACCATAGCACGTTGCTTTTCTTCTTCAATGTGACTTTCTTCTTTATAGTGGTTTTAGTCTCTTCCTTCATCTGATGGTGCATCTGACCGCCATTGTCTTGTTTGTAGGGGCGTGTAAAAGGGCAGTTGTCCCTTTCCCAATTATGCTTTGAGGCCCAAAACTGTCCTAATGATCTTTTGCCAAAAAGCACCATGCCTTTTCATATATTACTGACCTTTTGAGATTTACACAGAGGTTTTTATAAGCAGTAATTTACTTCTTATTATGACATCAGGACCTTTGAAGTAGCTTTCGAATTGTTGTGCCTTCTAACCACTGTAGATGACCTTTTGAAACCTTTTTTAGGTATCTTCTAAATTATTTATGTAGAGAAACTCTTAATTTTCCCTGTGACCTCCAGCTCATTGTACCTTTTATTTAAACTTCAATGACTTGACTGAAACTCTCTTTGGTGCCTCTCTTTGGCTCTGTTTTTCTTTAGACTAAACATCAAGACATCCCTGCAGAGATGCATTTGATATGATGGTTTATTCTTGGTTGATTTCACTGTTGGACTAGGAAATCGACCTTGGAGGTTGTTTGAGCGCCTTTTTTAGAAATATGACAACCTTAGCTCTGTTTCTCTTGAATTTACCTTTTATTTTTCTATGAAACAATAGTGCATGAAAAATGATGGTGCATTACCTAGGGAAACCTAATTGACTTGTTTGCAAGGTTTTTAGGAAAAGGGCTTTTGACTGATGGTTAAAAAATAGAGTTTTTGAACAATACACAGGGTTTTTAGATATTCTACTTATGCACCATCACCTATAAACCTAGACACCTTCATGTTACTTTGAAGGTCTTTCTAGACAGACCTTTGACATCAATAGTGATTGGGGCAGTTGGAGAGTAAGAGGGGAAAACTTGGCTTAACTTGGCCAGACAAATTTGTGAAATAAGAGGGCTTAGGCATCATAGGTAGAATGATATAGAAAGAAGTAACAGTCATGGATAGAGTAGGGTACATTAGCCCAGGAAGGGGTCTTGACAGGATGACTGATAGGCAAGAGAGGATGGATAGTGGAAAATTTTCTCTGAGGAGATTTCTAGAAGACATAATGATTCTTTGAATTTGGTTTCTAGAAAACCTAGATAAAGCATATAGTCATCTAAACAAGTGAAAATTACTGATGACTAACAGTGGATCCATTTGGGGAGGGCAGCTTCTTTTCGGGAGGTGTCCAGAATTGCAGATTTCTGGCTTGTGAAGACCAGTGCCTCATCCATTGGCGGAATTTTCTCTTTTTCATCGCTGCTTTCCTGAAATGGTGTTTTTAAAATCTGAAAGCATGATTAGCTCAACTTCACCTTTACCTACCCACCTACTTTGCCTAACATTTTTTCTTCCTTGGGTGCACTTGGACTGGAAAACCCCTTGAAATTTTATTTTTGAGAGATAAAACAAACTATCTACTACTACACTTATATCCTCCGAGAGTTTAGATTAAGATAGTGAACTCCTTTGATTCTCTACCTATACTAGATCAACTATCAAGCTTAAGCTGTTTGACAGGATTTCATTTACTAGCCTAAAAACATGAAATTGAAAATATGATCAAATCAAGATTAGACAGTCTGATTTCTCATGTGTTTGTGGCATAACAACAAGCTGCACACAAATGTTATTTTTGTACAAAATAAGATTTAGAAAAATCAAGGCTAGGATACATAGTTTGCTACTCATCCCTATTTTCCTCTTTGGTTATGTTTTGAGAGTGTGGAACCAGTACCTTTCTTTCCTAATCTACTTTCTTCTACAAGTCAAGCTTTCATAATTTGACCATCATTCTTTTCACTAACTTATCAGCAATCAATTTAAAACATGCTCAGTTATGATTAGGCTAGATAACTGAACAAGACATCTTTTTGGCATTAGTAGTGGCACTTAGACTTGCTCACTTTCAGTATGACTATTTTTTGGGTATGGGGTTGTACCATTTCTTTAGAATATGCCCTCTTTTTCTACTTTTCCTGTTGTTTTTGTATTTTATGTTTTTTACTTTTTTCTTCAAACAATGATATGTACAATGAGTGAAAATTTAAAAACTAGGAATTTTTGCAACAGTGGTATTTGAGCATCCTATCTTCAAAAGGATCTCCCAATACTCTTGGTATATTTAGTTCTTGAAAAGAAAAATTAGGGTTATTCTCACTTCTAAACATAGCATAAGGATTCTTCCAAGGATCTTTAAAAAACTCATGTTCTGCTTGATGTTTTTCCTTATACTCTTGATCCACATTCCTGCTTCTGTAATACATCTTCTTTAGGTAGAACATGTATTCTTTTTCATTTTTAAAACAAATGATGATATCATCAAGGTTTACCATAGTGAATAAATTTAGAACTGGAAACATAGCTCTCTGGAAGGTGTCTCTGTTGTCCTTTAGATTGGAAAAAATTGGTTTGAACTTGAAACTGCTTCCTGTGAACTTGAAAAAATCTTTGAGCTGATTGTTTTGAAGTGGTATCATCTGATGGTAACCTGAAATATTATCATGCAAGGACACATGGTTATAAACCCCTAGCTTTTGTGTATTATGATCTATTTTTGGAAGGAGGTGAGTGTTTTTTAGGGAGGTTTTATCTAGGTTTCTAAAATCTAAACACATCCTATGTCTAGTTGTTTTCTTTTTAAATGATAATACCTGATCAAAGTTTTTGTGTTCCCTTTTGAAAGGGTGGTTTCTTGGAAATATGGTGGTGTCATGTTATTTCAAACTGGTTTCTCGACATCTACTAGTGTTCTGAAAAATTTTGCATAGTCTTGCACTTCTTAGTTTTTTGTGTAATGACAAGATTTTAGACAATTCAATCAGCTTGGGTATCTCCAGACTGTTTTCATCAAATCCCTCAATATCAAATTTACCAGACACCTTTTTAGGATCTACAGAAGTGCTTGCAATAGTTAAATTTTCATTTGCAGGAGTAGAGTCTTTGGATGGCGAGGTTCTTAGGTAAGGTAAAAACATGAGGCTTTCTTGACCCTGATTTCCAAATATTTTTGTCCCATGCAGGTTTTTTAGTGCTTCTGTATTGGAAAAAAGGGGTGTTTTCATTTTTGAGATTTATCCTTGGTTTGAGCAACTTGCTTGAGCTTTTGAACTATTTTATGTTTTTTATGTTTTATTTTCAGTTTTTTAAGATCAAGTTTTGTTTCATCAGGATGCAAATGTTTTGTGTTATGATAATTTTGAGTGTCAAACTCATCATAGAGAAGTTGATTTGACTGTTGTAATGTATCCAGATTAGTTTCAACTTCATTAGACGGTTCATCAGTATCTTCTTCGGTATGTAAAATGAAGGAATCAAGGCTTGAATGTACAGAATAAAGAGGTATGTTTTCTGGCCTTTCTTGACTACTAACCATATACTTCATGTGTGATTCTCGGTATAATATTCTTGTCTGATTAAAAACATGGATGGTAGCATAAGACATGTCCAGCTAAATATTTCCTTGAAGCTTGGCTCCCCAAGACCTGGATAAAAGCATTCCATACTTGGGGGGAATGTCTGCCACTACTATATCCATGACTAGGTGTTTAGTCGGTACTTGTGCCATATTGACACAAAGATCTTTGATTAGGCCTAAACATTTGACTCTACTTGATTCAAATGAGTACAAATCTTTGTAAGGTTTAGTTATTTCTAGGCCTAGTCTTTCCATCACTACCTTTGGCACGAGATTGTGAGAGGCACCAAAATCCAGCATGGCATTATGTAAGATTTGGTCGTGTACATTTAGGCTGATGTAAAAAGGAGTGGTTCCTTCTTGATACTTTCCTTCTATTTTTGGTCCAAACACTAACTTTGGAGTGTCATCAACCAAGTGTAAAGTGTCTGCATCATTTCCTATGTTTAGTACTTTCAGAACTTGAGATTTGTACGAGCTTTGGGCTATCAATTCGGTGAGAGGCATGGTGATCTTAATTTTGGAAATTTCCCCTTCAAAACTGAAAGGTACTTGTATTTTAGATACATTTGCATCATTTTTCTCAGCCATCACCTTTTCTATTATTTTATCTTGCTAATTCTGATTTGGGGCTTTTTTCACCAAATTTTTTTCAAGGATCTTGGTAGAAGTACTAGGACAGCTTGGGTCAACGTTTTTTTGGCTAGTTTTGTCTTTATTTGGATCAGTTTTCTTAGCCATGACATTGTTATTGTCTACTGTTCTTTTAAGAATGGTTTTGGGAGCTTTCTTAGCAGCAGAATCTGAGTTTCTTTTCCTAAAGTTGTCTTGGTATTTCTTACTTCTAAGATCATATTGCCTATGGACTTCCATTATGGCATTCTGTAAACCAATTTCGTGATCTTTGGAATCTTCATAATTTGTTTCATCTTGGTTTGAAGAGAAGAAACCTTGTTCTTATTCTATGAGAAAAACCTCACCCTCGCTATCGGAGCCTATCAAGTTTAGATGATTTTCATCGGGATTTTCAATATCTCTTTCCCCTTCATCACCATAGTTATCTTGGAAGGATGGTCTGATTTGTTGATCATTTTCTCTTGGTTTGATTTGGGGTGGGTCTCTTCTGAAGTTCTGATTCTGATTTCTGTTTTGGGAGTTTGGCTGGTTGTCCCTAGGAGGTGTTCTCTCACTTAGATTTATCCTTTCCATCATTATCTCCATGGTCCTAACTAGGTTATCTATTTTGGAATCTGAAGAGGAAGTGGAAGGCATGGTCTCATCTCGGTAAGTGACCTTCTTTTCCGATCTCATCCTAGCCCTCTTTTCAGTGATGTTGGCTTCAGCACTAATAGCTCCCCTTTGCATTTCTTCTAAATTTGTGGGGTCTCTTTCTCTTAACTGATATGTCATGTCCAGATCATAACCTTTCTGAAATTTTACTAGTGCTAGGCCAGGTGGAGGTTTCATGTGAGGCGGGAGGGGGTTATAGACACTGTTGAACCTAGTGCAATAGTCTTGAACACTTTCCCCTGTGTTCCTTTTAAGATTTTTATATTCAGAAAGAATTTGAAGGGGATTTTTCTTGATTTCCCATCAGTTTACGAAATTTTGATAAAGTGACGGGAGATCATGTATACTATTAAGAGTCAAGTTTTGAAACCATTTTTTGGCTTCTCCTCCTAGGATTTGGGAAAACATCCTCATCTTCATGGTTTCCTCATCTAGTTCCATGTAATCGAAGGCATCATTCATTATATCTACATGTTGTTGGGAAGTGGTGGATTCAGCTCTGATGAAGTGCGGGATTCTGGATTGGTAATCATTTGGAAAAGGTACCAAAGGTTGTGGTAACACTAAGGGTGCATACCATGCTGCCATGATGGGTTCTGATGGTAAGTTTACAAGTGAAGGATTTGTGATATGAGATGGAGTGATTTGCACAGTGGTTGTGTGGGTGGGTGTGTTAGAAGTATTTGGACCGGAAAACTGATTCTGAGCAGATTTGGGGTGAAAAGAGCCGAAGTAATGGAGAAGCTAGAAATCAGGTGGTGTAGTGGGAGAAGCTTCTCTGCTAGAACTCTGTTGCAAGTCTATGGGATCAAGATTGGTATGGTCAATGCTAGTTTGTGACTTGGTTCTAAGAAGGTTTTTTGTATGGTGCAAGTCAAAATGGGGATCTTGCAAGGATTTAATATGTTCAGGTACAGAGCTTGCTTTATGGATACTCCAATTGGTAGTTAAATTTCCAGTTTCAGAAGTTTGCCACAAAATATTTTATGGGTCATCAACTATGGTAGGAGGATTTGGGTCCGGGTGAGCTCTGGTATTAATTCTTCGTGAAGCCAAATTTCAAACTCAAAATTTAGAGAGGTTGAAAGTTGTGATTGTTTTCAGAAGGTAGTCCTCTCTAAGATTTATCAAACTCACACAGTGTATGACTAAGCTCTTTATACTTCTCAAGGATGATTGTGATGTAGTCCTATAGGAGTCTACGGATGCTAGTACAGTTAGAAGGCCTACTAAAGGCTAGTGGAGTGGCCAAGTGGATATTTTTGGTTTGTTTTTTTGGGGATATGTTGTATATGGTCCACCACCAATATTGACACAAAAATCCAATCTAAAAAAATGTTTTTTGGGGCTTTTTCTGAGTTTTTATATGCAACCTGATTTTTGAGAGTGTCCTAAACTTGATTCATCACTTAGCTAAGGTGATGAAACAAAGAGTGTTTACTCTATGGCTTTATCAACTATTTTTCTCATTTAATTTGAAGAGCTAATGAGTCTATAAGAGTTTCTTAGGCTGTTATGTACTCAGTGTCCCACCGTGATCGCCATTATGTTAGTGAACGGTGGGATAAATCCACAAGAAATTTTTCCTAAGGGCTGCTGAAATGTTTAGGGAAGTCTAAGTTTGTTTATTACTCATAGTCCCACCGTGATCGCCATTATGTTAGAGTCCTGTAATTTGGCAGATTGGTAAACCAAATTACAGGGTAACATCAGATCAATCTTTGGATTCCTAGGACATATCCTTCCTGGACTCAGAGAGGGCTCTCTCTATTATGTGAAGGATGTGAACTTGTTCACTTTGTATGTTTGATTTTAGGCTAGTTGTTAAGTATATTTTAGTTTGTTTTGGTTTTGAGGTAAAACTGATCAAGTAGGACAAATGGAAATAGATTTCATCGAACCAACAGGGCTATGGGGTCAGATAAAGTCAAGGATGTCTAAATGATGGACAAGGTGTACTACAGGGCCGATTTAGCAAGGTCAATGGATCCTTTGGGTGAGGTATGAGGTGAAATGAACATTAAGTTTGTGAAAAACAAAGAAGTCTTAAACATATATAGTTTGAAATAAAATACTCATGAGGTAGGGCAAACAATTAATCTCTATGAACAATACTCAAATTGATAAACGTGAAAGATAAACATTCAGGTGATACATAAAAGCATAAGAACTCCTAACTTTAGAAATTCACCTCCAGCTGTTGGGAAAAACATATAAGATAAAAAAATAAATTAATATAGGAAGAGGGAACTCCTAAGCAACATATATCAAACTATCAAGAACTCTGAAACAAGTTGGTAACCATGGAAAAAGAGCAAGATCGAGCGAGACCTCTTTGACTTAACCTAATCAATCAATATTTCATAGAAAGGCTTCAAAATAGGGTTTTGAGAACTTCAAATGAGCAGGGTGTACCTTAAATCATATTTGATAGCTAGCATACTGACTATTAATGAAAAAAATAAAAAATTCTTGGTGGACCTAAGGAGCAGT
Organism: Pinus albicaulis; assembly: GCA_034641835.2. Classification (NCBI taxonomy): domain Eukaryota; kingdom Viridiplantae; phylum Streptophyta; class Pinopsida; order Pinales; family Pinaceae; genus Pinus; species Pinus albicaulis. Next base: position 907,137,460 of record CM076583.1, on the reverse strand, counting down.
TAAGAATTCCCTATAATGACCAAGAAGAAGAAAACATCAAAGTTGTAATAAACAGGAGGTTTGAGGTGCTTCCATGAGCATATCTCAACCTATACTTTTCTGATCTATAGCAAACAAGAAGTATGAAACATTAATGGAAACAAGAAGACATAAACAAATCAGGGAAACATCACCATTCACCATGCTATGGAATCCTGCACACAATGCTCCTCCACCATCAAGCCAAGCAAGTCATTCATCCACTTCATAAAACCAATATTTTCTCCAAGCTCATAAAACTATGTATTGCTCTTAACATGTCAAGTTCTCCAAGTTTATTACATTGAATCCTCATGGTTTATATAAGAAAAGAGGATAAAATCCCACTAGAGCATCTAGAAGGCCATTGGCCAAACCAAAATATCCTAATTTGTCCTTGAGGCCTTACAAGGTCCAAGGCACAAAATATCTCTTCAAAATATATTTTTCGGACCAAAATAGAAAAAATATTGACTTTTAGGCTCTGAAATACAAGATAAAACTTTCCCAATGCACATTTTCTTTGTCCTCACACAGGAATGCAGAAAATTGTCTCTGATTTTGCAAATTTTCCAAGCACGCACCACCAAAAAAGGCCTTTTTGCAGCAAGGTTTTGGAGGCCTTCCCGATGTTGAAAAAGGCTCTGTGATGGCTCGCTGGAAAGCTATGGATGTCTACTTTCCAAATATTGTGTTTTCTCAATATTATCTCTGGAATTTTCCCAAAAAGTAGAAAAGGTGCAGGTTCCCAGGGGCGCAACACCTGCTCAGAAAAGGTGGCAGAAAGGTGAAAAAATGGTTGTTTTTGGACCTTTTGAGGGACCAAAACAACTCCAAATGAGCTGAAATTTTGTGAGAATACTCCCCTAGTGCCAAGGAATCCAAAAATGTAAAATTTTCCTGTTGAATATGCTCTAATAAAAAGCGCAACGTCTAGGGTGTTGCACTCCTAGGCTTAAAAATTCACAAAAAACCAAAAAGTGTCCATTTTTGCTCAAAATTGGTGAGTGAATCCTTCAAGGGTCCCTAGAGACCTGTAGTGAAGCTTGAGCCAAAATTCCAACCCTAGCTTGGTATTTTCCATCTTTTGGCACAGGGCGCCTCCTTTGGGCAGTTCTGAGTTTTTTCCTAGCAAACTGATTTCTCTTTTTATAATCCTCAATCATCTTTCTCTGTAAGCCTAGATCTTTGTTTGCCTTCTCTAAATTAGCCTCCAAATGTATATTTTCCCTTTCAAGCCATGATTCTTTGTCATGCTCAATTTCCAAGGCGAGGAGCTCAGTGAGAGGAAATTGCTGTGCTTGGTTTGATTCTTCCTCTCTCTGTTTTTCCAATGCTTTCCTAAGACCCATAGTCTCAGGCCTCTTCCTAGCTTGCCCCTCTTCCTCATTATCTTCTTCATAGGCGCCCATGTATTCCTCTAGTTTTACTTGTGATTTCTGAGCCTCTCTTCTGTATTTGAGTGCCCAGGCTTCATAAATGGCAAGTTGGCCACTCATTTGCTTGTTTTACATTTGTAGGAAATGAATCAGATATTTTGACCTTTCCAAATCAACCTCTAAATCTCTGATTTGTGCACTCTGGTCCTGGAGGAGAGAATTAAGTATCCTTGTTTCATTTTCCTCATCACTGCTCAAGTGAATGTGTTCAAATTCCCTCTCTTCTTCATGATTTCTTTCCTGTTCTTTCATTGTCTTCTTTCCTTTATCCTTCATGGGCTTCTTACCCTTGTCTTTCTTTGGCAGTTTACCCTTGCTCCTCAATGATTTGGTGACTTTGCTTTTCACTGTTTAAGTGACCTTGTCTTTCATTGTTTTGGTGATTTTGTCTTTTACTGGTTTTAAGGAAGAGTGTATGGCCCCTTGCCTTTTGGAGGCAGCAAACAGATGCCTTCTACCTCTCTGATAAGGGATGATGAGAGGTGTCACAAATTGGGCTTGCACAATTTGATCATTTACAGCCCTAGGAATATCCTTCTCTTCAAGAATGTTTTCTGTGTGTATCTCCTTGCTACTTTGTTGTTGGAAGTCCCTTTGACTATCAATTTCAACCTCTTTTATGCTCTCCTCAATAGGATGACCTTCAAAACTGCCATATTTTGTTTCTGCACTGTCAGAGGCACCTAGGTTTGACACATTTTCACCTTTAGGAGTATCCATCTCTTCACCTTTTTCAGTGTTGTTTTTATTGCCATCATTCTTTGGATCTTGGCCATCATCTCCTTGTTTATTTAAAACAACTTTGAAATCTTTCTCTGGGCTATCTTCACCAATTTTTTCATCATCACAACTGCTTAGTTCTTCTTTCGCGCTGTATATTGGAGGGCTTTCAGTGTCATTTTTTTCATTTTGAGACCCAGCACTTTGACCTCTTTTTTCATCATTTGTGTCACTGCTTGTAACTCTGTTTTCTTCTTGGTTTACATCTTCATCTTTGCTGTTGTTTTGACTGTCTCCATTTTGGCTATCTTCCTCTTTGCTGATGTTTTTATTGTCTTGCTCTTGGCTATTTTCCTCTTCTTCATCAGTTTCTCCCTTATCCTCATCATTATCCCCTTTACTGCCTTCCTTATGATTATTACTGCTTTCTTCATGATCACCAGTGCTTCCTTCAGGGCCAGCATTGCTTTCTTCAGGGCCAGCATGGCTTTCTTCAAGGCCATCTTTGTTTTCTTCATGATCACTTTTCTCAAGGGAAGGTGTTTGAAGAAGGCTTTTTTGGGAGAGTGATTCATGTGAGGAAGGTGAATCATGGTCAATAGAGGGTGATGAAGGAGTATAAGGAAGATTTTGAGAAGAGGATGGCACATTTTGCAGTGGAATGGAGGATGAAGTGGTGAAATCATCATGGGTAATAAAGGCCTCCCAAGGAATGCCTTGTTGCTCCAGTTGGTGAGTTACAATGATTTTGATAAGAGAGTGATGAAATAGGCTTGCCATCTGCTGGGCTGGAGGCTTCTTTTTCATGATGGTGTACATTTTTTCAATGCTTTTGTAGAGGAAATAAGGCATGTTTAGTAGCTTTTTCCTGGTGAAGTGCATGAGGAGTCTAATATGATAGGAGTAGATTCTAGAGAACCTACCCTCACAGGTAAAGTATTTCATGACAATCTTCATGAGGAGGGCATACCTGTCCAGTAGATGTGAAAAAGGAAAAATGGCTTTACACATACCTTGACAACTAGGTTTTTGAAAAGGATGATAATGGATCAAGTCAAGATGTTTTTGTTTAAACCATCTCTCTCCTATGCAAGGCATCCTAGTGGCTTTAGAGATAGCTTTAGGGGTCAACTCAAAACTTACCCCTGCTAGATGAAATTTATGCCTGTGAAGCCTTAGGGCAAATAACTCTGTCAATTGAGGATGACTTTTGATTTCTTCTACCTTGTTGCAGAACTCAAAACATCCTAATTCTTGGAAATAAGATAAGACATAAGGGGAGGCTATCATCTCTTTGGTGTCTGTAGGCTCAAACCTATTGAGCTTCCCTCCTTTCTTAGACTGTCTTCTTGGTCTTTGAGGCTCATCACTTTCCTCTTGAGACATAGTGATTACTTTACCCTTTCCTTCAATTTTTAAACAAAAAGGCTTCTTTGCTGATGAAGTGAAGAGGAGAGAGGTTTTTTACGAGGTTTTGGACTTCCAAATAGGCTTATATGATCAACAAAGAAACAAATTATATTTCTATTCAATTTTTCCCTCAAGTTGTATTTGACACAACCTTAGCCCTAATTGGTGCTTTTATAACTTAAAAACATGATGAGGAGATGCTAATGATGAAGAATACATCTTGAAAATTTTCTCATGGCAAAAAGCAGCTTCTAGGAAAAAATTTGCAAATTTTTGGCCTTTCTGTAATTTTCTGGGCGGTGTTATGCTTTTTCTCCAGGCGCGCAGCGTCGTGGCCCAAGCAATATCTGCACGAGGAGTGTGCGATAGGTGCAGTGGTGGGCACGCAGCATCCTGGACCAGGCATTGTTTGCACGCTGAGTTGCAGTAGTCTAAGTGGTGGGCGCGCAGCGCCGTCGGCTCGGGCGGCCTTTGCACATTGATCCACGCAAAAACCGCTGTGGTGGGCGTGCAGCGCCATCTTCCCGGGTGGGTAACTTCATGTAGCATTTGAGTAGGTAGCTTCAAATGGTGAGCGCAGCATCGGTGGGCACTGTCGAGTGGCAGCTCCTGCACGTCGGGCAGGAGAAGGAACACGCAGCGTCACCCTACAGGTGCATAGTGTCCAGTGACAAATTGCACGGGGCACCTTTACAAGTGTGCAGCTCCTATCTACAGGCACGCAGTGTCTATGAATTTCTGCCTGAGGGTGCCTATGAAGCCGAGATTTTTTGCACTATGTTCTGCCAAATTCGAAATGAAAGAGAGAAAAGCTGTTGAAGTCACTTATACTCTTTTTTGAAATGATTTAAGAACAAAAACCCCTTTCCTATAGTTTGAATTGCACCTTTCTATTGTCTTCTTTTGACTATCTTTTTAGTGCAATGGCCTTTTTGGATCCAGTCCTTTTGTTGTTTCTCTTTACCACTCCCTTTAGCATCCGAGCACATGATTAGGCTTATGATGGCATTTTTTCATTTGCAAGGTGAATTTTACAACTATTTTTGCCTCCATTTCTTTGAATCAAGTCTATGACTGGCGCCTCTGTGTAACATTTTAACTTTCAAACTTTGATTTTTCTCTTTTCAGTGCAATGGCACTCAATGCCTTTAAAAATCAAATTTTGCGACCTTTTGGATTTTGAATCACATATTTTGATCTAGTGGAGTTTTGTGCTTCTCACTTATCTTTAGAATATAACTTAGGAACATTTTTACACCCTCTGTTGTTGATGAAGGAGGTGCTCACTTTGACTTGTCATGCCTATCTGCTTTATTATCCCAATTTTATGAAATTGTTTCCAAATATCTTCCACTGTGGGTTAAAAAATCAGATATTGGCATTTTCACACAAACCATACCATGTTGTTTTTCTTCTTCAATGTGACTTTCTTCTTTATAGTGGTTTTAGTCTCTTATTTCATCTGATGGTGCATCTGACAGCCTTTGTCTTGTTTGCAGGGGTGTGGAAAAGGGCAGATGTCCCTTTCCCAGTTATTCTTTGAGGCCCAAAACTATCCTAATGATATTTTGCCAAAAAGCACCATGTCTTTTCATATATTACTGACCTTTTGAGATTTACACAGAGGTTTTTATAAGTAGTAATTTACTTCTTATTATGACAACAGGACCTTTGAAGTAGCTTTCGGATTGTTGTTCCTTCTAACCACTGTAGATGACCTTTTGAAACCTTTTTTAGGTATCCTCTGAATTATTTATGTAGAGAAACTCTTGATTTTCCTTGTGACGTCCAGCTCACTGTACCTTTTATTTAAACTTCCAATAACTTGACTGAAACTCTCTTTGGTGCCTCTCTTTGACTCCATTTTTCTTTAGACTAAACATCAAGACATCCCTGCAGAGATGCATTTGATATGATGGTTTATTCTTGGCTGATTTCATTATTGGACCAAGAGGGCTACCTTGGAGGTTGTTTGAGCGCCTTTTTTAGAAATATGACAACCTCAGCTCTTTTTCTCTTGAATTTACCTTTGATTTTTCTGTGAAACAGTAGTGCATGAAAAATGATGGTGCATGACCTAGGGAAACCTAATTGACTTGTCTGCATGGTTTTTAGGAAAGGGTTTTTGACTGATGGTTAAAAAACAGAGTTTTTGAACAAGACACAGGGTTTTTATATATTCTACTTATGCACCATCACCTATAAACCTAGAAATATTTATGTTACTTTGAAGGTATTTTTAGACGGACGTTTGAAATCAACAGTGATTGGGGTAGTTGGAGAGTAAGAGGGAAAAACCTGGCTTAACTTGGCTAGACAAATTTGTGGATTAAGAGGGCTTAGGCATCAGAGGTAGAATGTTATAGACAGAAGTAACAGTCATGGATAGAGTAGGGTACATTAGCCCAGGAAGGGGTCTTGACAAGATGACTGATCTAATTATAGCAGACAAGAGAGGAGGGATAGTGGAAAAATTTCTCTGAGGAGATTTCTAGAAGACATAATGATTCTTTGAATTTGGTTTATAGAAAACCTGGATAAAGCATATTATCATATAAACAAGTGAAAATTGCTGATGACTAACAGATGGAAGCCCAAAGATAAATCATGGTATGAAGGACAATGATGCCACCAATCTACACAACCACTACTGGGCTTCCAGGGTCTAGGTATTTTGGAAAAATCACTCTCCCCAACATCGGATCAGATAATTTCCCAACAACATTTATGGTGGGGGTGTCTCTCTTCTTTATCCTAGGATTTTTGAAACATTTATCCTTGATAATATTATTATAGATGTGAACATCCTTAATAACCTAGAGAAGGGGTATCTTAACACACAAATTCTTCAATTCTCCCAGAAGGTCAATCTCTTCTAGGGTGTGCTTTCAAGGGTGGATCAATATTTCAAGGAAAGGCGGTGGATTTATTTGAGGGACACTCTCTTCCTTTCCCTCTTCACGCTCTTAATGTGGAGAAGGTGAATGGTTATCTAGAAGCACTATCCCAGACCGAAGGTTGATCTATTGGATCTCCACAACATGGCAATGATAAGATGTCTCTCCACTATAGAATTGCTATGAGTGTTTGTTATTCAGGTTCAGATTGGGTTGAGTAGGCATCTAAGGTTTCTTAGGTGGAGCAGGATGAGTGAGTTGTGGTTGAGGTTGGGGTGGGGGCAGTAAAGCAGGAGGTTAGTTGAACTGGGGCATCCACCCTTGTGATAGGTTGCTCCATTGAGGAGGTTGGGGAGGATATATCTAAAAAGGATGGTTGACAGGTTGATGAGGATATGGAGGAGCATAAGGCCAGGAAGGAGGTGTGGGGAAATATGGGTGAGTTGAAGAGTACCAAGGTTGAAAAGGTGCATTCTTATTTGAATTGTAATAAGAATAAGGTGCACCTTGCATGCCCTGTTGGTATGGCTGAGGTCCTTGAGGCCTCCTTTGATTGATGAAACATAGTTGCTATAACCCACCTTATACCCCTTGTTATACAACTTTTAGGCATGGTAAAGAAGGGAATTTTTCTATTGCATGGTTTTCCTCACAAACTTAGTAGAATTCTATGAAATTCATTAGGCATTCATTCCTAGGGTGTTTCTTAGTGCATCTAGGGAAAAAAATAGCTAGGCATCTCTTTTCTTCCTCTTGTTTCCTCTTTATCTGCATGGTATCCATTTTCAATTCCAAGGTATGTAAAATTTTACTCTTTAAATCCTCCAACATGTTCTATATCTCACTGTTCATGGATTTTGTGGAGGAAGAGGTACTGGCCAAGCCTTGACTAGCCCTACCCTTCTTCCTGGACGCCCTAGAATGATTTTTGAACACATTTTTGATGTCTTTATAGGATAATTGATAGATATCTCCTCCATATAGCATATTTAGGGTCTCCAACACTTCCTCCCTGATCCCTCAGAGGAGAGCTAACTTGAGTGATTCAAGATCAAGGGTTTACTTGGCCCTCCTGTAGTTAAGTTGAAACCTTTCCTCATAGTCTTCTAAAGTTTCATCAAGTCCTAGAGTCATCCTAAAGATCTCTTCCTTGGTTTTTTTAGACCTACAATAATCCCAATACTTTATATTGAATGAATGTTGCATTTGGTCCCATGTAGTAATGCTAACCTTAGGCATACCCATGAACATGCACAAGGTTGCATCCTTAAGGGTAATGGGGAAAACTTAAGCTTTTTTTAATATGAGGCATAGTAATAAGTCCTACAAACAAAAACAAATTTGAACATGAAAGTGTCAGGGTCTTTAGAGGTTATGCCATGGAAGTGTGGAAGGGAAGTAGGGTTGTTGTTCTTCATCCTAGCATCTCCATTATTTTCTCTGATGGGAAAGATCTTATTGTTCTTGTTCTCAACTATATCTTGGATCAGTGAAGTAGGTTCTTATTATTCCCCAATAGGTTTTTAAAAAAATTCAATTTGCTCACCTAGAGGGTCTTATAAATCTCCTGCAATCAGAGAGGGAAGCTCACGGTAACTGAAGAAGAGTTAAGGTTGACTGTGTAAGGGTGTGGGGATTTTTGGTAGAATTTTCCTCGATTGTCCCTACTCCTACGAGGCATGAAATAATTTTTTTGTTGTTTTATCAATTTTTCAAAACTAATGCAAAACATCATAAAAAAATTCTTAGGAAGAAACAAAAATCTACTTAGACACCACTCTCGCAAAAACGCCAAAAAGTGGCAATCCATGATATTGCATTAAAAGTGCTGCAACTCCCAAGGGCTACTCAACTCTATCTATCAACCCAGGGTTCATAAAAACTTAGAGGAGACAATGCTATATGCATCGTAGATGGGATTCTACTCATGCCACCCTTGACTATGAAATTAGATCAAAAGTACTTCAAGACCATTCCTCCTATTGAACTAGAAATGAGAGCTTGCTGATAAAGGTGCAATTAAAAGCTACTTCTAACTATGAAGGAAAAAATCCAATGAATTTAAATTGCACTGATTATAACTAATCAATTCAGGAAAATACAAAGGATAAACTACTTGTAGAAATAAAGCTATTTTAGCTTGTGACATTCACCAACTACCAGATCTACTTGCAGAAAGGAAGTTAATTTGTACTGCATAATTCATCAAGATATTAGTTAGAGTTGTATGTACCATCTGTTAGGGTCCCATAATAATAGGGTTCATAATTTTTTAATTGACTTTAAATAGTCTTTTAATATGTACATACATTGCTTTCTGCAAGTTTTTTTCCCATATTAGAAAATAAAAAATGAAAAGAGGGTAAAAGTCCTAAAAGAAAAATCAAAGGACTTAAAAGAAAAAAATAAAAAAAGAATAGAAAAATGAACCCCAAACACAAAAAAGAGATAATAATAAGACATGAAAGTGATGCAAGTCAAAATGCCACTACTAGTTACTTTTCACTGAAAATAAATTATTATGTGCAACTTGTTCAAAATTCCATAATCCATGATGAGTTAAATAGTTTAATCTTAACTTTTTCATGCTTTAAATTTCATGTTTATAGATAGAGAATAAATATCTTTTCAAACAGTATAATCTTGACAAATCATTAGTTAGGTAGAGAATAAATGAGGAGCTCAATGGTTTAATCCGAGCCCTTGGATGAAATAAGGTTAGAATTAGATAGTTTCTTGTTTTAAAAGAAAAATGGATTAGGGTTTGCAAGCTCAAATGCACCCATGCAAATAAAGTAAAAAATGGTAGAATAAATGATGGGTAGGTAGAAATCAACTATGCAAGGCATGGATAAACATCATCTGGAAAATTACTAATTTCCCTCCCCACAATGTGATCCAGTACTAAAAACCTTTAGTCATAAAGACTCAGAACATTTCTTTGACTTGTAGTGGGACCGGTCCCACGTCTTAATGATTGATTGGCACTAAATATTGGATCCTAACTCATTAAAATCCTTCCCCTTCATAAGAACCCTTTTTCCTTAATATCATTCATTTTACCCTAATAAATCCCTTTTCCTAAGTCAAAATGCATATTTAATTAGGAAATGTAAGAACCCCTAAACTAGTTTCCTTTTTCATATAAAATCCTCAAAAGCCCACAAAACGCTATTTATCCTAAGTATTAAGTGTGAAGTTAAATATGGGGCCACCATTATGAAAATCTCGCCCAAGGACTTAAAATTTCACTTTACTTAGTGTATTTGTGTATTTTCGCTCATTCATTTCATATTAACATTTAACTTATATATTAACTCCCTATATACCCCCATCTCGTATTATATTAATTCATTTATATTAAAATATCCCAACCCATATTTTATGCTTATCCTATGGTTTGATTTACCCCATGTGATGATTTCCTCACTCCCCATAGGTTTAAACTATCCTCTTATATATTAATCCGCCCAAGGTATACATGACACATGTCTGTATTATATTTTCTATGCAATACATTAAAACCCGCCTATTTCGCCTATCCCTGTTAACATTAGAACTATATGCTAAAACTTCATTTTAATGTATAAATATTTAACCCTATGCATAAAGAAATTCTCGGGCCCCACACCCATTACCCCGCAGCTCCATTGATTTATCTCAACTGTTCACATCCCTCCACCTGATCCAATGGCCCATAATCCATATCGCAAATTCAATGGCGTGATTGTTAAACAAAATAAGGTTTGCGATATGAGTGGTTTTGTCCCGCTCTCTCTCCTCCGCACGTCAATTTTTAACTGGATCGCATCCGTTCAAGCAATACCATATACCATCCTCCAATGATGCGATAAACTGCTCAGCGGTATAACCTCCCCGTCCTAAAACCACTTTCAATTTGAATTGACAGGTAATAGATTCCAACACTGTTTAAACCAAATTCATTATAAAACACCCTATTGTACACATTTCACCCTTATGTTGCTATTTTCACTCATAAACTGTTTCTGACTAATAAAAAGATGTTGTCACCCTGTTTTCATGCAAAAACAACATAATTCCATCAATTTTCTACTGCAACCACTCAAAGCCTTCAGTTTGCAGATAAAAGACATCAATAAGCTTTTGAAAGCTTCCAAATCCCCAACAAACCCTTCTTTCGAGTCAAATTCATAAATTTATAGGTATTTTTCAAGAAAAATACCCATCCATCATCTGAAAAGAATTATACTGCTGAATTTAAGCCTTCTTGAAGTCTGTTTGCCTGAGGAAAAGCCTAATTGCCTCCAAAATTCATATTTTGTTGCAAACCCCGAGAATTTCACCTTTTCTGAAGAATGTAATATATGTTTGAGCAAATTGAAGATTATTTAGCTATCTGCAGACCTTTAGAAACCCTCAAACCCTCTGAGTGATTCAAAGCCCTTTTATAGTGCTCAGAACCCCTTTATGCATAAATTTGACTATCTTAGGGTTGTTCCATCAAAGAAAAGTGTAGTAAACCCTTATTAACCTTTCCTGAAGTCTGTTTAAAGGTTAAGAAATTGATTTTGAAGAAAAATTAATAGTTTGAGGCAGAGAAACCCAGATTTTACCTATTGCAATCCAAAAGAATATTCTGTTACACTAAAAATACCTTCTATAAACAATTTAATCTTACATAAGTGTATTAAAAACCTAAAAAATAGAGTTTTAAAGCTAAAAAAGGGTTAAAATTGTTTTAAATGGCATCTAAAAGTACAATTGTCACCAATCCACTACAACCTCCTATTGTAGATGTTGAACATACCCCATTGGCTGATGTATATTACAAAATCACTGATCCAGTAACTGAATTTAACCTTCTTGAGCTCCATTGCTGGAGCCAAGAGAAATATTTGGGTCAAGTAGATGAAGTACTTGTTTGGGAATCTAATTTTCCCAAATATATAGTTTCCCACACCCATCAATGCCCTGAGGCCATCAGATTGTGTCAAACTCATTATTCCCCAGATCAAAGAGCAATTATCAGGGCTGAAAAGGAAGTTTTGTTCACAATAACAGCTGAATCGATAAACCAAATGCTTCATTTGTAACCTGAACCCAATAGAGTCCCTTTGTCCATTGAAGTTCTGACAAAGTCCTATTTAGAGTTAGATTTTCCCAAAAGGTTTCAAATTTTCCAAACATTCATGCCCTCTTATGTTGAAATCCCCAAGCTTAACCCTCCATATTCATCCTCCAGATTCCCAGAAGGATCAAGACACATTATCTCAATGTTGTCTTTTATCCTTGGTTACTTCACCGATGAACATACTGATGAATCTATAATAGGTTTCCTATCTATTTTTGTGCCTGGTTAGCCCCCTCTAGTCATCTATAATTTTTCCAAATATATTGCTGATAGTATTTATGATCAGCTTGTAAAACTTCCTACTAAAGGTGTTTTCAGATATACCTCATTCCTATTCCATATGTTTCTCTACTTTCAATCAGATAAGTTTCCAATAAATCTCCAAAACATGGATGTAGAGGGAAATGAACAATCTATCATTTTCTGGACTTCCTTGATTAGAAAGGAGTCAACTAAGTTCACATATGCAGACTTCACAGATTGTTTCATTCACCCATTGGTAAATCTTCTCAAGAACGGTGTGCAACCTAGGATAAGTGATGAAATTAATAAGATTTTACAGTTATCAGAGCATAGCAGAACAGGTGATTGGTATCTATACCAAAACCATACTAAGTTTAGAGTTTATGGATCAAATCTCCTTCCCTATAAGTTTCCAAAGTATTTACCAATGAGATTGTTTTCCTTAGAATATAGTAGACAGATTCTGAACTCAGATTCGGTAAATTTTTTAGCTGCTAAAAAGAAAACTTAGTTTAAATTGAAAAACCAAGTGGGTCCCTTCATATGAAATAGCAGAGAAGCAGGTGCAGAGGCAGAAAAATAGTTGTTAGAGTATAAATTCAGTGAAAGTTTCCTTTGGAACTATGATCCATATGGAATAATCAGCAAGATTAGGGTAAAATGTAAATTAACCCCATATTTTCACGACAAGAAGCCTGACATTGAGAAGTTTTCAAACCAAATAGAGTGGTTGGAAAATACATTGATAGAATTTGTCAAGCAGAGTGATACTAGTCACATTCTACAAACATCAAATCAGGAAGACAGAGGTAAAAAAAGGAAAAGGGAAGCAGGCTCCTACACTGCTGAAACTACTATATAAACCAAGTTTAAGCTAAGGTACACCAAGAAAACAAAGAAAAATCTAGCAGATAAAGAAAAGGAAATAATTGAGGTTTTGGATGAAGAAAATCCATAGAAAGACATTGTAACTACTACAGGGATTGAAAATGAGCAGCAACCTGCTACTTCCAACACACAAATGATTCAGAAACAACAGAGTATGGAAGCATCTTCATCAAAACAAGCAGAGGATAAAGACATGGATATTAAAGAAAAGTATAAAGAGATCAAAGCTAAGAATAGGAAATCAAGAATGAAATCTATTCTCAATACTTGAAGCAGACTCCAGGGATTCAAAATAGGATGCTTTCAGCCTTTGATTATACAAATAAGAAATTTTTGATGATAGTGCTACAGCCAACAGTGCCTAAACCTACAACAACATTAGATTACAAGAGAGATGATATTGAAGTTCCAATAGAGGACATTCATCCCTTGGATCAGATTGAGTTCCACAAGTAAAGCTCAGAAATGCTATATTCTACCATGACCACAAAAGAAATGAGTGTTCAAAATCTCCAAAACACTTTGACAAATATGAAAGATAAACTTAAGGTTGAAAAAGCTTCTTCATATGCTAAAGACACTAGAATCAAGTCTTTAGAGGAGTTAGTGATTGAAGTGGGTTATGACCCTTCTAATGTGAAAGCTATATAGGAACTAGTAAAAGAGAAAAATGCTGACATTGCAACACTCAGAAAACAATTAAAATTACCTCCTACAGAGCATCCATAGGCTAAGGAGATTGTATAGGAAACCAACCAAAAGGATGAGATGATGAATATCATATTAAATATGACATCACAAACCAAGGAGATGGAAATTGAAATGGATAAGCTTGTCCAAGAAAAAGAAGCTAGAAAGACACAAAATGTCCCTCGTTCAGTATTTCCTATGATGACAACAGCAGTCCCATCCACTTTGGCTAAAGAATTGGCTCCAAAGGTTCCATTAGCCAAAACAGTGTCAGTTACTTCATCCACCACTTCTGCTACTGATTCTTCTACCTCAGCAGTCAGATGAGGCCAAGAAATTGGTAAAGGCAATGGAAGAAATGTCCATACAAACTAATGAGATAAACAGATTGAAAGAGAAAATAAAAAAGTTGGAAGATGTTAAGAAGTTAGCACAAATCAATGCTAAAACATAAGAACAAAAGGCTAAAAGGTTAAGTGAACAACTCAAAAAGGTATAAACAGAGTTGACCTCGTGTAATATTCCCATTTTAGCCCACAGCTAAATGGAATATTAAAATTTTGTTTTCATCACCTAGCAGAGAAATAAATGGGTAAGGAAGCCCATACTCAGTAAAACAGGAATAAAATACCTCAAATGTGAAAAGGGATAGTCATAAGAACTGGATTTCACACCCCTATGTGTGAAAAGGGACATTTGCATGAAGCCAAGGTCAAGTTTGACCAAGTCAACAGCGCTAGGAAAGGAGGAGGAAAACACTTTGATAGATAGCGCAGTGTGAATGGGAAGAGGGTTATTTGGTGGAGGAAACCCTAAAGAGTGGGACCCATGGAGAGAGGGCTTTCACTTGTTTAAAAGGAGGGCAAGGCAACCATTGTTTCTCATGTCATGTATTATTGATTTTATGGTCTATTCAGACTTTGTGCAATCTCTAGTTGTTTAGCTGAGTTGCAGTGCTACTTAGCACAAGGATCTCCTGCTTAGGAATCCTTCTCTTTCCAAGAGAGGCCTCTTGAAGGATCTTGTACTTCATTCTCCACATTCAGGCTTAAGTCCAAGCCACCTCCTCCAGCTACAGCATTATTTCTACTCAATTATAACGTTGTGTTGTAGGGTAATGTAGTGGAGGACCTCAACACCATTTTCGGAGCTGATTTTCAAAGGAGGGAGTCTCCATTCCTTTGGGAAGCTAGTGAGGAGGGTTTCAGAGCTTATTGCAGATCTTGGCATTGGGCCAACTCATTCCCTTACCCCTACAGCGCAGTTTGCTTCAGTGACTGCGTTATTTCTAGTGAGCATTTGCGGTGGGGCTTTACAGATATGTTTGGAGGGTGAGATATTCAGTGATAGGATCAACCTCTCACTTGGAAGATCCATTGGAGGAGGCATAGTCAGTTTGGACATCATCTTCAGCCATCTCCATCCAGTTCCATTTTCTGATTTGTAGCTGCTACCCAGCAACTCCGGCATTTTGCAGATTTTGTATATTACAGGCAATCCTTCCCGGATTGACTTGAGGTAGCCTTTGGAAGCTGAGATCTTCACTCCCAATGTTTTATGGGCCATATATTTGTATATCCATGTATTTTACATATCTTAGCATGCAGTTTCTCATATAAAATTGTGCAATCATAGCCTGGGCACACTTGTGTAGCAGTGTTTTATCATGATTTATGTACTTGTCTCTTGAGGCTGAGCATTGCCTATCTTGAGTAACATTTCCCTCAAGATACTGTATTCATTTGTTGCTGCTATTACTTAATAATATGGCTATGGATGTTTCTCATAGTTATATGAGTTGAGTGTCACTACTACTCCATTATTGTATTTTCATATTGCTGTGTCTCCAATTTGGGAATATTGTAAGATATTCCTAACATTGTAGATTTTCCCGATTTTGGGATATTACAGTGGTATCAAAGCATAATCTTGGCTCAGCCTGTGGATCTCATCCATGACGCTATCAAGGAAAGAGAAGATGAAGACTCCATTCTGTGGAGAAAGGAAGGAAGATAGGCTCACACAGCTTCTTCCAAGATCTATACAGAGCATTCATGAAGATTTCAAGAAGGTAAGAAGGGAGATGTGCATAGAATCTCCAAGAGGGTTTGAAACTGAGTCAAACTCTAGATTTTCTTATAGGGAGTGTGAGCATGCAGCCACACCCTGTGATGTACAGTGCAGTCTCATGTCCAGTTTTGCTATGAGAGGGAGGGAGGAAGAAGCAATGCCTAAGAGGGGAACTCTTAGTGGTTTCCTGCATGAATATGAATCTCAAACTTAGAAGTTTAGAGATCATATCACTTTCCCGAATTTTTTCAAGGTCAAGGTGAGGAGGAGAAAGCAGCATAATATGGATAGATTTCTTCTATCTATCTTTGATGGTTCCCCTACATGTTTAGCCAGGGCTTGGGTGGAAGAGATAGAAACCTTTCTGCAGCAGCATCAGATTTCCGAAGATGAAGCCATCAGAGTAGCAGCGTTGCACTTTGGAGGTAAGGTATATGCATGGTGGTTATTTGAGTCCTTTACTTTAAAGAATGCAAATACTTATTCCTACGCAAGTTTCATTAAAACTTTGATGGAGAGATTTGGTAGGAAGAATTATAAAACACATGTGGAGGAAACAAACACATCTAAACAAACAAAACCCTTGCATGTGATGGAGGAAACCATAGATTCAAAATCACTTCAAAGAACCATAAAGGAGGCTGATATATTGCATTATACTTCATTGGAGGCAAGACCTTCATCTTGTATTTTGGCACAAGGAGGGAAAGAGATCCCTTTTCCAAAAGTGGATCCAATCATTGGAGGGTTGCCCACTCATGTTGAGGAGGCTAAGGGCAACAGTGTTGTCATTTCTAGAGTTGATCTAGCACCTCATGCAGAGGAAGGAGGAGCTCTTGCTCCAACTAGAGGGATTCTTGCAGCTTTGCAAGGAAGTCCCCAAGATCTCATGTGTGGAGATCAAGGCACAACTCATGCTTTACATGTGCCATTGATGATGAGGTGTGAAGCTATGGAGATACAGGGAGGAGATAGGGAGGATGACCAGCATCATGTGATGAGGAGCACACATCCCTATCTATTTCATGAGGTTGATGCACCTAGGAGGGAGACTGGATTGTGCAGTGAGAGCAGGGACAAGTATGTCCATTCATGTATGCAATCTACTCTCAATGATAGTGTCTCATTGCATGGAGACATTTCACCAAGGAGGCCACCAGATCAGCAGATGATGAGAGATGCTTCATATTTTGAGGCACCATTCATTGATTTCAGAGGAGTGGAGACCTTGGGAGGTCATTGTACAGGACTGAGAGTCTTGGGTAGGCTCAAGGAGGAGAGAGGCATTCTCTCAACATCATCTTTACCCATTCTTAGTTCATATTCTACACTGTGGCAGAAGTAGCAGGGGAAGGATAGCAGCCTTCCATCTTGCATCTTTGGCATGGGATATGTCAAAGAATAGGATGACCATATGATATATGTTCTTCATGAGAGATCATCAGTGCTGTCACTATGGAGGATAGATCCATATTGGAACTCCCAGCTGTTGGTGGAGTATTCCAAGGATATTTTCACTTGCATGATATTGGATGACCAGTTGCATGAGGAGGGGTATTCAGTCAAATATGGGGTCATCTACTATCATGGTAGGATCTTCTTGACTAGGTCATCTAGTCTCAAGGAGAAGCTGCTACATGCAGCAAATGAGGACTTCTCTTCTATGAAATTTGATGCATACTTCCATTTGATGAAGGAGTTCACTTGGGGGGGCATCTAGCATGACATATTTCAACATATGGAGAGATGCATAGCCTGGATGATGACAAATAGGAGGTCACAGCCACTTCCCTACTCATTAGAGTTGAGGAAAAGATTCTAGTTGAGCCATTTCAGCTCGAGATCTCAAGTGCATGATGGAGGAGGTATAACTTCACATTTTGTATTGTACTTCTTTTGTTTGAGCAGCATGATGTATCGAGAATAACTATCTCTTCTTGCATATTGTATGGGGATGTACTTGAAGCTACTTGTAGCATTGACTTTGGCTATCCTTTTGGTGGTTTGTGGGGAAAGCCACATGATTCTTGGTGTGCACCATTGACACCACATTGTAACTTCATGTTTTCATCTTATGAGATGACTATGGCAGCCAACAAGTGGTTGGTAAAGCACTTGTTATTTCTTATTTTGATGCAGGCAAAGGATGCATTGCGCTGGTTCCATGAGTGGGACTATGATTCACTCTCCGGTTGTCACTTGGAAACTTGTTCTCATTGTACTTTGCTTCCATATATTTCTGATATGTTTATGTTCATGGGGAGCTTTGTTTGGAGAGTGGGCTTGAGATTGGGGATGCCCATTGGGAGCATGATCCTCCCCACTTTACATGTTGTACATTTCAGGAGGAACCATGGGCAAACCATGATTTCCACATTACACTGTTTTTTCCTTCTTGTGGGAGGAACCACTTGAAGAACTTGAGGAGGCACTTCATGGATCATGTGAAGATGGAGGAGCTAGCACAGCCAACTCTTTTCCCTTTGAGGATGAGGGGAGACTCATCTATGAGCCACTCCATTTATATGAGAAAAACATATGGTAAGAGTATTGTTGATTTGCATAGTAATTTGTCTATAAGTATGCATCTCTTAACCATATATGTGCAAGGATTTGCTCAAAGGAGGAATGTTCTTCCTTCTAGATTTTGTGGTCCACATAAGGCCATTATGGATGATCACTCCATAAGAGGATATGGGGAGGAGATTTCTTATGGAGAACATACTCACATTGCACATTACATCATTCATTCTCTCCAAACTTGCGAGGAGGTTCGGGCAATAAGAAAATGGTGGGGAGGCCACCCATCATTTCATTTTCTATGGCAATTGAGAGTCAAACTACGTTGGCTACATTTGAGGGACTGTTGAGCCCCAAAGATGTCCTTTTCTTTCACCACATTTCACTTCATTTTCTTTGTTCTTTATCAATTACAGGTTTAAATGATCAATAGGATTAATTAAAGCTGCTTTAAGAATGTATATAATGACTAACTTGCTACACTTTCATGGTTTTGTTGTTGTAGTAATTTTTTACTAGACTTAGCTACAAAATGCAGCCATTCTGTAGCTAGTTGCCGATTCCATAGCTGTCTTCATGTTTTCACAGGTTCCAGGTGTCACCTCAAAGAAAAATGCATATGGGTGAATTCCAGACTTCATCCACATCATTCCTTGCTCCCTACGAAGTCTGAGCAGAATTCTACAGGTGGTTATGCACGTGGGAAACCAAAACTAAGAGATAGACTTCTAATAGGACAAGGACTGTACAGATGTCCTTAATCATAGTACGAGACCACCACCAGAGTTCTAGTTTGATTTTAGTTGGGAAATACATTTATTCCTATTTTATCTCAAGGGCAGTTATGTAATTTTCTTATAAGAATGACTCGGGAGACCGAGAAACAACTAGCTATATTTATGTTTTGTTTCTAGATCTCAGAAAACTGTAATACTCTATTTTTGAAATACTTTTCCTTTAATGAAATAAGCACTGCTTTATTGCAAGATCTGAGGCAATCTTGAGGAGATTTGTATGCTAATCCGGTGGTAGAGGGCCCATACTACCCGAGAAGCTTTGTGCAAATTGTTTAGATAAGTAACTTTAGCCTTGTTGCATTCCTAGTTTAAGTAATTTTTTGAACTTCGTGTTTTATATTCACTTGCATTGGATGCTACAGTCTAGCCTTTTTCTTACGAAGTATTCCAAAATACCACTAATATTGAATGAGATATAACTGTAGTATTTTAGGAGTTAGTTTCATTTCTTTGAACTTTATGTTTCTGTGCTCAATTACATCAATTGTTACAGCTAGTCTTGTTCTTACGAACTCTTCCAAAATATCACTAACACTAGATGAGACATAGCTGTGGTGTTTTAGAGCTTAGTTGCGTTTTGTTGAACTTTATGTTTTTATGCTCATTTACATCACATGTTACAGCCAGTCCTGTTCTATGAATTATTCCAAAATACCACTAACCCTGAATGAGACAGAGCTGAAACATTTCAGTGATTAGTTGCATTTTTAGTTTAGTTGTAATACTCCGGAGGTTAATAACATTCTAGTTCAGTTTCTGTTCACTATGTTTCAAGTTAGTTTAATTGCATTCTAGTTCAGTTATAGTCACTGTATTTCAAGTTTTATTAGCTAGTTGAATTAGACTTCACGACCTTCATTATTTACAAACTACTATTGTTATTAATCTCTTCCAATACATCATCATATGGACAGGAAGTAGTGATATCAGTTCAAGGTCTTGACTGTTCTGCAATCTCTTATAATTGTGCAAATAGCCTTTTTACCAAAACTATTCCAAAAGACTTCTAATTTCAAAATAAGGCTTAGTAGTGACAATTTAAGTTGCAGATTGGATTAATTTCAGTGTCATAGGTTAATTTAGAGTAGAGTTCCTCACTGTGTTGCAGACTATCTTTTCCAAATATGTTCCAACAAATTTCTAGCCATGGATAAGATTTTCTCTGTGATCTTGTAGGTGGTTGTTTACTTAGAAGAACCTCATGGCACTAACTTATCCTTTTCTCAAGCTATTCCAACATATTTCTAATGAATGAATGGGATTGAGTTCATGTTATGAGTTATTGAGTTCATGATTGTGAGTTATTGAGTTCTTGCTATGAGTTATTTTTCTTGTTAAAGTATTGCATTTTCTATTCTCAAGAGCCATACATAATTTAGAATAGGTTTTTGATGCAGGGCTATGTCTGCAAAACCCCAGAATCACACTCCTATGCATATCAAAACGCAACTCTTTCTTCT